>CM053789.1:729851223-730528723 GCA_028749045.1 Cupressus sempervirens | reverse complement strand
ATGATTGGAGCTGCAATGGTTGGCAATGCTGAAGAGTAATCCTATGTAATGGATGGAATTTGAACATGAGGTGGAGGTTTAGAAGTCACAAACTAGTCTTAGGAACAACACATAAGTTCAAGTGACCTAACTTCACCTTAGTCGACTCTCATGAAGAAGGAGAGTGAGACTCTGATAGTGGAGATGGTGGACTAAAGTGAGTGAAGCAATATAGGCTAGAAGAATGATCAATAGTACCTATAGCAACAATATTTCCCATCTCACTATCTCTGATATGCACTGAATCTTGTACAAACTCAACTGTCTTCCCTATTCCACTGTGTCATTTGATAAATAGAGATAAGGTTAGAGGAAAAAGATGAAACACAAAGTACATCATGAAATGTACCATCATTAATGTGAATAGAACCTTTCCCACATATAGTCATAATAGTGTTGTTCCCCATCAAAATGTGTGTAGTAGGAAAAGCCTCAAAAGAAGGGAGAAAATCTTGAGAAGATGTCATATGGTGTGAAGCACCTGAATCTAGTAACCATCTAGAAGAGGGTGGAGTAGTAGTTGCATATAGTCCATGACCCTTTCCTATGTCTTTACCATCTAACTAAAATGGTGATGATGAAGAAGATTGTAAGAAGTAGAAGGAATATTAATGTTGCTCTTCTAAAGGAGAGTTGTCAAATCTGAAATCTGGTTGGCATAGCCATCTAACTTATTCTCATATCAAAGTGACTCATCATGATTGGGATTATTACAATAAGAACACTTTGGTCTTTTTGGCTTTGGTTTATCTCTCTTAGGAGGAGGTGGGCATGATGTGATGTGAGGGATAGAACCAATTTGAGACTGTTTAGGATTTGACTTTTGTTTCTTCTCCTTTGTTCTAGAAGATGGCTGAGATACCAATGCATAAGTCTATTAGCATGTGCAAGAATCCAACTAAGAGAGCTTAGCTTGCTCTTGAGTCAAATGATCATAGAAAAACTCAAAGGATGGCATGGTGAATCTATTACCCAAGTATCTTTGGTGGAATAGAAGGTAGAAGCAAAAATTTGAAAGTTTCCACAAAGCTTAGAAAGAATCAGGTAAATGCACTTAGTGTCAGTCTTGGTTTTCCCACAACCCTACAATAAAGATATCTATTATTTGAACTTCACCAAGAAGTCCTAAATGGATGGAGAAGAATAGAGTACAAAAGAGATAAACTCTATTTCAATTTGAAGTTCCCTAAACTCATTTACTATTCTTAATGAGCCATCAAGCTTGGTTCACATAGCTAGAGGTGTTGGATACAATTGTTAATTGTGTATTGTCTTTGCTGTTACACAAATGTCATATTAGCCATCAGACAGAGTCTACCAAGCTCAGATGGTTAGCAACACAATTTATAGTGACTACCGAGCATTCTTGAACATTACACAGTAAGTTAGCTCTTACCGAGCTCACTCGGGCATCAAAATATTTTGTAGCAGAAAGTTAATGTTAACTGAGCTCCCAAGGTTAACAAAGAGAAAGTCAATGTCTACCAAGTTCACTCGGTCATCAAAGAGAAAGTTAGCTTTTACTGAGCTCACTCGGTAAGTGAAGGAAGGTTAGTGTTTACCAAGTTAACTCGATCTCCGAAGGAAGTTGCAAGGTTTGCAGTGTTTACCGAGTTTCACTTGGTTAACACTAGGGAAACCATTCTGGAGTAGTGGTCACCGAGCTGGGTCGGGCAGCGAAGAATTTTAATGTTCTAAAGAATTAAGTTTAATTGTTTTGTGCAATGTTTACAGCCGATTGATTTAATGTTTTTCAGTTGTTGTAACTTGTAATTGAGCCAACTTGACAATCTGTAAGGTATATATGAAAGGTCAAGTTGTGAATTCATGAATATGAAGAGTGTGGATGCATAAGAGTGCGAATGTATGGATGTAGATGGAATGAGTGAACATTGAATATATGAGCAAATATTGTGGAAGGATTAGATATCCTTATGGAGCTGCAAAGTTGTATTTGATTAGTGAGGATCTAGTGAAGCAGAAAAGAGATCTCTATTCAACAAAGATAAGTTGCATATATTTTAGATCACTTCATTGTTGCTTTCTAATCATTATAACAGTGATTCAAAATCTCTTAATAGAGTTGGTTTAACAACCATTTTGTAAATCCTCTAACAAGGTGACAATTCAGTTGAATTGTTCTTAAGACCTCCAACCAGGCCACTCCTTACAAGATGATTAAATCTTCTAACAGGGTCACACCTAATAGTGTGTTTTGTAACCTTTAACAGGGTTGGCTCCTAAGAGGGCTCACTTCAGAAGAGTGAAAATTGGTGACTAGTTACTTGGTGGTTTTTCCCATATTGGGTTTCCACGTTAAATCTGGTGTCTCTTGTGTTCATGTTATTTCCTTTATGCATGCATGTTAATCACTTTAAATGCTTAATAAGTTAATAGAACATCTATCAAGTTTCAACATTTATTTGTGTGGTTATCAAGTGTCAGTAGAAACTATATTTTAAGACATCTAAGGATCTGTGGATTTATTTTTGTCATAACTGATTCACTCCTCACCTCTCAATTACTCCATCTCTATTTCCAACAATTGGTATCAGAGCTTCTGGTGCTTGAAGGATAAGATTTCAAGGATCTAAGCCAAAGATCAAGATGTCTTATAAAAGGGAAAGTCCAAGACTTAACAGGAACAACTTTTCAGCATGGCAAGGGTTGATGAGACTTCATCTAGCTTCTGTTGGAGACACATGACTAAAATACCTCGATGAAAAATATGCAGAACCAGCTGGTACACTATCTGTCAATGATATTGCTAAAAAGAAGACCCACAACATTATGATGATAGATATAGCATCTGCTCTTAGTTATGAAGAATTTGATGATATCAAGGACTACAAATCTACTTTTGAAATGTGGGAAAAGCTTAAAGAGATCTATGGAGGAGATGATAATGTTAGAAGAGCCAAAGCAGAAAATCTAAGAGGACAATTTGATCAAATGAGAATGAGAGAGGATGAAAACATTGCAAAATATGCTGAAAGAGTCAAAACATGTGACAGTGCAATCAAAGCATCTGGAGGAGATATCAAGGAAGAGATAGTTATAAGTAAAGTTCTCAGAACTCTACTTCCCATTTATGCAATCAAAGTTTTTGCAATTCAAGAAAGAAGATGTGAAGCAAATCATAAGATAAACCTAGAGGCCATAGTTGGAAGATTAACTACATTTGAACTAGACAACTTTGACAACTATGTTCTAGCTTCCAAGAACATTGAGTGAGCATTTGAAGCCAAGATTTCACTCAAGGAGAACAGTAAAAAGAAAAAGGAATCTTAGTCAGAAAGTTAAGATGAATCAGACCAAAGTTTAGACAGTGATCTTGAAGTAATTGAAGCTCTACTAGCAAGGAAATATTCTAAAGGCAGAGGAAAATATAAAGGTAAAGTTCCTTTAATCTATTTTTCATGTGAAGAAATTGGTCATGTTGCTGCTAGATGCCCAAACAAGCAGAACAAAGATGAGAAGAAAGGATACAAGTTCAATGACAAGAAAGACTTCATATCATTCAAGGATAAAGGTAAGAAAACATATTTTATGGCTAAAGATTCCAATGATTCTAATGATGAAGAAGAAGATGAAATTGTCTACATTGCTATGAAAGATGAGTCTGATAATGATGAGGAAATGGCACTTATTTCTCATATGAGCAAAAATGATACATGGATCATAGATATTAGTTGTTCTCATCACATGACTGGCGAAAAAATTAAGTTTGAATACTTTGAAGACTACGATGGTGGTAGTGTAAGATTTGGTAACAATGAACTTTGTTGTATAAAAAGAAAAGGGAGAATCTCTCTAACCAAAGAACTTATATGTGATAATGCCTATTGGGTAGAAGGAATAAAACATAATTTGTTAAGTGTGGCATAGCTACTCAATAATGGATTCAAAGTAGAATTCATGCATGGTAAAGCAAGATTGCTGGATGGCAAAGGAAAGCTGATTGGATCAGGTACTCAAACTAAAGGCAACTTGTTCTATCTTGAACTAGGTGAATGTTCATGTTTCATTACTCAAGTTGAAGAAAGTTGGTTATGGCATAAAAGGTTGTGTCATGTAAATTTTGATAATTTGGTAAATATAAGAAAATTCAATAAAGTAAGAGGCATTCCTAACATAAAGAAACCTGAGGTCGATCTATGCAAAAATTGTCAGATTGGTAAAATGGGAAAGACTAGTTTTAAAAGTAAAAACTATTAGTCTGAAGATATATTAGAAATTGTGCATATTGATTTATGTGGACCCATTGGAATTGAAAGCTATACTGGAGAAAAGTTCTTCATTCTTTTTGTTGATGATTACTCAAGAATGATGACAGTCATGTATCTAAGAAACAAATCAGAAGCATTTGAAAAGTTCAAATGGTATTTGGCTAGAGTAGAAAAGGAAACAGGGAAAAGATTAAAATGCTTGAGGTCAGACAGAGGTGGAGAATTCATTTCACATGAGTTTAATAACTTTTTCATTGAAAGAGGAATCAAAAGACAAGTATCAGCCCCTGGAACACCCCAGCAAAATGGAATAGCTGAAAGAAGGAATAGATCCATCATGGATTGTGCAAGAACTTTAATGATTAAAAAGAGAATTACTATCAAATACTGGAAGGAAGCTATCAGCACTGCAGTTCATACCTTGAACTGAGTACAACTGAAGAAAGACTCATTCAAAACCCCCTATGAGTTGTGGTATGGCTATAAACCTAATGTAAGTTACCTTAAAGTATTTTGAAGTAAATGTTACATTTTGAAAGAATCTAGAAAAGGAAAATTTGATGTGAAAGGTGATGAAGGTATACTCTTTGGATACTCATGCAAAAGTAAGGCATATAGATGTTTCAACTTGGCTACTCACAAAGTCATAGAAAGTGCACATGTGAAATTTGATGAGTTTGCAGAAAGGACTGAAGAAGAAAGCAAAAGGGAAATAGAAGATTATAAAAGGTTTGTCTTCATTGAACCTAATATAGTACCAGTTACATCAGAGAATCAGGAATTTTCTACTCCCGAGTCATCTGTAACCGAGTTATAGGAAGTTCAAACTGAGCCACAACAAACTGAGTTAAATTCAGTGACTACCGAGCAAGTGTCTACCGAGTCTGAAGGACTTGAGCCAACATCTACCGAGAAAATATCTATCGAGCCAGAATAGACAGAACCTGAAGTTGAAATGCAAGAGGATAATAATAAAATTCATTCAAAAGGCAAGGAACCTATATTAGCTAAGTATGTTAGGAGACATCATTCAGTAGATCAGATCATTGGAGATAAATCTGAAGGAACCATGACAAGAAATAAGTTGAAAGGTACTTGTTTACTTGCTGATTTTGAACTTAGAAATATCAAAGATGCATTGGGAAATGATAGTTGGATTAAAGCTATGAATGAAGAGATAGAATATATAGAAAAAAAACAAGACATGGACTCTTGTACCTAGACCTAAAGACAAAAATGTGATTGGAACTAATTGGGTATTCAGAAACAAGTTGGATGAAGATGGTAAGATATCAAGAAACAAAGCTAGACTAGTATGCAAAGGATATGCTCAAGAAGAAGGAATAGACTATGGAGAAACTTTTGCTCCTGTTGCAAGATTGGAAGGAGTCAAAACCTTACTAGCATATGCTGCTCACAAAGGATTCAAAGTTTATCAGATGGATGTCAAGTCAACATTCCTCAATGGTATATTGGATGAAGAGGTTTACATTGAACAAACTGAAGGTTTTGTTGATCCAGATAAGAAGAACATGGTCTACAAATTACACAAGGCATTGTACGGTCTGAAACAAGTCCCTAGAGCAGGGTAGGAAAGATTGCATAACTATCTTATTCAGATTGGTTTTCAAAGAACTAATGATAACAATAGCTTGTATATAAAGGAAGGATCAGATGATAAGATTGTTTTAGCAAAGATATTTGTAGATGGCACTGTGTTCACAAGAAATGATGATCTTTGCAAAGAATTCTCAGAACAAATGAACAAGGAATTGGAAATGCCTATGTTTGGTGAAATCAAATTCTTTGTTGGTCTTCAAATTCAACAGAATAAAAATGGTATCTAAATCACTCAATCAAAATACATCAAGGAGATATTGAAAAAGTTTAGAATGGAAGATTGTAAACTAGTTGGGACTCCTATGTGTACTGGATTAAAACTTACCAAGGAAGATGAATCAAAAGAAGTAGATCAAACATTGTATAGATCTATGATTGAAAAGTTGCAGTATGTAGTTCATACTAGGCCAAATATTGCCCTTGCAGTTGGTATTGTAGCAAGATTTTTAGAAAAACTAAGAGAAAATCACATAATGGCAATCAAAAGAACAATGAGATATTTGAAAGGAACTGAGGATTATGGTTTATGGTAAAAATTTGGAGGTAATCTAGATTTGAAAGTGTTTACTGATGCTAATCGGACAGGAAACCTTGATGACAGAAAAAGTACAAGTGGAGGTGCATTATTTCTTGGAAAGAGGTTAGTTTCTTGGACAAGCAAAAAGCAGAATTGTACATCCCAATCTACAGTAGAGGCAGAGTATGTTGCGGCAGTAGTAAACTGTTATAATATTGTTTGGTTTAAACAGTTGTTGGAAGGCATGAAGGTGAAAATCAAAGAACCAGTTGTTATGTTCTGTGATAATACAAGTGCAATTAACATATCTAAGAATCCAGTTATGCATTCCAAAACCAAGCACATTGCAATAAAATATCATTTTGTCAGAGAATTGGTGCAAGATAAGGAGATCAGATTGGAATATGTTCATACAAAAGAACAAATTGCTGATATATTCACAAAACCATTACCTAAGGATGCATTCTTGTATCTAAGAGGTAAGTTAGGGGTCACTCCCCTATCTGAAGTTCACTAAAATGAAGTTTTAGTGATGCATCAACTCATACCAGGTTGAAGCTCTATCAGTTGATGCAGTATAATCAAAAAATATTGCATATGAATCAGTACTAAAGGTACACTGAAATTCATTTGAGTTGAGTTGTCTTTGGCATGTGTTGTCAAAGAGGGAGAGTTTTATTGTCATATCTATCTAAAATTTGTTTAAGATAAAGAGTTTGCTACGTAATTCCTTCACAGAGAGAGATTACTGTAAGAGGGAGAGTTTTCTATCTTAGAGGGAGAATTGTTATGTTGACATGTTGTGTTTCCATATAAGAGAAAAGACTTGTTTTTAAATTTCATTCTTCTATGACATGTTGTGTTGCCATCAATGCCAAAGAGGGAGATTGTTGGATACAATTGTTAATTATGTATTAGCTTTGATGTTACACAAATGTCATATCATCCATCAGATAGAGTCTACCAAGCTCAGATGGTTAGCAAAGCAATTTATAGTGACTACCGAGCATTCCTAAACATTACACAGTAAGTTAGCTCTTATCGAGCTCACTTAGGCATCAAAGGATTTTGTAGTAGAAAGCTAATGTTAACCGAGCTCCCAAGGTTAAAAAAGGGAAAGTCAATGTCTACCAAGTTCACTTGGTCATCGAAGAGAAAGTTAGCTTTTACCGAGCTCACTTGGTAAGTGAAGGAAGGTCAATGTTTACCGAGTTAACTCAGTCTCTGAAGGAAGTTGCAAGGTTTGCAGTGTTTACTGAGCTTCACTTGGTTAACACTGGGGAAACCATTATGGAGCAGTGGTCACCAAGCTAGGTCGGGTAGCGAAATTTTTTATTGTTCTAAAGAATTAAGTTTAATTGTTTTGTGCAATGTTTGCAGCTGACTGATTTAATATTTTTCAGTTGTTGTAACTTGTAATTGAGCTGACTTGACAATCTGTAAGGTATATATGAAAGGTCAAGTTGTGAATTCATGAATATGAAGAGTGTGGATGCATAAGAGTGTGAATGTATGGATGTAGATGGAATGAGTGAATATTGAATATATGAGCGAATATTGTGGAAGGATTAGATATCCTTATGGAGCTGCAAAGTTGTATTCAATCAGTGAGGATCTAGTGAAGCAAAACAGAGATCTGTATTTAGCAAAGATAAGTTTTATATATTTCAGATCACTTCATTGTTGCTTTCTAATCATTGTAACAGTGATTCAAAATCTCTTAACAGAGTTGGTTTAATAGCCATTTTGTAAATCCTCTAACAAGGTGACAATTTAGTTGAATTGTTCTTAAGACCTCCAACCAGGCCACTCCTTACAGGGTGATTAAATCCTCTAATAGGGTCACACCTAACAGTGTGTTTTGTAACCTTTAACAGGGTTGGCTCCTAATAGGGCTCACTTTAGAAGAGTGAAAATTGGTGACTAATTACTTGGTGGTTTTTCTCATATTGAGTTTTCACATTAAATCTGGTGTCTCTTGTGTTCATGTTATTTCCTTTATGCATGCATGTTAATCACTTTAAATGCTTAATAAGTTAACAGAACATCTATCAAGTTTCAACATTTATTTGTGTGGTTACTGAGTGTCAGCAACAACTATATTTTAAGACATCTAAGGATCTGTGGATTTATTTTTGTGGTAACTGATTCACCCCTCCCCTCTCAGTTACTCCATCTCTATTTCCAACAAGAGGGGCATTGCATCCATCAAGATGAAACTATAGACTATCAAATATCTATAAAGAAATTAACCCCATTGGCTCATCCATCTTTTTCCTATGTTGCATCCTCAAAAGGCCTCTGTAAAATTGGCTACACTACATCTAAATAAGACCACAACCCTTTTGACTAGAGAACCTTTGTCATTAGGGACTTCCATGTGTGCTAGTTATGAGGGGTCAAAATTTCTAGATAAGAAGAGGTCTCAGCCATTATTTTAGAAGGTGTTAGATTATTTTTTGAAAAAATTCCAAATTATTGATGTAAATAACATAAATAATAATACAAAACACCCTCACAATACAAAAAAATGAGCCTTAGTTGCTAGAAGGAATGTGTAAATAAGAAGAGAGTAAAAAGGATTTATTTTTAGAATCACATGTAACATTGAGAAATACTAATGAAAAAAATAAAGAATCTAGATAGGGATCAAGAAGAGTGTTCTGGTGCTTCTTTCAAATTGAAAAATAGAGCTGTAATGAGCAAGTTACACCCTTGGGAAGATAGAAGACATCGGCTAACTTTGAGAAAAAAATTAGGTACCAAACTAGAAAAAAATTCAAAAAATACCTACACCATTATCTCCATCTCTAAATCAGCTCTTTGATGCTTCTTTTATATCAAAAAAATACCTCCGTATACTCAAGTTCAAGCAAAACGACTGCCAAGGCCTGTAGAAGGCAATAAAAAATATATTTTAAAAAATAAAAAATAAAAAATAACCACTTCTAGTGGTATGGTGGCAGTGTTCATGTGGTGTACTAGCCGAGCATGAGTGGTGGAGTAGTTGAGTGACACGAGTGGTGGTGCAGAGCGGTGGTGCAGAGTGGTAGCGCTGTTGGAGGCAAGCTAAGTTGTGGAGGCCATTGCAGTTAATGCAAACTGCAGGCAGTTCAACTGTGGTTTACAAATTACAGCGATGGCCACTCTAATTAGTGTAACCACAATAAAAAAAAAATATTAAATTTTAAATTTTTTTTCGATTTGCAATTTTTTTCACCTTAGAGTGCATGTAGAGGCTGTACGACCTTGTTATGCAATTTATTTTTGCCTCCCCAGTCAACATTGTCCAAAATTGACAAATTTTATATGAAAATGAGGGTTTTGACACCTTCTAAATGAAATCACGAGGTCTATTTGGCCTCAAAGTGCTCTAAAAATTAGAGACCTCCCTATTTTCACAAAAAAAACTTGAAAAATGCTAGATCTATTCTATCAGACCCTCATTCTTCTTTCATTGCAAACAAGAATAGGTAGCCGCAAGAAAGGCTCTAATACCATGTAGGGTTTGATAATGAACAAATCTACAGATCCCTAGATATCCTGGATGTAAATAACTCATTACAAGGAAGTAAGAAAAGTAAAAAGAGGAGGGTTTTCTCAATGAATAAGAGGATTGAATTTAGTTGTGTCAAACAAAATAAATAAATTTACAACCGATCAATCCTTATGAAGGAGATAAAAAACCTAAAAGGGAAACCCTAAGAGGTAAATGCCATTTAATAATTACTAATTAACTATTAAATGGAAATGCAAGTGCATAAAGGGAAATTTTATGAAGGGAGTAAAGTTAATTGAATAAATTAAATTAACACTTTATTCTAACAGTTTGTTGTACCAACTAAAAATAGATCTTGCTTGCAGTTGTAGAGGACTTCTAGTCCTAAAATTAGAATCGCACGTTGATAGCTCTCAACACTTTACAAATTTAAGAATTTATTATCTTGGTGATTTTCAAATCTAGGTTGACAGTAGCAAGGCATAATTCAGAACTTGTTGGTTCAGAAAAAGAGTCTCTTCAAAAAAATCGTAAGATTACTATTTGGCATGAGACTCCCCTAAAAGTTCATTAAAAGAGGAATGCAAGAGTTATCAACTTAAGAGCATGTCTAAATAAGAAAAATCAATGCCTTGGCCACACAATCTAAGTGTGGTCAGGGTAGATTAAAGAAAGAAATCAAGAATCACAAAGGTGTTACATTCAAAGATTCTAGACGATTGCAAGAGGTAATCAACTATAGGGATATGCACTCCAAAATGGCTATCCTATTCGATACAATGAATGAAAAGGCTTCAAGGAAGAATCAAGTGGAAATATGCAAGCTTAGTGAAGTAAGCTAAAGAAGATTACCAAATATTCAAAAAGAAATAATTGGTAACTCACCAAGAGCCCTCAGAATAGACTCTCTCATTTGGTCAAATAGTGATGGACAAACAAGTTTAAGAGGATTCCCAATGAATGGACCAGTGGAACCAAATATTTTATACAAGTTTCTAGAAATTAATGATAGACTACACCTTGAGATGTCAAAGGGAATTGGTACACTAAGCACACAATGAGCCTAAAGATTCAAGATTATGAAGTTTTGACTTCCCAAGGACTTGAAAACTACTTAAAATATTTGAAATCTAGTTGTCACTTGATACATGTTGGAAGAATGCTTGATGAAGAAAGGCTTTTTTCATTTTTTCCCTTTTGTATGGGCTATTTTTTGTTGTCCCACAATGCACACGACATTTTGAGTCACAAAATGGGGACCCCCCTAGTTTTAAAATTCTCTATGAGGCATCTAGTATGAAGCCTCAAAAATTTAGAACCCTCCCTTAGGTCTATGTCAAATCCCAATCCTAAACTAGGCAATGTTGGGCAATTAGGTAGGGAAAAATCAAGTTTTTTTAATATCTAAAGTGCATAAAGTGTGCACTTGTACACATTCGCGCAAATGCATACTTCGCCTCCTTCTAAGGATACACACATGTGCATGTGTGCACCCTTAGAGGTATGCTCTAAGACAAGGTCCCAAACCTATATAACTCCCCACCCCTCTCCCCTTTACCCCACTTGTTTTTCATGTACCTAATGCTCTCGTACCTTCTCACCTTAGACAACTATGCTACTCTACTACTTCTCCAAGCTCACACTTTTAGAAAGGTAAAGGCAACCCCTTTTGGAGGTGTGTACATGTGCATGTGTGCACCTTGATGAGGTGTGAAACCCTACACCTTTTGAATGCAAGAAAATACCAAATTCCCCCCTTAGAAAACATAAAGCACTAATACACATGTGTACAGTTGCACACATGCACTCCCTACACACCTTGCATAGGTGCACAAGTTCCCTATGTGCACAATTATGCACCCTATACACCTTATGCAAGTGTGCATGTGCTTTATGTGCACAACTATGCACTTTTACATGCTAAAGGAAAAATAGAGGTGCACTAGTGCACCCTCTGCACCTGCATAGGAGAGCTAGGTGCACTAGTGCACAAAATAGGCTTTGGAGGGGGAAGTTGTCAGTATTGTCATTTTTTTCCTCAATTTTTCATCAGTCTAGGAACTAGTTGAGTATCAAATTTGATCTTTTTCCACCAAGATTACTAATGTTTGCCTCTTTTGTGCAAATATAATAGAATCATCATCATCCTCCATGGTAGTGAAAATGACACCAAAACTTGTATTGTTCAAGTACCAAGGAGCTCCCAAGAAGTCTAGATTTTAGGATAGGCATCCAGAGATTTGGGACACATAACTTGATCATATTGATTGGAATGCCTTCTTGACAATCTACAACAAACCAAAGGAAAGGTCAGCAATGATATCAACATTGAGCTGGAGTAGGTTGGTGAATCCCACATCATGCCCTACATTAGTTGAATCTTCAGAATTGGTCATGACATTGGTTGAACACTACGTGCTAGAAGAGAAAGTTGTCAAGAGTGTCATAGGAGAGATAGTCCTCAACTTGTGACCAAGAAACATTGAGAAAATTTTCCACCTCCTGAGGGTAGACCAACACCTCCAAATATCTTATGATGGAGTAGATAGATGGTATAGGGAAAATGAGAAGGAGGCCAAGGAATTGGTATAGTTCACATTCTTGATCGACAAGACACCCTTGGGCCAAAGAGTGGGAAAGGTGGACATGACTCGAGGGTACATGAAGGATGACATCATGTATTAAATTGTTCTCCCTAATAGAGCAATGAGACTCCATGTAGCAGGTCACCTACAAACATGGATAATTCATCTCATTGAGATCATCAGGACCACAAAGATACCTATTGATTAGACCACCATTGTGAGGGAATAAGAGGAAGGAGTTGATCCAAGTGTATTCAAGTAGGTGGATAAAAGGTGGATCAATGAATAATTGATCTTGGTCAAGACTTACCCACACTTCTATATGACATCTTATATTGTAGTGGTTGCCCCTAGTTTACATTTTTGCTATTATTGCCGAACTCTTTTAGGCCAGTTTTATGTTTGATGATTAGTAGCATTGTTTAGAGATTATCAGTTATTGTTTCAGATTTAGTTGATTTTATAATGAGATTACTTGGTACTCTATATTTCATGTATACATGATGATTATGATAGTGTTTGTAGTTATTGATGATTATTAGTTAGATGGTTTATTATCATATATGCTTTCTTATGGATACTTACCCCATACTATATGTGTATGGTGTGTGTGTATATTTTCTTTATGTATGGCATTTTTGATATGGTTAAGAAAGGGAGTCATAGTCACCTATTAGTCGGGATCTACACAATGCACCACTTCCTGCCATTTCCTATTTAGCTTAGAATATTATGTTTGTACATGCATGGATTTTATGTAGGTTGTAGGTACTGGGTATCGACTTCCCTAAATTGCCAGGATTTGTGTACCCTATCGTATTATCTCAATGGTAAGAGAAGGCAATTAAATTCTTAAGTCCAAATCTTAAACCCTTAAAACATTTGTCCTAAATAATTAGGACAATTATCTGAGTTAAGTACCCTCCGAATGCATCGAATGACATTAATTCATGATTATAACCCTTTAATTTGATTTTGTATATGTTTTTCTATGATGGGTTTTCGTATTTTGTTTTACGAGTCTTGGGTGAATTTTCTATTAATGAAGTCTAATTAAAAGATTAAATTAATGGTTTAATTTAATGGAAATTTTTTAAAATATTATAATATTTAATTAATTAGGAAATTAATTAAATAAAAATAATTAAATTTGAAGATAAAAGTAATAAGTTTAAATTTTAGAACGTGATAATATTTATTTAATTTAATAATAATATATGTAGAGTTCATTTTTAAATAAATGCTAAATAATATTATTATTTAAGTGAATAAATATTTTATCAATTAAACGTTCAAAAATTAAAAAGTGGAAAAGGAATTAATTTATTAAAAGTTTTTAGATCACATGATGTATGCATGAGATGAAAATATAAGAAATTAATTAAAAATATAAAACAAGTGAATTTAATAAAGATATTTTAATTGCATAATGCATGCATGAGATTATATTTAATAATTTAATTTAAAAGAGAAGTCAAGTGAATAATAAATAAAGTTATTTTATAATTCAATAAACATGCATGGAAAAGATAAAACAAAGATATAAAAAAGTTAATTTAGAATTGAAGTCTGGTGAGCAAGGAGTTCTCTTGGGGGAACACACAATTAGTGCCCTGATTTTAGGAGAGAACTTCATATCATAACTTGGGAGTTCATTTTTGGAAAGATCGTGAATTTTGGAGAAGGAAGGAATTTTTAGAAAGGAGAAAGTTCTGGGAGGAGGAATTTCTCTACAATTTTATTGGGTGTAGTGATTAGCATCGGTGTCTAGGTAGATGCTTGTGATTTTCACATATTTTAAATACACTCTTTTCTTCTTATCTTCATCGTGTCTATTAAATGGTTGTTTGAAAAATTCTTGTGATGAATGTTTTGTATTGTGAAATTTTGGGTATGCATGTTGATTCTTTTTGCATATGGAGAAATCAAGGGAAAACTCAATTAGAAACCCTCATTCCATAGATGAAAGAAATTAGAATTTAATTTGGGAAGGGTTTGAAATTGAAAATGAAAATTCTAGATTGGAAATTCGAATGGTTTTTTGTATTTCTCCTATCAGATTAAAATGGCAATTGTGTACAAAAAAAATTAAAAAATAAAAATAAAAATTCTAAAAAATAAAAAAAATATATAAAAAAATTATCATGTTTTTATGCCAAGGGGATTTGTTTTATTTAAATTTTATATTGATAAAATTTAATAACAAAAATTCATTTAAAAATAAATTTTAAAAAATGTATATATATAAAATAAAATAAATAATATATGGGGAGGGGGTTTTACCCACCCCCCCTTACCTTAATGTTAGTGGCTATATAAGCTGACGACAGCTGTTGCAGCTATACCTACAATAGTAGCCGTAATCATTCGGCCTGTAACGATTTTAAATCGCATTGAAGTTTAATTTTATTTTAATATATATATTAAATTTTAAATATTATAAAGTTTTTAATAATAAATTTTATTTAATAATATATTTATTAATTAATATTAATGTATGTTATTTAAGATGTATTAAATATTAATTAGTTTTAATTTATAAAATGTTAATGAATTATTATTAGTAATAATTTAAATTATGTGTAAATAAACTATAATTATTAATAATTTAATTAAGTGATTTAAATTATGATAATATTTAATTTAAGTCTTAATTAAGTTATTATTAAAGTAATTTAGAATCATAAATTTTGAATTGATATGAATATTTTATATATTAATTAATTTAATTAAATATAATATAATTATAATTAATTAATAATGAAAGTTGTTTAATTAAGTTATAGTTTTACTTAGTTATTATCATACTATTTTTTAATAAAATCATAGATTATTTTCTTTGGAAGTCAACAAGCATTATTTTTAAATAATTTAAATAATTAATTTACCCATGGAGTATTTAGAAAATGGACTTAAATAAAATAGGTAAATGGACTTTATATTTGAGTATAAGAATGGGGTAAATTGGTAAATTCATAGGTAATTGAAAACTTCCACTGAATGAAATTTTACTTTACTATTTAATCCAATTGCGTGTTTTCAATCAAACTAAACTATGGAATTGACACTCTATTTTTTATTGTTGTCCATGTTTTGGAGTTTTAGGGTTTGGCCTAGCTTTGACCAATCTTAGGTTGTTCCCATAGGCTCGAGGGTTATGTGCTTGTGATGTCATGCTAATGTTTTGATCTTGATTCTTTAAACCCAACCATGGAATGTGTCTGGTATGCTCTATGATGTGTGATTATTCTATTGATTGTTATTGCTTTCTAGTGTTCTTGTGTGACACTAAGGTGAGTGTATGACTTACTTGACTTAACAATTTTTGAGTCCTCAATCAGTTATAATTGAATTTCTTTCCAGTCACTTTGATAGGACTAAGGTGTTTATTTTCTTGTTCTTAGAGAAGTTATGTTGTGACATGTTGGACTTAACCATTATGAGTCTTTGATTAGTATTTTTGGGATACTTTCCAATTGCTCATAGAGAACTGATGTGATTATTGTGATTATCTTTGATGCTTTCCAGTCACTTGTATATGACTGAGGTGATTATTTTTATATGATTCTTTGATTTATACTTTTGTGAACCTAGGGTAGGTTATCTACATGTAGTATTAGGAAGTGGCTTGCAATGGGGGCTAGGGCCCTAAGTGGTTCCCAGGGTAACCCATCGTAAGTTGTTTAGTAAGTGAAAAATTTACACTAAATGGGGATTAAAATGAACCTAATAAGAGTCTTTATATGTTCTTACCCATGCCTCAAGCCCTAGTAAAAACTAGGATGGGAGTAGAGAGAATGCTTGGTTGTGACCTTGCATCTGTAGTATGCCTTGTCAGTACAAGAGGATACTAGTGGCTGCATAGGGATCACTAGGGTGTCAAGGTCCTGAGAGACTACCAAGGTAACTCTAGCATGATTCATGTGATGACACTTGCGTGCTTGCATAGTAGGTTTCCTGCATGTCTTTGTGTGCCTTTGGGAATTAGATGTCGATCTATCCTAGAACCTTTGAGTTAGATTGCATTTAGGATTTTCTGGACTTAGAGAGTACTTGTGTTATGTGATTTGATATCTTGTTTGGGACTTGAGACTATCTCCTCATCATGGTGGAAGTGGGCCATTTAGGTTCCACATGGTCAAGTGGTAGTGCTTTTTTTACTCTCACCATTGAGATCCATCCATAGTCACCATGGTTGGAGCATTCCTTGACTGCATTTCCTTTCATTCTATCCATGTATCATTATGATGGATGGTTATATTTTATGATGGATGTTTATACCTTTTATGATGGATGGATATATCATGTATGGTGGATAGTTTCCTTTATTTTATTGTTCTTTGTATCTGTAAGGTCCCTCCTTGTATGCACTTATCAAATAGGAATTCTCTATTAAGACCATTATAGGAGATTCAAAATAATATGAAGTAATGTTTTATGTTGTGAATCTCCTAATGAAATTGACATTAGTTGATACATCCATGTCTTAATACTCAATGATTTGAGAACTACTACATTATCTTGACTATTTAAACATTAAAATTTCACTAACAAGGATATGAGGCATTTTCACCTAATGCTGAGGGTGTTGGTTTTGGTACCTTGATGATTAGGTTTTATGCTTTTAGATAGTTTAGTAAGCCCTATTGATGATGTTTATGATGTTTAATTATATGCATGCCTAATGATGATTACTCTAGTATTTTAATCTGAATTAATGAATAAAGTTATGTTATATTGATTATGTAATTACTGATGACTAAATTTGTGTGCCAAAATTAGAAAGTATTATTTAAATGAAAGATTTATGTTTTGATTTATGCGACTATCCAAATAAGTTTTAAATATATGCATGTGATTTTCTTGAGCTATTGATGTGTGTAATGATTGTGCAGGATTTATTAGCCAGAGAATCTAATGGAGAATTGGAACTAAACCATATGTACCATTTGTGGAAACCAGGGTTGAGTCTAATAAAAGATGTGGACCCCGTTGTTTGTATTTTATTTGTATCATGAATTGAATGAACGTGTCATTCTATAAGCATTAAGTGTTAATGTTTTGTAACAATGGTTTTTTAGTGTCACTTGACACTCATGAATTGTATATGCATTCCAACATGTCAGTTAGGATTAACCGAGTAACCTAAAGATCTAAGTTGGACTAGTTTAGTGACCCTTTTAATAATTAGTTGGTAATCAAGATTAATTACCCCTAATCTGGATTAGTGCTTAATCTGCATTTGTGAAGGTTGTTAGAAAGTCTTAAAATTTATAAGCTTTTGATTGGTCCCTAATTTGTCGTAGAAGCCAAAAAATCATTAAAAATAAGTACCTAAGGGGTATGGGTATGGTTTGGGGGCATTTTCCACCCCTCTAGCCCCTTTTGTTGACTTTTATGGTCACCAAATTATCTTATTTTTTCTTTATTTCTAAAATTGAATGTTTTCATCATGAGTTGGATAACTTTAACTCCACCTTGAAGTTAGTCTGTTAGAATTATTTAGAATAACTGAGAGGTGGGGTGAACAAGTTATCCAAGGTCCATTGATGTCCAATTAAACTTTTTCTACAAATCCTTAATGACACATAACTGACATTATGATGTATGCAATTGAACATTAAAAAACCATGAAAAGTAAACATGCATCACAACATAACACTAAGGATTTGATAACCCAGAAACCCTCCAAGAATAAGAAGGTAAAACTAGAGTGGGGATGATACCCACAAAATAACTGTGCAATTGATTTCAACCACTTCTGATGGTCTGCCCTGTTAAAGGCTACAACACATTGTTAAATGTGACCTTGTTAAAGGATTTAAGAACATTCAACTTGGAATATCACCCTGTTAAAGGATTTACATAGAGCTGTTAGGCTCACCCAAGTCCATGGGAGTTTCAGTCACCTTCTCAAAAGAATCTTTCATCCCTCTCTAAGGATCTCCTATCCTCCTCCTAAGGATCTCTTATCCTTCTCTTAAGGATCTCTTTGTCCTTCTCCTAAGGATCTCTTTATCCTTCTTCTGAGGATCTCTTTATCCTTCTCCTCGGGATCTTCTATTCTTTTCCTGAGGCTTATCCACCTAGTTGTTAAGCTAACCTAGCAATGTAGGGTTTTAATATCTAATACAATGGTAAGAAAGTATTAGAAGGGTTTTGACCTGATATAGATTGTAACCCTAATTGTGCAGATTTCAAATCACTCTTTGATTCCTTTCTTTGCTTTCCTTTCCTCCCTTGTAGTGCTGACAACTTGTTCACCCTTCAAGATCTATCTCCTTGAGTTCTTCCACTCGTTATGCCAATGCTTTTCTCTAGTCACTTGATCAACTCAGAGTCTTGATGCTCTGTTCTTACTCCTCTTGACTTCTTTGCATGATCATATTTATGACCAATTCCCTCTCTTGCATGCACACTTGATCTTTGATCTGTAACTCCTTATAAAGAAGTTCTATTCTTGATTTTCCACTCAAATCTTAATTTGCTCTTGAGAAAATGGTATTGTTTCCCCTCCAAATTGTTTCTTCTACAAACTTCATGATGAATCCATTAGCATTCACCTTGGATTGGTTTGCATGGATTACATAGAATTCTATGACATCTACTCATCATTCATAACTTCCAACTACATCAAAAAAATTTATGTAACAACCTTATCGTTGTTGATCTAGAAAATCTTGTCTTAGCAAATAATGCATCAACTCGACATTATTGGTTTGCTGATGCTCAACACCTTCTGTGTTACTCAACTTCTTAATGTTATTTACTGGCACTCGACACCTGAAGCATTTTGGCTTTGCTTGGCACTTGAAAACTTACTCTACATCCATTATCTTTTTTTCCACTCGACACCTAAAGGATTCTGTGTTACTCGGCATCTGAGTAATCACTCGGCTTATACTGAAGTTGAACTTGCTTGGCTTCAACTGAGAATTTGTTTGGCTCTAATTAGCTTGCTTGGTTCTTTCTAATGAACTTAGTTAATCCTTACATCTTTGATGTATCACAGTGTGTCCATCCTCTTAGAGTATGTCATCAATACATTATTTCATCAATGGCTTAGCTGATCCTTATACTTCATTACATCATCATAACTTCAACCTTTCTTTAGGTACTCTAGTTACATCTTATTGATTGCCACCTCCTTGTCAATCAACCAATTAATAGTATTTGGATCACTAAAACAATTGTCATTCTTGCAAGTAGCAAGTTTGACATCAATGAAAAAACAATGATTGAAAACATTCTTTACCAATTCCATTATCCTTTATTCATGATCTTTTCAATCATTTTCAACATAGTCTTATGACTAGTTGAGTTAAAAGACTCTAGAAAATTTAGAGAAGTTGGGGAGTTATTACATTTTGAAGGTGGTTGAGTTTAGGATCTTATTTAGTGACAAATTTGAGAGGGTTTGAATTTTCACCCAAGCTTTAGTTTTAGAGAGCAATTCAAGATTGAAGGAGAAGGCGAAGGAAGGGGAGCTCATCTCAAATTTGTTCAATTGCCATAACTCGATTTTGAAGGTAGGAATCCCTTAGCTCATGTTGTTCATGTTTTGTTCATGCTTAAGTTATTATGTTTTCATATGTATTTTCATGTGTGTGTTGAATATGCTTGGGAGGGATTGAAATAGATTTTCTTAAATAGGTTTCCTTTGTATTTTGCTTTATTTTTCAAAGGGATTGTATGGGTGTATTGGCATTACTCACCCTCAGATAGGGCAGAAGTGGCCATGTACAGGAGGAGGTCTTTAGTTGGACTCCAATAGTATAGTGTCTCTACTTAGGACGAAAAGAGGGAAAGAGCGCAAGGTGTTATGGGCCCCTACTTGTCAGCACAAACCATGTTTTGAGTTTTGGAGTTTGAGAAGTGAAAGAATGGAAGTCCATGTGATATTAGCCTCGAAAGGGAATCTATGGAAGAACAAAAGTTCTTGAGATTTTAGCCCCAAAAGGGCATATTTTATGTTGTTGTGGCTGATGTCTCCTATTGAAAAAATCCACCTTCTCCCTAGTCTGGTTCAATGTTGAACCTGTTGTGAAAACCTAGATGAGAGTGAATGTTTGAATTTTGTCTTCATGTTAAGATTGGTTGTCTCCTAGTTAGTTTCATCCTCTCCATGATTACCTTGATGTATTGTAGACTTTTTAATGGTTTCGCTATTGTGGAGCCAAGAAGGAAATTCAGAATTGTTATCAAAATTTAAATATGTTGGTAGATTTCTCCTTGGGATAATAATCCTATTGTAAAAATATTATTGCTAAACTTATTATTGAAACGACTACCATCTCGGGTTCTCTTCCCTAATTCTTTCTTGACGGAGTCCTTGAATCAGATGATTGAATAAAATAAATATGAAGTGGCTTGCCCACTGTTGTTTGAAAAAAAAATGTAGTCCCTTATATAGGAGAAATGTTTCATTGAATTATTATTATGTTTTAATGGTCCTCTCATTATGGTTATTGTTAGTAGATGAAATTAAATAACATGATTATTTAAATGTTGTTTTACATTATGATAAAAGTGAAAATAACCTCTTGTAAATTGAATAAATGAGGAAAGAATGAAAGGATTGATTTTAAGTATATTTTGTGTGAGTTTCCAATACGAGAACAAGTGCTAATTAAATCAAGAATATAGTTCTAGGATAACCTACTTTGATATGATTAATTGTTTAATAGACAGGTTGATAAATCATTAGATTTAAAAATAAACTGGATAACATTCTTACTACCTCTCAAGTTGTCCTTAAATTTTAAAAAAATACTCCTAATATCTTCACTAGGTGATTGAAAATTTTAAGCCATCTAACTTTTCCTTACAAAAAAGAGAGAGAAAAAAATACATATATATTTTCAAAATAAGCATCTACAGGATGCTGGTTAATACATGGGAGCTCTTGTTGGGTGATGTGACGCGCTCCCCTGCCCACAAGTGGTTAATTATGTGGTGTTCCATGTTCACTAACAGTCATGGCTTTTGGTGCAATGGAAAATGGGCCCTACAATTGGCGCATACCAGGTGCTTACACGGGTCGGGAAGGCACCGGGGAGATTTGAACCCATGACCAGGCCAAAACCAGGCTCTGATACCAATTGTAGGGCCCATTTGCCATTGCACCAAAAGCCATGACTGTTAGTGAACATGGAACACCACATAATTAACCACTTGTGGGCAGGGGAGCGCGTCGCATCACCCAACAGCTCTTACTTTCAAAAAAGAGTCACAGGGAATATTCCCTAGAAACCATCACCTTTTCAAATAGATTTAATCTATAAATTATAATGTCTTCCCTCTTATCCTAAATCTCACCTATATTACTTTACCCATAAATATCACATCACTAGCTAATCCTAATCCCTAAATATTACTACCCACTTTCACCCCTCACCTAACAAACCTTGCAACATGAATACTATGCTTAAATCAAAGTAAATAAACTTCACCCTCATGCATTTAGGATGACGTCACCTCCCCTCTCCAAAGTTGGATACAACAAAGGTTAAGAGGGAGCAAGTAAAAATAGCATTAGTGCTATACTTAGCAACTTAAAACACTTTACTTGTTTTTTCAAAACCCCAAATCTTTCCACCATGTGAATTCTTCCTGGCAGCCAAACTTTGGGCAATGTGTGGTAGACTTGACCAACATGTCTTGACTATGGTTGGGCCACCTTGGCCTTGGGTAGTGAAGTTGACATGAAAGGACAGTGGGGAGTGGGGTTAAGTTAGATGGGATTAGGTTGTTTGTAGTTAAGGAAAGATAGGTGAGTTGATAGGGTAGTTATGTTAGGAGGTGGGTTAAGATATGTTAAAAGGTTAAGTTAGTTTGAAAATTAAATTGGTCAATGTAAATAATTTATTTAGGATTTTTATTTAGTTAGTTTAGTATTGTATTTAAGCTGTTAAATGTTAGGAATTTAGTAAAGGTAAAGTTTCTTGTTAAGAGATTAGTAGACAGGTTATGTTAGTTGTTAAGTTGATTAATGTTAGATGTTAGGTTAGGTAGTGTAGTTAAAGTTAGTGGTTAGATGTCAGGAGATTAGTTAGTATTTTTATTTGTTAAAATTTTTTTAGTTAAAGTTTATGTTAGTGGAGATATGTTTTAAATTTAGTAGAATTAAGATTTGTTTTAGTTAAATGGGTTTATTTAGTTGTTAATATAGTATAATGCATTTAAAATTAAATAATTAGTAAGTAAAATTAATTATTGTATTGGTGCTCCAAACTACATTGTAATTAGATATTTTAATAAAGTTGTTTTGGAGTACTATTATAGTATCTTTATGTTAGTTAAAATTTAGTAGATATGTTGTTTTTAGATTAGGATAATAAATTAGATCTTCTTAATGTTAGTAGATAAAAATTATTATTATTATGAAAATAATACTTAGTTTTATTATGTTTTATGAGATTTATATTTGAATGTCGATAGTAGAATTTGGCATAAGATTATTGTTTGCCAAGTAAAAGTATGTTGAAATTATTTTAATAATGAATAATTAATACCTTGAATTAGTTTGAAATAGGTTATGAGCATATCTAGAATTCAATTGTAAGTATGTTATGATAAATATTTAATGTTTTTAAGTAGTTGTAAATAAGTTATGATAATATCCAAAATTAAGTATTGACATGTTATGATAGATTAACCTTTAATGCAGAATTATATTCCCTTTAGAGATTCATCTAGTATGGTGTTAAAAGGGATATCTTAATAGTCGATTCATGAACTTGGAAAAATCCTAAAATATATCTTAAACTTTATATTGTACCCTTGTAATTAAACCTATAATGTTTAATCGATCAACTCATTTTACTAGAACTAAGTCTTTCTCTAGTGTTAGGTTTTTAGGGGATAAAACCCAGACAATATGTGGAGGTGTCAACTCTACATCTTAATATTATGTATTTGAAACTCACTTTAAACCTATGTCAACTCTCCATTAGGCTTTCAGTGTAGCATGCTTTTATATAGTGAATTAATTAGTTTTAAAAAAGATTGCTGTGTTTTTGCCTTGTAATTTGGGCATGATAGTATCATGGATCTGAGGAGGATGATGTATTTCTATTTTTACATATGTATATTCTTTTAGCCTTTCATACCTTGTGACATGTATAGTGGATGATTGAGCATTCCAAATTTCATTTGCCAAGAGGCATTTGGAACAAATTTATATTATTTAAATGGACTTTGGACTTTATAATTATACTTTTATATAGATGTGGTATTTGATGGACTTAGTATTAATTAAATATAAATGTGACTCAATGTCATGGGATCCTTAAGGAATGTAACTTGTTATGTATGCTTTTAGTTCATTGTATGTTTTATCTTTCTTGTTTTAAAAAAAAAAATGTTTGGCAAACTTAGTAATACTTAGGTTAATTATTTTGGATCCCTTGGTGGGGCATTACATATATGGTGTATCTACTAGCAGCCAGAACCACAAACTACCCAGGGTTGTATAGGAAGGGAAGCATGCAAGATGCAAATGCTTGGCCCTATGTGGCTTACCCATAATTCATGAAGAAGAAGCTTTCATTACAAAGTGTGGAATATAGGGTAGTGAATGATGGATTAATTTTTTCCATCATTAGGTTCATCGAGGGAGATTATCCCAAATGAATGTTAGTAGAGATAGTGACTAGAATAAATGAAGTAAGAGCCTGCTACATCTAGTTTCAAAAATTTACATATCTTTGGGTAGTTGGTACTCTTTTTTGCCCTAAGAAGATCCCAATGTACCCTTTAGATTGGTTTATACTTTTGGAAATAGCTCACCAACTCACTTATGCATATGACAAAGTAAGGAAACAACACAAGAAGACCTAGGTCTGCCCAATTACCATTGTAGAATTTGAGGTAAAGTAGAAAAAAGATGTTGTTACCTTCAATTTAGAGTGGGATCAATATCCCTTGGAATAAAATTAGGCTCCTCATCCATATTTTGATAATATTGGCATGATTCAACATCTAGTAGGGAAGCAGTTTGTGCATGAAGAAGCACTTGAAGACCATTGGATGAATGCGATAAATGACTATGCTATCTATATTAGGGACTATTGTAGGATGAGTCTACATCTAGTAGAAAATGTGATAAAGATAAAGATACCCCTAAAATCCATAGAAAAGGATGTCCCAGAGATAATGGATCCTTTATATAATAGGAACAAAATCTATGATAAGCTCATTATGAAGGCTGAAATAGGGCAAAAAGAGAATAATGACATAGATCATCGGGGAAAACATGTAGTGGAACTAATGAGGGAATGGATCTAGAATCTATTTTGGATGGATCTAGTTCCCAAGACCATAACTTTTCAAGCTATTGCTAGGCATTAGAAAGGAAAAGGTGCCAAGGTCACCATACCAACCTACCCTACTAAATCACTAGCCAGGCCAGAAATCGCACACCAACATGAGTGGGAGGTTGAGTATTTCAAGGTTGACAAGGGATAAGGTAAAAGGAAAAGGGAATCCCCCAGGGAAAGGAAGCAAGTGGCTAAGGCACATGTAGAAGAAGACCAATTAGATCTAGAGCCAATAAAGCAAGCTTAACAAGATAAATTTATAGAGAAACCACAAGAGAAATAACTAGTGCAATAGGAAGTGGAAGCACTAGAAGAGAAAGGATTTCTACCTCCAAGAACCTCAAAGGAAGAAGACTCCCTATCTATGCTAAAGAAAATTAGGAATGAAACAACCTTAGTAGCTGTCAAGAGGAGGAAAATTAAAAACAAGAGCACTCCCTCACCCCAAGTTCTTGAAAACATTCCTAAAGCAAAGGATGAGGAAGAAGGGGAGAAAATCAAAAATTTCTCCTTAAATTAGAGAACTTTCTCTATTAAGGAAACAAAAGAGGAGAGAAGGAGAAGCTCTAATAAAACACCTTCATATGCTCCTAGGGAGCCTATCTAGGTAGAAACTTTAGAAGATAAACAACATAAGTGGATAAATGAGATGGACAATGAGGGAGTTGATAATTTTGACCTCTAAAATTTTGGCTTCATGCCCATAGGAACCAAGATGGTCGGTGAGAAGATAAGGGATACTCAACAAATGAGCCATTAGGAGAGGATTGGAATCAATTGCCTCCTCTCCCGTAGGGACCTCTTGGCATTCCACCACCACCCCCATAGGTCATGGCCACTATAATGAATAAAGGGTCAATAGCTCTACCTCCTCTAATAGTCCAAGAAAAACCAAAAATTTTAGGACACCAAGGAAGGAGAATATTAATAGCTTCATGCCAATGAAGCATGTGAAGAAGGGAAAATAGTAGAAGAAATTCAACAAGTTCCCTTAGATATGGAGGCTAGGTCCTTTGCCTAACAGAGCACAAAAGCTCCCTTCAAAGAAATCCCTTGACATGAGAAGTCTCTAGAGAGGAGTAATATGGGGAAGGAGCCTAATTCTAAACCAACTTCTTCAAACAAGTACATGTCACCTATGGGGACCACACCATCATGGCTAAAGAAGGAGGTTATGTTTTGACAAAAGAAGCAAATGGAGCTAACAAAAGAGGAAGGAATGAAGGAATTGAAAGCAATAAAGAAACCTAAGCCACCTAAGGGTGATGCTATAATACTTGTCTTTATTACAAATAATCAAGATTAGGACCTTTTAGCCCATATTGCCATTCCTCCTCCTCATGTTGACACCAAAGAACTAAGTCATAAGGATTAGCAAATAAAGGAGATCATATTGGGAAAGGCCATGATGGACATGGCTAAAGTGTTGATCACTATAGGCCTCAAGGAAGTGTTCAAACACATGGATCAAGATAAGTTGAAGTTGATAACACTATGAAAGAAAAATGAGCTTTTAAAAGCCTACCTAAATGAAGTGGTGGGGCCCATTGACCTGGATAATCTTGGGATATCTCTTGGAGTTTCACTTAGAAGGAAGTAGGTAGACCCACAAATGGATTCATTTTTGGATGCATGTAAGCAATTGCATCATAGTTTTGAAGAAAGAGGAGTGTAGATAATATAGAGTAATTTGAACTTGTTGCATAACATTTAGTCTAACATTGAAAAGTTGGTTTCTATTATAAACCAAGATTTTGGGTTGATGGATGAAGTGTGTACTTGGGCTAACAATCTGCAAGCACTCATATCTATTAAGGGACAAAGGTACCTGATGTTGATGGAAGTAAACTTAGTAGAGGAGCCAGATAAGCTTGATGATTGGATAGAGAAGATATCCTCAAGGAATAAAGTTATGGAAGGATTACATGAGGGAATCCAACAAATAAAGGACAAAGTTCAAGAGTAATTTTTGGAAGTGGAAAGGTACTATAATGCCATTAGCCTTGAGATTTTTGAAGATGAGCCGAAGATCAAGATTTTTTTGGTGCAACTAGTGGTTCAAAAATTCAAATATACATTCAAAGATTCTTCATCAAAAGATGATGTATGACAAGCATTTAGAACTGAAGAGGCATTGTTGGAACTAGACACCAAGCTTGAGGATTTGCAGAGACTAGGATATAAGTAAAAAATTACCTAGTAAGTAGTAAAGAATAAATATGATGCATTAGATTTAAAAGAGGCTAGTGAAGTTGTGGAAATAATAGAGAAGTTCAAGGGAAAACATCCAAATATCATTTTGATATAAAAGGGAGAAAACCTAGATGCTAGAAATTCAATTTTGAAACTTAGAAGATATATATATATATATATATATATATATATATATATATATATATATATATATATATATATATATATATATATATATATATATATATATATATATATATATATATATATATATATATATATATATATATATATATATATATATATATATTAGATCCTATCACCAAGGTGTGCAAGTGCGATTTTCACAAAGATATGTCAACATTTTTGAAGAAGTAGTGCATTGATAGTTAATTGCCAATTGTTATTTTAGAGCATTTCATGAATTAGAAAAACATTTTGATGGTAGTTCAACTCCCAAAAATGCCTAAAGAAGGATGAACTTCTATTTTTAGAGCTCCTAGAGACTTCCACATCATATCATAGCTTCTATCTTCTTATCTTCTCATTCTTTTATTCTTTTATATCATGTAAAGGATCATGCACCAATTAATGGATATAAACAAGGGTAGAGACCTACTTAGCACATTTAGAGAGTTAGTTTGTATATAATTAGATTTTTTTAATTAGTTTTTAGCATAAGTTTGCATTTAAAGAGATCTCACTCCTAACACAAAGGGAGGAGTGAATTTCTTTTAAACACATGGATATAATATGTACTCTAGGCCATTATTTTGATTCAATAATATATGCTATTGGTGCTCTCATTTTGAGTTTAGTTATTCTTGTTGGAGTTTTTGTGAATTCATGTTTAAGAATAATAATAGAGCCAATGGTTTTATTGTGTTTTTATGATTGTGCAATCTTTTAGTTCTAGTGTTTTCCCTATGTTAATAAATTATGTTGTCATAATGAATTGGATAAAGGATCATCTTTGTTCTTGCATAGCATTTTGTCTAGTGTGAGAACACTTTTCGTAGCCTTATGATTTGATGGAACATGAAACATCTATCGATTAGTATTTAAGTTCCCATCGATGATTGCATCAGTGGAGTTGAGGAAGCATTGCTCCTAATTTCATTGGTTTCCTACCACATCCTTTTGAAGATTTAATTCATAGATGTGTTGTTACTTTAGCTTATGTCCATTAGGAATTTACCTTTCAGTTATTTTCTTTAATCTCTTGTTAATCTATCTTTATATTTTCTTTTTCAAATACTTGGTTAAAATTGGAATTCATATAGTTGCATTGATAAATTGCATTCATCATAAAATATAAAATACAAAATATATTTCTTTGTGGTTACAATTTAGCAATAGGTTGTGCATATTGGTTGAAACCAATAAAGGCCTCCTCATGAATATACACATTTATCTTTAATTGAATTACCCAGCAGGTTGAAAAACAACCATCCAAAACCTTGGAGTCGTTCATTGATCAAATTTTCAAGAAAGAGATTCAAAAGAATTTTTGTCATTTAGCATCATGCAATATGAAAAATCAACATCAAGTAATGAAGGAATTTTAGTGTTAACCAAGTGCTTACAATATTAACCAAGTGGTCAAACATCAATGGACTTTCAATGTTAACCGAGTTATCAATCTCAATATTGATCAAGTGTGGGTAGAATTCACTTGTCTATTAATTAATTGATTGAGGCCAACTTTTTTTTTGATGTTTAATGGTATTTGAAAGGGTATTCAAGTTTACTTGAAAAAAATTATGATATATAAGAAAGGTTAAGTAGTGAGGAAAGAAGAAGAGAATAATGTGGAGTAAGATGGAGATGTGATTGAAGGGAAAGGAAGAGTAGGAAAGTTTGGAAGATAAGAAACAAAGAATATTCTGATTAGTAAGGACCCAAAGGTCAGACCAAAACATAGATCTAAATCTGCAAAACAAGTTGCTTCATAAATTAGGTCAAATTATTGTTACCTTCTTACCATTGTAGCAATGAAGAAATCTCTTAACAAAGTTGACTTAATGGTCAAATTGTAAATCCTCTAGCAAGGTAACATTTCAAGATAAGGAGAAAGGTATTTTTGCTCTGGAAATCCCTAGGAAAATTATTGACCACAATATCCTAAGCATGGCGAACACTCTGGTAGGAAAATTTGTAGGGCCAAGACCTAATATTGATGTAGTGAGGACATTTACCAGGAGAAAATGGGACCTTAAAGGGCATGTAGATGTGACTGCTATGGCCAAAGGCTTCATGTCTTTCGATTTTTCTTGCTCGGAAGATTTTTCTCGTATACTATGCGCTGGGAACTGGTCTTTGGGCAGATCCAACCTAATATTGCAAAAATGGACATCCAACTTGGATTTGAACAATGATTTCCAATCTCAGGTTCCAGTTTGGTTAAGATTTCCGGAACTTCCTTTGGAATATTGGCACGAGGATGTCTTTGATGGCATAGCCAGGACCTTTGGAGAGCTCCTTTCCATTGACCTTGTCATAGCTGCTAAGAAAATATTGAACTACGCAAGAATCTGTGTAGGAGTCATCGAAGGCCAGGACATGCCTCAAGTTTTAGAACTACATTCTCGTCTGGGAAACAGATCTCAAAAGATTGACTATGAAAGTGTGCCTTTCGCTTGTTTCCATTGTAAGAAGGCTGGCCACAAGGCTGGATCATGTCCACTTTTCAAAGGGAAGAGTACGGTGGGAAAGGCTCGTCCACAAGGGGGGATAAAAGATTCTCTAGATCCCAAAAAAGAATGGAGGAAAAAAGCATCACAAGTCAAGGAAAATGGAGAGGCAGAAGAAAAAACAAATTCTGCTCCTAATGCGCCCCAAGAGGAATCAGGGCCTCCTTGGGTGACGATAAACTTAGGAGGGGGAGAAGAGGAAGGAGTGAAAGACGATTCAACACATCTCCCCAATGTGAAGGAATCTGAGAAGAAATCTGAGGAGATAGGTGAAAAAATGACTCTTCCCCCTCTGGATTCTCAGGAGGATGACTTGAAACTATCCTTTGTCCTGAACTCCATGGTAGAACCGAAGGAGGGGGAACCCATGTCCCAGGACCCTAACCCGGTGTGTTTTCCCCCCCCTTCAATAGTAAACAGAATCATAGAGAGGCTGTCTGCATCGACAATGGAAGATTTGGCGAGAATTGATGCTTGGCTGGACAAAGGACTAGAGGGAGAAGAGAATCCCTGGACGGAAGTCAGGAGTAGAAAGAAGAAGAATAGTAGGGATCCTTCTCTGGTATCTCCCCCTTCTACTAGAAGCATGGCCAAGGCTGATCTCGGACACAAATCTAACCTAATGGGAAGGAAAAATAAGAATGAAATCAAGAAAGAGGAAGCCAGAAGAAACATTAAGGATGGTACGCAGTGCACCATCCAGGAAGCATGTTTAGTAGTTAAATCATGAAGATCTTATCTTGGAATATTTGTGGACTCAATGGAATCCATAAGCAAGAAGTTATTAGAAACATGATAAGGGACCAAAGGCCTGATGTGTTTCTAATCCAGGAAACTAAAATGAAGAAGGAAAGGATGGAAAATATTAATTTCAACAATAGCATGAAGGGCATAGCCTCTAACTCTGAAGGAGCATCTGGAGGACTGCTGTTACTTTTCAATGATAAGTATTTCAATATAGTAGCTAAGTATGATGAAGATAACATTCTTTTCTGCAGAGTTCAACATTTGCACACCAATGATTCCTGGTATTTAGTGAATATTTACGCCCCCAATAATAAGAGAGATAGAAAAAACTTCTGGACCAAAGTTGGTAATATGGTGCAAGATTGTGACATTAAGAAAGGTATAATCATGGGAGACTTTAACACACCGCTAGAAGATAAAGAGAAAAAGGGAGGTAAGCCCCCGGATTGGGAAAGTAAACAGGATCTTTCTAACTTCATAAATAATTTGGCCCTTATGGATGTAGAGCTTAAGGGTGGATCCTTTACCTGGTCAAACAAGAGAAAAGGTCATGATTGCATTCAGGTTAGGCTGGATAGAGCTCTTATATCTTCGGACTTGCTTCAATCCTTCAGCTGCAGACTATCCCTGCTTCCCAGAATTGGTTCGGATCACTCTTCCATTTCTCTTGTTGTTTCCCCTCTGGTTCACAGGAGATACCATCCTTTCAGGTTTGAGAAAATGTGGACCTCTCACCCTGACCTCATGGATAATATCAAGCTATGGTGGGGGATAGAGGTGGAGGGCTCAGCCATGTTCAGAGTCACCAGAAAACTTAGCAATGTGAAGAGGATGATTAAAATTTGGAACAAGTCTGATTTTGGTCACATCTTCCATGAAAAGAAAGAGTTATTTGATAATCTAACTATTATCCAAGATTGCATTCAGAAGGAAGGTTACACTGAGACCAACAGGGTTTCGGAGCTCAAGACCCTGTCTGAAATTCACAACATTATTAATAAGGAAGAAAAATTTTGGAGGCAAAGATCGAGGATCACCTGGCTAAAGGAAGGAGATCGGAACACTAAGTTTTTTCACCTAACCACCCTCAAGCACCGTGCTAGTAACAGGATCTATGGTATAAGAAAGGGCCAGGAGCTGTTAACTGAAGAATCTGCCATCTCGGAAGAGGCTGTTTCCTTTTTCTCTTGCCTTCTCTCTAAGGACCCAATGCTTTCCAATTTGGACCAAGAGGATTTGTTACACTATATCCCTCAGCTCATTCAACCTATCCATAATAAACAGCTCTGTGCTATTCCTAAGGCTTCGGAAGTTAGAGAGGCTCTCTTTTCTCTGCCTGCTGACAAGGCTCCAGGCCCAGACGGTTTCCCCACTTTTTTCTTCCAAAGGTTTTGGCCGGTGATCATGGGAGAGGTTGTTCAGGCTGTCCAAGAAATCTTTGGAGCCAAATCTATTCTCAAGGAGCTAAACTCGACTTTTGTGGTTCTCATTCCTAAATCCCTTGGGGCGGACTCGTTGGACAACTTCAGACCTATTAGTCTATGCAACTCTCTCTACAAGATCATCTCTAAAGTTCTCACTTTAAGAATGCTCAAGATATTGCCCATGATAATCTCGCAGCATCAATCAGGTTTTGTTCCAGGGAGACAAATTTTGGATTCTATCCAGATGGTGCACGAAGTCATCCACTCTCTTGAGGCATCCAAACGGGAAGGTATGCTTCTCAAACTGGATCTTTCTAAAGCTTATGATAGGGTGGACTGGTCTCTCCTTGGGAAGGTCCTCTCGACTTTTGGCTTTGATAGTAAAGTTTGCAAAATTATCTCTCAATTGGTCTCCACCTCCTCCTTGGCTATTCTGGTTAATGGAGTCCCTTCTAATTTTTTCAAACCTTCCAGAGGCCTCAAACAAGGAGACCCCCTTTCGCCCATTTTGTTCATCATTTTAGCTGAATGCTTAGGAAGGTTTATAGACCGTAGAAAGCGTGAGGCTTGTATCAAAGGGATCCTTCCCTCCTCTAATTGCGTTCCCTTCACTCATCAGCAATTTGTTGACGATACTATCTTGGGGGGGGAAGCTTCTGTCAAAGAGGCCAGAGCCCTGAAGAAGATTCTTGATACTTACTCCAGTGGGATGGGTCAGCTGATTAATTGGAACAAAAGCTCGCTCTTTTTCACCAACACCTCTGAGTTTAGACAAAGTAAAATCGCCAGGATTCTGGGTTGTGGGGTAGGTTCTTTCCCCTCTACCTATCTTGGTCTTCCCTTGGGATCCTCACCCCCGGAGTCTTTTTGGAATGATATTTTGGATAGATTCAACAGGAAGATGGCTGGTTGGAAAGGGGTCTTTCTTATTCAAGTGGGGAAATGCCTCTTAGTCAAATCTTCTCTTCAAAATCTGCCAATCTATGCCCTGAGCCTCTTTGGAATTCTAGGGAAAATAGCTGAAAGAATGGAGAAAATCCAGAGAGACTTCCTCTGGAATGGTAATGAAGGGAAGAAAAGATATCCTCTTGTTGCTTGGGAGAAGGTTTTCCTCCCTATGAGGTACGGAGGTCTAGGCATTAGAAAGATCACTCACCTCAATAAGGCTCTCCTAGCTAAACAAATATGGCGGATCTTCAGTAGCACCGGTGAATGGAGGGACACCCTGGTAAACAAGTACCTTAGAAGACCCACTCTTCTTTTCACCCTTTTTAATGAAGATATCCCAAAAGGATTGAACATTTGGAATGGGATCATGAAAGCCAGGGACCTGGCTAAGGCCAGGATATCATGGAAATTGGGAAATGGGAAGGACATCCAGTTCTGGTTGGATAGATGGCTTTCCCAAGATCCACTTATCAATAACCCTATTTTTGAGAGATGGATGCCAGCTTGTACTGATCAAATTGGGTCCAAAGTTTGTGATTATTGGAATGGCTAGGAATGGAGTGACCTATCCCTCATCTCTGAGGACTTGACTCCTATAATGCTTATGCTCAATTCCATGATTCCTATCAATTTCGGGGATGAGCTGGTCTGGAGGGATAATCCTAATGGAAGATACTCTGTTGCCTCAGGCTATAATTCCCTTTGGAGCTTAAAAGAGAAGGCCCCTTGGGCGGAGGCTTGGGTTCCGGGTCTCACTCCAAAGATCAACATTTTTTACTGGCTGCCTCTTCAGAACAAAATCCTTACTCATGACAATCTCATGAAGCGAGGACATGTTATGCCCAGTAGATGTCCCTTGTGTAAGAATCAGGCTGAGACCGAAAATCACATTTTCATCTTATGTGAATATGCCAGGGAGGTGTGGAATGTCATCACACATGATAATGAAACCCTCTGGTGCAAACTAGATAATATCATGGATTATCTCCATTAGTGGAAAGGTCTTTGTAAGATTGCTGGTCGGCAGGATCACTCGGACTGGATTTTACCCCATTTTTGTTGGGGAATCTGGAAGGAAAGGAATAATAGAATATTTAGAGACAGAGAGGAGCCGGCTATAATCCTTGGCAGGAAGGTCTTGAAGAATATAAAGGAAAATCTCCAAGTGCTGAAGGAGGAAGAAGAAGAAGAAGGGGACAGAAAGATAGCTAAAGAAAAAGACAGGAACCTCAAAAGGCAGGATGCTAGCTGGCTTCTCCCCCCAGATGGTTGGTCAAAAGCCAAATTTTATGGGGCCTCCAAGGGTAACCCAGGCCCTTCAGGCTGTGGTGGAATCATAAGAAATAGCTATGGGGAGGGAATAGCTGCCTTTGCTTCCCCGCTGGGAATCCAAACTATTCATCTGGCTGACGCTAGAGTTGCGAGTAAGGTGGTCAAGTTGGCTTTTGAAGCTGGGATTACTAAACTCTAGCTTGAGGGGGACTCCAAAAACATTATTAATACCATTAATGGTATTTCCCCTCCCTCGTGGACGATTGCAAACATAATTGCTGAGACTTGCGCCACTCTCACAAAGTTCGATGAAGTCCATGTCACTCATGTTTACAGAGAGGCAAACCCAGTCGCTGATTGGTTTGCTAATAAAGGGGTTAACGCCACCAATAATCTGTCTTGGCATGCCGAAAAAGATTTTTTGGCGGAGGCAAAGTTGCTCATCGACCAAGATAATATCTTGGGAAGGACGGCTCAAATCCAATGCAATTATGGATAATAAAGATTGCTTATTAAATGGTAAGTGCCATTATTGGCATCGTGATTTGCACCAGCAAAAGGGGTTTCCTCTGACATTTCGACACGTTCGAAAGGACGATACCATTATTTTCAGAAAGGGGTTTATTCATGGGTATCATAAAAGAAACATCACCATTTTTTTGAATGCAAATAACTTGCACAGATCAGAGTTCATGAGAATTGTGGAAGTTGATCAGGTAAACATGACGGGTGAGAGGAGCAAAAAGGAGCCGGTGGGGGAAGTTCAGAAGTGGAAGAACAAGGCCAAAGTTTGGAGAGAGCTGGAAAAGGGTGGGGTTACTAATTTCTTCGAGAAACTTCATGGCTCGGATCCTGAGATCACTAACAGCATGGTGAATTCGTGGAATAATGGTAAGGTTAAGGTGAACGAGGTCTACTTTCAAATTACTAAGGATGTGGTTGCTGATGTCACGGGGATTCCGAAGGAGGGGCATAAATTTTTCAGAGACAAGAAGATTTCTTCTAATGCTATCAAGGATTTTGTGAAAAACACTGAAGAGCTGAACAAGCTAGGCAAGAAAGAGACGTTTTTTGTAACGGATACTATAAAGAAGCTCTGGAGGTATGTTCTCTACGCTGTCATTGAATATATAACCTTAGACCCCAGGTTTGATAGGGTTAGGACTCACCATTTTGTGATTCTGAATCATTTTCGGCATGGTAGTAAGATCTCCTTCCCGTATTATCTTTTTAACTCGATGAACAAGGCCATTTCTAGTTTTAAAAAGAAAGCTACCATCAACCCAGCTCTGCATGAGGGTCTTCTGCTTCTGATTCATGAGCATTTCCATGCTCAAACCATTAGCAAAAACCCTATCCAGGGGGCGGATGTTGACAAGAGCAGCTCCAGTTTTTCCTCAGATTCCGACGATGTTGAGAGCATCAGCTCTGATGAGGTTTTTGAGCATTCAGGTAAGAAGACTAAAAGCCATAAGAAGGATTACCCTTCTATCAAATTACCCAGCAGAAAGAGCCCTAGAGGTCATACCCCAGCTAAAATTGGCTCTACTGAGGAGGAGGAGGAAATGGATACTGATGATTCTGACAAGGTTTCGAAGGAGGAGCTGGATGAGGAGAAACTAAGAAAAAGATAGAAGAGGGAAGGAGAGAGCATGGAGCGATCCAGCAGTCAGGGAAAGGATTCTCTGCCCATTCCCCTCTCCCCTATACATCCCCAACCTCCTTTGGAGGAAAATGATAACTCTGGACAGATTGAGGGGGAAGTGCAAGTTAATAACAGAAGGAAGGCTTGGAAGAACTTCAATGTGAGAACGGCCACTATGGGAATTTACAGAGAGGCGATGAACCCCCAACTCCTGGTGGACGACCTCAAAAAGCCTAGACTCAATGAGCTAATTGACCCGGCTATGGTGGCTATTTCTGATAATGCAAGAGAAACGGGAATGAATCTGTTGAACAATGCCTGCAATAGCATGATCGACAACTTTAGGTCGATTAAATGGCTTTTCCATGAGCTTGAGGATGTCAGAGATAGGGTTTCCCAAATGGAAAAAATCAAGAGCAAGACTGGTGCTGAAAGCCAAGGCGACCGAAACAGCTGGGAGACTCTGATGGAGAGGAGAGTAAAAAATATTGAGAACTACAATCACAACCTGGCTAGTCAAATGATCTCCCTCCTCGCTTCGATCAACGACAACATCCTCTCTCTCTGGGATAATCTCAAAGACAGGAACCAGATGGAGGAAGATGATAAACAGAACAAAGACAAAGATAGGCTGGATGTGGATAAAGCCAAGGACAACACTATGGAGCAGGATCTGACGAACGCCTAGGACCATAAGGTAGAAGAGCAACAAGAGTGCGCCGAAGCTGCCCAGACCATGCTCGAGATGGAGAAGTAGTCTGCTAGGTTTGGTCTCTGTCCTTTGGTTTTTGTTTCTCCTAGCTTTGGCTTTTTGTCTGGTTTCCGTACTTTCTGGTTGGTTCTCTGGCCTTTTTAGTGGGCAGTTGTTTCGGGCTGGGCCTTTGGGCTTATTTTCAGCCATAAGGATTATGATTTGGCTGGGCGATTTTTCGCTTATTTTCAGCCTGTCTTGTTGTTAAACTTATGGGTTTCAGGACCCCTTAAAACCTGTTTACCTTATCAAAAACATTTCAAGATTGAAGTGTTTGAAGACCTCTAACTAGAAGGAAATAAATCATGCTACATTACTAAAGAAGAGCACATCAAGTCTAGTACTGATTATGAGAAAGAAGTAGTTAAGATGATCTATGTTGTAGTTTAGGAAGATCCAAATCAAAAAAGGTATGAGAATGAAAAAATACTTATTTTACATGTTAACAAGAATGATACAAGGATCATAGATAGTGGATGCTCACATCACATGAATGGTGACATAAGCAAGTTTGACAAACTTGAAGAAATTGGTGATGGTGGAACTATTAAGTTAGGTAATGATGTTCCATGTCCATTGAAAGGTAGATGATCACCATTGTTTAATGATAAAATAAGATTTGATGATGAATATTGGGTACAAGGACTTAAGTATAATCTTTTGAGTGCTTCTCAGTTAAACAATACAGGTCATAAGCTTTAGAGTTTGAGAATAAAAATGCCAAGATCTATGATAATGAAGGAAATCTGATTAGAACTAGAGCACAAACAAAAGATAATCTATTTTATCTTGATCCTACTTTTGATACATGTTTGTTTGCTAAGGTTGAGGATGTATGGACATGGCATAAGAGGCTGTGTCATGTAAACTTTTAGAATATGGTAAAGGTTAGTATAAAAAAAGGGTTAGAGGCTTATCAAATCTACATAAACTTGAGAATGCTATGTGGAAAGAATGTAATCTTAGTAAGATGAAGAAGTCAAGTTTTTCAAGAAATTTGTACACTTCTAACGATATTTTTGAATTAGCACATAGTGACTTGTGTGGACCAATGAGAGTGGAAAGTTATTATGGTGACAAATGCTTTATTTTATTTGTTAATGATTACACTAGGATGATTACTATCATGTTCATAAAGGTAAAATCACATGATTTTTATATTTTCAAATGTAATAAGGCTTGAAGTGAGACATAAATTAGTAGATAATTGAAATGTCTGAGATATGATAGAGGTGGTGAATTTATTTTTGTTTATTTTAGTAACTTTTGTGTTGAGAATGGTATTAAAAGAGAGTTATTTGCATTGACGACACCACAACAAAATGAGATTGTTGAGAGAAGAAATAGATAAATTATGGATTGTACAAGAACTTTGATGATTAAAAATTATGTAGCAAAAATGTTTTGGATAGAGGCCATTAGCAGTGCAATCTATACTCTCAACCAAGTTCAGTTGAAGAAAGGAACAAACAAGACACCCTATGAAATCTGATATGGTCATACACCTAATATGATTTATTTCAAGATATTTAGACGTAGGTGTTCTATTCACAAGAATGCAAGGAATGGAAATTTTTATTCAAAAGGAGATGAAGGTATTTTCCTTGGCTATTCATCTAAGAGAAAAACATATAAATGCTTGAATAAAGCTACTAACACAATGATTGAAAGTACACATGTGAGAATTAATGAGTTGGAAGAAAATAAAGATGTTGAAAGAAAGAAGGAACCTAAATATTACAAAAAGTTTTCCTATGTGTATGAATATGTACCTAACACATTACTCAAGTTACAATAGAGAGCTACTGAGTAATATCCTACTTTACCTGAGTAGTAGACAAAATAGCTTGAGTGGGAAGTTGAGGCCCAACTAAGTGAGAATAATGTTGAGAATCAAATATCTAAACATGTGTTAGTAAAATATATCAGAAAGAACCATTCACCTAAACAAATAAGTAGAGAGGAGTATTGGAATAATGACAAGAAGTAAATTGAAAGATAGTACCTATTTATTAGCTAACTTTGAACCTAGAATAGAATAGGCTCTACTTGATAATGAGGATTGGATATGAATGAAGAGATTGATCATATAGACAAGAAAAACCCATGGATAGTAGTACTAAGACTTGCTAACAAGACTATGATAGGAACAAAGTGGATTTTTAGAAATAAGCTAAATGAAAATGGAGAAGTGGTGAGAAACAAAAAAAGACTTGTTTGCAAAGGTTATGCCCAAGAATAAGGAATAAACTATGGTGATAATTTTGCACCTATGGAAAGATTGGAAAGAGTAAGAACATTTTTGGCCTATGCTACTTACAATAAATTTAAAGTATATCAAATGCATTTCAAATCTATAATTATGAATGGAATACTTGAAGAAGAAGTTTACATAGAAAAACTTAGAGGATTTTTTGAATTTTATCAAAAGAACTTGGTTTGCAAGTTGAACAATTCATTATTTATGTAATGCCCCATCCAGAGATCCTTGGAACACAAGGATAAAATATGCACTAAATAATTTTTTTCTTAAGATAAGTTACCTAACAATAAAAAAAAGTAACCAAGTGCAAGAGTAAAGTATCAAAACAAGGTGATAAGAATAGAGAACATGGCAAGATTCACATGTTCACCTACATTAGTGAAAATCGTACAACTAATTCTAAAGATATCCAAGCCCTAAATCACAACACACCAACCAAAGTCCACACAGATCATGAGAGTATACCAAGGGGATGTTCTCCTTCAAACCCAAGGTAAAATCTCCTAGCATGGTTAGACAACAAGTCCATTTTGACTAGTCATTGCATAATTGAGAATTACAAGTAGGGACCAAAAATGGTCATATATAGGCGAGGGCTCAAAGTTACCACCACTCATCTACTAGACACCATATTGAAAGATAAATGTCGAATCTTGAAATTTGGTTAAGTCTAAAATCTTGAAGCCCTAATATTTACTAGAATATTTATCTTAAGTCAGAGAGGTCTAGAACCTATCTCAAATGAATAATCACATATATTAAAATATATCTTATGTATAAGTCAACTTATACTTAAAAAATATATTTTAAATCCCATAGAAAACTGAATATACTAGGAAGATGTGCAACCCAAAAGGATAGCCAAAACACCTCACAAATTTTTTTGGTCAAGTAAAAAAGTACTCGTTGGTCATTCAAGCAGGTTTTATCACAAACCCATTTGACACTTAACTACACCCAGGTGACACTGTTTACTATATCCATGTGATATTTTTTGTCTAGGTGATACTTTCTACTATGGCCAGGTAATACTTCTTACTATGGCTAGGTGACACTTTTCCAATGTTGTATGACATTTCTTACAACTATGGTGCAATACTTTTCTTGTACAACCCAATGTTGAACAAATGTCACCCAGGTTCAAAACCAAAAGGCAAGACGAAAAGATAAAAAGGAAAACAATTTAAGAAATTCCATATTGGGGAGTGCCAAAATGTTAGTAGTTGAGGAAATGTCACTCAAAGACATGAAATACATGACACCAAGCAACAAGAAGCATGAACTATCTATAAATCAAATCCATAAAAAATTATAAAGGGACATGGGGAAAGAAACATCAAAATGTACATACATGGTTCATAAACCAAACATCATATGAAGAAAACATGAACAGCTAAACTTGTGCTTAGCCCTCCCAACCATAATAGCATCATGAGACCTCGAGGGCCCTAGCCATCCCTTGAGTGTAACATCCTAAATTGACAACTAGATATTCAGAGTTGTCTTATGAGGGTGTTACTACTACAACATAATAACATCATAAGAACAACAAGAACTAACATGGTAATCCAACAAAGCATAGATACACCAACTAGTAGTGAATCACATCATCTAACCATATGCTAAAACATCATAATAAAAGAATGCATAAAAAAATCTAACATCATCTAAACATGATACCAAACATTCCAATTAAATCATAAATCACAAGGAAACATACTCTGGAAACCCGAATATACCAAGTGAACATCCAGCATCTTCCTCAATAGGAAATAGATCATCTCTATACACTATTCCCCAATAGTGGTAAAGGTAGCTATGCCTTCCAACCATGTGGAACCTATAGGCCCACTCTTGCCATGCTGATGGAGATAGTGATCCAACCACAAACACATAAAAAACAACCATCCATGGCTAACACTCATGCTAGATAATAAAGAGGACTGAAACTAAATTCATAAGACAATGCAAGTACTATAGGTCTTGGTCAAGCAATCTAGGGGTCAACTATGTAGGGACTCAGTAGATGGTAAGTTTCTTGGCATCAAGGAGTCCAAGCTAAGTATCATGCGACATTAACTCCTTAGGGAGGCTCATGCACTGTATCCTCAGATCAACTTTAGGTGCTCAATATTTGAATTATCTTAGATTTATTGTTGAGTAATTTATTTAGATATCACTTATTTAGAAAATTCTTCACACCAACTTGTGAAATAGTCGCCAAGGTTGTGAGAGAAGCCCCTTCATGATGCTACCCTACATACCCATGCTCATCACATGATGAGTGCCTATAGGTAATGGATATTCTCAACTCAACCCCAATGAACATAAAGCCACTGATAATAACTGGGAGGTCGAGCCTCGTAAACACTTGACAAATGAACATGTAGTACTTGTGTGTGGGTGCACCAATTACATGAAGATAATAAATAACATGGGCTGGATGAGAACACAAGAAAAAATACCAAGTATAAAAAAATCACTCAACCAGCCTATATCTGGGAGTAAGGATTCTACATGAATCCCAATTAACAAAGGAACCAAACATCATGACTCACTCCACTAGCCTAAATATAGGAGTATGGATTCTACATGAATCCCAATGATGAAACCAAACCATACATCATGAACTCACTTAACTGGCCTGAATCAAAGAGTATGGATTCTATATGAATCCTGGCATCCATGAAATAACAAGGGTTTGACCAAAAATAACAATGCCAGGTACAAAATCACTCAACCAAACACAAAGTTAGGAGACATATGAAACATGCATCCCAATGCAAACATAAAGATGTAATAGTGGTTAGATAGAAATCCTACAGATAACCTAAATCCACTCCCAACACCATGCCAAGAAAACATGAGAAAACTGGGTGGCACACCAATTGAGGCAAAAACCTCAAAAAATCAACATTGATGAAAATCAACAAAATAAACCCATTCTACCCTTGGATAAATGAGCCAAAAAAATCCAATAGAAATGAGGTTTGAAAATTGTATGTAAAAATGGCCAACATAACAGTGTGAAACCCCAAACCCCCATCCCAAAAATTAGGGAAATGCTCATACCCAACCAACTGAGTAGAGCTAGCAATCAAGAAAAGAGGGGAACACTAGTTCTTAACCTTCTTAAAAATAACTACCAAAAATAGGAGTAGAAACAGGAAAATAGGATAGCCCTATAGCCAAAAGGGAAAATACAAAAACTTGAGCAGAAAAATAAAAACCACACCAAAGATGCCTAAAATCATGGCGATCCAAGGTCTCCCTAAGCTAGATCCAATGAGACTAACCTCGTGATGATCCCACACCCGTAGCTCCCACAATGAACATAATAGTACTTCCTCTTGAATATGATTTGGAATTTGCTCTACAATTTCTTATTTCAAAAAGTGAGAAGTGAGGAATGAAATTCCTTTTTAGAAATATATTCACTTTTCAAGTGAATAAAGGATCAGGATAATTAACCAACTCACCTAGTTAAACCCTAAATCAACCCAAATGAAAGTAGACTATTCCAAGTAATTAGAATTCAACTATGAAAAAGCTATCAGGAATTATATGAAATGAAATAAAGCCCAGAATTCCCTTAAACCAAAAATCACAGAATTCCTTACTAAATTTCACAATAATTGTGAACCTCTAAAATGCACAAACATGCTCATGGGTCTTTGTAAATGAGTCCAAATTTATTAAATCACTGGAGGATTTAGTTTAAACAATTAAATAGGATATGTTGACCATATAGGGACAAAATTGGCTTGATATGGATAGGAGATTCACTAACTCCATGTACCATTGCTAGGGACATAAATCCTACTCACTAAACTGCATAATCAAATGCAATTGCATTTAATAATATAGCCAAATGACATAGGGAAGGGATGAAAAACTAGGGCCAAAGGTTCACCCAGCTCTCTGAACCACCCTGCAAGATTTAACACAACGAAAGAAAACACAAAGAACAAAAACTAAAGGAGGAAGAAGAGTAAAACATTTTCATTGATTCTTCAAATGTTCAACATACATGCCCAACTGTAAGGCCTTTTGGTTTATGGATAAATGCAAATACATTCACATTTAAAGATCAAACAAAAAATCTGCACTTTCCAGTTCTACTTTGCAATCCTTTTCAGAAAAATGCCTCAAACTCTAAGCCTAAACATTCTATACATACTTGCCAAAATGGCTTACAGATCATTTTAGAAAATTATATAAGAGGAAGGTCGACCCAAAAATTATTTGGATGCATCCCAAGAAAAGATCTTAACATAAATATTGTGATTGAAAGAAATCCCACAAGTAAGCTCACATAAATCAAGTCCAAATGCTGACACTCAACATAAATAGGAAAAATTAGCATATGAAGGGTCACTTAGCATACATTGGGTAACTTAGCACATGAAGAGTCACTTGGCATACATTGGGTAACTCAGGACATGAAGGAAGACTCAATCAACACTAGATTGCTACATTAACTCAACACCAACTAAGTGCTATAGTAACTTGGCACCAACTAAGTGCTACAATAACTTAGCACTTAGTAAGTGCTACAGTAACTTGGCAACAACTTAGTGCTATAGTAACTCGGCACCAACTTGTAGAATGAACAAAAATGAGTAGGATAACAAGGCAAGCTAGAATGCTCTTGCATCAGACAATCAGGTTTAAAAGAAATGATTCTCTTGAATCATTGAGATGTCACAATCTGAGTTGAATCCAACTTAGATTGAGAAATCCATGAAGCATCTTTAGTAGGCCTATTTTTCCACTTCAACAAATATTCATAGTAATCTTTTCCTCTTGTGCTCTTGCCAACTCTCTAATCCAATATTTGTTCAACTTCTTCAATTTTCTTCTTAGGATAATTTTCTAATAAAACAACTTCATTATCTGACTCATGATACTTATACAAATCAAAAATATTGACTATAGGAGATATATCCATGTCATCAAGTAATTCAACTTCATAAGCATTACCACTGTCAAACTTCTTCAAGATCTTACAAGGTCCAAATTTCTTCATCTTTAGCTTACTGTATGTTCCAACATGAAATCTTCCTTTCTTTAAATGAACCATCACCTCATCACCAACTTCAAAATCATGATGTCTTCTAGACTTATCAACATTCTCCTTATACTTCTAATTACTTTGTTCCAACCTCAACTTCACTTACTTATGTAAAGACTCCATAAAGTCAGCAAATTCTTCTCCTACAATGCTTCTCTTTTCTTCACTAGTAACATCTCTCAAATTTGATACTCCTCTAGGCTTCATTCCAGTAATAATCTCAAAAGGTGTCTTCCCTATACTTTGATTCATAGAATTATTATATGCAAATTCAACTTGTGCCAATACCATCTTCCAATTACTTAGCTTATTCCTAACTAAACATCTCAACAAATTACCTAAGTTTCTATTCACAACCTAAGTTTGTCCATTTGTTTGTGGATGGAAAGTAGAACTAAACTTCAATTCAGTACCCATCTTCTTCCACAAAGTCTTCTAAAAATGACAAACAAACTTACTATCTCTGTCAGAAATAATGCTTCTTGGTAATCCATGCAATCTCATAATCTCTTTAAGGATAAGTTCAGCAACATGCTTAGCATTTGATGTCTTCTTACATGGTATGAAATGAGTCATCTTAGAAAATCTGTCCACTACAACAAATATGGAATCATACCTCTTCATTGTCTTAGGTAGTCCAAGAACAAAATCCATACTAATGTCACTCCAAGATTTCTTAGGAATAGTAATAGGTGTTTACAAACCAATATTTTGACTTATTCCTTTTGCAATTTGACAAACTCCACAACTCTTTACAAATTTCTAAAAATGCTTATATATTTGTGGCCAATAATACTTCTCTTTTAGCAAACTCAATGTCTTATCAATTCCAAAATGTCCAACCAATCCACCACTATGCTTTTCCTTAATTAGATTCAACCTCATAGAACTTCTAGGAATACACAACTGAATGCCTTTGAAAAACATACCTTCTTGAATGAAATACTCATCATACTTACTTATGTGATCTATTAGATTTTTTGCTCTACACTCTCTCCACACCATGAAAAATTAAAATCAGCATCATACGACTCTTTTATTTCATCAAAACTAAGATCTTCAACCTTCATTTCAGTCAACAAGGAATGTCTTCTACTCAATGCATCAAAAAATCTATTAGTAACTCCATTCTTATGCTTAATAACAAATGTGAAACTTTGCAAGTACTCAACCCACTTCATATGCCTCTGATTCAATTTATGTTGACTTCCCAAGTATTGTAAAGTTTTATGATTAGTATACAACACAAACTCCTTAGGAATCAAATAATGTCTCCACTTTTTCAAGGCTTGAACAATAGCATAAAACTCTTTATCATACACAAAATACTTCCATTTAACATCATTCTACTTTTCACTAAAGAAAGCAATATGTTTACCTTCTTGACTTAATGCAGCTCCTATTGCATTACCACTTGCATCACATTCAACTTGAAATACTTTTTTGAAATTAGATAAAGCTGATACAAGTAATTTAGCTACCTTTTGTTTCAAAGTCTCAAAACTCTTATCAACTCCATGTGTCGACTTGAATTCCTTTTTATCTCCTCTCATTGTCTTAGTTATGGCATTACAAATAGCAATGAAATTCCTTATAAGCTTCCTGTAAAGACTAGCCAAACCATGAAATGATCTTACCTCACCCACATTCTCAAGTGTAGGCCATTCCAAAATAGTTTTAACCTTCTCTAGATCCATCTTCAATCCATCAGCTGAAAGCACAAATCTCAAATACACAATCTCCTCTTGCATAAAAGAACACTTTTTCAAATTAATCAACAACTTTTCCTCTTTCAACCTCTACAATACTTGTCTAATATGCTCAATATGTTCTTCCTTAGTCTTATTGAATATCAGAATATCATCCAAATAAACAATCACAAACTTACCCAAGAATCTTGTCAGAACTTAACTCATCAACCTCATGAAAGTACTAGGTACATTGGTCAAACCAAAAGGCATAACCAACCATTCATATAAACCATCTTTTGTTTTGAAAGCAGTCTTCCATTCATCACTTTTTCTGATTTTGATTTGATGATAGCCACTCTTCAAATCAATCTTGGTAAAATACTTTGCTCCACTCAAACAATCCATTATGTCATCCATCCTTAGCATATGGAACCTATATTTCACTATGATTTTGTTAATAGCTCTAGAATCAATACACATTCACCATTCCCCATTATTTTTAGGTGCTAATATAGTAGGTACAACACATGAACTTAGGCTTTCTTTGATCAAACCTTTTGTTAACAACTCATGCACTTGTCTATTAAGTTGTTCATTCTATGTAGGTGTTAATCTATATGGTGATTTGTTTGGAAAACTAGCTCTAGGAATCAGATCCATACAATGATTTATACTTCTCCTCGGCAACAATTTCTTTATACTCATTCAAAAATGCTGTAATTTCTTTTGGTACTTGGTCAATACTATCAGCTGTCACTTGGTCATTACCAGCTTCTATTGCTCGGTCATTACTACCAATACTCGGTCCTCTAGGAACTATGGCAAAAAAAACTTGATTCTTCTTCACTTCTTTTTCAAATTGTTTTTGATTAACCATGAAAATTTTTGTTATAGTACAATTGACCTCATTTTTACTTTCAATCAAAGGCTACAATATTTGCTTCTTCCCATTTACCCAAAGAGTATATTGATTCAATCTTCGATCATTTACAACGTATCTATCATATTGCCAAGGTCTACCCAACATAATATGAGAACAATCCATAGGCATAATATCACACAAAACTTCATCAAAGTAATGTCCAATCTTGAACTTCACAAGGCATTTCTCACTTACCAATATTTTATGCTCATCTTTGATTGAAGAAACATGATAGGGTTTGGGATGTTTCAACCTCTACAACTACAACTTTGTAACCAGCTCTTTTGATGCTAATTTTTTTTAACTTCCACTATCAATGATCACTTTGCAACATTTTTCATTGATCTCACATCTTGTTTTGAAAAGACTTCTTCTAAGGATAGGTTCCTCATCACTTCCCCTATTACATAAGGTTCTTCTCACCATTAGATTTTCTCCAGCCTCAGGTCCACTTGGTGAACACTCATCATCTCCTTGAATAACAACATTTTTGTTACCTTGCCCATTTTTAGATGATTTACATTCAAAATATCTATGTCCCTCTATACCACATCTGAAACAATTACTATGAAAACCACCTCTAGAATAAGAATTACCTCTTCCTCGGTTAGAATTAGTACCTCCTCAGTAAGAATTACATTTTTTCCATTCAGTCCTACCTTTTTCATCATTCTTCTTTTTAGATTTTCCTTTATCCTACGCAACACTTTTAGATCTACCACCTTCACCATAAGATCTACCTCTACCTCTCTCGAATCTACCACCTCTACCTCTTTGTCTTTGTTCATGCTTCTTTGTTAAGATCTCCTCACCTTTCAAGGCATATTGATATGCTTCCTCAAAACTTTCAAACTTCACAAAACTTATTTCATCTTGAATTCTAGATCTCAATCCATTTATGTACCTTGCAATTTTTTCAACATCATCATCCACATGTCCAGATCTAATGTGCAATCTATAGAATTCCTCAGTATACTCTTTCACAGCCATGTCCTTTTGTTTCAAATTTTGCATCTTTCTCAACAAGCTAACTTGGTAATTAGTAGGAAGGAATTTTTTCTTTACCTTGTTCACCATCTTTGGCCAATTTTTGATCTTCTCCTTTCCTCTCCTTTGTCTATCAATTTGCAAATGTTCCCACCATAGTGATGCATGCCCTTTCAACCTAGTGACTGCAATCTTCACCTTTCTATTATTAGGAGTGTTTTCATACTCAAAGAACTTCTCCATATCTAAGATCCAATCTAAAACAACATTGGTATCCAATTTTCCATCATAAGGAAAAAATACTATAGTAGGCTTTGAATTTCCCTAGACAACACTTGCAACAATCTTTCCTCATCTTGATCTTCTTCAGGTTCTGGATTATGGTTTGGTGTTACTAATTCATCATCACTTACATCATCAAGATGTGCTCCTCTCCTCTGGGTTGTCTCTGCAGCATTTAATCTAGCTACAATTTTTCTCAACTGATCCAATATGGCATTATCAGCATTTCCTCTACGATGAACAATCTTTACAAATTAGGTTTCTACAAGATCATAACCCTCTGCAAGTTATAGGTCAAATTCGTAGATCTGCCACCCTACAACCAAATCCAAATTAGGGTTCTACATGATCCAATCTCCACCAGGATGAACCTCAATCTCTAATACCAAATGACATAGAGAAGGGATGAAAAACTAGGGCTAAAGGCTCACCCAGCTCTTTGAATCACCCTGCAAGAGTTAACACAATGGAAGCAAGCACAAAGAACAACAACCAAAGGAGGAAGAAGAGTAAAACACTTTCATTGATTCTTCAAATATTCAACATACATACCTAGCTATAAGGCCTTCTAGGTTATGGCCAAATGAAAATATATTCACATTCAAAGATCCAATAGCAAATCTACACTTTCCAGTTCTACTTTGCAATCCTTTTCAAAAAACTGCCTCTAAAACTCTGAGCCTAAACACTCTATATATACTTGGAAAAATGGCTTATAGATCATTCTATAACATTACATAAGAGGAAGGCCAACCCAACAATGGCTTGGACACATCCCAAGAAAAGATCTTAACATAAATATCACAATCGAAAGAAATCCTACAAGTTGGCTCGTAGGAATCATGGCCAAATGCTGACACTTGGCATAAACAAGAAAAATCAACACATGAAGGGTCACTCGACATACACTGGGTAACTTGGCACATGAAGAAACATTCGGTCAACACTAGATTGCTATAGTAACTCAGCACCAACTAAGTGCTACAGTAAATTAGCATCAACTAAGTGCTACAGTAACTCGGCACCTACTTGCAGAATGAACAAAAATGAGTAGGATAACAAGGCAACTTAGTATGCTCCTACATCACCAAAGAAACAAATGCATTGAATCGCATTAAATAACCATTTATTTAATCATATTAAAATCATCTATTTAAATAACCCATTTTGCATAAATTACCAAAATGAACAAGGTAAATATCCTTAGCACATAACCAATGAATCCAACATGGACAATTCATTTCTAATTATTTATTCATTTAATACATAAGTGAACATGGTCAAATACATGACTAACCACTATGACAATAACCTAGTCAAATACAATAGGATAAAATACATAGTGCAATCTCAACACACATCTCAGGGTAATCACAAAACATCATGATACCACATCAATCCTAGTAACCACTAGCACAAAGCTCAGTGAAACCATCTAACACCTCATAATCTCATAAATCAGCCATAAGCATAATCAAAATAGTTGATGTAGCAACATAAATCTAATCACCTTAATGGTGTAAACCACTCATAATCCCAATCACAATCACTTCACAAAGAAATATCAACAAGGTTGCATCCATTAGGATGACTTACATAAATCAAATGGGAGAGACACAAAAATATAGACTAAAACAATCACTAAGAGCATGGTTGAAAGGTTAAATTTTGATTTGAATAAAATTTGATTATTTAGAACAAGTGAGGACATCAATCATTACTTGAAAAGTGAATATGGAAATATGGTGTTAATTGCTGCAATTTTTGTGGATGATATTATATTTGGAGGAAACAATTTGCTATGTAAATCATTTGCTGATTAAATGAGTAAAGAATTTGAGATGTTAGTATTTTGTGAGATTAAAATTTTCAATGTCTTACAAGTTCATCAAATAAAGAATGGTTTATATGTGTCTAAGTCTAAGCATGTAAAAGAAACCTTGAAAACATTTGTAGTGGATGAGTCAAGACTAGTTGGTACATCTATGGTGACTAGAGTGAAATATCAAAAGAAGATACTATTGGTGAGGTAAATGAAACACAATAGAAATCAATGACCAATAAATTGTAATATCTTGATTTGCATAGTAGGCCAGATATTGCACAAGCTATTGGAATTGTTGCAATGTTTTCATCTAATCCTAAGGAAATACAAATGACTATTGTCAATAGGATATTCAAATATCTGAAAGGGACTAAATATTTTGGATTATGGTATAAACAAGATGGTGACTTTACTCTTAAAGTCTATAATGATATTGATATGGATGGTAATGTTGATGATAGAAAAAGCACAAGTGCTAGAGCTTTCTTTTTAGGAGAAAGATTGATAACATGGTTGAGCAAGAAAAATAGCTGCATTTCACAATCTATTGCTAAAGCTAAGTATGTTGTTGCTGTAATTAGTTGTTCTAATACTTTTTAGATTAAGAAATTTTTGAAAGGAACAAAAGAGGAGATAATTAATCCTATTAATATTATTCTGATAAAACTAGTGCAATAAATATATCAAATAACTCGGTGATGTATGCAAAAAAAGCATATATCAATCAAGTATCACTACTTGAGAGAGCAAGTACAAGAGAAACAAATAAGGCTTGAATATGTGAAGTCTAAGGAGAAAATTGTATACATATTTACTAAGCCATTGCCTAAGAATACTTTTAAGTGTCCAAGAGGTAAGCTGGGGGTCCTTCCCCTATCCAAAATTTAGTAAGTGAAGATGCATGTTTCATCAATTCATGGATGAACATAAATATCTTTATGGAGTTGATGCAAGAGTTCACTCTTTAGGGATTGTTTCTTGAAGTTGTGAAGATGATTGAAATGAAACTAAAGTATATATTACATTCAAGGTATAAGGTATAACCAAAAGGTTTTATAAGTTTCACAATGGAACTTATAGTTACCTTTGAAATTATTTTCAAAGCGGGAGAGACTAAGTAAAAAGGGAGTGAATAATCAAAGGGGAGAGAAAAAGTAAAAGGAGAGAAAGAAAAAAGGAAGAGATTATGCTAATGAGTGATACATCATGAGAGCATAAAGAATAAGGATGAAATATTAAAGGGGGGGCTGGTACATTAAGGACAAAAATGAAGATACTTCTCAATAGAAAGAGAAAATATCCTAAGGGGGAGAAAGGTTGAAGATTGATCTTGGTAAAGATGCAAACCAAGTATGCTTGATGATAAAATCTATTGCAAAGAACATGAATGAAGTCAAAGAGTTGATTTTTTAAAAAAAATTGTCAATTCATACAATTAATTATCTTATGTAATATTTTTTAATGTAAAGTCATATGTTTATGTGTTTCCATCGATGCCAAAGGGGGAAATTATTAGCACAAACTAATGATGTAACTGATAATGCTATGAATTTATGTGAAAGAGTCATATTAATTGTTATGTTATCATTTATCTCAAGTCTTAGTTGGCTAGACATTATGCTAATTTAGTAGAGTGCCATATCATTTGATTGAAGAAGATGATTTAATTGACGAAGAGGACTTGATTGATGTAGAGGATTTTAAGAAAGTGTGATGATGAGAGAGTTAATAAGCATGGTATTCAATGGGCACTTGAATGAGTTAGATAGTAATAATATAATTTTTTTTTTATTGTTTTACAATAATGTAATCATGTAATGTAATCAAGTATAATCTATGTATTCATCAAATTATACAAGCTATGTTGAGTAACAAGGTGAAATAAGGAATATAATGTTCACCAAGTGACTACAGTTATCATCGAGCATTTGGAAAAAATAAGTTAAAGTTTGGTGTTAACCAAGTAATATATTTCCTAAGTGAAATGTAATATTTACTGAGTATGAGTTGGGAGAAAAAGTTAAGAAAGATGAGGTTTGAGGCTGACTTATGATGAAAATAAAGAATGCTTGCAAAATTTGAAGGAGAAAGTCAAAGTTAGTTACAAAATATATGAAAGGAAAAATATAACGAAAATCTAATGATGGAGATTGAAGTAAGATATGGATGAGAACAAAGTTCAATGAAAGTTCTATTTTTGAAGTAACTAAATACATTGAATTTGAGATTTATGGATGTGGTTAAGTAGGAAAACATAGAAGAATATGGAAGCAAAGAGTTTACTATTTAAGGAGGTGTTTAAGTAAGTTTTTGGTTGCTAATGTATTGCTGATCATTATTGTTAAGTTGGTAATTTGTGTGAAGCAAAGAGAGGGAAATAAGAAAGGTGAACAAAGTAGAGTAGAAGGAAGATCAAACATAATTAGAGCAAACTGAAAGTGTGAAGAAGTGAATAAGTCAAAAAGAGATTAGAATGAGATTAGAGAAGGAGGAAGATAAAGCAGAACATAGATTTGAACAAGCAAGATAGTTCTAAAACCTAATAGATCATTTGATTGTTACATTCTTATCGTTGTAGTAGAAAAATATCTTAACCAAGTGGACTTAGCAAGTCCATGAAATTCTATATGGTGACATCGATTAGTGATGTTTGTAAGTCCTTTAGAGCACCAGTCTTTAGACAAGATCAAGGAGTGATAAGGTCTAGATGATATTTATCTTAAAAATCACTAACAAGGTCACACTAAAAATGTGCATGTAACCTTTAACAAGGTTGGCTCCCAGTAGAGCTCACTTCAGAAGTGTGAAATTATTTTGGTTGTTGGTTCCAGGTGTTTTCTTCCCTTTATAGAGTTTCCATGTTAAATCATGGTGTCAAATGTGTGATTCTTTTTGTGTTGCAATTTATTTTTCATGGCATTTACTTAATACAACTACTCAATAAAAGATAGGTAAAAGCTATGTTATATTTTTGATACTCGGTAATAACACAAATAATGAGATTATTGAGATATGATTGAAAATATCATTGTTGAAAAGAGATTATTGAAAGAGGGAGATTTTTGAAGAATACTATGTGTTTCAATCATTATTTTGTCACTAATATCAAACCTACTATTTTTTGGTAAGACAATTGCTTATAAGATTCAAGTACTATCACCTAGTTGATTGATGAAGAGGTTTTGATCAATAAGATGTAACAAAAGCACCTAGAGGAAAGGTTGAGTTATGATTATATAATGAAATACAAAGATCAATTAAGACAGTGATGACATGATGTATTGATAATCTACTTAAGGTTACAAATATTGGCTACACTAAGAAAGTTTCGAAGAATAATTTACACAATTTTTTTCTACCAAGCTTGATCAAGTGAATAGTAGGTGCTGAGCAAAGTCAGTGCAAGCTAAGAAAAAAGTCAGTTGGAGCTGAGAAAAAGAAAATTCTAGTGGATGCTGAGAAAGATAGTTGATGCTGAGTAAAGTTTAGTTGATGTCAAGCATCGCTAAACTTTAGTTGATGTCGAATGATTTTACAATTGATGTTGAGCAACATAGTATGTGCCAAGCATCAGAAGGTTGATAATGTTGAGCTATTGCATTATGTTAAAAATAAAAAATTCACCAAATCTAAGCTAACAAGTTTTTTTTCTTGAATTTTGTGAACCAGGTGGAAGATAAGGTTGATGAGCTGGTGTCACAAAATTTGATGTAAACCATTTTTAGGAGAATTCAAAGTGGATTCTAGGAGAAGTTTCTAGAAGAGATACAAGATATAGGGTAGATACATTGTATCCTACATAATCCATTCAAACCCTAAAATTGATGATGGAAAATAAAATGGAAAAGAATCTTATTTTCCTATATATAAGAATGTCTAGTCATGAAGCAATGATGTTATGTTCAAAAACCTAAGGAAGAGGAGTTAAGGGTTTTGCTTCATCAAGTGACCCAAGAGGAGAGTCTACAATGGCATGTTAAGCAAGAAGGCTTAAGGAGATGAATCCTTAAAGGGTGAACAAGCTATCAAAGCTACAAAGTATGAAGGCCAAGAAGAATTGAGGACTGAATAGAGATTTCTAATCTACAAGAGAAGTTTTAAGTTGTATTAGATCAAAGCTTTATTGTCACTCGTTAACAATTTTATCAGTTTAGGGTAAATCCTTTAGATTAAGGTTGACCTAACCATCATTTGTAAATCCTTTAAATGGGTGGCATTCCAAGTAAATGGCCTAAAGTCCTATAACAAGGCTCAATTCTAATAGGGTGATTGAAATCCTTTAACCAGGTCACATTTAACAATGTGTATTGTAACCTTTAACAAGGTTGGCCTTTCACAGTGCATCACTTCAGAAGAGTGAAAAGAAGTAGCATGTTATTGGTATTTTTTTTCATACTAGGTTTCCACATAAATCATTTTGTCAGGTACATTGATGAATCTATTCTCTTTCATGTTTTACATTTCTGCAAGTTGATTTAATAGTAACCTACAAGTTTTGGAGATTGCATAATATTAGGGATACATGCATGGGTATAAATGTTTTATGGGTTCACTAAGCTATGAATAGTTTTATTTATACATTTGGACCTTGGATAACTAATTCACCCCCCAGTTATTCTAATTATTCCAATAATTCATATCAGAGCCATCTGCTTAAGAGGACTAGTTTCAAGGTACTAAAAGCACAAAGATTGAGATGTCTAAAAGAGAAGTACCCAAGCTCAATAGAGGTAACTTTCCTGTATGGAAAAGTTTGATGAAGCTACACCTTGGAAGACTTGGAGATCATGCATAATTTAACATCTTAGTGGAACATGTTAATCCAGTTGGAACCCTAACTATTGAAGATATGAAGAAAAAGAAAGAACACAATTAGGTGATGTTGGAGATTGCCTCTGCCCTAAGATATGCTAAATTTGATGATATCAAAGGTCTTGAAAGTGAAAAGAAAATGTGGGATACCCTAGCCACCACCTATGGAGGAGACAAAAATGTTCAAAGAGTCAAATCTGAGAGTCTTAGAGGTAAGTTTGATGATATGAAAATGAAAGAAGGTGAGAATATTGCTCAATATGTTGCTAGAATAAAATAAGTTTTTAGTGCAATAAAAGGAGCTACTGGTTAGAGAGATGATGATATTGTGTTAAGAAAAGTCTTGAGAACACTACTTCCTATTTATGCTATTAGAGTTTTTGCAATTGAAGAACTGCAATGTATTCTAGGAAATGATTTAACTCTTGAAGGTCTGGTAGGTAGACTCACTACTTTTGAGCTATCTAACTTTGATATTTACAAACTTGAGAGTCTTAAATCTACTTTCAAAGCTAAGATGTTATAGGACTTTGATGAGGTGAAGTAGAAGAAGAAAAAGAGAAAGATAAAATATGTGTCTAGTGACATTGATATAGATGTTGAAAAACTAGAAGCACTACTGGCAAGAAGATCCCACAGTGGTAAAGGCAAGTTCAAAGGTAAGTTACCTATCATTTCTTTTAATTGCAATGAAATTGGTCATATTGTTGCTAGATGTCTAGAGAAAAAAAACTATAGAGGTGGTGATAAACACAAAGGTAGAAGAAATGAAGACAACAAGGATTACAAAGACAAAGGCAAGAAGTCATACTACATTGCTAAAGAGGAATTAAGGGATGATTCTGATGAACACGATGATGAAGTGATGTATGTTGCAATGAAGGATGAATCTGATGAAGATGAGGCAACTACACTTTTGACTTGTGTGAACAAAAATGATAGATGGATCATTGATAGTGGATGCTCACATCACATGAATGGAGACAAAAGTAAGCTCATTAACTTAAATTGTTATGATGGAAATAGTGTAAGATTTGGTAATGATGCACCATGTTTGATAAAAGGAAAAGGTTCTATCAAACTCATAGATAAGATTTCATGTGACAATGCTTACTATTTTGAAGGACTAAACTATAACTTGTTGACTATGTCACAATTGAACAATTTGGGATGCAAGGTTGAATTTGGAAACAAGATTGCTAAGATATATGACACAAATGGGAAACTAATTAGAAAAGGTGATCAAACTAGAAGTAATCTATTCTATCTTGATATAAAGGATGCTACTTGTCTTGTTGTAAAATTTGATAATGTATGGCTTTGGCACAAAAGGCTATGTCATGTTAATTTTGATAACTTGGTTAGTATCAATAACATAAAGAAAGTTAGAGGTTTTCCTAAGTTAAAGAAACCTAACATTGCAATGTGCAAATAATGTTAGCTAGGCAAAATGACAAATTCAAGCTTTAAGAGTAAAGCTTATACCTCTAAATAAATACTAGAGATTGTTCATACTAACTTGTGTGGACCAATTGAGGTGCAAAGTTACAAGGGAGATAAGTACATAATGCTATTTGTTGATGATTATTCTAGGATGATGATAGTTATGTTTCTGAAATAGAAATCTAATGCTTTTCAAATGTTTAAATGGTACTTGGCAAGAGTTGATAAAGAAATAAGTAAGAATCTAAAATGTTTGAGATCAGATAGAGGAGGAGAATTCACAACAAATGAGTTTGAGATGTTCTATAATGAAAGAGGAATCAAAAGATAGACATTTTCCCCCAGAAACCCTCCAGAAAATGGAATAGCTAAAAGGAGAAACAGATCTATAATGGACTATTCTAGAACACTTATGATGGAGAAGAATGTTGCTTTGAAATTATAGAGAGAACCTGTTAGTATTGCTATATATGCCCTGAATTATGTGCAAATCAAGAAAGATACTCATTCAACACCTTTTGAACTATGGTATGGATATCCACCCAATGTAAAATACTTTAAGGTATTTGGAAGTAAGTGCTACATTCTTAAAGATGTTAGGAATGGAAAGCTTCATGCAAAAAGTGAAGAAGGCATATTCCTTAGCTACTCCAAGAGAAGTAAAGCTTACAAGTGTTTGAATACTAACACTAACAAAATTGTGGAAAGTGCTAATGTGAATTTTGATGAATATATAGAAGTACATGAGGCTGGACCTATGAAAGAGTTAGAAGGATACAAATCATTTTTATACTTTTATGAAGGAATGACTACTGAAGAAGATGCTACAAATCAAGTTGCAAACCAACAATAAGTTTTAGTGACTATCGAGTCACATCTTGTGGTTGCCAAGTTACATTTAGAAACCAAGATAGAGTCAGATGCTGAGTTACAAAATGAAGTAGGTGCACATTCTAATTTTGAAATTTGTAAACATGAAGGAGATGCTAAGATACCTAAAATAGATGTACGTACTAATTCTGAATTTGGCAGACAAAATGAAGAAACAAGAGTTGAGCCAAGATTGTCCAAATAGGTCAAAAGACATCATCTTGATGATCAAATCATTGGAAATAAAGATGCTAGACCAATGAAAAAAATAGATTGAGAAGTGAATCATGTTTGTTGAGCATGAAGGAACCCAAAATAGTGAAAGATGCATTAGAAGATGTGGACTAGTGCAAAGCCATGGAAGAAGAGATTGAACAAATTGAGAAGAACAAAACTTGGAGTATAGTTTCTATACTAGAAGACAAAAATGTGATTGGTACCAAGTGAGTATTTAGAAACAAGCTAGAAATGGTGAAGTCACAAGAAACAAAGCAAGATTAGTTTGCAAGGGTTATGCACAAGAAGAAGGAATAGACTATGGGGAGACATTTGACCCTATTACTAGAGTGGAAGGAGTTAGAACTCTACTTGTTTATGCTACATCCAAAGGTTTCAGAGTTTATTAGATGGATGTTAAATCTACATTTCTAAGTGGCATAGTAGAGGAAAATGTTTAAATAGAAAACCCAAAAGGTTTTGTTGATGTTAACAATAAGAACATGGTATGTAGACTACATAAAGCTCTATATGGTTTGAAACAAGCACCAAGAGCATGGTATGACTTCATACTTATCTTGTGAAGATTGGATTTGAAAAGACTAATGATAGCAAAAATTTGTACATAAAGATAGAGAAGGGAAAAGGTATTTTGTTATTTGAAATATTTGTTGATGATATCATATTTGTAGGTCAAGATGCGTTATGTAAGAATTTTGTAAATTAGATGAAGCAAGAATTTGAAATGTCTATGTTTGGAGAGATCAATTTTTTTGTGCGTTTGCAAGTTTATCAAATGAAGTATGGTATATACATCACTTAGTAAAAGTATTTCAAAGAAATATTGAAGACTTTTGGATTAGAGGATTTCAAATTGGTAAGTACACCTATGCTGATAGGACACAAGTTGTCAAAGAATGATGATTCTGCTGAGGTGAATCAAACATTATACAAGTCTATGATTGAAAAATTGCAATATGTAGTACATAGTAGACCTGACATTACATTATCTGTAGGGATAGTTGCAATATTCTCTACTAATCCTAGGGAGAATCATTTAATGGATGTGAAGAGAATAATGAGATATTTGAAAGGAACAGAAGAGTTTGGTCTATACTACAAGAAGAATGAAAAGTTTGAATTGAGAGCCTACACTAATGCTGATTGGGCTAGAAACATTGATGACAAAAGAGCACCAGTGGAGGAGCATTTTTCTTAGGCAAGAGACTAGTTACATGGACTAGAAAGAAACAAAGTTGTACTTCATAATCTATAGCTGAAGCTGAATATGTTGCTTCTGCTATAAACTACACGAGCATTATATGGATCAAATAGCTATTGAAAGGAATGAAGGAAGAGATCACATAACTATTGATACTTTGCTGTGATAATACAAGTGTTATCAATATATCAAAGAATCTAGTGATGTACACAAAGACAAAGCACATTCTAATCAGGTATCATTACTTGAGAGAGTTAGTTCAAGATAAAGAGGTGAAGATGGAATATGTCAACACAAAGGAGAAAATTGTTGATATCTTCACAAAACCATTACATAAGGATGCTCATGAGTATCTAAGAGGTAAACTAGGGGTGATACCCCTATCAATGGCTATCTAAGTAATAAGAGGAGTGCCTTACATTAAACAAGCTAATGTTCATATGTTACAAATTGATGCAGAGAATCTTACTTTAGGAGCTACCTAAAGTAATCATAGAGTTGGAACTTCAAATCAGTATAAGCAAGGTGATAGAAGGAGAAACTAAAGAAACTAAAAAAGCTTATATCTACATGGTTTGAAGATGACAAGTTTTTTGGTATATTTCTTTGGCATTGTTGTCAAAGAGGGAGAAAGTACATTAAACTGATCATCATAAGAAGTGGAGATCTACTAATTAGAAAGGGAGAAAGTACATTACATTGATCAAAAAGGGAGAAAGTATATCAAAAAAAGATATCAAGAGATTGTTATCAAAAAGTTGGAGAGTGTTGCTGAACTTAGAGGGAGATCAGATAATTGTTGATATTGCTGATTAGAAGAGGACACATATATGATGAGGGAAATAGAGAAGAATGTAAGAAAAAGGGAGAAATCCTAATCTACCTAGTAAGAGGGAGATACAAGAAGAAACTTAGAGGAAGTTATAAGAAAGAGTTTTGTAACCTAATAAGAAGATGGAAGTTGCAGATAGAGGGAGAAATTTTGATACAAGTTTTCTTTTTGGTATTGTCTTACTATTTTAACCTAGTTAGTTTGGTTGAACAAGCTGTTTATCATTTGATTGACTTGGTTGATCAGTTTGGTTTGCCATCAATGCCAAAGAGGGAGATTGTTGAGATATGATTAAAAAGATAATTCTTGAAAAGAGATTATTGAAAGAGGGTGATTGTTGAAGAAGACCGTGTTTCAATTAATATTTTGTCACTAATGTCAAACCTTCTATTTTCTGGTAAGATAATTGGTTATAAGATTCAAGTACTATCACTTAGTTGATTGATGAAGCGGTTTTGATCAATAAGATGTAACAAAAGAACCTAGAGGAAAGGTTGAGTTATGATTATTTAATGAAGCACAAGGATCAGTTAAGATATTGACAACATGATGTATTGATAATTTACTTAAGATTACAACTCTTGGCTACACTAAGAAAGTGTAGAAGAAAAATTTACACAAAGTTTTTCTGCCAAGCTTGATCAAGTGAAGAGTAGGTGTCAAGAAAAATCAGTGCAAGCCAAGCAGAAAGTCAATTGGAGGCAAGCAAAAGAAAATTCTAGTGGATGCCAAGCAAGATAGTTGATGCTGAGAAACATAGTATGTGTTGAGCATCAGAAGGTTGATAATGCTAAGCTATTGTATTATGTTACAAATCAAAGATTCATCAAATCTAAGTTGACAAGTTTGTTTTCTTAAATTTTGTTAACCAAGTGGAAGATAAGGTTGATGAGATAGTGTTATAGAGTTTGATGTAAATTGTTTTTAGGTGAATTCAAAGTGGATTCTAGGAGAATTTTTTAGAAGGGATACAAGATATAGGGTAAATACATTGTATCCTACCTAATCCATCCAAACCCTAAAATGGATGATGGAAAATAAAGTACCAAAGTATCTTAATTTCCTATATATAAAAATGTTTGGTCATGAAGCAATGATGTTACATCCAAAAACCTAAGGAAGAGAAGGATTGAAGGGTTTTTCTTCATCAAGTGACCCAAGAGGAGAGTCTGCAATGGCATGTTAAGAAATAAGGCTTAAGGATATGAATGCTTGAAGGGTGAACAAGCTGTTAGAGCTACAAAGTATGAAGGCCAAGAAATATTGAGGATTGAACAGAGATTTGTAAGTTGTACCAAATCAAACCTTTACTGTTCTCTCTAGAACTTGTATCAATTTAGGGTAAATCCTTTGGATTAAGGTTAACCTAATAATCGTTTGTAAATCCTTCAATTCAGTGGCATTCTAAGTGAATGGCCTAAAGTCCCTTACCAAGGCTCACTTCTAATAGGGTGATTGAAATCCTTTAACTGGGTCACATTTAATAGTGCGTATTATAACCTTTAATAGGGTTGGCCTTTCATAGGGCATCACTTCATAAGATTGAAAAGGAGTAGCATGTTATTGGTGGTTTTTCCCAAATTGGGTTTCTACATAAATCATTGTATCAAGTGTGTCGATGAATATGTTATGTTTAATGTTTTACATTTCTGTAAGTTGATTTAACAGTAACCTACAAGTTTTGGAGATTACATAATCTTATGGATGCATGCATGGGTATAAATATTTTATGGGTTCACTAAGCTATGAAAAGTTTTATTTATACATCTGGACCTTGGATAACTAATTCACCCCCTCCCCCCTAGTTATTCTAAAGTATTCCAACAAAGATAATAGTTTGAAGTATATTGATTACAAGACTAAATTGTGAAGTTGAATGAGATCACTAAGTTATTGTAACTGAAGTTTGAATTGGTATAAAGTTCTTGGAAGTCCTTTAGGATAACTGTGTATAGATGATTCAACCCCTATTCTTAGTTCTCTAACACATTGATCTTCCTTACTAGTGGTAACCCATTAGGAACATTATTAAATACAACATCCTAAAACTCATCAAACAAATATTCATCATTTGCAACTACATCTTCTAATTCTTCTTTACCAACTCTTAGTATTATGAAAAAAAATAATGCTCATACTTCATACCATTTTAGAACTTTCTTCCATCTACAAAACTTATTCATGCAATACTACATACTTTTTCCTCTATGTCCTTCAATGACTTTAATTTATGTCTATTTCCATCCTTTGTTAGTGAATAGGTATTCACATGACCATCATGCACAACATGTCTGTCAAACTTCTACAACCTATCAAAAAAAATATGGCATACATCTATGGGTATAATATTACATAGAACCTCATCATGGTAGCTCATGGTCTTGAACTACATTAGGCATTATTCATTGACCATGACCATGTGGTCATCCTACACCCAATTAATCTAGTATTCATGGTATGGGTATTTCTGCTTCTTAGGCTTTAACTTTGTCACCATCTCACATGAAACCAACTTTTTAATGCTTCCACTATTGATAAGTACATTAGGACACTTATCTTCACACTTTCATCTAATGCAAAATGAGATCCTCCTTTGCTCAAGTTTATTATCACCACTTAGTATGAATCTTCCATTAATTAGGACTTCATCTCTTTCAATATATTTAGAATGTCATGATTTGACATCTTTATCCACATGTATAACTCTAGTCTGGCCATTGTTTATCCCATCTCTCCTTCCTTGGAACTACAAATGTTCAAAGGCTTGATGTGCTTCTTCTTTGCAGTGATAACATGTTCCAACAAAGCCTCCACTTCCTAATCCTTGTCCTCTTCCTCTTCCTCTCTCATATCTATTATTCAAATCATGGAAACAATCAAATATTGTTTCCCCTCTGGTTTTGACTACTACAGTTGGTCTCATCCTTCTTCTAATCTTTATTTTGACCTCCATAAGATTTTCCACTAGATATACCACCATGGCCTCTTGCACTTTATCTACCCTCAAACTTCTTGTTCAATCTTTGTTTCACTCTTAAGGAAAATTAGTATGCCTCTTCAATACTATTCATTTTTCCCAAATTCAACTCCTCTTGAATGATCAACCTTAACCCATTAAGGTAAAGGTCTACTTTCTCCTTGTCACCTTTTGTATGCCTTTTTCCAAAGAGGACTGAGTAGAACTCTTCTATATACTCCTAAACAAAACTTCATGTTTGCTTCAAACATTGCATTTTCTTTAACAAATCAAGTTCATAATCAAAAGAAATAAATTTCCATTTCAATTTATCTACCATTTTCTCCCATTTTTTGATTTTCTCCTTTTATTTTTTATATCACTCCGATTGAATCTCCTACCACCAGATCTTTGCATGACCTCTGATTTTGGCCTTTGAAAACTTAACCCTATCAAGATCCTTAATATCTTTGTACTCAAAATATTCTTCTAATTCATTCATCTAGTTACTCAATTTCTTTGGGTTAATATTTTCCAAAAATGTGGAAACCTCAATCTTAGGTCTCTTTTCAATCTTGGAAATGGCTTCAAAAAGCCTTTCTTCCTCTGGATTCAAAACTTAATATTCTCCTTCCTAATCAAAATTTCCTCCTCTTTCATCATTACTCTCATCTCTCACATCAAGATTAATCTCTCTATGAATAATTGCAATACATACATTTTTCTCTGAAGGACTCTAATCTCATCTATTACAACTTTGACTCTTTTGCCAATTCCCTTCATGGAGGCATTTTTGTGCTTATCACTAAAAATCTAAACTACAAATATGGTGCAAACTACCTCAAAATTGGTGATATATCTACACACTTAGCTCAAAATATGGTCCTGGTGCAAACTACCTCACAATTGACAATCTATCTACACACTCAGAAACTCTAGCTTTGATACAACTTAATGAAGGGTACTCCCTTTAATAGCACAAACTCATAATGGAAATAGAGAAATAGAAAAAAATTTACAAGAATGAAAAATGAGCTTCTTATTATCTCCAAAAGTATGGAATAAAATATTTTTATAATAAAATATTTAAACCTATACGGGTGCCTTCCTTACAATATTCAACAAGTGAAAGCTATGAACCACCACCTAGAAATGCCTTAAACAACCTATAAGCCTTCCTTATATACGAAATTTTCTACCAACCAAGAATATTCAAGAGACTTAGCCTAACCATTGAGACCGACCAACCCTAATAACACATATTTTTAGTACATAGAGTCAACCCAAAAAAATTATAATTTTTATTTTAGGGTTTTTGGGTAACCCAACTTTCAAAGACCATAATTTGCAAATAGTTGAGTCAATTGGCTATTATAACCCCATTTTAGAAATGGAAGCTCTTGTTATAAAATGCTTCACTTATGCAAATTCTAGTCAGTCAAGGTTTGAACCCTTTTCAGAGCCTCTTAAGCCTTCAAAACCGAGTTCAAAGTTTTTCTATAAAAAAATCATACCAAAAATCTACAACAACTTCAACGATACATATGCTATGAGAATGAAACTCAATCAACATGTTGATATATCTAAGATGAACCTCTATCTATGAAATTAGAACATTCTAATCTCATATGATAAATTTACTAAAAATAGAAAGATTCTATAAATAGCAACTCTGTATTGAGAAAACCCTTATTCAAGAGACAAAAATGATTTTTTTTGGGTGATGCAAGATTTCTTTTACACCTAGGATTCTCTTGCATCAATGTCACACAAGACCATATCCTTATATTATCCTATCTTAAAATATACATAGGCTTATTCATTTGCCAAGACATGTTGATCCTTATTCAACCATGACACCTTATAGGGACTAACATGAGGAAGTATTTTTTATTATAAAATTTCTACTATTTCTAAGGTTAAAATATTCTCAATAGACCTTGAATAACCTATAACTTTGAAAATATTACCATGGGACTTCTTCCTTTGTGGAGACTCTTTAATTTTGGGAACCTTTAATAGGGTCCTTCTTAATACCACATTTTCACCATAAATAACCCTTTCTTTGCCAATAGGTGAGGTAACACTGCAACTATCCTCCTCTTGCACTAGATGAGTTCTTCTTTCTCCTATGTGAGAATTTGAAGCCTTTTCTTGGATATCTACTCATAATATGCTCTTCCTAACCATTGATATAATATTTACTAGTGAAAATAGTAGTATCTTTGCCTTGGTTTCCAAAACTTACCCTTGAGTTACTCCTTCCTCTATGACCTCATCTATATGATATTGCTTTGCCACTTCTTTCTCCAATCCCTTCCATCAATGTGGTTTTTTCTCCTTTGTTGAATGATTGATTTTTTCAAAATGAACCTCTACCTATAACCTCTCTTATCCCTTCTTTATTAGATTTTTTATACCCTTCTTCTAATGTTTCCCTTAGCCATCAAGGCCAATTTGAAACACTTGTGAATAGCATTAGGAGACCAGATTCTTATTTCATCTTGTATATTCTTGTTAGAAATAGGGAATACTAGGAGGGTGATTTAGTATTCCAAAACTTTTTGAATAAATATGGGTTTAAAAATCAAACCATAAACTTGCATATATTAAATGAACTAAATAGTAAAATAAAGGACACCACAAGAAAACTCATAACACCATAATTTATTAACTATAAAAAATCATGGAGAATGGTACCCACAAAATCATCCTCTAATCAAAAGTACCTTGTAAAAGGTTTTGACCTTGTTAGGAGTTTATTCCATATATATATTGTACATGTCCTTGTTAGAGGAATCAATCTTGTTAGGATTTGTATTAGAAAATGTGCTTACTACACTACAATAATATAAACTTTACAAGTATATATAGAAATACCAAAAAGGTTGACTATATTGATATCTCAAATATTTGATTAATCCTTTGTTGTTTAATTGATCCAATCATGCCCATATACCTCTATTATTATATAACCATCAAAACATTTATATATCAACATAAAAAATCTTGCATATCATAATCATAGCATAACATAACCGCGTGTCTCTTTGCTTATCAAAATACTTTACCTTTATACCCTTTTCTTTAACTCTCTATTCTATCAACGTGAGTAACCAATAAACACATTACCAAAATATATTATTAAAATTTGTTGAGTGAGGGTTAATGTCCATGATATTCTTCCTATATTTCCAAGTCCTTGAATTGATAAATCAATTCAGTTCCTTAGCCAAATTACTAATTTTGTCTCATGTATTATGCCTTTATAAAAATAAATTATAATCTGATTAATCATCAAAAACAAGTGTTAACTATTCTTATAACATAAGAAAACATAGATATATCATGTATACTCCACATTCTACCATATTCCAAAGTTATAACTATGTATCTTCTTCCAATTAAGATTGTTGAGGAAAATAATCTAACTGTACTCGATTTTCCTCTATTATACTTAGGCAATTTTGTCACTCTATAATATCAAAGCTTGATCTCCATTATAAGAGATCTTAACCATGCATAGTGCTACCATTAAATGATAAAATTTGACTACTTACCTCAACCAACTTTCAAACAATCCCCCACTTTGGCATTGATGGCAACACTTACAAAAAAATTGCTAAGTGTTTAAAACTCCAAAATATCAAAATTACGGCCAATAAAAGTTTGTAAATTCCTCATACATAATCTACTAGTTTGATTCTCCCTTTACATATATACATTTGTTTGTCATTCCTTTACTTACATATTTTTCACTAACTATTTCTCCTCCTTTAACATCAATGAAAAATGTGTGTATCATATATGTATTTAGAAGTCAACATTGTAGATCCAAAAAATTCTTAAGTTACAATACTTCATGAGACTTCTTTATTGATTCTACTAGATGTATAGCTACAAAAATTGCATAACCAATTATTTCTACTCCATTCAAGTCCATAGGAGTGAATGCCTCATAAGATTTCCTTGATGTAATCAACGTATTCAACTCCTTCTGTAAAATATATGACTTAGGGGTTACAAAACTTCTCAAATAGATAAATTTTTATAAGACATTGTTATTCCTTACTCTAATGTGTGAATTGTTCCATATTTCTTGCTAAACATATTTTATATTTTTTTCAAACTGATATCCTCATGCTTAAACTCACAAGAAAGTTATTGGAATTCTTCTAAGCAATTGAGCTCTAATACCAATGATTAAAAATAGGGAATACTTAGAGGGGAGGGGTGAATCATTACTCCAACTCTTTTGGCCCAAATATGGGTTTAAGAAATAAACCATAATCTTGCATATATTAATGAGCTAGATAGTAAAATAAAGCACACCACAATAAAACTCATAACACCATATTTTGTTAAGTAGGGATACCTTAGCCAAGGGAAAACCCCTGTGGGGATGGATCCACAAAAGAATCAACAAATGAAAAGCACCTCATAAAAGGTTTTGACCTTGTTAGGATTCTATTACATGCATATAATGTATCTGTCCTTATTAGAGGAGTTGACCTTATTTGAGGCATCAAGCCTTTTAGGACTTGTATTACAAAATGTGCTCAATATACTACAATAATATACACTTTACAAGTATATAGATAAATACCAAAGACAATGACTATTCTAATATCTCAAATATATGATTAGTCCTTTGTTGTTCCATGCACCTAATCATGCCCATATACCTCTTCTCTTCTCTAACCATCAAAATATTCATGTAGAAACATAATGAAACCTTGTATATTGAAACCATAACATACAATAAACACGTGTCCATTCACTAATAAAACAAACTATGTCTTTATACCCTTTACCTTAACTCTTTGTATTTTTAGTATGAGTAACCAATCAAAACATTACCAAAACATATAATTAAGTGTGGGTTAACATCTAATTTTGTCCCATACACTCTGCATCTATGATAAAAAGAACTTTACTCTAATTAATCATCCAAAATAAGTGCTAACTATCATTCAAGCATAATCAAACATAAAGATGTCATGTAGACTCTATATTCTACCACATTCCAAAGTTATAGCTCTATATATGCTTCCACTGAAGATTGTTGATGAAAACAATGAAATTGTATCTTTTTTTCTTGTATTATACTTGTAATTACCCAAAATTGGTCTAGTAAACTATAAGCTCCCTTTTTATCATTTTAATATCTTGTTGTCATTCCACAACATATGCCCCATTTTTTACTTCAAAAATAGGCCCCCTATTCTTTTTCCACTACGTAACCCAATATGCTAACCTTTAGAATAGGGCCTCTCCTGAGTGGTCTCAATAGTTGGGATACTAGGGAACTAGTGGCAATAGTTTAGATATCCTTTTTTTTTTTCACCCAAGTTAATATTTTCGCATTGGTGCATACTTGTGCACGTGAAAACATGCACAACATGTGCAAGTCCATCACTTTTACCAACTCCTACACACCTTGCAAAGGTGTGCAAGTTCACTAACATCAATGGCCATCTAATTTCCAATAAATAGAGGGAGAAGGGGTTATATGGGATCATTTATATTCAAGGAGCCTTGAGCTGCACTCCTTCACACCTCATTGCCTCTGTATCATCTTCATTTTCACTTACAAAGGGTGAGTATCCATGCATCATGTGTAGGTGCTTACATGCACACATGCACATCTATGAACATGTGTATGTGTTTAGCCTACACATATACCTTTCCCCCATTTACACCTTCTATCCTATATAGCTTCAAAACTATGTGGGTTGTGCACTTGCACATGTGCACAACATGTGCATCCCCCCTTCTATTTTTTTACACAAAATCCCATTCTAGATGTTCTTGTTGGAAATTTGGCTAAGAAGATATCTTAGGGTTGTCATTTATGGCAACACATAACTTACTTTGAGAAGGAAAAATGCAACATAAGTTTGAAGTATGATAATTCAAAAAATTGACTAAGTACATATCAATAGAATTGTGCACAATCATCTTATCTTGTTTAGCATGTTTCAATGGAAGCACTTGGGATTTACATACTTACAAGAGGGAAGGAAAAAATATATATGACACATGGGCAAAAGTGCTTAAAGTTTGGCTATGTATGGATATAGTTATTATAGTTTTTCTAGGTACAGGTTAAAAGACCAAGACATAGTTAAAGGAAGAATAAAGGTATGTTGGTTAAGGAATTATTTTTCTTTACTAAAACAATTACTTGAAAATGTAGGGAAGATATATGAGATGTTAACACTAATATGGAAAAAGATGATTCAAAATATTTAGAAAAAAGCTAAAAAAGATGAAATAATTTGATATAAAGGAAGAAGACTTTTTGTTTTAGCAAAGTGTGTCATTATATTGTAATGATATAATATTTAAATACACACTTTATATGATCACTATTAATGATAATTTAATTCTAGTATATAGAAGTATAATTGTATGATCAATTTTGAAGAAGGAACCAAAAAGATATTGAAGATATCAACATTGTATGTGTAGAAGTTGATGAAAGCCAAATTCACAGCTTGCCAAGATCACCTGCATGCAAATAACCTATTGAAGAGAAACTAAAGAAGGAAAGGTAGGGGTTGGAGAATCTCAAAAGGGTGAGAGAAATTATATTGCAACAATAAAAAATGAAATTGTTGTACAATATGATATGATATGCAAATACACTAGGAGAGCCTATTTATAAAGGCCTCTAGGAAGCTTGTAGAACAAGCTAGAAAGTGCTAGGAGACAAGTGTGACAACTAAGCATATGTCCACAAAAGGTGGATTACCCTCCAAGTAGGTGAGAGGATAAGTATGACAAGGTAGGAACAAACTCCCATGTTGTCAACACTCCTAGATGACAACTAATAACTAAATGAATTTATCCTAAGTAAACTTAAGTAAAGTGTAAATAATAATAATTTGCTCTAACACCCCCTCTTAAGTGCAACTTAGGGGAATGCACTTAATCTTATAAAAGCTAAGATGAAATGTAAAATGGGTCTTGACAACTAGGCCATGTTAGGTACCCATGTACAAATGCAAAGAAATGCAACCTTTGAAAATAGGGAAAGAGGGAAAATTGAATGGGAAAAAACCTCCCCCAAAAAGAGATAGCAGAAAATCTAGTGAAGGACTGAAGAAGCCTCCAACTAGAGGAATGTCCCAAAAAATAGGAACAAAGAGAAGATCATGAAGAACATCATTGAAGCATGAAGAAGCCACAAACTCTTTAAAAAGGAAACTGCTGATCTGAAGAACCTCCACAGAAATAGAAGGCTGCAAACCAAGAGTGTATATATGGTAGATGATCCATCTCACTGAAATGCATAGGTAGCTAGCCACTGCAATTACCTAGTATATAGGATCAAATACTAAAAACATAGCTCACTCCATTGAACCATCAAACCAAGGAAAAATTAGAAACAACAAAATAACCCTCCCTTAATGTAGATAGGGTGACGCGATAGGAAGCTAAGAAAGTGGGCCAAAAAACCTCTATAGAAAGAACCAAGAACAACGAGAGAGAGGAAGAGGTACAAACACCTATAAAGGCTTGTGTCACTGATACATCATAGGGCTAATGTTGTGTAAGGGACACTCACTTGACAAAGGAAGAGGGCACAAAATGGCATACAACTAACCCCCCCCCACCTCGCCATGGCATTTTATAATATATTATGAGTAAAACTATCTCAAAACAATGTTCAGGATCCCAAAATGCAAGAGTGACACTTTATCTCAGTGTGTTTGCATAAAGATGCTTACAAATGATATCAACAATGATCCAAAAGGGAAAAAAGCTCATACAACAAATGGTATAGCTCAAAAGAAAAGATCCCATGCCATGAAAATAATCCTTAGACCTGGAACACCCAAGATATCCACCATATTGTAGAAAGGAAAAAAACATGATAGAAAGAGCATGGGGAAAAATATGAAGGAAATTATAGTATTTCTAAAAAGATGACAGAACCAACTTTCCAAAAATATAACATTTTCAAAAAATGGAGATGGGACACACAAGATAAGCTCGCTAGAGTGAAAAATAGAACATACAACTTTGACTACAAAAATAGGCAACAAAACTACATCAAAACCAAAAAATACCTACACCAGCGTCTTTGTCTTGGAACCATCTTTTTAGCACTTCTTTTAGATCAAAAAAAGACCTCTGTATACTCAAGTTATGGCTAAAAAAAATATGAGTAGGTCAAAAAGGGACTTGAAGAGGATGCAGGAGTGCTAATGCAGTACTAACATCATGTTGATGTCAGCATTTCACTAGCCTGAAATTGACCTCTTGGAGTTCATCATAGCAAAAAAGATACTGCCACATGGCATGCCACATGTTAGTGGCATGTGGTATCCACATGGCAGTGGGCCAAAAAATGAATTGCTGCTCTAAAATCAAGCTCACTAGAAAATTATATTTATGAGAAAAAAATTGATGGTCATATGGCTGTCAATTACCCATCATCAAAAAAAATCCAGTTGCCAAAAATTGAGATCAGATACCATGGAGTGACTTGGAAGCTAGATGTAGGAGCCAAAGCTAGACACATGAGCTAGAGTCAAACACAGGAGCCAAAGCTAGACATAGAAGCCATGCATAGGAGCCAAAGCCAGATGCAAAATCCAAAGCTAATCATAGGAGCCAGACATAGGAGATGGATGTAGAAGCCAAAGCCGATTCCAGGAGCTGGATGCAAAAGCCAAAGCCTATCACAGGAGCTAGATGTAGGAGCCAAATGCAAAAGCCAAAGCCAGTCATAGAAGCTGGATGCAGGAGCCAAAAGTGCCCTGAAAAAATGCACTTCTAATTGAAAAAAAAAAATCACAAACAAACTATGGTTTGTGTCTTCCAATTGTGGCTTTAAAAATCCTTCAAACTAGGAAGCATTAGGGAGGCTCTAATACCATGTAGAAGTTGATGAAAGCCAACTTCACAGCTTGCCAAGATCACCTACATGCAAATAACCTACTGAAGAGAAATCAAAGAAGGAAAGGTAGGGCTTAGAGAATCTCAACAGAGCGAGAGAAATTATATTGCAACAATGAAAAATGAAATTGTTGTACAATATGATATGATATGCAAATACACTAGGAGAGCCTATTTATAAAGGCCTCTAGGAAGCTTGTAGAACAAGCTAGAAAGCACTAGGAGATAAGTGTGACAACTAAGCATACATCCACAAAAGGTGGATTACCCTCCAAGTAGATGAGAGGATAAGTATGAAAAGGTAGGAACAAACTCCTATGTTGTCAACACTCCTAGATGAAAACTAATAACTAAATGCATTTATCCTAAGTAAACTTGATAAAGTGTAAATAATAATTATTTACTCTAATAGTGTGAAGGTTTTTGTATCGATCTCTATTGATAGCATTGTAAAGTTATATATTTTTGTTTGAGAAGTGAACTATTCTAGCATAATTTTGCATTGTAATACCAAATCCTACTGGGCTAAGGCTTCTGACAGGGCTTGATCCTCTAACAAAGATATATACATTTTATAAATGTAATATACTTATAACAGGGTCAATGCCTTTCACTAGATAATTTTCATTAGTGGATGATTTTGTGGGTACCATACCCACTAGGGTTTTATCTTGGTTGAGGTTTGTAATACTCCAAAATTGGCACATTTCCATATTAACCAATTTTGGTTTATTCAATCATCCCTAAGTCCTATTTTACTAGGCAATTATAATTCTAATAATCACTACTTGACCTAGATGTCAAATGGAGAAAACCCTAATCTGCATTAATCACACTACTTATTTAATTCCTAAATATTGACATAAATTAGCTATAATAAACCTATTTATTTAATTTAATTTAATTATAAGTGTTCGTACTTTAATTAAATTAAAATTACCCCTTTAGCTAATGTACAAAGGAATTAAATATATTTGATTTAATAAGATATCTTCTCTTTTTAATTAATGAATTTAATTATTCAGTTAATTAAAGTTTGTCCATTTATGAGGTCATATTCTATTTTATTAAATTAAATATTCTCTCCAAATCTTCTCTTCAATTCAGAACTAGAAACTCTGGGTGAACTAAAATCAGAAAAGGGATTAAACCAGTTAACTCCTTTTTCCACTCAATAGTAATCGGTTAACTTCCTTTTCTTAAGGAATTTTCCCTTATGACTGAGTCTCACCTTCAATTTGGATCTTCTATTCCAATTAATCTTGATCATCGGTTGATTCTAGGGTTCTATTTAAGAAGCCTTCAATTCCTCATTAGGGAGGTTGAATTGAATTTACATCAAACTTATACTAGAATATCTACTCATTTTCTCTTGCATCCTTAGAGTAATATTCTTGCATATCAATCTCATATAGTTTAATAATGCATCCATTTTAGATTAATTTTTCTTTCTTATTCTTAGAATAATCTTCCATTTATTTAGATTAACCTTGCATATCTCATATAGCTTAAAATCCTTCATTCTAGAGGTCTAGTTGCCCACTTCTCATTCTAAGAGCAAAGGAAAAATATTTCTAGTTAGAAGGCAATAGGTCAAACTATTGGACCAGATACACAAGTTTAAAGATTGTTAATAATATCCATAATTGGGCCAAATTTTGTAGAATATTGATTTAAACCTACCTGCCCCCACCAACCCCCCCCCCCCCCCCCTAAAAGTATTCCCTATTTCTAGAAATTGGTATCTGAGAAAAATTACTCTAAGGAGGCCTATCAACTTGAGTAAGATCTCAATGGATATGGATTAATTTCAAAAGAATATGGAGGAAGTTCTTGAGAAACTTGTTACTATGTGTGAAAAATATGGACACACTTCTATAAACCATTATACTTGAGAATACCCATGATGAAGAGCACCCTAAGAGGTGGCTTATAGCTTCCTATCTATGATGTCCTAGGCTCAAAAAAGAAAATAATAATATGATAATGGCTCTCAAATGAACCCAATTAAGAAACCCTTGTAAGGTGCACCATAGAATTGAAGATTCAAATGAAATGCAAGATCTACCTAAATGAGATGCAAGATCTAGCTCTGGTGAAAGTAAAAGTGCAATGAAATGCAATTAAGACAACAAGACAATATAGGAATTGAAATGAAAGATGGATAGATGCTAGCCTAGCCATGATGAACAAGATCCAATATATAAGATGAGGAAAAGCTCCAAGTACTCCAAGAATGCAATGAGACTCCAAGGTACCAAGGATTCAAACTGGTAGCAAGATGATAGATCATACTCCTTGAACCATGTACAAGAATGGGGAGAGAACCTCCTTTTTAAAGAAAAATGGATAGTAGAGATTAAGAGGGAAAAGAGGAATAATCAAGGGAGGAGAATACATCTTGAGTGATCCATGTGCACAAGCATTTCCACCAATCACAATCAATAGTCAACTTTTGGGAGGGTTTAAAATGTGTGGAGGAGAATTAAACTTACTATAAAAATAAAAGATTCCTCCCACAGAAAGTTGTGTGTTCATGTGTATAAAAAAAAGCCTTTCATTTTATTTTTAAAATAGAAATAATGCTTTATGTGTGCACACTTAGGATAAGTGGGAAGTGAGATTTTTTATTTAATTAAAAGGAAACAATTTGTTTTAATTAAATAGATTTCATCAAGATAAAGGATTTATGGTGTAGCATTAGAATAATTTAAAAGAGCAAAAGGGGTCTTATAATTTACTGAACCATTTTTTGGTGATTACATTTGACCCTCTTTGACTAATGTGTGATCGATCTAGGAACACATTATGTAAAAGAATGATGATGTCAAAGAAAAAGAGAAATATCTTATTCTAGAATGCAATGAGTGGCTAAGAAAATGATTCTGAGAAAAGACAAATCAAGGACTAAGCAAAGATAGAGAAAACTATGCAAGAACTGAGAAGACTGAGAAAGGACTGAGAAAAGATCAAAGATGATTGAAGACTAAGAAAGACTAAACAAATAAATTAAAAGACTAAGAAAAGACTATGTGAGGCCAATTAGGGACTGAGAAAACTAAGAAAATTGAACAAACTAAGAAAACTAAGAAAATTGGGCAAAGATCTTGCCCGAGAAGAAGAACAAGGATCAAGCTGTAGATATGTGTGCCCCCTTGGGATCAAAATCAAAATGATAATAGAGGAGATGTAGAAAACCAAATAGATAGATTTAATCAAATTGATAAAGAATTAAGTCCAAGATAATAGATTAACTGATAGAGACAAGTGACCATTAGAATAATAGAACATGCCCGAGTGTAATTGACCAAGAATGATAGAGCATTAAAATTAGGTCAAACACAAAGATGAGATGATGCCTCAAAAGAATAGTCAACTATGAAGAAGAAGATAAAATTTTAAAAGGCCAATTTGACAAGTAAGATGAACTCAGATTTTGATTTCAAGCCTGAAAATGGATCCAAAATGTTGAAATTAGGTAAGAGGTTCAAAAGGGCAGATAAATGTGATGATAAGATTAACCCTTTTGATGACATGAAAGATCAAGAAAATGAAAAAAGATATGATCAAGAAGAAAGTGAAGATGAAAAAAATTGACTATAAGTCCATAAAAGATGAAGGAGGTTCTCTCAACACTCGAAATGCAAGACTACTCCTAAGAATGAACCCTAAAATGTAAGCTACATGATACAAGGGTTGCAAAAGTAGGTCCTTTTTATTGGTATTTTCTTATCATCGAGCCTTATTAGGGACATTAGAAGATCATACAACCATCACCAAGATGACCTATCAACATATGAATATGATCTATATTAGATTGAAATGTGGGGACCAAACATATTTATCAAAGACATATAGGTCAAGTTGACTATGAAATTAGATCCCTTAGTTTTAATGTAGAGAGATTATGCTTGCATCGAGACACAAGAAATTCAAGATGATCATAAGTAAAAACTCACAAAATAGACAAGGATGAGACCTTTGAATTGATCCTAAGTGTCAATGGGACCAAGAAAAATGATTAAAATGCCTAAGATAAAATCAAAGAGAACACCCATAGACAAAAATCAAATGAAAAAATTCCCCATGCACCCATTCCTCTAGTTCAGGACATCCTTGAGAGACTATTAGGGAGGGAACACTCATCAAAGAAATCATCATAGAAAACACGCAAAGAAAATAAGCCAACAAGTCTTAGCCAATTATTAGTTTAAGTGTGTGTGTGTGTGTAAAAGTCAAATGACTATCTTCCTTAGGACATCAAATTCGCTAGTGAGAAGCATGACAACATCCTAGACTATATCGAAAGTATCCAATAAGGTTGAAAAAAACTTGATGTCAAGGGGAGTGTTGAAAAACACTATTTGCAAGAGTTTCCAAAGAAACACTAATGTAGTGAAGAGACCCTAGATAAAGCAAAAGACCACCTATGCCCCCTAGACCTAGACTAGGATCAAATCCATATGGGAATAACAAAAGGACATATGAAGTGAAATGGATTAAGCTCAGAGTGCAAAGTGATATGCTAATAGACATAAGTACAAGGGTCTCAAGTAGCACCTATTTCCAAGTTTTCACCAACTGGCAAGATTTTATTTTTAGGATATTTTATGTTTTTTTGTATTTTTGAGATATTTGGTTTTTCTTGGTTACACATCATGTTGGCCTGATTTTTCACCATTCAAAATTTTTGCATATTACAGTGAAAATTCAATAGCTTATTTGAAATTAGGATTGTGTTTCAAGATTTGTTTTCCCTAAATGAAAAACCATTAATTTCATGTTACCCTAATGTTTTTTGTGCTCCATATTTCCAAGGGTATGGTTTCATTTGTTTGAATTCAAAAATGAGCAGGAAGTTTTAGTCTTTTTTAAAAAATATTTTATTTTTTGAGTATATTTGTTAAAATTCCTTTCCTGACCATTTTACCCCAATCACCTTTGTTCTAACCATGGTTATTTTCTTAAGTATTCACGAAACATCTTAACTATGGCGGTTTATTTGGGCCAATTGTTGATCTCTCCAAGATCAACGGTGGGTGCATGCCTGCAAGATGAAAATGCTCAAGGTTTAAGTATTGCAGGCAAGCGTCTTCATGCCACATAACACTTCATGATGTTGAGCTTTCAAAATGCACCGCAATGACTAGAGAATGTTAGAACCTGTCAAAAAATTTCTAGAATTGTTAGAGCACATGCAACTTTCTAGCCATATCATTGGTCGAATCATATAGTGGGTTCACTTTTGGGCATCACATCTGCATGTCGTTGATCTTGGAAGATCGACAACGTGCACTTTACCACTTGATGAAGGTGCAAAGTTTTTAAATAATGCAGGAAAGCACCCTAATGAAACTTTTCCATGATGATGTAATAGAGGATATTCATGTAGTTCAAAGGGCATGGGTTCTTTACACTATTGATCTCTCCAAGATCAATGGTGGGTGCATGCACACATTTTCAAGATGCTCGATAGATAAATATTGCAGGTATGCACCCTAGCGATGCATGGCATGGTGTGACATCATGGGCCCAGCTTTCATAGAAGATAATAATAGCTCATCTTTCGTGCAAGTTTTTAGGTGATTTGGAATGTAGAAAACATTTTTCATTGGTCAGTGTAGCTGATTGGGTCTTAGTCAACTGTAAATTTGGTATGATCATTGATCTTGTCTTGATCAATAATCAGCGCTTACCCGTAATTTCAAAGTGAAAGAAATTTAAGTAATGCGGGTAAGTAGTAAGGAAACATATGGACCTACTCCTAAAGACATAAAGCTTATTTCTTTTTTGAATTAGAGTCATCCAATCCAGTGAAATTGATGGATGAGATTTGGATTCTAATGCAATTTGGAGGTAATAGCTAATGGAGTTAAATATGGCACAGAGCCCATTTGCGTGATTAAAATGCTCAAATATAGTTCATGATCTTATCATTTATTAGACCACCTAATTGCAAAGGGCTATCAAAATACAAAAATATTCAGGTTCTAGGGCATAGAATTTCATAGGGAGATCTAGCAAATTGTAGCAAAGAGTTTCACAGAGCAAAGTAGATTTTCGAGGGCTTCTTAGTGAAAGTTGAAAATTTGATGTTGTAGATGAAATTATAATCCTATTTAGATATATTTTCATCTAATTTGACTTCTCCAGTGATTATAAGGATGAATTGAATGTTTTTGGAGGTGGTTGAAGTAATCAAGTGTTTTTTGGCAACTACACAAGTTGATCTTCAGGACAAAGTATAAGTGACATGTTTGGATCAGATTTTTGGAGCCTCAGTATAGTTTGATGATTTCTTGATATTTCTCCATGAGATATTTGCATATTTTAAGTAGGGATGTATCAGATATTTTGGCATCATTTATGGTTTTCAAAGTGTAGGTAGATGAGGAAGTTTAGTGTCAGCAACTCTAGATTGAAGGTTCTTTCAGTAGGATGGATGTCAAGTTCAGACTAGAGATCCAGAAAGATCTTCTCTCCTATCTATCTTCCTTTTCTGCTTATTGTAAGGGTTCCAATTTTTTTAAAGATTTTAGGAGCATTGTGATACCAGTCTGGTTCCAATTTCCTCAGTTTTCTCATAGTTGTGATACCAAATTTCTTAGTGTTATTCTAGTATGAACAACATATTGTATCTCTTTTAAAGCATTGTCATATTACATAGTCATTCTTTGTGTATTTTCTAAGTTTTGATATGCAGATGATGTATTGGTTTCAAGGAAATTAATGCAAAGAGTTTAACCTTCTTAGTTTCAAACTGTTTCTCATCCCTTCTTCTATTATCTGTAATGTTTTGTGTCTGAGAACAAAAAGCTTGGACTCAATTGCAACCCCTTAAGGTTGTATATTAGGATGAATTTTCTATTGGAACAAAGAAGCCAAGTAAATGCTTTTTTATACTGATAGGGTTGCAAGTTACACCAAAAGGATTTTATAGTAAGTACGAGAGTTGTTATGAAGATTGATGTCTATTTGCAAGCCAAATAGATAGATCAGATGCCTGAATATATGAGTATACTTTATGTATTCATCTGCATGTTAAGGTTTAGTTGATGCCCAATGGATAAGAGACTGGTCAGCTTGAAGGATACATGTTCTCTATTGTTGCATACCTGGATGATGTTGAGATACAAATCTTAATCAAATATCTTTCCTTTTGTGTTTAAGAGTTAAAAGAGTTTTCCCTCACTTAGTTTATCAGGTTCATGTGCTCTGTTATTAGCTATCTCATCCATGAATGCTTGCATAAACATAGAAGATTAAGGGATTTTATCTGTTTTCCAGATTTAGTTGTATGCCTTTACATTGGTACCATATAAAGAGTTTGAGGTTCACCCGCCTAGGTCTAACAGAGCCTGAAGAAGAAGAAGGATTTATCCTTATAGTTGGCCCAAGACTGTAGTCAAGTGCATCCATCATAGGAATTTTCTAACCATAGATGTGTTGGTCTAGTTTCTTGGTTATTTCCAAAACTGTTAAATCAGAAGCCAACAAAATGGCGACTCTACTGGGAATTTAACAAGTTACAATCAAACAATTTCATAAAGTGTTAAGGTGTAAAGGTTACTATGTGTTGCTTCTTTTCTAGTTTCATTTCATATTTCCCAAATATTGGGTGGCGACTCAAGTCAAGGTTTTGTAACTAGTGCTAAAGGGTTATGAGAAAGCCCTATAATCAATGGCTAAGAAAAAGAAGAATACACGTTCTTTTACCAAGAATCATCCTGAGATACCATTGTTAACTGATTTACCCCCTAGGGTAAAAAGAAATCAAAATAAGAAGAGATCTAATTTTAGTTCTACATGGGTCCCTAGAATTAATTTCTCAACCTAGTTATCATATCATCCTATTGAGGAGAAGGAACTTTTCCCTAAGAGTACTGAGTCAGAAGGGATTACACTCTTGGGAGAAACTTTCTCAGCCCCACCAAACATTTTCCAAGACAAAAGTGTGTCACCTGTGGTCACTTTTTTGCATAGATCAAACAAGATAAATGAGATAAACCATAGTTGGGGTTTCAGGGAAAACATGGAGGTGCATTTTAGTCCTAGACAAGAATCGTTTGTAGCAAATCTTATGGATTTTGACCCAGTTGATTCTGAGGCTGCTACTACTGATCATGAGGAATTGTTTCCACAGCTTGCCCTCCTCAAAAGGAAAGTTGTTAATGAGGAAGCCAGGCACCTGCATTTAGAAAAGGAGAAAGAAAAGGTTATTATGAATACTATCATTGAAAGGAATAACTTTCTTAGGAGAATGGCTTCATTGCAAGAGCAAAATAAAAAATTGGAGGAGAGATCTTTGAATCTACACATTGACATCTTTAGGGATGTGGGTGCTTTAAGGACAAATGTTCAAAGATAAGAACAACTGCTTAGAAAGAGTCAGGATCTTGTTGTTGCACAAGTTCAACCTTACAGGCCTTTAGAGACTACAGTTGAGGATCCTCAAAAGAGAGATTTGGACAATGGTAAATAGAAGGCTATTGGAGTACAAATCAATGAGCCATATCCCCCTAGTAAGTCCACTCCTTGTGTCAAGACAAAACTTGACTTAGATCTAGAAAATTTGAGAAAATAAAAAGAAGATTTGACTAAGGAAATTGAGAGAGCAAAAAATGAAGCTCAAGCTATTGAGGCCAGAAGGAAAATCTAGTTCATCGAGTCAAACTTTGCTCTAACAGTTCAACCCAGTCAGTCTACACAAGTTTTACCCTTAGCACCTAGTTCTAGTACTTTTACAATAGATCAAAGTGCACCACCCTTACCCCCTTTTACAAATCTTTCCACTACTAGTTAGTTTCCCCTTCTCCAGATTCCCCATCAAACTCAAGTCCCTTTCCAAACTCAGCCTAGTGGAGGAAGTTCCTCACATATCCTAGTCTCTCAAAGAAAACCAATTTATATGGAAAGATATAAGCAGATATCTTTCTTGGGAATCCTCGGTTTTCCTCATCTTGTTCCAAATGACCTTAGAGACAAGGTTACCAAATTTTTTGGAAATAATGTTGTTACTAGTGAAGAGCATCTCAGTAAGTGCATTGATATGCTAAATTATTATGAGGTTGAATATGAAGATGTGGTGATGAAGCTTTTTGTTCACTCGCTAATCGAAGATGCTAGAGACTGGTTTAGAAGACTACCTGATGATAGTATCAACTCGTGGAGTGATATTGAGACCCTATTCAAAGAGCAATATGGTGACAAGACAAATGTTTGTTTTATGCTGAATGACTTCAACAATTTCAAGAAAAATCCAAATGAATCAGCCTTTGACTTTAATGTCAGATTCCAAAAAGGTATGTACAAGCTTTTCCAAGTAATGAGATTGAATGAAGATGTGTGTCTTACTACTTATTTCAATGCCTTTGATAGTAAGATGGCTTATGTCCTTAGGGATAAAGAACCAAAAACATTAAGGGATACATACACAATGGCTATTAATATTGAAAATAATAGAAGAGCTGCAAGAAAGCTTGGGAAAAGGGATGACCCTAAGTTATTCAATACTAGGGGAGAGAAAGATAATGACAAACCTGTTTCAAGAAAGAAACTAGAAGATGACCAAATGGGATAGGTTTTAAAATTGTTAAAACAATTAAATTCCCCAACTCTCTTTGCCAGTAAACCAAATATTCTAGAGAAGGCACCTTTCAATAATAACTTTAATAGGCAGCCTAGAATGCAAAACTATCCCTACACTACTCAATGGAAAGATGGAAAGCCAATTCCTAATCCTACAAAAGGTAACCTAAGCAAAGGGACACCAGATCCTCTACAAATAAATTCAGTAAATATGAATGATGAAATTCCTTGGTGATATATTTGTCAATCACCACATTCTCCTTATTTTTGTGCTATTGCTCAGTCTTTTTGTGATAGTTATCAATTGCAAAATAATGAAGACATGATTGAATAGGATCAAGAGGATATCACTTGTAATATGATTCATCTTTGTGATAGTGATGCAGAGTCAGATATTGATGAGCCTAACCAAGATATTATAAATCAGAGAATGTTATACCACATACATCACCAACAAGTCTTTTCTAACAACAAGGACCAAGATGAAAATGTTATATGTAACACTTTAGCTCCTACTAATCATATCACTTTGAAGAAACCTTCTGTTGAGGAAATTGATAGAATTACTTCAGAGTTAGTGGCCCAAGTCTAGAGTACTTACAATCTAAGAAATAGGGTTGTAGATGGTGCCCCTCCTAAGTCATCTGGAATTTTCATCAAGGAAAATATGCAAAAGGCTATCCATGAAAATAATAAGATTTTCCCTGAGATCCCTAAGATTAAAGAAAAAAATAATAAGAGATGGGAACCAAAGAAAAGGGTGCATTTCCAAAATGAGGAGGTTGGTAAGCTAACTATTTTGGGAAAGGAAACAAGTTCTGATAGTTTAAAGCAAAAGTTTTCATCTACTGTTCAAACTCCTACACCTCTAGATGTTAATACAAATAATACTGCCTATGATCCAATTGATATGGTCTCAATGTTGTCACAAAGCACTTAAAAGGTCCCTTTGGCAAAAATTTTTAGGATACAAGAACATAAAAGAAAGGCTTTGTCTTGGTTGGGAGGGATACAAAATAGTGATGTGGTGACACAAGCACCGGCTAGTACATTGTAGATCCTAGTGATTGATAAAGAAAAGGAAGATATTGGAGTCATGTCTTAGATACCCCAAATATATCTAGACAATTCATCAATAGCATATTTGTAGGATATTGATCCTTTTTTCTTAAGTTTGATCATAAAGGACAGAACATTAAAAAATTGCATGATTGACTCTGGAGCCTCAAATAATATAATGCCTTTTAAAGCGATGCAGGCCCTTGGTCTAGGAGTTGATACTAGACAAGGAAAATGTAGGGCAATTGATGCTAGAGAAGTACCTATCATAGGTACTATTAATACTTTACCTTTTAGACTTGTTGCACATCCTGATGAGGAGCTAACCATGTTAGTTCTAGTAGTGGATATTCCCCCCGACTATGGAATGTTACTTTCAAGCAAGTGGAGTGCTGCAATGGGAGGAAGCATGGAATGTGATCTATCATATGCCACCTTCAAAGTAAAATAAAAGGCCATCAAGATTAATAGAGAACCTAGAGTGACTCATATCTTTGAGGAAAATATTGACAATGATGCAACTTGTTTCATAGACACAGATGTGAATGCATTTAGAGCTGAACTGATCATTCAAGAGGTGGAGAAGTTACCTACCTTAATTGAGCAAGAGGTCACATGTTGCTTAGATTCTCCAAATCTTTGGAGCATGTATTTTGATGGAGCAAGCTCAAAGGAGGGATCAAGAGCAGGAATTGTCTTTGTTTCTCTGGACAAGATTACATTTCGATACTCCTTTTCCCTAAATTTTACATGTACCAATAATGTCGCAGAGTATGAGGCCCTACTGCTAGGATTGAAAGTTGCAACACATCATGGAATCAAGAAAATACATGTTATTGGTGATTCTGAGTTAATTATTTCCCAAGTTAGGGGTGTTTATGTGTCAAAAAATAAAAGACTGAAGCAATATAGGAATGCTATCTGGGATATGATTGAGTCTTTTGATGCTTTTGGGATAATGTGGAAGGATAGAAGTAATAATAATATGGTAGACCTTTTGGAAAATGTGGCCATAAAGCCCGATGACATATCATTTGCTAGTGTTTCCACCATAGAAGTATAGAACAGGCCTTCAATTCTAGATAATGTCCATAGTTGGCAAGTTTTTGAGGATGACAAAGACATTCTAAATTTTCTATTCAATAAGGATAAATATCATGGACAGGAACTTGATTGTAGTGCATGGGTGGAAACAGTTGATGGGAAAGAAATAATTTTTGGACAAGAGATTCTGCAACTGAAAAATAACAAGGTACCCAAGGGTTTGGTTGTATTGGAAAGTGCTTTTGACAATCAAGACAAGATACTTTCAAATGTAAAAAATGATAACCCACAATAACTAGAGGAGATTAATTTGGGTACACTTGACACCCCAAAAAAGGTCTACGTGGGAAAAACTTAAAGTCTTGAGATCAAAAAGTCTTTGATTGATTTATTAAGGAAATTCAGACATGTGTTTGCCTGGTCCTATGATGACCTAAAGGCTTATAGGAAATATTTTTTCCAACATATTATACCGCTTAAAGAAGATGTAAAACCTTTTAGGTAGAAACAACGACTTGTGAATCCCACCTTGGCCCCAAAGATGCAAGAATAATTATTAAAGCTTAGAGATGGGGGAATAATTAAGCCAATTAGACATTCTTCATGGGTGTCTAATCTTGTGCTTGTTAGAAAAAAGAATGGTGATATCAGGCTTTGTGTTGATTTTAGAAATCTAAATATTGCATCTCTAAAATATAATTATGGATTGCCCAATATGGAGGCCATGCTTCAACAAGTCACTAGTTTAGAGTTGATGTCCATGATGGATGGTTTTTCAAGTTATAACCAAGTCTTGGTTGATGAAAAGGAGCAATTCAAAATAACCTTCACCACCCCTTGGGGAACCTACATATATGTGAGAATGATTTTTGGCCTCATGAATGCAGGGGCAACTTTTCAAAGAGCTATGGATGTCGCTTTCAAAGATTATATTAACAAATTCATGGTAGAGTATCAAGATGATTTGACTATATTTTCAAAGAAAGTTGAAGATTATTGCAAGCATCTTGAAAAGATTTTTCTCAAAGCTTTGGAATATGGAGTATCTTTGAACCCAATAAAATGTACTTTTGGGGTCACAGAAGGCAAACTTCTAGGTCATATAGTTTCAAAAGAGGGTGTTAAGATTGATCATGAGAGGATAGTAGCAATTGACAAGGTCCAAAAACCAAAAAATGTTAAAGGTATATAGTCTTTCTTTGGAATTTCTTAAGAAGGTTTGTGACTAACTTTGTAGAGATTAGTAGGCCTATATCAAAAATGCTGAAGAAAGGTGCTACAATAAATTGGGAAGGTGAACCTTCTATTGCCTTCCAAGAAATATAAAGTGCTATTAAGAATGCTCCAGTGCTTAGGACCCTTGATTATGGAATGCCCATGCATATTTTTTCTTTTGCATCTTTTCATACTATTGCAGTAATTTTACTTCAGAAGAATGAAAGTGGACATGAACAACCTATAGCATTTTTTAGTAAGTCCCTACAACCTGCAGAATTGAAATATGATATCACTGAGAAGCAAGCATATGCTCTAGTTAAAGCTATTAAGCCTTCTAGATGTTATCTTATACGGGCTATTGTTATTGCTTGTGTACCAAGTGCAACAATGAAGGATTTTTTTTTCAACAAAAGGTATCTGGTAGAAGATGCAGATGGATTAATAGGATCCAAGAATTTAATATAGCTATCTAGATTACTAAGCTAGTAAGAGATCAAGGACTAGCTAAGCTCATGGCACAAGCAAATTTAGATTCTAATCAAATCAATGCTGAAGATCAAGATCTTAGCCTTAGATCATGTGACATGGACTACTATGATTGGTACAAAGATGTAATATATTACCTGCAACACATGCAGTCTCCACCTCACCTAACAAAAAATGAAAGGAGAACTATAAAATTGCATTTAGTTAGATATATTATTGTGAATGGAGCCTTATGGTGGAGAAATTTTGAAGGTATATTATTGAAGTACATTAAACAATAGAACTCTGAAAAAATATTAAGTGAGATGCATTTAGGAATATGTGGAGGACATTATATGGCAAAGACTATAGCCCATAAGGTTATGAGGGCAGGTTTTTGGTGGCCTAATTTGTTTAAGGATGCTCAAGTTCTGGTGAGAAAGTGTGATTCATGCCAGAGGTTTGCAAGAAAGTTAAAATTCTTAGGAAACAAACCTTTGAAATCAGTTGAGGTTCAGGCACCTTTTCAAAAATGGGGGATGGATTTTATAGGAGAAATCTCACCTAGCTCTAGTAATGGTTTTTCCTCGATACTAGTTGCAACTGATTACTTCACAAAAAGGGTTGAGGAAATCCCTACTAGGAGTTCAACTAGAAAAGTAGTAAATAATTTCCTACTTAGCAACATCATCACTAGATTTGGATGCTCTGAAACAGTAGTGACTGATAATGCTATGTGCTTTAGGTTTGAAGAGTTCATTAAGTTCTATGAGAAATATGGCATCACTAGGTCAGTTTCTTCACCTTATCATCCACAAGGGAATGGAAAAGCAGAATCTACCAACAAAATTTTATTGAAAATCATTAAGAGAACTTTGGATGACAACAAGAAGGCCTGGGACTCAAAGTTGCATTTTGCTATTTGGGTTTATAGAGTGACAGTCAAGAAGGCAATAGGTGTATCACCTTTTGACCTTTTATATGGAATTCAAGCTAGAATGCCTCCAAATAATATGATAGGTTTATATAGCTTTATTGAGATGTATGATGATTACATCATTGATGATATGCATTAGAGAATTGATGAATTGGTTGGATTAGTAGAAACAAGGAAGGAAGCCTCTACAAGAAACATGAAATTACAGTTGCAAACAAAACATTTGTATGACAAAAGTGTAGTAATTAGGTAGTTCTAGCCTGAGGATCTTGTTTTCATGTGGAATGCAAGGTTACAAGAGAAAGGTAAACATGGAAAATTCAATCCCATTTGATTGGGACCTTATTTGGTTGACTCTTTCTAGGGTCAAGAATCATATTTCATTAAGGAAATGTCAGGAAACCTTTTAGAATTTCCAGTTCATGGGCAATTTCTGAAAAGATATTTCTGATTAAAAGTTTTTTCTTTTCCTAGAAAGAAATTTTCTTTTTGTAAATGCTTGTACAAATTTGTATAGCCTTTGTATGAATGTACATTCTTGTTAATATTCTCTGGTGCTTCCTCAAAGTTTTGTGTGTGGTTTTCTCAAACCAAAAATTGTGAATCCTTGCATGGACACAAGTTGTCCATCATCCCCAAATAGAGCCACTGTTGGCCTGATTTTTGACCATTCAATTTTTTTTCATATTACCTGTGAAAATTCAGCTACTTATTCAAAATTAGGGTTGTGTTTCAAGACTTTTTTCCCTAAATGAAAAACCCTTAATTTAAATTTACCCTAATGTTTCTTGTGCTTCATATTTCCAAGGGTAGGGTTTCATTTGTTTGAATTCAAAAATGTGTGGGAAGTTTTAGTGTTTTTTAAAAAATATTTTATTTTTTGAGTATATCTTTTAAAATTCCTTTCCTGACCATTTTACCCCAGTCACCTTTGTTCTAGCCATGGTTATTTTCTTAAGTATTACTGAAACATCTTAACTATGGTGGTTTATTTGGGTCGATTGTTGATCTCTCCAAGATCAACAGTGGGTGCATGCCCACAAGATGAAAATTTAATGTTGTAGATGAAATTATAATAAGATTTAGATATATTTTCATATGATTTGGCTTCTCCAACAATTATAAGGATGAATTGAATGTTTTTGGAGGTGGTTGAAGTAATTAAGTTTTTTTTGGCAACTACACAAGTTGATCTTCACAATAAAGTATAAGTGACATGTTTGGATTAGATTTTTGGAGCCTCAGTATAGTTTGATGATTTCTTGATATTTCTCCATGAGATATTTTCATATTTTAAGTAGGGATATATTAGATATTTTGGCATCATTTATGGTTTTCAAAGTGCAGGTAGATGAGGAAGTTTAGTTTCAGCAACTCCAAATTGAAGGCTCTTTCAGTAGGATAGATGTCAAGTTTAGATTAGAGACCTAGAAATATCTTCTTTCCTATATATCTTCCTTTTCTACTCATTGTAAGGGTTCCAATTTTTTGAAGATTTTAGGAGCATTGTGATACTAGTTTGGTTCCAATTTCCTAAGTTTTCTCATAGTTGTGATACCAATTTTCTTAGTGTTATTCTAGTATGAACAACATATTGTATCTCTTTTGAAGCATTTTCATATTACATAGTCATTCTTTGTGTATTTTCTAAGTTTTGATATGCAGATGATGTATTGGTTTCGAGGAAATTAATGCAAAGAGTTTAACCTTCTTAGTTTCATTTTGATTCTCATCTTGTTCTTCTATTATCTGTAATGTTTTGTGTCTAAGAAAAAAAAGCTAGGACTCAGTTGCAACCCCTTAAGGTTTTATATTAGGATGAATTTGCTATTGGAACAAAGAAGCCAAGTAAATGCTTGTTCATATTGATAGGGTTGCAGGTTACACCAAAAGGATTTTACAGTAAGTACGAGAGTTGTTATGAAGATTGATGTCTATTTTCAAGTCAAATAGATAGATCAGATGCCTGAATATATGAGTATACTTTAGGTATCCATCTACATGTTAAGGTTTAGTTGATGCCCAATGGATAAGGGACTAGTCAACTTGAAGGATACATGTTCTCTATTGTTGCATACCTAAATGATGTTGAGATACAAATCTTAATCAAATATCTTTCCTTTTGTGTTTAAGAGTTAAAAGAGTTTTCCCTCACTTAGTTTATTAGGTTCATGTGCTCTATTATTAGTTATCTCATCCATGAATGCTTGCATAAACATAGAAGATTAAGGGATTTTATCTGTTTTCTAGATTCAGTTGTATGCCTTTACACTGGTACCATATAAAGAGTCTGAGGTTCACCCACCTAGGTCTAACAGAGCCTGAAGAAGAAGAAGGATTTATCCTTATAGTTGGCCCAAGACTATAGTCAAGTGCATCCATTATAGGAATTTTCTAACCTTAGATCTGTTGCTCTAGTTTCTTGATTATTTCAAAAACTGTTAAATCGGGAGCCAACACATCAAAGTGGCTATTGCTAGTTTTTCTATAAGATGATCATTTTTTCAAGATATTTTCTAATTTTTAGGATTTTTTTAGAATGATTTAAAGACTACTAGTTCTCAATTAAGATCACATCATTTTTGTTAGAATTACAAGTAGGAAAGATAAACTAATGAGAGGGGGGGTGAATCAATAGTTAAAACATGAACCCATAAAACTTTTCACTACTCATCCATCTCATGCATTCAATAGATAAAATTGAAATAACATGCAAATTACATACATCTAAAACATATAAACACATAAGAAATCACACATTTGACACCTGATATGATTACCTAGAAAACCTCCAAAGTGAAGGTAAAATTGGGGTGGGGATGGCACCCACAATTCTTCACTCCTTCAGCAATAAAGTGTAGCCAATTAAGGTTACAATGATTTGACCATGAGACATGATCTTCCTTGTGAAAGGCCTACCCTATTAAAGGTTTACAAGGAATGTTAAGTCCCACCTTGTTAGAGGATTTCAACACCCTATTAGAAGTGTGCCTAGCTAAAGGACTTCAAAACATCCAATTGGAATGTCACCTTGTTAAAGGATTTACAACAATCTATTAGGAATACTCTGCCTAGGAGATTTAACTAAAATCACCTATTAGAATGTTTCAACATAGATCTTGTGATTAGCTTTGGTAGCCTAATTAAAGATAAGAAATCTCAAGTTGGAGCAAGAATCACAAGCTATAGATCTGTAATTGCTTCATTGAATTCACTGGGGTTGCCATCTACAAATAGCTTTGTGGAGTCAATCTTTTGTATTGTGTGTCATTTTCTACTATAGAAATCTCTTTCCTTCTTTTTAGGGAACTCTTCATGGCATCTATGGCTTCTTTTAGTTGATGTAGTATGAGATGGATTTCAATCTCTTGGTTTTCAATGGTCTTTCCCAGCTTGTAGACTTCTATTTCAAGATATTTCCTCCAAGATGCAAATCTTCTTCTTCTGAGAAGCTAGCTTTTATACCAATTGTTGGAATTACAAGTAGGAAAGGTAAAATACTAAAAGGGGTGGGGGGGGGGGGGGGGGGGGTGAATCAGCAATTTTAACATGAACCCATTAACTTTTTCACCACTCATCCATCTCATGCATTCAATAGATAAAATTGACATAACGTGCAAAGTACATACATCTAAAACATATGAACACATAAGCAATCACACATTTGACACTTGATATGATTACCCAGAAACCATCCAAAGTGAAGGTAAAACTAAGGTGGAGATGACACCCATAATTCTTCACTACTATAGCAATAAAGTGTAGCCAATTAAGGTTACAATGATTTGACCATGTGACATGATCTACCCTGTGAAAGGCCTGCCCTATTAAAGGTTTACAAGGACTGTTAAGTCCTACCTTATTAGAGGATTTCAACACCCTATTAGAAGTGTCCCTAGCTAAAGGACTTTAGAACATCCACTTCAAATTTCACCCAATTAAAGGATTTACAACAGTCTATTAGGACTACTCCACCTAGGGGATTTAACTAAAATCACCTGTTATGATGTTTCAGCATAGATCTTGTGATTAGCTCTAGTAGCTGGATTAAAGATCAAATCCATACAATGTCCTTCTTGATCCTCTTTGATCTAGTGTGTCAATGATGTATCCTCTATCCTTGTTCTTCTCAAGCTGATTTTCAATTTTCTCTTTACAACTTCTAGGTCTCAATGAATGCTTTATTTTTTGCATGCAAACTTCACTATTCTTCTCCTTCAATTCCTTACACACTCACTATGAAGTTTAGGGTTTCATCCTCCTTAAGAAGACTAGAAGACTTAGGGTTAGGTATGAATCTATGGTTGAGATTCATCCTTTTTTCCACTTAATCCTTTCCTTTTTTTGATTGGCTACATGTAATTGCATAGGGAATCTGCATACAAATTCATCCTTATCTTCAAAACATTATATTCTATCCTTATGTTGGCTGAAAAATAGTTTACATAGTTTTTTGTGCAATCACAAAAAAATATGTCCAATCTATGATGTTGAACACTTGAAGTTACTGATGCTCAACACATACTATAATTCTATTTCTGACTTAGCACTTAAACTACTCAGCGTCTACTATTTTCTTGACATTTGAATCAATTGGCATGTACTATCTACTCAATACTTAAGTGGCTCAACACATAAGTGACTTGACACTCATTAGAACTTGACACAATCTTGTATATACATATCACACTCAGCATGTATTACTAGTTCAACATGAACTTAGTAAATGACTTAAGTGTGTTGACACTCAATTGTCAAAACCAATCTGAGATCAATAATTTTGATCCATTGTCGAGTAAGGTAAAGGGTATTATGGAGTAGCTATATGATAGATAATATAGATAAGCAATGATTAATGAATAAAGTGAAAGAAATCCTCAAGGACCAACTCCTCAAGGACCAACTCCTCAAGGGTACCCAAGCTAGGAAAAGAGTAAAATAGCCATATGAAGTGTATTTTTTGGACAAAACAAGAAAAGAGATGGCATATAGGATAACCACTGAAAGATTATAAGAGAGATATCATAAAGGATAATTAATGGAAGCCAATAAGTAAGATAGAATATAGGATAAGTAGTGATGCCAATAAGTGAGATAACATGAAATCATGTAATCCAAAAGAGTAGACATTTCAAGAGGCCTAAGAACCATATTTTTCTTTGTGTGATCAAGACCGAAAGTTCAACTAGATATGATAGTGATGGGATAGAGAAATAATAATGAAGCTAGATATGAAGGCTATGAGTGAATGAGAAATCATAGTAGGGAAGCTAATGGATAAGATAGCTAATATGTAAGGATAGCTCATCATTATCAAGATCAAAGAGAAAAATATGGGATAGATGGATGATGGAAGAATTATGAATGATGTCTATCTGCTAGGTTTTCATCATGGTGCTTATCCAAGGTTCCACAAGAATTAGTTTTCACCATAGGATACATTACAAGAAGTAGTTTTCACCAAGGCACTTTTTTTTTCTCTTTTTTTTTTTTGAATTTTTAGAAAGATTTCAAGCTTTTCCAATTTAGACAAAGATCCTATAGGAAGGATATGTCATGATAAGCCAAGACCATAGAAAGGTATGATCAAATATTTTTTAATAGGGTGAAAGAAAGCAGATGATAGTAGAAATATAATATGAACGATAAGAGTTCATGTCTTGAAAGAACTGAATGAGCGTGGATAACGAGTAAGTGTAAGCTTTAGAGGATTTCATGAGGGTAGCTGAAATATTGGGCAAGATCAACATGGACACACACTTTGAAGGGTGTTGGAATGATAAAAGAATCATGGATGGAATATCTTGAGGTTTAGATGTATGAAGTAGAAGAGAAATTTTGGATGAAGATGGAGTGGAAGGCTTTGGAATATTTTTATGAAGATGTTTGGAAAAAGATGGAGTAGAAGTCTTTGGAAGCTTAAATTTCAACTTTAAAGTATTTTCAATATTCAAGTCTTTCAAAAGAGACTTGGGAATCCATATATCTTTAGATTTTTATTTTCCTTTGAATTCTTTAGAACATATTTCTTCAATGATGCATTTAGGAACCCATATTTTATTTGATGTATCTCTTTGGGTATAGAAGTTTGTGGTTTCTTGAATATTTTTTCTTTCTTTGTATTCACATGTCAATTATATGGGACATAGTGATCTTCATTTTTCAATGGATTCTTGTATTTATTATGTTGATCATTTAAATTGCTTCCAAAAAACTTGGGATTTGTGGATGAATAAGGTTGGTATGACTAGTTAATATGGATAGATGAAATAAGATTCATCAAGGATCAATGTCTTTTTTTATCTTAAACTATAATAGGTAAGATAGAAGTGGAAATTGTAGGAGATGAAGGAACATAAGGTCCCAATATAGATGGAAGGTTTGAAGGATTTAACTTTGATGGATAAGGACTAAGGATAGATTTAGGAAATGAAAAGGGATAGTGGATAGTAGATAGGAGTAGCTTTAATAGGAGCAATACCTTTGATATGAGTGCTTGAAGCTTGAGCATAGTTTTGAAGTGAATATGGAAAAGTAGAAAAAGAAGGGATTCTTTGATCTTGATAAGTTTCTTTGGATAGAATAGGCATAGAAATTTGTTCATGATTTTTAGTCAGCTTGAGGAAAATAGTGGAATTAGTGTCTTCATCATACTTAGGAGGTGGATAAGACATGGGATATGGAAGAGTGATATCTTTAAGGAGATGAAGAGGTGCTTGATCTTGATCTTTCTTAACATTCATAGCTTTAGCCTTTTGAGAGTCTTCTTGACCTGGGGCCATTTCTAAGGACAAGGGAGTATATGAGGTTTGCATGATAGTATCTTGAATGGGTAACAAAGGACTAGTGGAAGTAGGTATACTAGGCATAGTGTCACATGAAGGTTGAGGATCTTTAGTCATAGTAGCATTTAAAAGGGTTGTAGCCAAGTGCAGATTAGCTTGAATTTCTTTTAGAGGTAGCCCTTGAGGATATGCATAGTCAGTGCATAAAGCTTTAGGTTATTTGTTTGATGGAGGTATGTTAGTAATATTTGAAGTTTTATGAAGTTCATGAGTGTTGGAAGAAGTGGGGGTATCAAGGAAATCATCACTTGACATAGGTTCATTGACATGATCTTTCTCAAGAGAGACATATTTATTACACAAGTCATTAGGGATTTAAACATCAATGATTCCATCATCAGTAATATCTTTAATTTTACATTTAAATGTAATAAAATATTCAATTTTATGACCTTTATTTCTATGGTAGCTATAATAGTGATCATCTCTCCACCATGGAGGTTTTACCTCAGGTTCATAGCATCTAGATTTGTATTGTAAAGTAATTATCTTGTTTTCAACTAAGGTCTCAAGCACAATGTCAAATGAAAATCCCATAGGAGTAAAAGTTCTCTCTAAAGTATGTATAGGACCATTTGTGTCATTCTCATCTTGGTCAAAGATAGGACCATCATAAAATATTGGCATATGCTAAAAGGAGATATCATTCAATTTATCTCTAAAGAGATCTTTGGATCTAGAAGATGAAGAAAATTGATGTCTTGGAGTATAACATGTAGACATTGAAGAAGATGACTCACATTTATGTAAAGGACTTAAGGAAGATTTGTGTAATGATGCAATCTTCTTCTCTACCAATTTTTCAAATTCAGATTGCATTCTCATTATACGGTTAGTGAGATAAAGGTAAGTAAGATCATTTGTATCTTCTATCTCTTTGTATCTATTGTATAGATCTTGAAACTCTTTAGTGGCATGGAGGAGATCATGATCATCTAGATTTGGTTGAGGCTTGGTAGCACAAGGTTTGAATTCAATAGTGATAGATAGAAAATTGAGCGTGAAGGAGACTAGAGGAAGATAATAAAGTGACACAAGATAACTTGATGTCCAATCTAGAGAGGTAGAGTGTTCAATTTCCAAAGAGAGGTAGAAACAAAAGAGCGACTTGTTAAGAAAAGTGTCCTAGAAAATTACGACACCTGTGACTCAAGTTGAGAACTAGCTAAGAAGCCTAATAGCCAAATATTCAAGTAGATAGAGCAAGAGAGATAAAAAGTGAACAACATTTCCAATCAAAGATTGTAGTCAAGAAATAATGGAAACCTTTTAGCAAAAGAGGAAGGTCCTAGAAGGATGACATAGACCATGAAGATGGAAAAAACCAAGAGTGGTAAGACCAAAGAGCCATACACTTGAGACATATAAAAGAAAAGTCAAATCATGGAACCCACCCTAGAAAGAAACACAAGAAAAATGTTTAGACATGATGTTTTACTTTGAGGAAAATATTATTGGATTTTTTAAAAAAAATTTGGTTTTTTTGTGCTTTTGAAGTTTTATGATTTTTTGGGGGCTTTTGAATAAAAATACACAATGAAAGCATGCAAAGGCTCAATTTTATGGATGTGTTCCCTTTTTTTCCAACTAGGGAAGTTTATAAACATTCGAGAACATAAAAAACACCAACAACCTATTCAATTTTCTATAAGGATGCACAAGCTCAACTAGGGGATGTCCTCAATATACACAAGGTATGTGAGGCCCAAATCCATAGATGAAGGAGAATACTACCAAACATCAAGGAGGAAATAGTAGCCAAATATCCACCTTCACTTTCCAAAGGTATAAAGTTCTTTGGGGCTTAGCCAAGATTTATAATATCACTACTTTTAAGAGGCCTATCTTTAGATTCAAGCCATGCTAATTATACTCCATTGGAACATGAGAGGTAAGGTCATCACCTAGAGTGATCAATTCTTTAGGTAGACCCCCTAAAAATTAATAATCAAGATCCATTATTTATATTCCCCTCAAAATCCCTAACAAGGATGCAAGAAGAAAACCTCAATAAGAAAACCTCGGGGATTAAAAGACAAAAGGAGTTTATTTTAAGACCAAATCCAAATGTGAGTGGTTGATTTTAAGCCTATTTTTCAATGTTGGAAAGACACATCAAACAATTTGACAAAAGAAGGAAATTATTTTATAATTAAAAATAGGACACTAATCACTTTTTAATATTCAAATGTGAAGGTTTGGAATGTGTGCACCTTGATTTCACGCTTTCCAACTTTTTCGCTCCTTAGACCTCCAAGTTACCTTCACAAACTTTAATAAAGTGCACAAAATCATGAAGAAATAAGAAAATTCAAATAAAAATATATTAAACTATTTGATTCCATGGAAAATAAAAAATCATATCATGCATTGAACTTTGTGCAAATAAAGTGCAAGCTAACCACTAAAATGCCTTTTTATTTATTTATTTTTTTCATCTAGTCAACAAGATTGGGTTTGTAAGCTACAATTTCGGCCCTAAAACCGAAAATGTAAAGAAGAGAAACCTATTAAAAACTAGAGAGCTTTCCAAAAATATAATAAATTCAGCCATGTCTCTTCATTTGTGTGCTAGGGACTCATTTTTATAAAGACAAACTAGTTTTTAGAAATCGAGTTATTGAGCCCTAATATGATTTTAAACTTCACAACTCTAAGAAATGACCCCCTGTATAATTTAAATAAATTTCTGAAAATGTAATTTTTTTTGAAAAATCTGCTCATTTGTGACCAGAAGTGTTTTTTTTTTTTTTTTAAATGAAAAAAAGTATAACTCACCCAAAACAGCTCAACAAAATCTCAATTTTGGACTAAGAATCTTAGATTCATCCTTAACATGCAGAAAAAATTTCATATATGAACTCTAAATGGCTTAAGACATATGGTCATCTTTTTCAAAACCTAGGGTTTTGACCTTCAAATGAATCTGTACAAGGGTTAACCTTAAAACCAAAGTAAGAAACCTACAAAACCACTTGATTAGATCCAATATTTTTTTTTTGTAAAAAACAAAAATGAGAATGCAACTAAAATGCAAGAAAGAAAATGGAGCTAAAACCTTGGTTCTAGCCCCACGATGGGTGCCAAAAATGTGTGTGAAAAATGTGGAAACACTTCTATAAATCATTATACTTGAGAATACCCATTGTGAAGAGCATCCCAAGAGGTGGCTTATAGCTTGCTATCTATGACGTGCAAGGCCAAAACAAGAAAATAACAATATGAAAATGGCTCTCAAATGAGCCCAATTAAGCAACCCTTGAAAGGTACACCACATAATGGATGATTCAAATGAAATGCAAGATCTAAACTAAATAAGATGCAAGATCTAGCTACAATGAAATTAAAAGTGCAATGCAATGCAATGAAGACAAAAAGCTAATATAGGAATTGAAATTCAAGATGGATAGATGCTAACCTAGCCATGATGAACAAGATCCCAGATGTAAGATGAGGGAAAGCTCCAAGTACTCCAAGAATGCAATGAGACTCCAAGGTACCAAGGCTTCAAACTGGTAGCACGATGATAGCTCCAACTCCTTCAACCATATGCAAGAATCGGGAGAGAACCCCATTTTTAAAGAAAAATGGATTGTAGAGATTAAGAGGCAAAAGAGGCATAATCAAGGGAGGGGAATGCATCTTAAGTAATCCATGTGCACAAGCATTTCAACCAATCACAATATATAGTTGACTTTTGAGAGGGTTTAAAATGTGTGGAGGAGAATTAAAGTTGTTTTAAAAAAAGAAGATTCATCCCACATAGAAAGTTGTGCATTTATGTGTAGACAAAAATGCATTTTCTTTTATTTTTAAAATAGAAATAATGCTTTATGTGTGCACACTTAGGATAAGTGGGAAGTGAGACTTTTTATTTAATTAAAAGGGACCAATTTCTTTTGATTAAATAAGATACTTAAGATAAAGTGGTCAAACCATAGGTTATAATTGAATAAATAGATTTGATCAAGATAAATAATTTATGGTCTAGCATTAGAATAATTTAAAAGAGAAAAATGGATCTTATAATTTACTAGACCATTTTTTGGTAATTATAGATACATTTACTGAGAAATTAAATAAACTGAAGATCAAACTTAAAGATACACGTGACTTGATTTATAATTTGAAAGAGCAAATTGAATCATCTAGATTGAAAATGAAAGAGTCACCTGATCTGATCAAGGATAGTGAAGTGGTTTTAAGACTTAAGAAGGAGAATAAAGTTTTGAAGCATGAGCAAGGAGTTACAAATTTGAAGATAAGCATGATGGAAGATGAAAAGAAAAGTCATTCAGGTTTGAGATATGAGAATGCAAATCTAGAATCAAAACTTACCAAAATGACATCTAAACTTGAGACTACAAAGTTATAGGATACAACACTTGAGGAATACAAGGCCATTGTAAAAGGAGAACTTACACAAACAATAATCATCTTGAGGAGTTATATTCAAGCACTCAGAAGATTTTGGCACAAAGATCTTTTGGAGACAAAATAGGGATTGGATATGTTGAAGGAGAATATTCTAAAGGATCTAAAGTTACTAAGGAACAAGATCTAGTGAACCATCAACCTAAAGAACACAAAGATCTAAACAAAGAAACACCTAATCAATCTAAACAACATAAAAAAGTAAAGAAACAATTCAAAGGAAGATGCTTTAAATGTAATCAACTTGGACACATGAAGAAGGACTTTCCAGGTAAGTATACTAAATCATTTTCTAGTTATTGTTATAGTTTCTTTGCTTATGGACATAAATCTAATGAATGTAGGAAACTTAGATATAATAATAATGGAATGTATGGAAGTACTGACCTTACAACTAGTAAACCATGGGGAGAAAAAAAGGTCATAAGAAGTGGAGTTATGTGTTATAAGTGCAATAATTATGGGCATATTTCTAGAGATTATATATTACAAACTAATGAATTTAGACCTAGATATGGAAACATAGTTATATCATGTTAGATTTGCAACAACATACAAAAAGATTTTGTGGAATGAATAATATGAGAATGCCTAACATGAGATCACAAATGATGAACTTTAGAAGGAATGTGAAGAAAAATGTAAGAAGGAATGATAATATGAAAGGAAAGCAAGTTTAAAGTTTTAAAAAAAACATTTTTTAGAGAAGGAATGCTTGCAAGAACTAATGTATGGATAGAGAAGACCAAAGACACATAAGACAAAAAATTGAAATAAGTAATAACAGATGAAAACCACTTATCAACTTAATAAACCATCTTTATGAAGGAAACTTGGGATAATACATCTAAGAATTCATCAAATCCCTTATTGGTAACATAAAATTTTGCGCAATTGAGACAAGCATGGGCATATTGTTAGGAAACTACAATTAAGAGCACATAAGAAAATATTATTATACATTAGCATAGGAAATAAATCTAGCTTACTAGATAAAGAAACAACTTTTTGAGTTGATCGTACTAAAAGAAGTAATGTAGATGCAGATTTTGGTGAATTTAAGGGTTGAAACTAATTATTTTGGACACCATTTTATCATTTGCAGATTTCAAAGAGATTGAAAGGTGATTTGAAGCATTTGAGCAACAATTTGAATGGATTTTTGATGAAGCCCTAAATTTGTGATGACTGAGTTATTTTTTGAGTAGTGAGGTTAATTTCTGAAGCAAGTTTGAATATAAGATTGTGGAAATAGATACTTTACTAGTTCATTATATTTTGGATAAACCTAGGAACAAAGTTAAAAGAAACCCTATTGCACCTTTGGAAGATGACCCGATTAGGGCATTTTTGCAAATACCAAATGGAGTTTTGATAATGATGGATATTAGGGAATATATACACTAAAAGCTAGATACTACATGAGATTTAAAAATTATGAGTAAATTTGATGATGTGTAAAAGGAAGATATGAAATTTAAGGAAGGTTTTGAGCACCTAGGGAAACTTAAGCTTGTGCAATGCATATTTTAACATGAATTTGAGAATAATGAATAAATAGGAATCATTCTGAATCGTGTAAAAGACAATATGTTCTTGATTGGAGATGAACCTATGAATATTACTAGTCACCTAATCCTTACGGTAATAGACTTAAGAAAAAAAGGGATAATTCCCATTAATGAGAAAAATGTGAAGAAAATTGTACAAAAAAATATAAAATCTAAGTGGAATAGAAGAGGAATAATGTTGAAGTTTATTAAACAAACTGACGTAATATTTATCAACAAGATCTTGGCTTATAAGATGAACTCTAGTTCTAGAGAGGATGAAGTTTCACTAGGATTCATTAATGTAGCTTATAAGATGTGTGTGGATAGAAAAGAAGTAAAACTTTGTGATATTTTGAGGCAACAACTAGCTGATAACCTTGAGAGGATAAAGAAGAATAAGTATGCTACTTTCTGATTTAAATCATGACTTACTTATCTATTCCTTCATGTTTTGAAGATATTTCTTAACATACCTCAATCTAAATGGAAAATTGATAAATCTACTATGAAGTTAGTGAGCCATTATTACAAGAAAAATTTAGAGGAATATATAACCAACAATATAACAAGCATGATGAGGTCATTTCAGTTAGAGATGAATAAGAGAGTGATGATTCCCCAATCTACTATATAGAAATACAAGGATTATTTCTATTTCACAACTGAAACTGATAAAATATGCATGGAAGTAGTAGAACTAAGAGTTGTGTTTGTTGTGCCATTGGGTTATGAAGTGATGAAGGACATGATTAATGGGTATACAAAAGAAATATTGGAATCTGACTTAGATGACAATAGTGATAGATTGGGTACATCAAAAGAGAGATTCACAAAAGAAAAAAATTACAAATAACAAAGGCAACTAAGAAGAAAGTGGACAATGTAATAAAGATAATTCTTAAAGACACTCAAATTACTAAAGGAGAATATGTAGATATTAGTAAAATAGTGTTTGAGATAAATAAAAGTGGACAAACTAACATTCTATTGGTCCAAAGTTTATCACTGGCACCTTCAATAAGTACACCACCACTTGTAGTTATTTCACCACCAAAAACTACTAAACTTATATCACCCTTAGTTACAACATATCAACCTACAAAAGAAGAAGAAGTTGGAGTTGTTAATGTGTATTGTGCACCTTCTACAAGGAAATCAACAAGGTCACCACTAGCAAAATCCATAGTCAAGCTAGAAAAAGAGGAATAGATCCCAAGAGATCTAAAAGGATTAAGGAGATGGCAACTAGACCAAGACCTAGGAAGAAGCCAAATGTATTGGCTACTTATGTTGGGAAGAAAACTAAAGAACAAGAACAATAATAGAAACCAATGAAGAAGATGAGAGGTAATCTCTCTCCACTGCAATATAAACCATAAGACCTCAACATGCATAGGGAAAGGAGAAAAAGAAGAAAAGTTGAACGCCTGAAATAGGCAGAATGAATCAAATGATAATAAAGGATGGTAACTTAATTCAACGACAAAAATATTATGAATTGTATGATCCTTTACTTGAAAATATAGTTAGAGAATGAAATGATCAAACATATGATAGATTTTAGACAATAATTCATAAATATTCATGGAAATATACCAAATGAATTGTATGAAAGTTTGAAGGCTAAGAAGAAAAGATGAATTGAAGAAGATAGAAAGATGAGATAAAATGCAATTTAGAAACTTTGCATTTTAAATAATGAAAACAAACTTCAAGATAATATGAAAGGATTAGAGCCTCTATTGAGAAAGAAGAAAAGGAAAATTCAAATAATTGGAGGCCTATATGAGGAGGTAACAAAAGAGATAAAATAAGCATTTGTGAAAGTGATGAATGAACTTGCTACAATAGTGGATCAACCATAAGATAACACAATTATGGACACTAATGATGCACCTGATCAACAATATGACAATATGGTCGTAGGGGGAGCAAGAATCACTCTTCATACTAGTGAATACCCCTTTGGTAGCACATAAAATAATCCATCTATAAATCAACAAGATTTCAATGTTAGCAATTTAGTCATTGGCAACATTTTAGACTATTATATTTCAAAGGATAAAGATGATAAAAAGAAGAGTCAACAAGACCAAAACATTGTACACAATCAGGAATCACCAAAAGTGATATCAATAGCACATAGTAAATTGTGAGTACAGATTTAAATTTTTTGGTCTAGTGGTAGAATATTGTGTTGGAGGCCAAAATAATTACTATTTATTTGACCCAAATAGAGAAGGACCTAAATTGGAGGGAGGATGAGAAACATAGACAAAATTAGATGGACATGCAACCATCTCAGCCTTTTGATGAATAAAGAAGTGGCACATCTAATCAGAAAGAGGATATAGATGGAAATATAGGTCACTATTTTATAGATCCCTCCTTATAAGTTAGTTAAACCTACACCAACAAGGACTTCAAAGTTTCCCTTTGAATCCCTATTCTCAAAATTGTCACAAGGTGTGACTAATATGTCTTAGGAAACATGGACATACTCAAATACATTCAATTATCAACATTCTCTATTGGAAATATTGTTAAAGAATTTGCAAAGATGACCAAGAATGCTCAAAGATTATTAAAATTATCTATTGAGAAACTACAAAGTACACTACCTTCTTCAATACAACCAAGTGAACATAACATTGAGGAGAAAGAAAAAAAGGTTACGAAAGCCTTTGATACCCATTTTTCTACACTTGAGGATGTAACTAACCTAAGAGAAATGGTAGTTCATGATACAAACTTGTTGTTTATATAGTGCATGAGAATATTAGGAATGATCTCACAGAACTAGATATATACATCAAAGAATTAAGGAACTATTCTACAAATGAAAATAATTTAGGTGCAAAATGTGTGCATGCACACAAACTCTCCCAAGACATCTCCAAAAGAATTGAAGATAAAATAGATGAGTTGGAGAAATTAGTGGATAACCTAAAGGACCCCAAGGCAAATACCCTTGAGATAGAATACAAAACTAGTAAGATCAATGATGAGTTGAGAACTCTTTAGCTAAAGAAACAAAGAATCCTAAAAATATTCTCACTACTAAGAGAGCACCTAGCATTAAATATTGGCATTGCTTAGAGGCAATTGGATGTCTAATTAGAATCAAAAGAAGCATATGCTGAATTTTCTTATCTAAGCCTAGATGTAATAGAGGTAGCATCCTATAGAATTTATGATCTCACAAGCATAGTAGATGCAGTTAAGGACAATTAAGATAAATAGTTCAATAGTCTGAAGAAGAATTTTGTAGATTATATTGCACTTTTTTTAATCCATTCAAAAAGATGAAGAAAAACAAGGTAGAAACAACAAAGTTTTGACATTTAAATATCTTTTTGACTCACATTTATTATTGATGTAAAAGGGGGACAGAGTGTTAGTATGAAAAATAATAATAAGATACCATGCATAGTATATATAAATGTAAAGGGAGATTTAAGTTAGAATATAATCTAAGGGGGAACATGTATGTAAAAGATGGTAAATGAATAAAAAAATGTGTTGGAAAATACAATTGAAAAAATTGTTATGTTGTCATTGATGTCAAATATACTAATGAGATATGTTTCTATCTAATCTAAATGCCATATCTATTTGACTCATGAAGAGGATTTGAGAAGTTTATCATAACAAAAGCACCTAGAGGAATGACTAAGTTATGAAAAGTAAGCTACAATGGATGTTTAATTAGTTAGACTTTGACAAGATAATTTGATTGTCTACATTATAAAGGCATAAGAAAAGACTGACAGATTGCATAAGCCTAACCAAGGAATATAGTAAAAGATTAAGTAACTTGAAGATCATGTCGAGTGATGCTAGTGTCAACCGAGCCACAGTAAGTCCTGAGAAAATTCAGTATTGATTGAGCATCAATATTGCCTAAGAAAACATTGTTGATGCTAAGCTAGAAGTTCTATAACATCTGACTAAATATGTGACGACTGAGTGTCAAAACTAAGTGTTAGCCAAGTGATAGTATTTTGAATATGTATAAGAAATCATGATTTCCAGTTGACTTAATTGATTTCTTGGGATATGGAAAGTGTGTTGAAGGTAATATTGATGAATTGGATCATTTAATTCAAGGAGAGGATTAAGTAAATGATCTAACCAAATTTCATGAGAAGTTTTTAAAAAAGAAGGGAGTTGAACAAATACAATGAATATGTTGGATCGAATTGTAAACCCTAAGATCTATAGTGATTATGAAAAATAGAAAAGGACCAAAATTACCTATTTAAGGAGGCATTGAGACAAAATTTAAAATAGAACACAAGGGAGAGCACAAAATAGAAATACGTAAAGAAGAGAATAGAATAGAGAAGCCATGTGTGTTTAAGAGATTTTTAGTAAGATGGAAAAAAGCTGCTAAGGTTGATAAGATAATCAAAGAAAACTTGAAGGATTGCCAAGAAAATTGAGGATAGAGGTGATAAGAAAGAATTATCAGGGAATCAACACGTGAACTGAATAGAGATCTAAAACTGCAAAGTGAGTTGTAATCATATAGATCAAACCCTATTGTTTTCTTTCTAATCATTGTAAATAGTTTGTATTGAAATCCTTTTAATAAAAGGTTGACCTAACAATTATTAAGGACTTGACAGCCTATGTAAATCTTGTAACTAGGTGACATTCTAATAGAATGTTCTAAACTACTTTGACAAGGCCACTACTAAAAGGATAATTAAATCCTCTAACCAAGTAACATTTAATAGTGTAGATTGTAACCTTTAACAGGGTTGGATTCTAACATGAATTACTTTAGAAGAGTGAAAAAGTGGTGACATGTTGCTGGTGGTTTTTGCCAAGTTGGGTTTCCATGTTAAATCCTAATGTCAAACTTGTGTTGAATGTTTTATGGTGTTTTAGATTTCAAATGTTTACACTGAGCAAGTTTGTTATAGTAGGAAAGTGAGCTGCTAGCTAATGTTGTTATTCAAATTATAGTAGAGACCTAGTTACAACTAGATAAGAAGAACATAAATGTTTTTAATTATTTATTTCTTCATTTGGTACATAAGGAACTTGAGTAACTAATTCATACTCTCCCCCCCCCTCAGTTGTTCAAAACATTCTGAAAATTGGTATCAAAGGTCAAGTGCTTATAAAGAGAAGTTTGAAGGTACTTAAAGCTAAAGATCATGACTCACAAAAGGGAGGTACCAAAGCCAAACAAGGAGAGCTTTCCTACATGGAAAATGTTGTTGAGGCTACATATATCCAATATTAGTGATGTTGCAATAAAATTTGTAGACAGTGAATATGTAAAGATAACAAGTGTTCCTCTACCTACTCAATAACTAAAAGAAAAGCAAGAACATAATTAGGCAATGTTGGAGATTTCTTCAGCCCTAACCTATGCCAAGTTTAATGATATAAAAGAATGTGATAGTGCAAAAAAAAAAGTGGGACAAATTGAAAACCTTATATGGAGGAGATGACAAGGTCTTAAGAGCCAAATTAGAGAGCCTAAGAGGTTAATTTTATGATATAAGAATGATGGAATGTGAGAACATAGTATAATATTATACAAGAGTCAAGGAAGTTGTCATTTCTATTTGAGGTGCAAATGGAGAGATTATAGATGAAACAATGATAAGAAAGGTATTGATAACTCTACTTCTTATATATACCATTAGGGTTTCTATAATACAAGAGCTAAGATGTAATTGAGGTAACAACTTGATTTTGGAAGGTCTAATTGGTAGACTTACTACTTTTGAGATGTCTAATTTTGATAACTAAACACCTGCTACCATTGAGTATGCTTTTAAGTCACAATTGGTTCTGAGTAAAAGAAAAGGCAAATATGTAAAGAGTGACAATGACAATTTTGATGACCAGCTTGATGAAATTGAAGCACTTTTTGCAAGAAGATTTAGAAGAGGAAGAGGTCAATACAAAGGTAAATTACCTATAATTTATTTTTTATGCAACAAGGTTGGTCATATTACTACAAGATGTCTTGAAAAAGAAGACAAGGATGAGATAAAGGATAACAAGTAAAAAGGAAGTAGAGATGGCCAAGACTACAAAAGAACAAGGATCCCAAATGTAGGAAATTATGTTATACTAATAAAGAAGGAACTAATACTGAATTTGAAAGTATTGATGATGAAGTTGTCTATGTTGCTATGAAAGAAGATTCTGATGAAGATGAGAAATTTGATTTAATATCTATTGTGAACAAAAGTGATAGATGGCTAATTAATAGTGGTTGTTCTAATCCTATGACTAGTGATAGAAATAAATTTGAGGACATTGTACCTTAGAAGGATGGTTGTGATAAATTTGGTAATGATATTCCATGTGTTGCAAAAGGTAAAGGTATAATTCAATTAACTAATAAAATCAAATGTGATAATGTTTACTAGGTTGAAAGACCTAACTACAACATGTTGAGTATTTTATAGTTAAAAAAATTAGGGAGCATAGTTGAATTTCATCATAGAAAGGCCAAGATATATGATGTTGATGGAAAGCTGATTGGAAGAGGTGATTAGAGAAAAGGCAACTTATTCTATCTAGATTTATCTAATGAGACATGTTTATTTTCACAACAAGATGTTTGGTTATGGCACAAAAGGTTATGTCATGTAAAATTTGACAATTTGGTGAATAAAAAATGAAGAAAGTAAGAGGGTTTCCAAAACTAAAGAAGCTTGACAATGCTATGTGTAAATAATGTCAATTTGGAAAAATGACAAAGTCTAGTTTCAAGAGAAAAACATACATATATAGTGATATTTTGGAATTGGTTCATACTAACCTATGTGGACCTATTGATTTTCAAAGCTGTAGTGGAGATAAGAATTTCATTCTGTTTGTTGATGATTACTCTAGGATGATGGCTATGATGTTTCTCAAAGCTAAATCTAATGCTTTTTAGTTATTTAAGTGGTATTTGGCCATAGTTGAAAAATAAATGGGGAAGAGTATGAAGTGTCTAAGATCTAATAGAGGTGGTGAATTCATTTCAAATGAGTTCAATACATTCTACAATAATAGAGGAATTAAAAGTCATATGTTACCACCAAGGACCCCTCCTCAGAATGAGATAGCTGAAAGGAAAACATGTCAATAATGGATTGTGCTAGAAAATTGATGATGGAGAATAATATATCACATAAATATTGGAGAGAAGCTATGAATATTGTTGTTTATACCTTAAATAGAGTACAAGTCAAGAAAGGTACAACTGCTACACCTTTTGAATTATAGTATGGTTATGCTCCTAATGTGAAATATTTCAAAATATTTGGAAGAAAATGCTACATATTAAAGATAATAGGAATAGAAAAATTGATGCTAAGAGTGATGAAGGCGTATTCCTAGGATATTCCACCATGAGTAAATCTTACAAGTATTTAAAATCTAACACTAACAAAGTTGTGGAAATTGCAAATGTGAAAGTGGATGAATTTGTAGAAAGAAATGATGTTGAATGTAAGAAAGAACTTGAAGAATCTAGTGAATTAATATGTGTGGATGATGGTTCTCCCAAAACTCCTACTAAACAAGAAAATAAAGTTACAATTTTCTAGTAGACAGAGAATGTTGAGGTGCAACAAAATGTTTTTGAGCAATAGACAGTGGGTGCCAAGCAATAGGAAAAAGATGCCAAGTCAGAGACAAAAATCTCAACCATAAAGTAGAAAATGCCAAGCATACTAAACTTGAACCTAAACCTAAGCAAGAAAGAGATAATGAGCCTGATATTATTTTTCAAGATAAACCTATTGAAGAATAGAGGAGACCACCTATGCTAGCTAAGTATGTAAAGGTACATCATAAATTTGAACAAATAATTGGAGATGCAAAATCTAGTGTTATGACAAGGAAGAGACTCGAAAATGATACTATTAGCATGTATGCTAATGTTATGGGGGAGTATTGTAGAACATTGTTATGAAATATTTATAACTATATTTGTCATTGATGACAACATAGTAATAAGTTTGTAAAAGACTAACAGAGCAACATATTGTGATTTTTGTATTAAGGATAATACATTGTGCATTTTCTTATGCATAGTTACTAGCACATACTACAACATGTATTTTTCACAAAGGCAACTGTGCAAAACCTGAATTGACAATGTATAGAAGATATTGATGATTTACAAAGAACTGCATAGAAATAGAGCATTGGAAAAATAGTTTATGTTGTATGATTAATATAAAGAATTGTATTTGAAATGAAGGGTTGTGCAATTAACTAGAGGTAGTACACTGATCACTGATGACATTAGCGAGTGCATGGATACAGAAGTCACACATGTGAAAGTTTGGGTATAACTATGAGCCAACAACATTAATTAAATGAGCATTTCACTTAATTAACAGATGATAAAAATGTGAAATTGACTAGAGGATTTATTATTGAGTGTGATATAAAGGAAACATGTTTTTTGAGTTTTAGATATCATAATTGAGATCAAGAAGCAAAGAAGGATTGCGAATTGAGAAGCAATAAAGAAAAGTGTTTTGCTAATGTGTGTAAGTGACCGTAAGGGTTATTGTTGATGGATACTAAGTTCTAGATCTAATTGCATGATCTAAAGGTGAAGAAGTTTGACATACTAGACAAAGGAAGAAACAAAAGATTGCATCACATCTGTTATTCTAAAGGGAATAGTACTGAGATAATTTGGATAGTGGGTTCATTGATTTGATCTTAAATTTATTTAGACAGTGGGTTTAGCTACCTTGTACAACTCCTAACATGGTTAAAATCTCCTAACAAGGATTCAAAATCTTGTAACAGGGACTCTTTGTACTAAGTGTTGTAATAGACTCCTAACAAGGTCCATCCTCTAACAAGGAATATTCATATTAGTACATCATTTCTTGGACATCATTCCCACCGGGTTTTTCCCTTTGATCAATGGTTTCCCTAGTCAACATATCTATTGTAATTGTGTATGCGCATCTCTTTATGGTTACTATTTACTTTGATTGAATGGTTGAGATTGTTTAAAAGGTTAAATATTCTTATATAACTAATTCACCCCCCTCTTAGTTAGATTAGTGAACTACTATTTCTAATAATTGGTATTAGAGCTTCAGGTCCTTGAATAGAAGTTTAACAACTTTGGGAGATCCATGGTGAATTTCTTCAGGAAGGAAAATCCTAGATTTGATGGTACAAACTACCAAATTTGGAAGGATACAATGAAGACGCATCTCTTGTGCATGGATCTACAATATTGTCTTGTAACCAAGGCATCCAAAAACATTATGGAAGAAGATAATCTTGAAACATACACCAAGGAATAGAGAGAAGTATTTATGTGCAACGTAAGGGTAAGAGAAGCAATATTTTCAGCTCTATATGAAGGTGACTACAATCAAGTAAAACAACTCAAAACATCTCATGAAATTTGCAGAAGTTTAGAGGCTAATTATGAGGGTGATACACATGCAAAAATGGTTAGATTGCAAAATTTATATTGCACATTCCAAGATGATAGAATGATGGTAGATGAATCTAAAAGAAGCTATCTTGGAAAAATATCTAAGATTGTTGTAGGAATCACATCTCTTGATTAAAAGAAATCTAATGATGAAGTGATATGGAATATCTTGAAAAGTCTAACAACACCTTTCAAGATAGTAGTACAAATGATTCAGCTGATGATGTCCCATACTACTAATTTCACCAAAGAAACATTGCTTAGTAGATTGGAAGCTACTAAATTTGATTAGAGACAATCTAGAGAATTAGCAAAGGTTGAGATAGCATTTAGTGCACTGAATATCAAACTTGGTTTAGCACAGAATAGAAAAGTGCAAGGAGATATTGCTAGCAGCAACAAGTCTATTGAGGAAAAGATCCAAGAAGGAGTGGCTCTTCTTGTGGAAAGACAAAAAGATGGTAAGAATATCTTTAAATGTTGGACATGTAATGAATATGATCATTATGCACCTAAGTGTCCAAAAAGAGAAAGAAAGTATAAGGGAAGATTCAAGTCTAGAAGACCTAGAAATTGTTTATATGTGAATGAAGAAGAAGAGGAAGAAGAATTTGATCAAAATTTGAGTGAAGATGATCTAGGATTCATAGCTATAAAGGAGGATGATCTTGACAAAGAAACCAGAGAAGAAAGTGTGCTTATTTCACAAGTTGAAAAGAAAGATTGGATCATTGATAGTGATTGTTCACATCACATGACTAGTGATATGAGCAAGTTTATCAAATTCAAAAGCCATGATGGAATAATTGTTAGAGTAGGGGACAATGTAGCCTATCAAATTATTGGAATTGGATCTATCACACTCGATGGTAAAGCATACAATAATGATGTTTATTTTGTTGATGGTTTGAAGCATAACTTGTTGAGTGTTGGACAACTTATGGACAAAGGTTACCAATTGTAGTTTGGTAATGACACATGCATTATCAAAAAAAAGGAAGGAAAACTACATGGTATTGGCACAAGAACCAAAGGTAATGTATTTTAGTTAAACTCCACTAAAATAACATGTTGGGTAGTTTTGATTGATAATAGTTGGTTATGGAACAGAAGATTTTGTCACATTAACTTTGATAACATTGTGAAAGCCTATAATACATTTGTTGTGAGAGATTTACCTAAGATCACTAAGCCCACTAAAATTATTTGTAAGGAATGTATCTTGGCTAAGTAGAAGAGAGTCTCATTTCCTACCAAGCATTTTTGTACTACACAAAAGTTGGAATTGGTTCATATAGATTTGAGTGGTCCTACAAGAACAAGAGGATTTTATGAAGAAAGGTACTTTATGATTTTTGTTGATGACTTTACAAGAATGATGTGGGTAGCTTTTATTAAGGAAAAATCATAGGCATTTAAAAAATTTAAGATATTTAGAAACAAAGTTGAAAATGAATCTAGAGTTAAAATCAAGAGCTTAAGATCTGATAGAGGAGGAGAATTCACTTCTAAAGAATTCAATATCTATTGTGAAGAGCATGGTATTAGGAAATAAATATCTTCACCCCATACACTTGAGTAGAATGGGATCATAGAAAGAAGAAACAAATTAATTACTAAAGCAACAAGAGCTATTTTATTCAAGAATGATGTACCAAAAACCTTTTGGAGAGAAGTAGTCAATATAGTAGTATACACACTGAACAGAGTGCAAATTAGGAAAGGTATGGACAAAACACCCTATGAGCTATGGTTTGGTCACTCACCATCAATCAAATACTTCAGGATATTTGGAAACAAATGTTACATTAGAAGAGATGATGATATTGGTAAGTTTCATCCAATGATTGATGAAGGTATGTTTCTTGGCTATTCATTAAAAAGTAAAGCTTACAGATGTTTCAACTATAGAACAAAAACTATAGTAGAGTGCGCAAATGTTAAAATTGATGAAAAGTTTGGCACTAAGGAAAAGATGATAGATTAAAACTCTACTAGAGATGATTATTCTAGGATAACCAATAGAGGCAAGGAACTATTTCTCAAAACCAACAATGATTTGCAAAATAATGTGCAAACTAAAGTAGTAAGAGAAGAACAGAGAACAATACCTATAATAAGAGTTGCAGTAACAACTCCTACTTCAAATTGGAATTTGATAAGAAATCATCCTACTGATCAGTTAATAGAAAGAAAAGAAAAGGGAGTAATGACAAGAAGCAAAATTAATGAAGAATTATGCCTAATATCTAAAGTAGAACCAAACAGCATAGATAAAGTGATCAAAGATGATCACTAGCCAAAAAAAATGGAGGAAGAACTTCAACACATAGTTAAAAATGACAAATGGGAATTAGTTCCTAGACCAAAGGAAAAAAATGTGATTGGCACAAAATGGGTATTTAGAAATAAAATTAATGAGTAGGGAGAAGTAATAAGAAACAAATCAAGACTTGTATGCAAAGGTTACTCTTAGCAAGAAGGAAGTGATTAGGAGGAAATATATGCACTTGTAGCAAGGATGGAAGTAGTCAAAATGTTCTTGGAATATGCAGTAAATAAGAATTATAAGGTAGATCAAATGGATGTTAAGTCGGTATTCTTGAATGGAGAACTTGAAGAAGAAGTTTACATTGAGCAACCAGAAGGTTTTCCTTTCACAAAAGAGAAGGATATGGTTTGCAAATTAAAGAAATCCTTGAATGGATTAAAGCAAGCACCTAAAACCTGGTATGCGAGATTGGATAAATACTTAGCAAAGCTTGGATTTTCTAAATGAACAATAGATTGGAACTTATACTTAAAATAAATAGAAGATGGTTTGTTAATAATCATTGTATTCATTGATGACATCATTTTTGGAGGAAATGATGTAGCCAACGACAAATTCTTAGAAGACATAAAGAATGAGCTTTAAATGAGCATGATAGGAGAAATAAAAAATTTCTTAGGATTGAAAATTGTTCAAAACAAGGAAGGTATCTTTATTTCTCAGAACAAGTATTTGAAAGATTTGCTGAAAAGATTCAGTCTAAAAGATTGTAAACCTATTGGAACTCCCATGGTATCTAGTCATAAGTTATCAAGAAAGTATGAGAAACCTATTGTTGAATAGAAGAAATATAGATCTATGATTGGCAGATTGTAGTATCTAACTCATAGTAGACAAGATATAGCTAATGTAGTTGGAATTGTGGCAAGATTTCAAGCTGATCCTAAAGAATATCACTATGTATTAGTAAAGGGGATATTCAAATATCTAAAAGGGACATCAGATTATGACATTTGGTATGACAGAAGCAATGGATTTACTCTTTGCACTTATACAGATGCTGATTGGGTCAGAGATAGGGATGACAGAAAAAGCACTAGTGGAGGAGCATTCTTCCTTGGAGGAAGATTAGTTTCTTGGCTTAGCAAGAAACAAGATTGGAGCTCACAAAGTATTGTAGAGGCAGAGTATGTTGCAGGAGCAAACAACTGTAATCAAGTCATATGGATGAAATAGGTGATGAAGGATATTGGAATTACATTCAAAGAACCTATTATAATTTACTTTGATAACACAAGTACAGTTAACATGTTTAAGAATCCTATTTTGCATTCTAAGACTAACCACATTGCCATACAATATCATGTGTTGAGAGAGAAAGTTGATGAGAAAGAAATCATAATGGAGTACATTAACACTAAGGAACCAATTACAAATATTTTCAAAAAGGCCTTACCAAAGGATACATTTGAGTACCTAAGAGGTATGCTCGGGGTTATGCCCTTGCCTAGATCAAAATAGATGATACAAAAGTCCATCAGTCCAGGGTATATAGTACCATTGTTAGTCTAGACTAAATTCTAATGCTTCCTCTATGGGGGAGAATCTATGGTGAATAGAGTCAGAAAGGACTCTTGGCAATTGATAATAGGTATACAATAGTGTCTTTAGACACTTGTGTTGTTTATAGAGTTATATGCAAAAGTTTAAAGCAACAGACCAAATTGTGGTCATGCTAATAGATTATTGTATGTTCAAGCAATTGAACCATTTATGTATTATCTTTGACATTGATGTTAATGGGGGAGACAGTGACATGAAAAACATTAGAGAGAGCTTGTACTATGGGGGAGAAGTGTTGCATTTGAGGATTTAGCAAGATCTAATTGATAAAGAGAGTTGGTATTCTGGAACTAGATATTTTTCATTTATGTTGCCATTAATGCTAAAGGGGGAGATTGTCAGCATGTATACTGATGCTATAGGGGATTATTGCAGAGTATTGTTATGATATATTTATAACTATTTTTGTCATTGATGACAACATAGTAATAAGTTTGTAAAAGACTAATGGAGCAGTAGATTGTGATTTTTGTATTAAGGAAAATACATTATGCATCTACTTATGTGCAGTTACCATCACATACTACAACATGTATTTTTCACATGGGCAAGTGCACAGAATTTGAATCGATAGTGTATAGAAGATATTAATGATTTATAGAGAATTGCATAGAAACAGAGCATTGGAAAAATAGTTTTTGTTGTATGATCAATATAGAGCATTGTATTTGAAATGAAGGGTTGCACAATTAACTAGAGTTAATAAATTGACCACTGATGATGTCAATGAGTGTGCAGCTATAGAAGTCACATGTGTAAAAGTTTGGGTATAACTATGAGCTGACATCATTAATTAAATGAGCATTTCATTTAATTAACAGATGATAAAATGTGAATCTGACTCAAGGATTTATTATTGAGTGTGGTATAAAGGAAACATGTTTCCCAAGTTTTAGACATCATGATTGAGATCGAGAAGCAAAGAAAGATTGCAAATTGAGAAGCAGAAGAGCAAAGTGATTTTCTAATGTGTGTAAGTGACCTCAAGGGTTACTGTTGATGGATACTAAGTTCTAGATCTGATTACATGATTTGAAGGTGAAGAAGTATGAAATACTAGACAAAGGAAGAAATGAAAATTGTCTCGCATCTATTATTTTGAAGGGAATAGTACTGAGATCAATTGGATAGTGGGTTCATTGATCTGGTCCTAAAACTATTTGGATAGTGAGTTCAACTGCCTTCTACAACTCCTAATAGGGTTGGAATCTCCTAACAGGGATTCAAAGTTTCCTAACAAGGACTCTTTGTACTAAGTGTTGTAATAGACCTCTAACAAGGTCCATCCTCTAACAAGGAATATTCTTATTAGTACATCATTTTGTCAGCATCATTCCCACCAGGGTTTTCCCTTTGATCAAGGGTTTCTCTAGTCAATATATCTAGTGTAATTGTGTATGCGTATCTCTTTATGGTTATTGTTTACTTTGATTGAATTGTTAAGATTGTTTAAAAGGTTAAATATTATTATATAACTTATTCACCCCCCCCCCCCCCACCCCCCCCCCCTCCCCCCCGCCCCCACCTTCTTAGTTATATTGGTGGACTACTATTTCTAACAGATACATGCTTACTTTGTGAATTTGAGCCTAAATCAATGAAAGATGCTTTAGACAATGAATATTGGATCCATGCAATGAATGAAAAAATGGAACAAATTGAGAAAACAAATACTTGGACCCTAGTGCCTGGACCAAAGGAAAAAAAATGTTATTGGAATTAAGTTGGTTCTTAGGAATAAGCTAAATGGAAAAGGTTAAGTTATAAGGAACAAGGCCAGATTGGTATGTAAAGGATTTGTTGAAGAAGATGGAGTTGACTATGGATAAAATTTTGCTACTATAGAAAGACTAGAAGGAGTCAAAAATTTGCTTGCATATTCAGCCTACAAAAAAATCAAGGTATATTAGATGGATGTTAAATCGACATTTCTAAATGGTATACTTGAGGAAGAATTGTACATAGAACAACCTGAAGGCTTTTTGGACTCAAACAAGAGGAATATTATATGTAAACTAAACAAAGCTCTATATAGATTGAAATAAGTTCCAAGAGCATGGTATGAAAGACTACAAAATTACTTGGTGGAGATTGGTTTTGATAACATTAATCTATACTTGGAGACTAGTAAAAAAAATGAGGTACTACTATCTAAACTTTTTGTTAATGACATTATATTTGGAGGAACAAAAGAATTATGCAAATTATTTGATGGTGAAATGAAGAAGGAATTTAAAATGTCTATGTTTGGTGAAATCAAATTGTTTGTAGGTTTGCAAGTATGTCAAATGAAATCTAATATTTTCATTACTTAGTCCAAATATATCAAGGAGATACTAAAACCTATTGGAATCGAAGAATATAGACTAGTGAGGACACCTATATCTACAGGACATAAGTTATCTAAAAGTAGTGAATCTACTGATTTGTATCAAACACTTAATAGATCAATGATTGGAAAAATGCAATATGTTGTTCATAGTAGACCTGATATTGCATTAGTTGTTGGGATTGTTGCTATGTTTTTAGAAAATCCTAAGTGGAATCATATGATGGTAGTGAAAGGATATTGAGATATCTAGAAGGTACAAATGACTATGTATTATATTATAAGAGCAGTGATAGATTTGAATTGAAGGTATAGACTGACTCTAATTTGGTAGAAAATATTGATGACATAAAAAGTGCTAGTGGAGGTGCATTTTTTCTAGGAAAGAAATTAGTGTCATGGACAAGAAAGAAACATAATTTTATTTCCCAACCAAAAGCTAAGACCGAGTATGTGGTAGTTACATTGAACTATTCAAACAATATGTAGATCAAGCAATTATTGAAAGGAATGGAGGAAGAAATTATAGATCCAATGATTATCTATTCTGATAACACAAGTGTTATTAGCATATCAAATAATCCTATGATGCACACAAAAATAAAACACATTGCTATCAAGTATCACTACTTGAGAGAACTAGTTCAAGGCAGAGAAGTGGAGTTAAAATATATGTACATACCAAAGAATAAATTACTCACACATTTGCTAAAGCCTTACCAAAAGATGGTCATGAATATCTTAGAGGTAAAATAGGGTTGATTCCCCTAAGAAAATATATTTAAGCTACAAAGAGGCATTGCATCAAATAAGTAATCAGAATATTGTTGTCACAAAAGTTTGCACCCACATCCAAAGTTTTTACCTAAGGAAAACCTTGTGAAATATGGAAACAACCTCCAAGCTGTGGGACTTGAACTATGAGGTTGAGTCTCTCGAGAAGGCTAGCTTCCTTTACTATTAGGGTGCACCTAACTACTCTTGGAGAGGAGAAGGGAGAAGGAATGCATGAAAGAAAATCTACCTACTCTAACCTAAGGAGGTGATGCACCAAAATAGAGTGTTCAAACCAATCTCTGCCCATACATGCATTATTGAACCATCATGACACCAAAAGATATACATAGCCAGACTTTCTTTAATCTAACAATCACATGCAGATCAAAAAACCCAAATGAATGACACAAGGAAAGAGAGGATTCACTTATATACCATTCATAGGCCAAAAGAGATATAGTCATGCAAGATTGCAAATCTCTACAGTACACCAATGAGAGGAAAATAGTTCTTGCACTTTACATCAATGGCTGGAGGAGATAAGGTATAATGTCATACAGTTTAGAGGCAAAGGGAATTTACACTGAAGTTGTAGAGCAATATCAGAGAAATTAGAGAAGAGTCGACCAGAACAAAATCTACAAAAATTGCCTTTATAGCTCAGGCATAACTAAGATATTTCTAACTAAAGTTACTCCACAACCACCATCATTAATTCTTGATAAAGATTTGGAGAAAATCTTATCTGAGCACAGATCTAGATGTAATGAAATCTGATCTTTGTTGAAACAGGGCCTTGAGAAGACAAAAATGACACCATTAAATTGTTTGACCAAGTAGATGGATCAACTAGGGGGGGGTGGAGTGTTCTCCTAGGTTTAGCATTCATTCAAGGGTGGTTGGAATTGATCACAAGGATCAGATTGTTCAAAAAACCTCAATTTCTTTCTTTCCTAGCTCATGAATTAGCAAGGTTAGCAAGTCAACTAAATCCTGCAACCAGAATAGACCACATGGGCCAATGATTTTATTTTATTTTTCCACCCCACAAAGTCTCCATGTGGTTGACCATATCTTTTCAACTAATTATGCCACCTCCTAACTTAACCGTGGCTATGATGTAACTGTCAGCCCCAACTGCGCTGCCTTAACTATTAATACCTTGGCCAAGCCTGCAAGAACACACATCCTTCAGGTGCTAACCTGTAATGTTTAATTTCTATGCATCTTTATATTGTGGGAAAGCACCGATCATTGATCTTTGAAAGATCAATGATCGGGAAAGATTCTCCATATACTGTGCCCGTCCTTCAAAATTTTGGGCCCATGAAACACTCAGCACCCAACTCAACATGACCTGGCACCACTTGGTAGCACCCTACAGCATATGAAACAAGCCTAGCCCCATAAGGACACGTGGAAACAAGGTTCTTTCCCACATTCCTTAATCTCCTTGCAACTTTATAATGCGAGAAAGTGCCAGCCCTTGATCTTTTTGAATCTGACAACGATAAAAGATCTTACGTTACTATATACCTAGTCAGTTGGACAAACTAATGAGATGCTTTCATTGTACTCTAAGTCACCTAACAACTACCATGGAAGATGAGCCATCATCGCCTTCTAAGAAAGGTAGGCCCATGACATCACACCAGCCACATGTCACAAAGGGACATGCTCGCATTGTCAAAAAGCTCGACAAAAGACAAAATGTAGGAATGCGGGCACCAATCAAACTACCAACTCACCCTGCCACCTTGTCCACCCTATCTATGATGGCTCAAAGAAGATGGATCCACCTACTACATGGCCAAAAAAAACTTCCCCACATTGTCAAAAAATCTGATAGAACTTAGAATGCAAGAAACTGGGTGCCAATAGAATCGCCAGCTTAGCCAGTAGTTCTCCCCTCTTCGGCCCACAAGAAGAACATGGACCCACTTGACACATGTCACAAAGGGGCTTCCCCACATTACTTAAAGGTAGTGCATTTTCAAAATGTAGGAAAGCACCCACTGTAGATCTAAACAAGATCTGACAGCACAAAAAGTTGTGGGTAAGTAGAAACAAATTTAGGAAAATAAGAAATACCATAAGTTTGAATCGTTTATTTTTTGTATTTCCAGAGGGATTTAAATAATATAAAAGATGGGAAGTAGTCATTGGGTGTGCTGCATTTAAATTTAAATTTTTTGACGAGGGAAAAAATGGGTAACAAATACCTTACACATTGATGTAGACAATTCTACTTTAGGGGGAGCCTAAGGTAGTCAAGTCAAGTGAAGAAGAAGATCCAACATATATAGATGAAAAAATTAAACCTAACATGAAGATGTATGAAGGAAATGAAGCCAAGAGAGATAGTGTCTTTGGAATTATTGTCAAAGAGGGAGAGTATACATGTAAGATGTAAGAGGGAGAAAATTTGAATAGAAAAATCTAAGATGGAGAAATTGATGTCCAAAATGCTAGAGGGAGAGTATGTATACAAGATACAAGAGGAAGTCTAAACTTAGAACTTAGAGGGAGTTTATGAAATTCCATGAATAAGAATCATAATGAAACTAAGGATATTGGTTACTTTTGGAAGTGAAACTTTTGGATTGCATGGTAATAATGAAGGAGATTGTATTCCTAAAAATAAACTATTTGAGGTGTTGGCATCAATGCCAAAGAGGGAGATTGGTGAAAAATATAATTGGAACAATTGTTATTTTGTCATTGATGTAAAATCTACTCATGAGACATGTTTCTATATGATCTAAATGTCATATCTATTTGATTGATGAATAGGATTTGAGAAGTCTCTCATAACAAAAGAACCTAGAGAAAAGGTTGAGCTATGAAAAGGAAGCTACAATGGATGTTTGATTAGTTAGACTTTTACAAGATAATTTGATTGTTTACATTATGAAGACATAAGAAAAGACTGATAGATTACATAATCCCAATTGAGGAATACAAAAAAATATTAAGGAACTTGGACTTTATGTTGAGTGATACTAGTGTCAAATAATCCACAATATCAATTGAGAAAACAATATTGTTGCCAAACCAAAATCTCTATAGTAGTTTAGTAAATTAGTGATGGCCAAGTGTCACAACTAAGTGTTAGCTAAGTGACAATATTTTGAATGTGTATACGAAATCATGATTTCTTGCCAACTCAGTTGATTTCTTGGGATATGGAAAGCGTGTTGAAGATAAGATTGATGAGTTGGATCATTTAATTCAAGGATAGGATTAGGTAAATGATATAATCAAATTTCATTAGAAGCTTCTAGAAAATAAGAAAGATAAACAGATACAATGAATCTATTGGATCAAATTGCAAACCGTAAGATCTATGGTTATTATTAGAAATGTCAAAGGACAAAAATCACCTATTTAAGGAGGCATTGAGACAAAATTTAATATAGAACATGAGGGAGAGCACAAAAGAGAAATATGAAAAGACAAGAACATAATAGAGAAGCTATGTGCATGTTTAAGAGATTTATAGTAAGATGGAACAAAGATGTTGAGCTTGATAAGCTAATCTAAGTAGAATGCTTAAGATTATTGTGAAGAGAATGGTGAATGCTTGAAGGGTTTCAAAACAAATCAAGGACAAAGGTGACAAGAGAGGTGTATTAGGGAATCAACACATGAACTAAACAAAGATCTAAAACTACAAAGTGAGTTGTAATCATACAAATCAAACCCTATTATTTTATTTCTAATCATTGTAAATAGTTTGTGTAAATCCTATAACTGGGTGACATTCTAATACAATCCTCTAAATTCCTCCAACAAGGCTACTCTTAACAGGGTGATTAAATCTTCTAACTAGGCCACATTTAATAGTGTGTATTGTAATTTTTAACACGGTTGGCTCGTAACATGGTTCACTTCAAAAGAGTGAAAAAGTGGTGACATGTTGCCAATGGTTTTTCCCAAATTGGGTGTAATGTCCCCATTTTGGCTGTAATTTGATTTAATTAATTTAATTAGTTAAGTTCTCCAAAATAATAATATTTATGAGGATGATTAATTAATTATTTTAATTAAATAAATAAGTGATATTAAGTTAATTATTTATAAAGTTATCAAATAAATAGATATTAAAAGGTAACTTTATATTTAATTAATTTAATAAAGTGACTTGAATTATAAAATATCTTATAACTTCACTTAATAAATAATATAAATTAATGTTCTAGAAGTTGCTAGAAGAAGTGGAGAAAAAAATTAAAATTAAAAGGGAGGCCGACCTATTAAGGAAAAAAGAATAAATAGGCATCCGAGGCTTCATTCTCAGCATCCAATTTTTATTATTTCTCTTGACATTAGATTGTGAATACAATCACATGGTCTATTGTGAAGCCAAGGGTTTCTGATAGTCTATTGGTCTTTGGGAACGATACCTCCCAGTAGATTGGATAACTGAGAAAGTGAAAGATCTTCTGAAGGGTTGCACATTGGAGGTGGTATTCAGCCATTTCATGTTAGGCTTCATTGAGTATTTAGACTTGTTTGAAGGTTGATTCAGTTCATACCAGATTAGGCACTATGTTTGAAGGCTATGAATTATACTAGAAGTAGCACAGAGTCGTACAGGTATGGCAGCATTGGTAGGTTGTATAGGGGGGCAGGTCAAGAACAGATCTGAGGTTACAATTCGGTCATCATTCAGTCAATCTCATTGGCATTAATCTAGGTTCTCCTTATTTCAATATAACAATTAGTTGAGTGAATGGGAGTCACAATTGTAATAAGGGTTTGAAATTCTAGTCATTTCTATCATAGTTATTAAAAAACTAGTCACTGTCTACTTTGCATATTTTAATTAAAGACTATTATATGTAACAAAACATTAAAGAGCAATTAAAATAGTGAGGACTCTTTGCATTGCATCCTTTGTAGAAGATAGAATCTGAAGATTGCTTGCCGAGTGTTTAATGAAATTTCTTAGCACGTATTCAATATTTTACATTGCATAGAATTCCATACTTCAGCATTGGTAATTTTTAGTGGGCCATTGGTAAGGGTCATTACAGTGGTATCAGAGAGGTTTCCTACTAGCTTGATTGGGTTATCTCAGATTGAATTCAATTGTCAGCATGGCTTTAACAGGAGACAAGGATTTCGAAGAAAGAATGTGAAATGCAAAGAAGAAATTAGACCATCCATTTCAGCAAACAAAGGACCTTCTAAGAACTTTGGAGGAGTTGAAAATTTATTTAGGCTAGATTGATCAGTCAAGACCTGATGCTATGCAAACAACGTTATCTCCAACATTTGATTCATCGGTTAAGCCCTGATTATTGAGACATCTTGACGAGGTGGTAAGACTTGAAAATATCTCTTGCATTAGTGAAATCATGAGGATAATAGCTGGCCTTAATTCTTATGATGATCAAATTATGAGAGAGGTACTTCATGCCATGGTGAAAAGCTTTGAAAAATTGGATTACATTAGGGACCCTTATGTCACAAAGAGGGTGAAACTAGTTGAAGTATTTGCAAGGTGTAGATTTGAACACATTATGTTGTCAGTAGCTTGTATTGGTAGCATTCGCAGGATGTTTAACACCTTTTGGAATGTTATTGATGAGTTTCATCCTAGCAGTGTAGTAGCCTCGATGCACTCCATCATGTTTACAATCTTGTTTGAGGAGGAGGGTAAAATTTCTAAACTATTGGTAGAAGATTTATGGTGGACTTGGAGAAAAAAGAGAAATTTTTCACCTGTGGCAAGTATGTGGTTAAAGAGTCTGATCGATAGGCCTAAGGACTGAAGTAGTTTCCCTATGACAGGAAGAAACTTGTATGAGGAGTTTAACAGACATGTTGATCTAGTACAGGGTGACATTAACACACATTTAAGAAATGATTTATCTACATAATCTTCACAAGAAAAAGTGATTAAAGATGTTTTGCAGATTGAGTCATGGGTATACAAGGGTGATATCATAGGCACACTAGATTGCGTGATTGACGCAGATAGAGATTCTAGTATAGTTGGTCCAGATGAAGTTACAACAGTTGAGGATATTGTCATGAGCATTTAAGACTTTGCAAAAAATGAGTATCAGGCACAATTGGATGCTTCTTCACATGAGATAGAGGCTAGTAGTTCTTCACTTGTTTTGGCAAGCGAGCTGAAGATGAACGAAAAGGATATTGTTGTGACTTTATCTCATCATGAAAGGATGCATGGATTGATCAAGAATCACATTTGGATGATTCAACTGCAAGAGAGACAAAAAGGAGTCACAACAGGTTCTTCTTGTGATGACTTACAAGAGATCAAGGAAGGCATGGAAGCTATGAAGGTAAGTTTTCAATATCTACTTTCAGATTGCAAACATCTCTTTAATCTTGCAGGAATCTATTTAGATGCATTGAAGAGGAAGGAAGAGGAGGTGGACTAGCTTTCTCATGAGCTGGAAGATACTCAAAATTCCTTGGTGTGTACTCAGTTGGCTCTCTAGGATTCTGAGAGACATGTGGATGAGCTTTGTTTAGAGTTGAGTTTAGGTCAAGAGTTAGTGCATATGGTAGGGACTCAACTTTCTTTTATAGTAAAGTCACATGTTGATGATGATATGAGTATGTCTAGCATTCACATTCCAAATTCAAAGATTGTAATGGGTACAGTAGATAGGTGTGTGAAGTCAGTTGGTATTGTTCACATTACTCAGGTGAGGAGTTTACTTGAGTTGCCAGTTGATCTCCATTCATGGATTGGATGTTGGGATCCTTATCTTAGTACTTGGGATTGTTTTGATTGGAGATATCTATCATTCTTTGGTAGTAGTATTTGTTGTACTATCATGGACTTGATTAGTAGTTTACCAACTGTAGTTCTCATCCATGCCAATAGCTTGTCTGATGCTAGAATTAGTTTTTATACACTTGTGTTGGGCATTGTTCATGTATCCAGTCAACCATTCTTGTTGGAATGGGTTGATGATCCCTCAGATATGACAGAGTTTAAAGAAGAGTCCCAGGATTTGATTATTATAGATGACACCCAGGAGGATGTTGTTGACAGTGTTAAGGACTTAGTCTCTTTAGCCGATTCCTTTGATATAGAGGTTTATGTTGATGCTTCAGTGACTCCGTATGATAATACGAGCTCAATAGTTGGTCTGCAGAATTTGGATGGTAGTATTATAGATGATACCTATTCTGAGGTTACTCCTTTGGATAGTGTACTAGGAGTAAAATATAGGAGTTCAACTAGCTAGCACAATCATGTGTCTAGTCAGCTAAAAGTTAGTGAGCGAGACATTGCTATCGCTTGTGAGCATTTTGATGTTGCTCATTAGTTGTTAGTAGTTCACAGATGGGGTTCTCCTACTAGTGATGAGTAGGGAGGAAATTATCTTTCCTTGACAAAGATCCACTCTTTATGGGAGGCTATTCAGATTCTAAGACAAAATTATATGCAGTTGGTAGCCGACAGAGATTATCTTATGGAGTGGGGTAGTACAACATATGATGCATTATTGACCAAGGAAGATGAGGTGAGTGAGCTTACTCAATAGCTCAAGGTGACTTCTGAGTTTCTTAAGAATACACAGTTGGCTTTGGAGGAGTCTTAGTTTCATTTGGCTAAGGCGACCATCGAGTTAGAGCAAATATAGTCTTTACCAGATTTTGTACAATCACAAGTTGTGGTGTCTAGTGTTTCAAGACTATCCATGGTCGAGGTTGATAGAGGCAGTGGAGATGAGGATATATCTTTCCTTGATACTAGTATTGGCATGTTTGATTCATTTCCACTGGAGGCAAGTTCAGTTGAGTTGGGTGCTGCAAGGAGTTGTATAGTATGTGGACTCTCCATATTGGGTAAAGTTTCATTCGAGAGTGTTCACCATTGTTGCAAACATGGGTTGTACATTCCACTTAGGCCAATGGAATGTGTTGGTAGTATTGAGTTGGTACGAAAGAATGATAGATGGATTGAGAAAATGTTACAAGAGCTATTTGGTGATGATTGGGACATTACATAGGTCTTCACTTGGGATCTAGGTGGAGGACAATGGTACTTGTTGCTGAGATTGCTTGGGGACAAGCAATTACAGGAGGGGCAGACTGTAATGTCCCCATTTTGGCTATAATTTGATTTAATTAATTCAATTAATTAAGTTGTCCAAAATGATAATATTTATGAGGATGACTAATTAATTATTTTAATTAAATAAATAAGTGGTATTAAGTTAATTATTTATAAAGTTATCAAATAAATAGATATTAAAAGGTAACTTTATATTTAATTAATTCAATAAAGTGACTTGAATTATAAAATATCTTATAAGGTCATTTAATAAATAATATAAAGTAATGTTCTAGAAGTTTCTAGAAGAAGCGGAGAAAAAAAATTAAATTTAAAAAGGAGGCTAACCTATTAAGGAAAAAAGAATAAATAGGCATCTGGGGCTTCATTCCTAACATCTAGTTTTTATTATTTCTCTTGACATCAGATTGTGAATACAATCACATGGTCTATTGTGAAGGCAAGGGTTTTTGATAGTCTATTGGTCTTTGGGAATGATACCTCCCAGTAGATCACATAACTGAGGAAGTGAAAGATCTTCTGAAGGGTTGCACATTGGAGGTGGTATTCAGCCATTTCATGTTGGGCTTCATTGAGTATTCAAACTTGTTTGAAGGTTGATGCAGTCCATACCAGATTAGGCACTATGTTTGAAGGCTATGAATTATACTAGAAGTCGCACAGAGCCATACAAGTACAAAAATGTTGGCAAGTTGTATAGGGGGTAGGTCAAGAATAGATCTGAGGTTTCAATTCGGTCATCATTCAGTCAATCTCATTGGCATTAATCTAGGTTCTCCTTATTTCGATATAAAAATTAGTTGAGTGAATGGGAGTCACAATTGTAATAAGGGTTTGAAATTTCAGTCATTGCTATCACAGTTATTAAAAAACTAGTCACTATCTACTTTGCATATTTTAATTAAAGACTATTATATGTAACAAAACATTAAAGAGAAATTAAAATAGTGAGGACTCTTTGCATTGCATCCTTTGTAGAAGATAGAATCTAAAGATTTCTTGCCGAGTGTTTAATGAAATTTCTTAGCACGTATTCAATATTTTACATTGCACAAAATTCCATACTTCAGCATTGGTAAATTTTAGTGGCCCATTGGTAACGGTCATTACATTGGGGTTTCATGTTAAATCCTAGTGTCAAACATGTGTTGAATGTTTTATAGTTTTACATTTCAAATTTTTACATTCAACAAATCTATTATATTAGGAAAGTGAATTGCTAGTTAATATTTCTATTCAGATTATAGTACTGAGTTACAATTGGATAAGTAGAATAGACAAGTGTTTAATTGTTTATGTGTTCAATTGGTAAAAATGGACCTTCAGTAACTGATTCACCCCCCTCTTAGTTATTCTAAACATTCTAACATATCTTTTACAAGATACTTTTGACTAGTGGATCATTTTGTGGGTACCATTTCTATTAGGGTATCCCCTTGGCTAGGGTTTCCCTAGTTAACAAATAATGGTGTTTTTAGTTGTGCTTTGTTATGGTTATGTTTATTTTTTAGTTTGACCATATAAATTTTTTAAAGGTTGTTAATAATATCCATAATTAGGCAAAAGTTTTTGGACTAGTGATTCATCCCCCCTCTCAAAATTCCCCATTTCTTATAGTTACAGATGTTGTACACCTATACAGGTGCACACTTCTGCAACATGTGCAACTCCCCTTTTGGGCCCTTTTTTTCTATTTTGTCAATGCTTACATCTCTACTACTTATCTCTTTGAGCTCTTTTAGAGTCATCTATTTGTTTAAACTATCAAAATTTCAAGTTAGTGATAACAGCTTTTGATACAAGCACCAATGACTTCCACCTCATCCTCAATAGTGAAATAAAAATATCTCCAAAACTAGTAACCTCCAAATTCAAGGGGTTTCCAAAGAAATTAAGATTTATAGATCTCCAATCAGAGATTTGGGACACTAAACTAGGCGACATCAACTGGAACAATTTTCTAGTACTTTTTAATAAACCCAATGAAAGATCAAAAATGATATCAACACTTATATACAATGGGGTTGTTGATGCAATCTCACACTGTACATCAGTATAATCATTGGAATTTCTCATGACTCTGGTGCAACATTATGTTCCTGATGTAAAGGTAGATAAAAGTATCCTTAGAGAAATTATCTTGGACATAAGGATAGAAAATATAGAAATGGTCTTTCATCTACCCATCTTAGATGAGTGATATGGAATTTCTTATAAAGGTGTAGATAGGTGGTACAAATAACACTAAGAAGAGGAGAATTGTTGGTGTAAATACATATTTACTATTTACACTTTACATAAGTTTACTTAGGTTAATGTATTGTTTTATTATTTCTTAGGTGAGACACTTAGGAGTTTGTGTACTTTTATGAGTTGTCACATGTTGACAACATAGAAGTAAGAAACTCTAATTCAACACATGGTGTCTACAACACTAGAGTTTGCATCATTAACTGAGTTTCCATGTAGAAAACACAATTATTTGCACTCTTATTTTAGCACATGGTGTCTACAACATAAATTTGCATGCTACATCTTTGTAGGCTTATCCTCTCATCATTGCACTTACTCATGTGCTTAATAGAGGATAACCCACACTTGGTGGACATGTGCCTAGTTGTATGACTTTTCATGTTGTTGATTCCTATGCATTCTAGAAGCATTCTAGAGGCCTTTATATACAAGCACTCCTAGTGTACTTTCACATTGAATCAAATACATATTGATATTTTGATCATACTCTTTTTGGTATATTGTTGTGCTTGTGTTTGAGTTCTTTGATCTTGGGTGATTTTTTCCCTAAGACAAATTCTTACATGGTATCAGAGCTTGGATAAATTCTCTTCACATAGCTATTCAAGACCATCTTTTTGCTTTAGCACCTCAACCTAGATCCAAAGTATCACAGTCATTGGGAGCATCTAGAGCCAAAATAGAACTCGCCATTATGTTTGAAATGTTGTTTCAGTGAAAATTGGCTATAAATTCATCTACCCTAGGCCAAAGTCAATTTAGAGGTAAATTTTTTTTGCAAACTAGCACCCAAAGGCCCAATTTGCAAGTTCAGCACTAGGCAGTGACACCCTAGCTCTACACTCGCATAGAATATTTCCTAAGCACTCTAATATTCCTTCATCCTATTTTTGGCATCACCCATCACAATTAGTGACCGACATTTATATCTTGATAGTTTATCACATCCCACTAATGGCTGCCAATTCTCAAAGTTTGGTGAACATAACACCCAACAAACCACCAGTGACATTACTTTGCATTCATATTTGGCTATAGTTTTTTTTAAACAACTACAAAGGAACTCCACTACATGGATGTGTGATATTTCCCATGACTTTCTGGAAATGTGTTTATAACTCCTGGCATCTGACCTTTTGTGGCACCCATAACTCTTTTAACAACCCCACCAAATCCTTTCTAGTGCTCTGCTAAGTTTTTGGCACAACAAAAACAAATTGTTGGTCCCCATGAAAGTGTTCTCTAGGTAGACCATCAAATCCACCATGTGGCCCTCTTAACTAAAAACACTTGTCGAAGATCATGGCATCACATTGCCCAACCACACGAAAAGTACTCAGTGGCACGTAGGTGCCAAGAAAGCCCACTTATAAACTAAAGCATGGATGACCTACCATGATGGAACCACCTTTGCCATGTTAGGAGGTTGTACCAACACATTAGCACCAATTGTATAGTCTATACCATATGATCGTGCCACATCACCTAGGGTGGCTTTTTTTCTTACTTCAACATTTAATAGTGTTAAATTTGATGGTCATCTGACCATCATTTCTAGGCACTTTTCAACTACTATGATGATTGTTTGATCATCAAATTTAAGCTCACAGTTTTCTGCCAAGACCCCTCCCTAGACACATTTTTGATTTGACAGTCTAACTTTGGGAGGCCATAACTCAGGCATCCAAACTCCAAATCAGGTGCAATTATTTTTTTTTTTTTTTTAGAATTTCATAAAATTTTTAGTGGTGTTCTTTTCTAGTTTTGGTGCATTGATTTTTTAGAAGTTGCATTTTTTGGCAACTGTACCTATCCAATCCTACATTTTGCAACTTGAAACACTTTGTACAGGCTCATCTGGACTCAAAAATAGGTTTTGTTTTTTTTAAAGTGCTTGATTTTTTGTCTACTTTTCAAATCTACAATCAGATTATAGGGTTGTGTTGAAAAAAATATCACTTTCAGACTTAGGGCCTTTTCTACATTGTATTTCTTTGATTACTTTTCAAAATTGTTGTACATCTAAGCTATAGTGCTTAGTGATAGATTTGAGCCTCAAAAAGCAATTGTAAATAGAAAAATCAAAAGTCCACTTTGTATATTTTGAGAAACAACCTATTGTACTTGCATTACATATAAATTTTTAAAAGCACTTTTTTGTGGGGGTTCTTTGATTGAGTGAATAGGGGGGGGTGTGTATTGTGTTATTGTATCTCTCTTTTATGCTCTTTTACTTTTTTGCATCATGGGTTCACCTAAAGGTCAACTTCTAACTTCACACAATTATTCTACATGGTAAGATATTGTATGGAGTAGATTAATGGTAAAAGGTTTAAATCTTTATGTTGGTGGTAAAATTCTCAAACCCACTAATGCTACAACACTCTTTGATTGGAAAATTAAAGACCACCAAACTTTAGGAATTATCAAGACTTGTGTACATAGAGATCTCTTCTTCCACATCTCCAGTTTCAAGGAAGCCAAACCTACTTGGGACAAACTTGAACCATTGTATGGTAAAGTGGATGAGGAAAAGGAATACTAGATTGAGGATGACTTACTTCTCTTGGATCCTAAATTTTTTGACACAATTCAAGATTATATAAACAAAGCCAAAGAGTTTAGAGCAATACTTAAAGATTATGGTAATCCCATGAAGGATGATTGGTTGATTCATCACATCCTAAAGAAGCTACCTTTAGAGTATGCTTCCTTTGTTTTGAGTTATAACACTCATAGGTTGACCATGGGAAGTGCTTTCCAAAAGCCTATATTTGATGCATTTGTAGAAATTTTGATTTTTGAACAATCCCACTTGATAGATATGGGACTTCTCACATCATCAAAGACCAAAGCATTTGTGGTTAGTGATGAGAACCAATCAAGTCAAAGAGGAAAAAGTTCTAACAACAGCAAGAAAAATAGTGGAAGCAAAAATCACACTTTGAGACACAACAATCCTCCTCATAGCAAGGAAATTCTTCTTCCAACAAGAAGGGAATTAATGAAAAGAAGGAAAAACTATTTTGTGCATATTGCAAGAAACCAAATCATGATGAGCTTCATTGCAAGACTAAGAGAATTGATGAGTTGGAAAACCTACTCAAGAAGAATTAAATTCAAGTGCCAAATGCTTCCAAGGATTCAATTCTAACCACTTCAAAAGGAAAAGGGCAAGCACTTATGACTGGTTCAAATTCTTCATCAGAATGGATTCTTGACTCAAGTGCCTCATATCATATGGGTTCCTCAAAGGGAGACTTTTCTTCATTAAAGAAGTCATAGGTATCACACATCTTTGTGGGAGATGATACAAAAATGGAAGTTGAAGGGAAAGGACATGTGGAGATGGAAAATGGGGAATTCAAAGATGTTCTTTATGTTCCAAACCTTAGCTCTAATCTCCTCTCAATTTACCAAATCACTCACCTTGGAGATGGCAACAAAGTTGAGTTCTTTCCAGATTCAGTAATGGTGTGAAGTCTCAAAGGTGACTCATTGGTTGCAATGGGGAAAGTCAATCATGACAAGAAGCTTTATTCCTTCTCCCACTTTGTGCCTAAGTCTCCTTTGCATGCCTTGTTAACTCAATCTCATCCACAAATCAACTTATGGCATGAGTGGTATGGTCATCTTGCTTTCTTCTATCTTCAACAAATTTTCTCAAAAGACAAGGTCAAAGGTCTACCTCTGATCAACTTTTCTAAGGGTAAATGTTCATCATGCTCAGTGGATATGCATCTTGAGGAGAAGTATAATAAAGGGAAGTATTCAAGAGCACTGATTGTTCTTTAATTGGTTCACATGGTTTTAGTAGGTCCTTTTGTAGTGACATCAGTCAACCAGGGCTACTACATCCTTACTTTCATTGCTGACTTTTCACACTACACATGGGTCTACTTTCTTCATCATAAGAATGAAGTGGTTGATAAGTTTCCATCCTTCAAGAGTCATGTTGAACAATAAACAAGGAAATTCATCAAGGTTCTTTGGATGGACAATGAAAGCAGATATGTGGACACAAGACTTAAAGACTTTTGTAAACTTGAGGGTATTGATACAAGCCAAGTCTCTTGATCCTACACTTGAAGTCGAAGCTATAAGTAGGGCCAATCACATACTTAATAGGTCTCCTCATAGTGCCTTAGATGGTAAGACACCTTTTGAGGCATGGTGAGGTAGAAAACTAGTTCTAAAACACTTTAGAGTCTTTGGTTGTCCAACATGGGCAAACATATCTTCCAAGGGATGCAAGGCACCACCTCCTAGGCCTTGTACTTTCATTGGATATGAAGATGGTGTTAAGGCATATAGACTTATGTATCCTAAGACTCATGAGATTTTTGTAGAGAGGGATGTACACTTTGAGGATAGTTCACCCAGCTTATCCTCTAATCCTCTCCACACTTCATACACTATGGAAACTGATAGTGACACTAGTGATAGTGATTCAATAGACTTAGATTTGTGGGATACTATTCAAAAATGTAAAGAGAGGTCACATCATCAACACATTCCACATGCATACATTGCCACAAGGATAGGTCCAGCATAATAGGGTACACCTTATCTTCCAGCTCTAGCAATGGGGTATGACTACATAGAAGACATTTCAAGTTTGTTTGTGGAGTCATACATAGCAGACTTTGGAGAAATAATTGATGATATACATCTTCTCTTTTATGAAGAAGATCCTTCTTCAATTGTTGCAAGGGCTCACTCTAACCCTCATGTCCATTCTCTACATGATCGATCTTTAGAGGTTGATATGATTATGGATTCTTATGTACAATAGTTGCAAGAAGTCTCTTTATCATTTGAGGAGATAGTAGGTTCTTTTTGATAGGTTCTACAGTCATCCTTGCCAGATCTACACACATTCTTTTTAGCATTCTTGGAAGAGGTGACCATTAGCATCGATACAGGGACTGTTGAGTAGGTTTCAGAGGTACCATTCATCATCAAGATTCTTTCTACACACAAGGAAAGCATCTCACTTGTACCTTTGCCATTATTTATTCCAAAGGGGAGGAACATTATTCAACACTTATGGACCAACTTCTACCTTAGAGTATCTATCACTGGTCATCACTCTTCATTAGGGGGGGGGGAGGACTCATTATGCATTTTTATCCTAGCTTTTGCAAGCTTAAGCTTATTCCCCTAAGTTGCACTTAAAGTGGGGTGTTGGTGTAAATAAATATTTACTATTTACACTTTAATTAAGTTTACTTAGGTTAATGCATTATTTTATTTTTCCTTAGGTGAGACACTTAGGAGTTTACATGTTTTTATGAGTTGTCATGTTGACAACACAAAAGTAAGCAACTCTAATTTAGCACATGGTGTCTACAACACTAGAGTTTGCATAATTAACTAAGTTGTCATGTAGACAACATAGTTATTCACACTCCTATTTTAGCACATGGTGTCTACAACATAAATTTGTGTGCTACACCTTTGTAAGATTATCCTCTCATCATCACACTTACTCCTGTACTTAATGGAGGACAAATCACACCTAGTGGACATGTGCCTAGTTGTATGACTTATCATGTTGTTGATTCCTATGCATTTCAGAAGCATTCCAAAGGCCTTTATATATAGGCACTCATAGTGTACTTTCACATTGAATCAAATACATATTGATATTCTAATCATACTCTTTTTGGTCTACTGTTGTGCTTGTGCTTGATTTCTTTGATCTTGGGTGAATTTTTCCCTAAGGAAAATTCTTACAAGAATGATATAGTACAAAATAAGTACTTGATCACTCAGATCTTGAACCAAAAGCTTGGAAAAGTTGATATGATATGGGGCTACATGATTGTAAACATTGGTTACTGCATAGTTCTTTTGAGTTGAGTATTGGGTCTTCCTACATTAAGCCATTTGGAGACATGGATGGTACATTTCATTTTATTGATCAGGATGTGAGCCAACAAGATAGATTGGGGCACTATTATCAATGAATCCTTGGATGAATAGTTGAGTTCAATAAAAATTGATCCTCACACCTACATGACATCATATGTAGTATAGTTTCTTTCTACTACCAGGAGGGGAAGCATATAGGATTCTAATGCATAGACACACGTTGCGTACCCTTAGTTAGCATAAAAGGAGCTACAAGAAAAAAACCCAAAGTACATAATAGTTAATGATGCCTTCATCTTCATAGTAATCTAATTTATAGAAGGGGATCATACAAAGAGGTTATCAGTTGAAGCAATGATAAAGGTTAGCTAGTTGGGGATTATTTTATTCAATTTCATACATTCACATGCATCCAAGTGGCTAGCACGATATTGCACCCAAATAAACTAGCACACTATCCATCTGGTAGATTAGTCTTGCTAGAGATTTCTAAGAAGCTTAGTTCATCTTACACCTAGTTCCACATGAAGCACATGAAGACATGGCTATGGCCCATTTTCATTGGACCTTACGAGGTCAAAGAAAAGAGAGATATTGCCTCTTATGAGGTAGAATAGGATAAGTATCCCTTGGAGGAGTACCCAATGGCCCACCTACACTTTGATAACATAGAAATGTTTAAGCATGTTGTAGGGAAGGATTTCATACCTGATGCACCCATTCAAGACCTCTGGCTTAACTGTGTGGATGCCTATTAAGTCTGAATCTAGGATTATTGTAGAATGGATTTGGCACTAATGGAAAAGGTCTTTGGGATATACATAACTAATAAATCATGGAATAAGGATACTCCCAACCTCCTAGATTCAATGTATAATAAGGATAAAGTATTTGATCACTTGAAAATGAATGTAACAGTGTATAAGGAAGAAAATGATGATATTGAACACTAAGCCTGGTATGTGATCAAGATGACTAGAGATTGAGACCCTTCCAACTAGATCTATTTCCCAGTGTACTCTCTAACCCAAGAAAGGAAAAGGTGTCAAGGTCACTATCCCCACCTAGAAAGAGAAGTCTCTAGTAAGATGTGAAATGTATACCAACATGATTAGGAGTTATTCTACGTCAACAAGTAGGAGAAGACAAAAAGAAAAAAGAGGAAGGTGAGAGTGATAGAGGAAGAAGCACAACTAGGAGAGCCTTGAGCTCAATCTAAAGCCTCTCCATTTGTTTTGAAGAAGAAAAGGACTGAGATAGCCATCACTAGGTAGAAGGGAGGTAGATTGAAGAAGACGAAGAGGAGTATCATGGTGTCACCCTCTATCCTCAAAACTATAGGAAGATCCAAAAGAAGGGCAAGATGATTTGATCGACTATATCCCATTAAATAGGACATGCTTGGCTAGGGTAGTTGAAGACCAAGAAAGGAGGAGAAGTCAGACATAGACTCTACCCACCACTAAAGAGAAAATTATTCAAATTAAGTAATCAAGTGATCAAGAGAAGGAAGGGTGGATAAAGACACCAACTAGGGATCATTCAAATATGTTTAATTTGTATGAGTTTGACTTAATGCCTATGTGAAAATACCTAGAGGAGGAAGAGATATGGGACAAATCATGTGAGGATTCAAAAGGTGATGACTTGAATATCATTCCTCTTTTTCCATAGGTATAGGTGGATACACCTTCCCCTCTACTAGGAAAGCTAGATATACCACCTCTGCTTCCTCCAAAGAAGGATATAATGCCTCTTCCTCCTCTAACTACATAAGAAAAAACATAGAAAACTATTGATAGAGATGTAGGAATAAACCAAGTAGGATTGGGAGTTCAAAAAGAGTATACTTCTATGACTAAACAAACTCCACTGATGTTATCCTAGCCTCCATATCCTCCAAGACAAATAGTGGTCGCGTAGGTGGTAGATCAGCCAAGGGTAGAGATAAATCTACAGAGGAGTATAGATAATGGAAAAGGACTAATGTGTGTGACAAACGTATCACCTAATAAATTCATATATCCATTGGGTACAACCCAAAAATGGTTGATACAGGTAGTATAGACTCGAAGGAAGACATATATTACAAGTGCAACTAAGAGCATGCTAGTCCTCATTGAACATCTACAACCATTTGTACCTCCTTAAGAGGATCCTCAGTAGTTAGCTTTTGTCAAGAGAAATAGGTAGGATAACTTGGTTTTCCATGTTGCTATTCCATTGACACATGTTGATACATAGAACATAACCCACCAAGATTATTAAATGAAAGAAATCATTTTGGGGAAATCTACAAAGGATACAACAATTTTTTTGACAAGCATGGGTCTAAGATAGGTATTCTACAACTTAGATTAATAGGAGGAAGAAATACAAGTTTTGTGGAAACAAAATGAAGTGCTACATGAGTTTGTGAAAGAGGTAGAGAGCCACATTAACCCAACCAACCCTAAGATAGCATTGAAGGTTTCCCTTGAGAAAAATATCTGGCCCCACCACAAAGAGATTTAGTTTTAGATGCTTTCTATAGATGACATCATAGTTTTGAAGAACATGGAGTATAAATTATAGAAATAAATATTTAACTACTCCACATCATTATAAACTTTGAAAAGGAAATGAAAGGCATACTAGATCGAGATATTGGTTTGGCTGATGAGACTTCAACACAACCCAATAAATTAACAACTCAACAAAGCATTAGAGCTCAAAGATATCGTATGACCTCATGCTACTTAAGGTTCATTTTAGTGGAAAATATTTTAAATTTGGAAAATTTAACTCATTGACCAATGTCAGTTTGGAATTTTTTTTTTGCATATGTGGTATGACACATCACCCCAAGTTGACCAAAAATAAGTCAAACCCATGTGCCCATCGCCACATGATTTATGCTATTAGTTCTCCTTTTGAAATGAAATATCTAATTAGAAATATTTTTTGCACAAGAAAATTTTAAAACATTCGCCTATGATTTCCAAAGCAAATTTTTTTGGATGACCTCAATTTTCCGTTGGTTTTTAAAAAAAATTTAGGACAGGGACAACATTTGCCCCCCAAATATGCAGACACATGTCTTACATGAATTAAATTTCACCAAGTATATTATGCATGGCCATATAATAGATGAATGATATTTGCCTTGGAAATTCTATAATACGTATTTTTATTATGTGGGCTTTGCCAAATATTTTGTATGCACTATAATATTCCTATGGAATTTGCCACAAAAGAGTGGTATAAATAGTTTCATAGATTAGTAGGTTGTCTCAATTATAATCAATAGAGAAGTATCAATTTCTCAAACTATTGAGATCATTTTTGGGAAAGTCATGAGTGTGATGACTACATTTTAGCCAAAGGTGAGTAACTCAAACCCCCATCTGTCTATTCTTTATAATTTTAGTTCATTCTTGTTTAGTAGATACAAGTTAGACTGTTCTTGGTCAGTTATCAAATAGACTAGTGACTAGTACCACCGAGTCATGCAATAAATAGGGAGGCCTAGGATATCTATATTTTATAGTGTAGGTCATATAACCAATGAATACTACTTAGATAAGTATAAGTAATAGACTATAGTCAACTATTACTTTTTGAACAACTTGAATTTTATGGGAGCCCATATTTCTAAGGAGATATTAAAGTGAACAAGGGTAAGAGTCCTACATGTGGTGGAAGTCAAGAAAGGCTAGCCAAGTGCACTCGCAGAACTTTGCCATCATATTTTAGTGGCCAAAATAAGGAAGCTACAACATCACAAGTACATTTACAAGATTCCTAACCACTACCACTACTAGTTTCAATAGCACGTGTTGAATAAGCTGGCAAACTTTATATCTATGATCATGATGAACTTGAAGAAGATATTTAGGTAAAAATCTAAAGTAGCCAAGATCTTTAGGTCAATACCTAGAGTAGCCAACATAATATAATAGACATGGATGAGAATTTCAAGGATGGTGATGGTACATGACCAAGAAAGGGAAAAAGGAAATGCAATGTAAAAAATGGTGCAAAATCCAAAAAAGATCAAAATCGGAATTTATTGATCATGAATTTTCAAATAGAATGGGCCTCAAAATATCCATTCATTGAACCTATATGCAATCCAAAAGAAGGTGAGCCTCTGGTAGGATGCAGATGTACAATATGCACAAGGATAAATAAAAGGAAAAGAGGTTGCAACTAATAATTAACACCATAGAAAAGCATATGGGTAAAGTTATGAGAAGAAAATCATAGATGGAATGGAAAAATCAGTGATAAGATGGAAAACCAAGGAGGAATGTCAACATATTAAGAATGCAAAAATCTTAGAATTTCAGGAGAAAATAAAGATGAATCATACTAAAGTAAAAAGATCCATTGAATCTATTGGTAGTGGGCTAGCATCCCTCACAGGGTTTGTGATGTGGATTAACTACCTCCTATGGTTTTATAAGACTATTGGTTGTATTGAGCATTGCCAGGTCAATAATGGAAATCTTCATCTTTCTAACAATTGGTATCAGAGCTTGATCATAGGTTTGAATCCTACAAGCCACAATGAGTGACACTAGAAGGGGGGTTTTTGGTAATAGGCCAGTGTCCCTCATAGGGGTTGTGGCATGCCTTAACTAAATCTTGTGGTTCTATAAGACTATTGGTTGTATTAGGCATTGATAGGTCATTATTTTGGTGCAATGACAATCTTGGCCTTTCTAACAAAATCTCTTCTTGGTAAAGAAATGGAAGTTGAAGAAATGGGTAAAGTTCTTTAGTTAAGGGTTGTCTTCTATATTTTGAGGAAATGATGTGATATGACAAACTACTCATTATTGAGTATTTTATTATACTTTGTGAAAGTTCATTATTATCTGAGGAGTCACTGGTCAATACAAAATGAAAGGGAAAGGACAAGTTGTCTTGCTAAGGTTAAAAAGGAAAATATCAAAGAAAAAATTAAAGGTTCAAATTTCATTGCATTATCTTTAGATGAGGTGACAACAATAGACAATACTTCCTAGGTATATGCATGTATATATTGTATACAAATTTATCTGCTAAATAAATATACTAGCTATTTTTAAAATGAAGTATAATTAAATAATGGAGAACATACTTGAACTAGTAAAGAGTTATCTAATTTAGTATGGAGGTATAGATGAAATGATGATTGTCCAAAAGTTGGTGTGTGTTGGAGCACATGGAACTTTAGTAATGGAAGTCCACCAAGATAGTCTTGTAACAAAGTTCAAAGATTTTCTTACACCTTATGTTGTTGCCATTCACTGCATGGCCCACAAAATGAATCTGGCTTTTGGAATTGTCAACAACTTTCCAAAAATATACAAAGTTGAACTTTTAATCAAAGAGATCTACAGGCACTTTTTTCAAAGTCTCTTTGGATGGAACTAGCTCATTGAGTTTTTTTTGAATATCCATCATTTCTTGGTACAATGGAGTCAAATCACGATGATCAAGGTGGTCAATGGAAATATGGTGAGCTACTTGAAAGGTTAAGCAATGTAGAGACACTCTTAACATTAGCAACCATTCTCCCCATGCTAGAGGAAATGAGAAATATAATGAAGAAGATCTAACAAAGATTTATGTACATTACAAAATATAATATGTTGTGTAAAATGACATGCACAACCCTTGATAATCTCTATAGAAATCCATATTCATTTTATGTGGATGAAATTTTTTAAGGGTGGACGAGAATCACAAATTTTGATAATCCTAATAACTTTATAAATATTGATGTGAATGGGGAATTTTGTACCAGTAGACGGGGTGTTGAGATACAAATGCATTATTATAGAAGGCCTATGTCCACTAGAAAAGGAAAGAAACCCATGCAACCAAAATCAACTATTACAAATGAAGTGTTTAAATAGATTGTTGAGTCTGTAATAAGTTTTGTGAAGGATATTTCTTATAATATTTACTCAAAAATTAGAGAAATATTTCCTCAACATGAATTACTTGAATCAATGTGTATTGTGTTTCATGATTATTGGAGTTCAAGAAATCCTATAAGTTTTAGAGATAAGTTATTGGTTTTGATAGATCAATTTTGCAAAAGAAAACAAATCAATAGGGTAACTGTAAATGGAGTTTTAGATGAATCTCATTTGAGAGAGACATCCCATCATTTTTCCATTGCAATGAAGGAACAATATGATCTTATGCAGAACCCCAGAGAAGAAGGATCAGTAACAAAACTTTGGAGAAATCTAGCTCAAAGAAAAGTCATGCAAGATTCAATACTAGATTTTTTCAAGCTTGCTAAATTATGTTTGACCATGGTGTTGGGGTCCATGGATGATGAGAAAAAAATTTAGTGCTTTGGGGTTTCTAAAGTCAAAGGTAAGAAATAAACTAAACAATAATTTGGAAAATTGTCTCAGGCTATATACATCCAAATATGAAGTCAATAATTTTCCTTACAAAAAGGGACTAAAATTGTGGAGGAAGAAATGCTAAAGAAGATGTTTGGGAAACATTTCAAATAATGAGATCACCAACTCTATAGTGTCTGCCCCTAAGTTACATTTTTGGTATCATTGCCAAACTCTTTTAGGCCAATTTTATGTTTGATGATTAGTACTATTATTTTGGAGATTATTAGATATTGTTTTACACTCAGTTTATTATATGATGAGATTACTTGGTACTCTATATTTCATGTATGTATGATGATTATTCGGTGTTTTCAGTTATCGATGATGATTAGTTAGATGGTTTATTATCACATGTGTTTTCTTATGGATACTTACCCCATACTACATGTGTATGGTGTGCATGTTTGTTTTCTTTATGTATGGCATTTCTGATGTGGTTAAGGAAGGGAGTCATAGTCACTTGCTAGTCAGGATCTACATGATGCACCACTTCCTGCCATTGCTTGTTTAGCTTAGAATATTGTGTCTATACATGTGTGGATTTTATGCAGGTTGTAGGTACTAGGTATCGACTTCCCTAAATTGCCAGGATGAGCGTACCCTATCGCATTATCTCAATGGTAAGAGAGGGGAGATAAATTCTCAAGTCCAAATCCTAAACCTTTAAGCCACTATCCTAATTAAAAATTAGGACAAGTATCAGAGTCAAGTACCCTCTGAATGCATCGAATGATCTTAATTCATGATTATAACTCTTTTGTTTGATTTTGTATGTGTTCTTCTATGATGGGTTTTTGTATGTTGTTTATGAGTCCTTAATGATTTTCTATTAATTAAGTCTAATTAAAAAGATTAAATTAATGATTTAATTTAATGGGAAAATTTTATGAGATTTTAATGTTTAATTATATTTAACTAATTGAGAAATTAATTAAGTAAAGAGAATTAAATTTGGAGATTAAAGTTGTAAGGATAAATTTAGAATGTGATAATATTTATTTAATTTAATAATAATATATTTAGAGTTCATTTTTAAATAAATGCTAAATATTATTTTTATTTAAGTTAATAAATATTTTATCAAATTAAACGTTCCAAAATTAATTAAAAGTGGAAAATTAAATAAAGTTATTTAATAATTTAGTTAACGTGCATGAAAAGATAAAGCAAAGATTAATAAAAGTTAATTTTGAGTTTGAGTCTTGTGATTAAGGAGTCCTCTCGAGTGAACACACAATTAGTGCCCCAATTTGAGGAGAAAACTCCTTATCACAACTTTGGGGTCATTTTTGAGGGACCACAAATTTTGAGAGATGAATCTTTGGAGAAGAATCTTGGGAGACAAATTTTGGATCCCTTAGTGGGGCATTAGAAACTCAAGTAGTGGTATTGGTATTGGTAGCATTTATGTTGAAGCTAAGGATCAGGCAAGCAAAGGTATGCATAATGGAGAAAATATGGAGCATGATGAAGGATTGTTTGAACTAGATGGCAAGGAATCCAAAGATTTAGATGATGAGATTCTATAGAAAGTTCAACAATTATGGTATGATGTTTCAATTTTGAATTTATTACTTATTAGTAATTACTATAGTCTACATTGTAGATTATGGACAGTATTCTATAAATATAACCATGATTCATCTGTCATGCATAATAAGTTATATTATTTTCTAAAATTTGAATGTAAAAAAAGAATTACATTTATGTTAGATGATACCATGACTCAAGATTCATTCAAATTTTACCATTATTGTGGTTTTTTATTTGCATTATTATGTTCATATGATACGTTGTTATGATATAATCCTTGATTATTTTTATGAAAATATAAAAATTTAAATGATAAAATTCATATTCATTCTCATTACTTTTTTTACACATGATAATTGATAAAATTCAATGAATTCAATTTACAAAAGTTAAATTTGAATACCCAAATTCATAATCATGAGTTAAAAGTACTAAATTTACAACCATTACATTTAACAAATGACCCTAAATTATCTTCTATATAAATATAGAAATAAGGAAGCAATAACAACTTCAGGTGATTTTACCTCATGGGAAGAGTCTTAAATTAGCATCATTTTATTTTCTTTTGCATTTGATAGGCATATTGATCAAAATAGCATTTGGATTCTACTACATTTGTCCAATTCAAGAAACAAAGTTCAAACTTTAAAATCATATCAAACAATTACAAATAGAAATAAAGTAAACACTACAACGACAATTAAAATCACTTTCCAAGTTTCACATACTTTGATGCCTAATGGATGTCTTATGATATGATTGAATATTTTGTCAACTCTTTTAGGATGTTGAATTCTACTTCGTTTGGAGTTTAAACATTTGTTATGTTATAGTAGATGACCTTTAACCTCACCAAACTTTGGTATTTGGAAGATTTACTTGAAAACAATGCTACATTCAATAGTGCATTCATATTTTTCAACTGTTTGATGCAATTAAAAATTTCTTCAAGAGTCAAATTCTAAGAAAACTTGACTATTTTAGACATCATTTTGGCTCCAACTCTTTTTGGTAAGCTTCCCTTCAAATTAATGTCTTTGATGAATTACTAGAGAAAGGATTAGAAAAACCAAGAATCATCATCAATTTTTCTCAATCATCCATCTTTGTGAGCTTTCTTCCAATTGAGTTCAAATATTCCTCTCCTTCCCTTATGCTTTGGCATTTTTGAATGGTACCTGACAACTTAACTAATGCACTAATGTGGTCATGAACTCCTTGGCTAGAAAAATACCTATAACTATGTGTATAATCTGTCTTGCAATATTCTTAACCTTAAAAAGGTCTTTGTTCTTCTCAATATACTCTTTGATACTCCCATAAATAGCTTGAAAACTTTTATACATTTGAAACCATTCACACAACCTATTGGAATTTTCCATAATTTCCCCCCACATTTTTTCTTTAATTAGGTTGACTAAATTTTTTATTTTTTCATTTGACTTAAACAAGTTGTTCTCGTAGGTTGTGATTGTTTTATTTTCCTTCTGTACCTCTTGCAATGTTTGTGATAGCTAATTTTCACTTTGTTTCTTTATTTCTTCAGCTTTCTCTTCCCACTATTTTTCTTTTTCCCTCTCATTATCCAATTCTTTATTTATGTTACTAATTGTATGTCCAATAGACTCTAACTTTTTGAAAATAACTACTATAGATGCTCTTTCATCCTTAAGTTGTTTATTTGATTCTTGCAATTTGTCCCTGAGTTCTTCAAATTTTACATCTACATCCATATTAACATGATTTAGAGTATCACTGAGTTTCTTATTTTTCTATTCCAATTGTTTCTTCAACTTCTTGAGTTCTACTTCTCTCTGTACATTTATACCTCATAGCTTTTTATTGCTTTCTTCCAATTATTCCTTTAGAATTTCCATTTTTGCCTCCATATTTTCTAGCTGAGGTTGTGCACTTGTTTCTTGAGAGGAAGTACTTGTAATCCTTTTATCTATTTCTTTGCACCCATTATCTGCTACTTTCTCCTTTGCCTTTGCATTTTCCAAGTTTTCTTTTATCTTTTCAATTTCCTTCTCCATCCCTTCTCGCTCTCTCTCTCATAGTGAACTATAGACCAAAAATTTGGTATTTTTTTCCACACTCACTTTGTCCACATCTTTGACTTTAGAGAAATCCATAGATAGTGTGAAAACATGAAAATCTAATGGATTTATCTCATTCTTTGGTGGATTATTATCTAGTTATGAGGGAGAAAAAATCACAAACTCCATTTCTTTATTTGTATTATATGTTGGAAATATCGTACTTAGTGCAAGTTCTTGAGAACAAGCCACCTAAAGTACATCCTTATTGCATGCCTTATTCATTTTTCTATTCATTTTTGTGGTTTCCTAAATTTTTTTTTGCAAAATTATTGAATTGAAAATTTGGGTCTGTTGATACAATACAATGTTTGAAAGGAGAAAGAATAGTTGAAATATTGTACTGGTCTCCACAAATGCTCGAGGTTGTAGTAATTGCATTTTGAGGATTACCAACAACATCACCCCTTCCTAATCCTACCCCACTACCACTAACAAGTGGATTTTTTGGACTATTCTAAAGGTTTTGTCCTAAGGTAGTTGTAACTAACATTGTATTAGTATGAGTATCTGAAACCTTTTGCTTCTTTGCACAATGATGTTCAACTACAATATTCTAGTCAAATTTCAATTACATCATACTTTTTGAAGATGAAACAACATGGGAGGTTAGAATTCCACTAAGGATGAATAATGGCATGGGTTTACCTTTTTTTGAAGAACCTTATGGGTCATCTAACTCATGCCCAACGATTAGCTTATGACTAGGTTTGGGTGGCTCTAGTATTGGAAGTGGATATTAATTTTCTTGACCTATTGTGCCCATCCCACCATCACCTAGATAGCCCATTTTTTCTATCTTCTTTTCCCCTATGCCATCTTTTTCCCTAGTCTTTTGATTAAGTATAATATATTATCCAATTGAATCAAATGTACTAGTAGTAGTAGTAGTTGGAGCAGAGGATTTAGTGGAACTAGTGGTACTGCCTATAGCTATGGATGTAGGATCCTTAAAAACTTCATACTCATTGTCTTCATCATATGCATCATGTTGTGTTGATACTACATTTAGATGCTCATTATCCCATAATTTTCTAAATGTTTCATCCTCAAGAAAGTCTTCAAAATATGTAGAGGTATTAGTTTTGCTAAGATTCTTCCTTATTTCCCAAGAAAATTTATTTTTTTATCAACAACAATGAAAAACTACACAATATTTATTTATAGCATATGGAAGATGTTTTTTACTTGGATAATCCATTATCTAGTAGAAATTGTAAGATGTCATAGGCTACACTTTTTCTTTCTGTCTATGCAATTCTTTAATTTGTGTTGACAATTCCTTTATAGAAATATTATTTTCACCGTCACATTTCTCCATCTCTATTTTGACCTCTTCCCATGAGTTCATGTTTTTAAATCTTTCAAATAAAGACATAATCTAATGTTGACATTTTCTTGTAGAGTTCCCATTTTGTACATAATTTATACCAATTATGTTTAGTGGATCATATCACTAGTGCCTAACAACATCAAATTTAAAAATTGTAAGAAATTCCTGTACCACATTATATGCTCTTCTCTCAATGTGAACCCTCTACATCCGATAGGCAAGGAAGGAAAATAGGTTTATTTTTCTAACCATGAAAGAGTACATCTTTTTTTTCTATCTACCATACATATTCCAATGCAAATACCATATCTATCACCTACATTGGAATTTTTTAGGGTTCCGCAGATGAACTGTAAAATCTTAATACAATGTACTCTTCCATAAAGTACAAGTTGACCAATTAAATTTGATTTCCCAATTAAATTAATTATTTACAAGACACAAATAGTCTAGGCATTAAGCTACCTATAATTTATGATAAAGTGGTGCCCAAAAGAAGTCTACAAAGTGGTTTTAGTTCCCTTGGAGATCACCCATCCTAATCACAGATGTCCATTCAAATATTGGTTTATCAAACATAAGTAGAAGCTTGTTTGTTTCAAAAGTTTGATGATGCTTTGATAACAAAAGATAACACAAGTAGGTCATGTATCTAAATGTCTTCTGTGATAGTGGGTTCGGCCCTCTTTTAATCATTAACAATTGGTCATACATGTGATGTATAGTATGCCTAATATAATTATATCTTACCAACTATTTTAGAGAATAAATATTGAAAATCATTTCCAGAATGCTAACACCCATTTTCTTGTTGCTTTTAGAAATATAAGATAGGCTAGGTTATTCAGAGGGGAGGGGTGAATCAGGAACCAATAAAAATTATTCTTATTTCACTAATTAATCCTTCATATGTACTCTTATCTAATTGCATGCATGAAAAACTGAAAGCATTAAAACATTCATAACACTTTGACAAATGATACAATGACCAAAATCCTTCCAAATAGAAAGTAAAAACTAGGGTGGGGATGATACCCACAAGCTTTAGTACTGTAGTATAAAGTTGTCTAGTTAAGGCTTACAATTGATCACTTCTGATGATATTCCCTGTTAGAAGCAATAAGGACTGCTAGGTCCACCTTGTGAAAGGATTTACAAAACATACAATGAAGTATGCACTTGGTAAAGAGATTTGTAAAAGACTATTAAACCTACCTTTTGAAAGGATTTAACTATTCCACCTATTAGGATGAACCAGTGGCCAATCTTTGATCTACAACTTTGATTTTTTGGTTGAGATTCCTTTGGAGTGAAATGATCGCCTTGATGTGATAGATAAATCTTTGCTACTCCTTATACTGCTTGTAGCCTTCTTACTTCACACTTCTACTTTCACATATCTTTCCATATTCTTCTCTTTCTTTTTTGATTTGGATGTGATACAATACATTAGATATATACCAATCCAATTTATAATTCATCAAAGTCAGCTACAATACAAGTTTCACCAAAATACACAAAGTCGGCCCAACTATTGGTACTCAAGTTTTGAAGACAAACTCAGTGAGGTTTTGATACTAAAAAACCATTGTCAACACTCGACATCATCATGCTCTTAGTAGACATAGAAGCTAGGTTCATACTAATCACTTCCAAGCAGTCTAAACTCGGTCAAAATTGGTGACTCAGTGAACATTGCAAAACTCCACATATAAATTGAATCACTTGGTTGACATGGCATAGATTGATCAACACTAACACTACAAGCGGTATAAAATGAATCAATTGGTTGACACATCCTAGCTCAGTCAACACTAGATTCACATCACTAATGTCGTGAACTTGATAAACATTGGAGAACTTAATTTTCACTATGAAACTCGATAAATACTATGAAGCTTGGTTTAGATTGATAATCATCAACTTAATAGATACTACTCAGTGTGAATTGATTACTATTCTAAAACTTGGTAGCAACTGTAGAACTTGATAGAACCTAAATTACTTGGTTAACACAATAAAATGGAAGATAAGTTTGGTACCTACTAACCATTTGATTAAGTGTGTGTCACTAATAAACAAACTCTACTATAATGTCAACAATCTCCCCCTTTGGCATTAGTGACAAAAACACTTATCAATCAATCAAAAGACTGAATTCTCAAAATTTCAATGTCAAAAATAATCTTTAGTCTCCATCCTATGTGATCAACTCAGTAACATACTTTGTTTTTGAGATTTTTCAAAATTTCTGTTGTAAGATATGTTTCCTAATTATATGTACATGTATATGTATAATAGTATGATGCTCCCCCATACATATATATATATATTTTACTTGCTATATATCTCATTTCTTTATATTACATCTTCTCCCCATTTATTGCATCTTCTCATTTTCTCCCCATTTTTGACATAAATGCCAAAGGTGTATGCTACATGGTATTGCCAAAATGTGAGAAGAAGTCAGAATGTACCTTCAAAATCAATGACATTATCTTGTCCTAATTTTCCTATAACACCTTGCTTTCATGTAATGTAATCTATACTTCTACTAATAGCTCCATCAAATGCTTAGGTATGGATAAATTATTATCATGGATGAGAGTTTTGGCCTGTGCAATGTGTTTTTGCAATGAATCCATGTTTGAAAGAATCATGCCTTGAAATTATACAAGTGTGACCCTAATGCTGGCTTCTTCCCTTAATAATTATGCTTGCATATTAATCAGAAATCTAATCTTTGAGTAATGAGAAGAACTATAGCTCAGGTCAAGTGACAACTGGTGTACATTTTCCTTCAAGTCTTCATCTATCTTAGATAGTTTATCATTGATTTCCTAAGTGAAGATAAATGTATCACATAACTTGCTAAATAATGAAATAACATTATTCGCAGAGGTTTCTAATGAGCTAAGAATAATAGATAAGTCTACTTGATATATTGCAATTTTCTATGAAACTAGCTCCAATACTTTGTTCTCAAATTTCTTCTCTACTCTCTACCACAATTTTTCTTGCCCATTCAAATATTCATTCCATTTTTGAACAACTTCTGCTAACTAAACCAAAATAGGTTGTGTACTATTGACCTTGGTACTAAGTGCATCTACAAGTATGTTCTTTGCATCTTCTAGCACTTGGTTTTCTTTGATTTTCTCCTCTCTAAGCCTTTATTACTTAGCTTTCTTCTACAATAGTTAACCTACTATGTGCATTTGATCAAGATTTAGAGTAGAGATATCCCAATTCGGGATAACTATATCCTCATCAAGATCAATGTCTTCATCTTTACCTTTTTCCTTGCTTGAAAATTTAGTACTCGATTGAGGCTTTCTCTCAACTGTCTTTGCACTAACTATTTATATACTTGGGATTGTAACAATAATGCAAATAGAAGGACTAATAACAAAAGTAGGTATTGTAATAATAGTAGAAATACCTTGTTGTTATGTAGCCAAATCTGATGGAGGAAGCACTAGCTACTTGGTAGATGAAGAGTTGATCACTTCAGTCAATGTCGTACTTAGATGAATAGGTGCAAAGATTGGTTGGGTGCTTGGAATTACATTGGTTGCCACAACCAACTTGGAAAAAGCTTTCTCTAAGCTTGATGGCTTGAAATCTTTTCTTGGAGAGTGAGGAAATGAGGCCATAACTACTGTTGTAATCTTCTTTGGGTCAATTTCCTCAATACTCTGAATCTTAGGGAGATTCTCCTTAGTAGCTTCCTATTCTTTCTCCTCGACATACAAATGAACATCATCTATTTCTACATCTTCCTCATCATTATTTTCCTTTTCATCCTTGTCATCTCAACCATAATTTTTATCACTGACATGAACAACAAAATCACTCCTTTGATGAAGATTATAGATATTTTTCCAAGTAGTAGTAGTTGTCTTCACCACATGTTCAATTTCATTCACCAATATCATGCTAGTGTTAAATTTCAAAGCAAGTTTTTCTTCATTTCTCTTCATGGACTCTTTTACTTCTTTATCATTAAGACTCGGCATGAGCTACCTCAGATTCTATTCAAATATATCTTTTACAATCTTGCTAACATGTTCCCATCTAGGCTTGATTCTTTCCATAAGCTCATTGGGAATTTGATGTACAAGTTGATTAGGTGAATATTTCTATTTACCCGACTTGGAAATAATCATATCATCAACTTGCTTCTTCTCATCTACATTCCTAGTCTCATATCTGAGAGATTTAAAGTTTTCCATGATAGCTCTTGCATCAATCTCTTTGAATTTTTCTTGAAATGTAGGTGGAGGTCTTTTGAAAATAATATCCTTTGCTTCTTCTTCACCTAATTTCAATTTCTTTCTTGATCTAGATGCTCTTCTAGTGAATACTATAGTAGATGACTTGGTAGGTCTAGTTATGATAACCTTATCTTTCTTCCTGGTTGGCTCTTCTTCTTCTAATTTAGTTTCTTCTACATCATCTTCTGCCATATGATCTCCTTTTCCTTCTATCAATAGGAGAGTAGAACTTTCTTGCCTTAGTTTCTCTATCCTCTTCTTTCCTTTGTGGACTACTTGAGGAAGCTTAATTTCAAGTTCTATTCTTTCTTTGGCTTCATCATAAGTACTAAAATATGTAGCCTTGGGATCCATAGGTTCATTCAGCAATGCCTTAATGAAATCCTTGGTGTCATCATTTTTGACCTCATAGCTTAGAGTCTTAACCCACACCACTCTAGGTTTGACTACTTGAATGTACAATTTTTCGTAATCTACCATGAAACAAACACCATCCTTGTAATCTTCTACAAGTTTCTTAGCAATTATGAATCTAGATTTGATTGTGTGCCATATTTTTGCATTAACGTTTTGAATCACACTCCATGATCCATCATCAATATGTGAAGAGCTAGAGGAGAAATAATGGTAAATGTGAGGCTAAAGGGATATCACCAAAGTCTTCAACTCTTTGAGCCTTTCTCATTCTCTTATAGTATTTTAATCTCCATGCCCTCCTAGCATCTTTGAATCCCTCCATTGGTTCTTTGGTGACTCCCACTCATTGGCTCCTTCTGAATTCTAGTCCAACAATTGAGTGCAATAACCCTATCCCAGCCTACCCCATACACATGTTGTAGTCCCCTAATCCTCTGCATGAAGATTCAAGCTTGGGTGAAATCCTACATTCTCTAGAAAATTGCTTTCCAAACATCTCCATCAAGGGCCATCAATCATCGAGCAATGTCTCTTCACCAGATACAAAAATTATTAATAACTCTTTCTCTTCTTGTATCTTTGACAACATCTACTTGGTTGATTTAGGTGATTTGACCCAACACATTAATGAACACAAGATCTCACTAAATTTTTTTATTTCTTGAGCCCTCAGCCAATCAAATCACATAGCTCAATCCCCACCCAAGGTGGGGATCAACCATCCAATTTTCCCATCCAAGTTGGTTTGGATTGGAAATGCCATTTCTAATTCTATTGCCCTATCCTTTCATACCGTCACCCCTCATCTGGTTGTCCCCCATCTTTCCTCAAGCCATGTATCCTCCTCCTCTCCCCTCTCTTCTACCTCCAACCTTTTTCTTCACTCCTCTACCAACCTTGAGTCCATTGGTATTCCAAAATTTCCCCCTCTATCCATGATTAGGAAAGTAAGCGAGTGGTTGACCTCTCCAATGGTACTATCGATAGGTAGGCTTTCAATTTTCTAAAAAGAGGATGTAACTTTGCTATCACTCCCCATTCTATTCCTCATGTCCTTTTCATGACAGAGATTGAAAGGTTAGTATGTTCTCTTCCTTCAAATATTGTAGAGGATGTTTGTCAATATTGTGTGGTTGCACTTAGGCATGCCAAACCACTTAAGTACAATAGTTGAGGTTTAGAGCTCAAAGCCTTTAAGAATCTTGTGAGCATCAATGAGGTCATCATTATGAAGGTAGATAAGGGGAATGCAATAGCTATTCTTAGCAAGTAAAATAATGTGACAAAAATGCTCGATCTCTTAGTTGATGCTACTAGCTATAAAATATTGTCACACAACCTATGCTCTAAGATTCTCAAAAAATTCAAGTTGGTGGTGTCCTCCTCTTCCTTCAATGAGGTGACCAAAAATCACCTATGTCCTATGAAGGAGGTGACACCTTGCATCTATGGTGTTGCCAAAATTCATAAGGAAGGCATTCCTTTGAGGCCTATAGTGGATACCATAGGTTCCCCAACCTATAAACTTGTCTCTCACCTTTCTAAATTAGTTTCACATCTCATAGGTAAAACTAATTCATTCATCAAAGACTCTAGCCATTTTGTTTATTTTATCAAGGACAAGACTAAACAAGGATGACATCTTAGTTATCTTTGATGTGGTCTCTCTCTTCACCAAGGTCCCCATCATTGATACCATTGATATTGTTATGAGAAAAACTAATGTTGAGATTTCCTCTTAGTAGAGTTGTGCTTAAGATCCACATTTTTCTCCTTTCAAGATGTCATCTATGAGCAAGTGGATGGAGTGGTGATGGGCTCACCTCTATCAAATTGGATTAAATTGATTAATTGTGTATTGTATTTGATGTTACACAAATATCATAATCATTATCAATTGATATATTCCAAGCTCACTCAAGCAGTGAAGACAATTTTCTATGTCTACTAAGTGTTCCTATGTTTGCCTAGTTCAGAAGGAAATGTCTACCGAGTTCACTCAAGCATCAAAGGAAATGATGCAGAAAGTGAGTGTTAACCGAGCTCACTCGGTTAATGAAAGAAATTTGGATGGAACCAATGCTAACCAAGCTCACTTAGTTGCCAAAGAAATTTTGTGAGTTTGCACTGTTAACCAATCTTCTATTGGTTAACAAAGGAAATCATTTCTGAGTTAGTTTCTACTGAGTTGGGTCAGCTAACAAAGAATTTTCTTATTTTGGCATAATAAGCTTAATTGATTTATCTATTGAATATTAATTATTCTAAGTTTTATTTGAGCCAACTTGACAAAATGGAAGATATAAGTATAAGGTCAAGTTGTGATTTCAAAGTGTGTGTGCAATACATGAAGATGTTATTGAAGATTCAATAATGAGAAGAGGAAGTGAATTTGAAGGATAAGTAGAATATCCTTGTGGATCAGAAAAGCTATATTTGATTAGGAAGGATGAAGTACAAGCCAAAATAGAGATCTATAATCAAAAAACTAACCATTGTAGCAGTGATCTAAATATCTTAATAGAGTTGGCTTAATAGCTATTTGCAAATCTTCTAACAAGGTGGTAGTTCTATTGAATTATCTCAAGACCTCTACTAAGGCCACTCCTAATAAGGTGATTAAATCCTCTAATAGGGTCACACCTAACAACATGTTTTATAACCTTTAATAGGGTTGGCTCCTAATAGGGCTCACTTCGGAAGAGTGAAAATAGTAACTAGTTGCAATTGGTGATTTTTCCCAAATTGGGTTTTCAAGTTAAATCCTTGTGTCAAATGCATTCATGTTATTTTCTTTTATATGTTTTCAACTTATTTAAAGTAATCATAATCATAGACAACATCTAAAATTTTATATGTTAAGCATTTACCGAGTTACAACATTTTATTATTGAGCTTCAACAATACTGAGTTTTTAGCTTACATTTTGCATTGACATCTAAGGGATCTAGGATTTATTTTAGTACTAACTAATTCACCCCTCCCCTCTCAGTTACTCCTCTTATATTTCCAACAATTGGTATCAAAGCTTTTGGTGCTTGTAGAGAAGGTTTCCAAGACCCAATCTAAAGATCATGATGTCTTACAAAAAATACATTACCAAGCTGAACAAAGACAATTTTGCAGCATGGCAAGGACTCATGAGATTGCATCTAGCTACTATCAGTGATTTAGGTTGCAAGTATCTTGATGCTAAATAGAAAACTCCCACTTGAACATTATTTGTTGAAGATATTTTTGAAAAGAAGAATCATAATATCATGATGATGGATATTGCATCCGCTCTCAATTTTGTTGAATTTGATGAGGTAAAGGATTGCAAAACTGTGCATGCAATGTGGACCAAACTAAAAGATATCTATGGAGGAGATGACAATGTAAGAAGAGCCAAAGAATAAATTCTTAGAGGACACTTTAACCAAATGAAAATGAGAGAAGATGAAAACATTTCAAAATATGTGGAAAGAATCAAGGCCAGTGTATGTGCAATCAAAGCATTTGGATGAGACATTAAGGAGGAAACTATTGTAAGTAAAGTGCTTAAAACTCTTCGTCCTATTTATGCAATTAAAGTGTCTACTATTCAAGAAATGATATGTGATCCAAATAAAAAACTAAGGTTGGATGCTCTAGTAGGAAGACTAACAGTTTTTGAACTAGACAACTATGATAACTATATTCCTACTTCAAAGAATATTGAATCTGCATTTAAAGCTAAACTCTCACTAAAAGAAAAGGATAAGAAATCAAAGTCTAGTCAATTGGGAAGTGAAGAAGAAGGAACATTAGAAGAAATTTTAGACAATGATCTTAAAGTTGTTGAATACCTACTTGCAAGGAAGTATTCCAAAGGAAGAGGAAAGTACAAAGGTAAAGTTCCTCTAATCTAGTTTTCCTGTAAACAAGTTGGTCACATTGCTGCTAGGTGTCCAAATAAGGAAATCAAGGATGAGAAGAAAAGAAATAAGCACAAAGACAAGAAGGACTTCAAGAACTACAAGAACTACAAGGACAAAGAAAAGAAATCTTGTTTTATAGCTTAAGATTCTAATAATCGTGAATATGAAATGGTATATATTGTTGTAAAAGATGAATCTGATGATCAAGGAGATAAGATGGAACTTATCTCTCGTATTAGCAAAAATGATATATGGATTATTGATAGTGGCTGTTCACATCATATGACTAGAGAAAAAACAAAATTTGAGCACATGGAATATTATTACAGAGGTAGTGTGAGATTTGGAAACAATGAACCTTGTAACACACAAGGAAAAGGATGTATTTTATTAACAAAAGAACTTGTATGTGACAATGCTTATTGGGTTGAAGGACTAAAGCATAATCTACTAAGTGTGGCATAGTTAAATAACATTGGATTCAAGGAAGAATTCATAAATGGATAGGCCAAACTACTGGATGAAAAAGGAAATTTGGTTGGATTTGATAAGCAACCAAAAGAAAATCTATTTTATCTTGATCTCAATGATTGTTCATGTTTTATTGCTCAAGTAGAAGAAAGTTCGTTATGGAACAAAAGGCTATGTCATGTGAACTTTGATAATCTGGTTAAGATAAGAAAACATAGAAGAGTAAGAGGTATTCCTAGTTTGAAGAAGCCTGACATGGATCTATGCAAGAATTGTCAAATTGGTAAGATGGGAAAGACTATCTTCAAAACAAAAAACTATTAGTCAAAAGAAGTCTTGGAAATTGTTCATATAGATTTATGTGGATTTATTAGAATAGAAAGCTATAGTGGAGAAAAAATTTTCATTCTTTTTTTTTATGACTATTCTAGAATGATGAAAGTAATGTATCTAAAAGAAAAATTAGAAGCCTTTCAAAAATTCAAATGGTATCTAGAAAGAGTAGAAAAGGAAACTAGAAAGAGGTTGAAATGCTCAAGATTAGATAGAGGTGGTGAATTCATCTCCAATGAATTCAATAAATTCTACATTGAAAGAAGAATCAAAAGACAAGTATCAACCCCTAGTACACCACATCAGAATGGTATACTTGAAAGAAGAAATAGATCTATAATGGATTGCGTAAGAACCCTAATGATTGAAAAGAAGGTTGCTCTCAAATACTAGAAGGAAGCTATCAACACTGCAGTTCATACCTTGAATAGAGTATAGTTGAATAAATATTCAAACAAAACACCTTATTAGCTATGTAAGTTACTTGAAAGTATTTGGCAGCAAATTTTATATATTAAAATAATCAAGAAAAAGAAAATTTGATGTAAAAGGTGATGAAGGCATATTCCTTGAAAGTATTTGGTAGCAAATTTTATATATTAAAATAATCAAGAAAAAGAAAATTTGATGTAAAAGGTGATGAAGGCATATTTCTACGATTCTCCTATAGAAGTAAAACATACAGATGTTTGAATTTGTCTACTCATAAAATTATAGAAAGTGCACATGTTAGAATTGATGAGTTTATAGAAAAGAGTGAAGAAGAAAGCAACAAGGAACCAGAAGATTACAAAAGATTTGTTTGCTATGAACCTAATACCCTGCCAAATCTACTTGAAAGAAAGGAAGCTTCATCTCTCGAGTCCCCAGAATCCACAATAGTTACCAAGTTGCAGATAGTGTAACCCAAGCTATAGTCTGAAGGACCCAAGTCACAATCAGAGGCTATCAAGCTAGTTCAAACTGAGCCTGATGGACCTGAGTCATAGATAAAAGGACCCAATCTTGAAACTGGAACTCAAGATGAAAATGATGGAACTCATTCAAAGACCAAAGATCCTATGTTAGCAAGATATGTTAGAAGGCATCACACACCTAATCAGATCATTAAAGACAAATCAAATGGAACAATGACAAGAAGAAAATTAAAAGGTACATGTTTACTTACTAAATTTGAACTTAGAAGTGTTAAGGATGCTCTAGAAAATGAAAGTTGGATTGAAGCAATGAACAAAGAGATAGAATAGATAGAAAAGAACAAAACTTGGACTCTTGTTCCTAGACCCAAGGATAAAAATGTAATTGTCACAAAGTGGGTATTTAGAAATAAGCTGAATGAAGATGGAAAAGTTTCAAGAAAAAAAGCAAGATTGGTGTGCAAAGGTTATTCTCAAGAAGAAGGTATTGACTATGTTGAGACTTTTTCTTCTATAGAAAGACTAGAAGGTGTTAGAACTTTACTAGCATATGCAGCACATAGAGGATTTAAGGTATATCAAATGGATATTAAATCTGCATTCTTGAATGAAATTCTTGATGAGGAAGTCTACATTAAACAACCAGAAGATTTTGTAGATCCTAACAAAAGGAACATGGTCTACAAATTACACAAAGTATTATATGGTCTCAAGCAAGCTCCTAGAGGTTGGTATGAAATATTTCATAATTACTTGGTATAGATTGGCTTTCAAAGGACAAATGATAATAGTAGTATGTATATCAAGGAAGGACCAGACAAGAAGATTGTGTTGGCAGAAATATTTGTTAATGATACTCTATTTATAAGAAATGATGATTTATGCAAAGCATTTTTAGAAGAAATGAGAAAATAATTTGAGATGTCCATGTTTGGTGAGATAAAATTCTTTATTGGATTGCAAATACAATAGAACAAAAATGGTATCTACATCACTCAATCTAAGTGTATCAAGGAGATACTAAAGAAATTTGGAATGGAAGATTCAAGACCAGTTGGAACCTTTATGTCTACTAGACATAAGCTCTCCAAAAATGATGATTCCAAAGAAGTAGATTAGACCACATATAGATCAATGATTAGAAAATTGTAGTATTTAGTACACACAAGACCTGATATTGCTCTAGCAATTGGAATAGTGGCAAGGTTCTCAAAAATTTCTAAGGAAAATCGCATGATGGAAATCAAGAGAATCATGAGATATCTAAAAGGTACTGAAGACTATGGTTTATGGTAGAAACTTGGAGGTAATTTGGACTTAAAAGTGTTTACTAATGCTGACTAGGCAGGAAGTCTTGATGACAAAAAAACACTAGTGGAGGAGAATTCTTCCTTGGTAAAAGATCGATATCTTGGACAAACAAGAAGAAAAATTGTACATCTCAATCCACAACAGAGGCAGAATATGTGGCAGCAATAGTCAATTGTTCTAACTTTTTTTGGTTCAAAAAATTGTTGGAAGGAATAAAGGTAGAGATCAAAGATCTAGTAGTCATATATTGTGATAACACTAGTGCAATCAATATATTAAAGAATTTAGTAATGCATTCCAAAACAAAGCACATTGCTATAAAATATCACTTCTTAAGAGAATTAGTGTAGGATAAAGAAATTAGATTGGAATATGTGAATACAAAAGAATAGATTGTAGATGTATTCACCAAGCCATTACCTAAAATTGAATTTTTGTATCTAAGAGGTAAGCTAGGGGTCATTCCCGTATCTAAAATTCACCAAATGAAGTTTAGTGATGCATCAACCAAAACCTATTGAAGATCAATCAGTTGGTGCAGGATTAGCAAAGGGCATACTACAAATGAATCAATAATTAAGGTACATTAATATTTACATAATTATTATCTTTCACATATATTGTCAAAGAGGGAGAAGTTTATTGTCATATCTCTAAGAAATTTTTGGAACCAGAATAAAGTAAGGAACCAAAGAGGGAGAATTTTTCAAAAGAAGAAGTTTGTTGAAAGAGGGAGAAAGTTTTGAATGAACTTGGTAGCAGTTGTTGTAGATAGAATCTAGTGAAAGGAAGAATTCATATTGAAAGAGGGAGTTCTCAAGGATAAATCCAAAATTTCATTGTGCTATGACATGTTATGTTGCCATCAATGCCAAAGAGGTAGGTTGTTGGATACAATTGATTAATTATGTATTATCTTTGATATTACACAAATGTCATAATCATTATTTGGAACCAGAATAAAGTAAGGAACCAAAGAGGGAGATTTTTTCAAAAGAAGAAGTTTGTTGAAAGAGGGAGAAATTTCTGAATGAACTTGGTAGTAGTTGTTGTAGATAGAATCTAGTGAAAGGAAGAGCTCATATTGAAAGAGGGAGTTCTCAAGGCTAAATCCAAAATTTCATTGTGCTATGACATGTTATGTTTCCATCAATGCCAAAGAGGTAGATTGTTGGATACAATTGATTAATTATGTATTATCTTTGATGTTACACAAATGTCATAATCATTATTAGTCAGTATATGACAAGCTCAGTTTGGCAGTGAAGACAGTTTTCTGTGTTTATCAAGTGTTCCTATGTTTGCCTAGTTTAGAAGATAGTGTCTACCAAGTTCACTTGGGTGTCAAAGAAAATGATGCAAAAAGTGAGTTTTAACTGAGCTCAATTGATTAATGAAGGAAAGTTGGATGGAACTAGTGCTAACCAAGCTCACTTAGTTTCCAAAAGATTTTTGCAAGTTTGCAGTGTTAACCAAGCTTCCATTGGTTAACAAAGAAAATTGTTTCAGAGTTAGTTTCTATTGAGTTGGGTCAGCTAACAAAGGATTTTCTTATTTTGGTATAATAAGCTTAATTTATTTATCTATTGATTCCAACCGACTAAGGTGATGAATATTAATTATTCTAAGTTGTATTTGAGCTGACTTGACAAAATGGAAGATATAAATATAAGGTCAAGTTGTAATTTCAAAGTGTGTGCCACACATGAAGATGTTATTAAAGATTTAATGATGAGAAGAGGAAGTGAATTTGAAGGATAAGAAGAATATCCTTGTGGAGTAACAAAGTTATATTCAATTAGGAAGGATCAAGTACAAGCTAGAACAGAGATCTATAGTTAGAAAATCAGTTGCATTCAAATTAGGTCATCTCATTATTACTCTCTAACTATTATAGCTATGATCTAAATCTCTTAACAGAGTTGGATTAATAGCTATTTGCAAATCCTCTAACAAGGTGGTAGTTCTATTGAATTGTCTCAAGACCTCTAACAAGACTACTACTAACAAGGTGATTAAATCCTCTAATAGGGTCACACCTAATAGTGTATTCTATAACCTTTAACAAGGTTGGCTCCTAATAGGGCTCACTTTAGAACAGTGAAAATAGTAACTAGTTGCAATTGTTGGTTTTTCCCAAATTGTGCTTCCATGTTAAATTCTAGTGTCAAATGTGTTCATGTTATTTTCTTTTATATGTTTGCAACTAAGTTAAATTAATGGTAATCACAGACAACATCTAAAATTTTATGTGTTAAGCATTTACCGAGTTACAATATTTTATGTGTTTATCTAGCTTCAGTAATATTCAATTTTTAGTTTTCATTTTGTACTAACATCTAAGGGATCTAGTATTTATTTTAGTAGTAATTGATTCACCACCCCCCCCCCCCCCCCTTCTCAATACTCCTCTTATATTTCCAACATATTGCCTGTCATTGACAACCTCTATATGGAGCACTTTGAAGAGGTTGCTCTTTCCTCCTTTCCTCTTAAACCAAAGTGGTGAAAGTGTTATGTTGATGAAACTAAAATTTGTTGGCCCCATGGCCTAGACAAGCTAGAAGAATTCCATGCCCATCTTAATAACTTGGTCCAATGCTTCTCTTTCACTAAAGAGATTGAAGTTGGCAATAAACTCTCTTTCCTCGACATTCTTCTCATTAAGCTATCAGATGGGTCCCTAGCTCACAAAGTTTATCACAAGTTGACCCGTACAGATTTTTATCTTCATGCTTCCTCTCATCACCATCCAAGCCAAAAAATGGGAATCCTAAAAACCCTAGCCATGCGAGCTTATCACATATGTGATGAGGATTACCTTAACGATGAGTAGGCCCATCTTCACCAAGTCTTCATTTGGAATGGGTACAACAACAAACAAATTTCTAAATCTCTCAACCTTGCCAAATTTTGCTTTCTCTCCCAATTTAAACCTACTCATTCTCCTTTTGTCCCTAGTACATCCTTTCCTTACATTGAAGGCATTTCCCACAAAGTCTCCAAGATTCTTCTCAAAAAAGGCATTCAATGCTCATTTAAGCCTATTCATATTTTGAGAAGTTGCTTCCCCCCTCTCAAAGACTTAAGGGACATCTTACTAGTCTCAGGGGTTTATAAGATTTCTTGCTCTTGTGGTGCTCCCTACATAGGTGAAACTGGCCACTCATTTAATACTAGAATCAAAGAGCACAACTCCAACATCAACCATGAACAAACCCTCAAATCTACCCTCATAGAGCACTCCTCATGACTAAATGTCACATTTGTCTTGAAAACACTTAGGTGCTCTCTAGGGAAGACATTTTTTTCAAAAGGAAGCTTAGGGAGGCAATAGAAATACACAACCACCCATCTAACCTAAACTGAGATGATGGTTACACATTATTGCTTCGTGGCATCCTCTACTAGCTAAGCTAAGATAACCCCTCTTTTTCTTCTCCTCCCCACCCCCTCTCCCCATGTCACCCTACCTTGGGGCCTCTTTTTCTTTTATCCAATTTCCACTTTTGTGTTTGGGTTTTGGACCTTTCTTTGGCTTCCTTTATTCTTATTTGTGAGGGTGCATTGGAAGATTAGATGTTGTGTCCCCATAGTTCCTTTTTTGCAATTTCTAGTGTGATTGTCTTTTTTTTTTTTAATTACCCATGCATTATTCTACATGTTTATTATATATATAGTGGTGAAATATATTTCTATTTGGATATATATTTATATACATATATTGATATATACTATACACACACACATATACATACACATGTATCTACACATACATGTATATATACATACATATATATATATATATATGTATATGTATATATACATACATATATATATATATATATATATGTATATATACATATATATGTATATGTATATGTATATATGTGTATGTGTATATATGTGTATATGTATATATACATATACATATATATACACATACATGTATATATACATATACATGTATATACACATACATGTATATACACATATACATGTATATATATATATATATATATATATATATGTATATATATATATATATATATATATATATGTATATGTATATATATGTATATATGTGTATATATATCCTCCATTTATTCTTTATGTTGTTTTTTGTTTTTTGTTATCATATATATATTTTTTACTTTTTAAAAATTTGGTTTTCTTTTTTTCCCTTAAAATTAAAATTTCTATTTTTAACTACTAACATACATACATACATACATACATACATACATACATACATACATACATACATATATATATGGCTGGTAGATAGATATCCTTATATATTATTCTATATGTGGTTTGTTAAATAGGTACATTGTTTTCATAGTATCCCACATCATCTAGTTTGTTTTTCTTTCTACTGGGAACCCCCTTGTGTCCCAATTCTCTTTTATTTATTTCTCTTTCATGGTCACCTCTATTTTATATTTAGATAGGTCTCCCTCTTCAGATTTTTATTCTAGGCTCTCTTTTTTAACTTTTTATTTTTTATTTTTTTTCAACTTTTTAATTTATTTATTTTCACACACACTTTGATAGATATATCTATCCAAATCATATTTTCTTTATCTTTGTTTTTTGTTTTTGTATTGTTCAAAATTCATATGTGTATAATATTATATATATATATATATATATCTGTGTGTGTCTTTGTATATACATACATGTGTGTGTGTGTGTGTGTGTGTATTTAACTTTATTATTACCAATTTCTTCTTTATTACCATTATGATTACTTTTATTCTACAATTTTATTGTATTATTATTTTTGTCATTATTATTATTATTATTGCCATCATAATCTTTATTTTATTCTTATTTTGTTCCTTCTACTTGATTAATATCTTCTATCTTGGTCACTATTTTTATTTGTGCCTTTAACTTTCTTTGTCTTTGTCTTTGGGCTGACTTTTTCTCTCATGGTTGACCTTGTTGCCTTGATCTTCATGTCCCTTTTCTCCTCACACCCAATTTTTCTCACATATATTCTCTTATTGGCCTGCAACTAATCATTTTTTCCTCTACCTCTTCACATCCTAATGATGGATCACGAAGTGTGATTCAAAATGTTGATGCAAAAATATGGCACACAATCGAATCCAAAATATGCATCTCTCTACTATGACTAATTGTGGAAATTTATTCATGTTAACTTTGAATATGTTATTCATCTTTTCCTTGAATGAATCAAAATAATTATCCATGATATTGACAAAGTTCTCACCCATGTCTTCTATACTCATTTATCTGATATAGTATTAGCACATCTTTTCTCCATATGGCCAAACCTTTTGAAGGGAAAAACTTTTATACAAAGAAGAATAAACAAGTTAAGAGTGAACCCAACTTACATGGGTTATTTTTTGAAGTTTTGATGCTATTTATGTTCTTGTTGAATTGAATTAACATTAGCTCAGCAAAGTCAAAGGACATGTTGTTCTTCACCAACTTGAGAGCTAGATCAACTACCTCACATGACACACTATTGAGATGACTAAAGCTATAGATTTTATGTGCTATCACATGAATTCCAAATTCTAGCTCCATGTCAATTACACTTATGATCTTCATACCTCTTCCATCCCATTTGACAAGAGTTTTGCTTTCCAATTCTACCCAACTTAGGGTTTTTGTAGTCTTTGCCTTGTTCAACATTGGGAGCCCTGTGATTTGATGAATCATTTTCTTCATTATTTGAATAGGTTGCTCCAACTGTAGCTGCCTATTTTGTACATGACTAAGGATAAACCTTATCCATTTTATTGAAAGTCTTGGGGCATATGTATAATTTGGGTTAAACCCTTGGTCTCCAAGTGTTGATGCTAAGGTTTTAATGCACCATTCACACATAGCTTTTCCAAAGCTTCATCCATCTCTAGGGTTCCAATGTCTTGAATTGAATAGTGAAAATAGAAATGAATATCATTAATAAGTAGTATCTTTGGTAGAATCTATGACTAAGCTCTAGATGGATCGAGCTCTTTTACAATTGCTAGACTCAACTTGAAGTCTAGTGCCTTCCAATCAACTCCTCGAACCAACATCTCAAATCCTTTCTTTCTTTTCTTGTTGGAGGATGCCATTCTTGATAGTGCTTATGAAAACACAAAAACCAAATCTCTAGGAAGCATAGAAATCACTCTTAGCAAATAGCTCTTTGAAAATTCATGATGATAAATGAATTTGATTCCTTTTCTTTTAATATTTTTCACTTTCCAATTGCCATAAATGCTTGGTATGATCACTTGCTCGATGACAGGCTATCTTCCACTCAGTTTGACCTTAGTGCTTAGCATAGTCATTCATGACTCGATGTCCACACACTGATTTAGTATATCCCAACCTTACTCGGTAGGGTCTTGCAATCTAACCTAGCTTGGTAAAGTCTAGATTTTCTTTAAACACTTGATGATCCCTTTGCATCTTGAATGCTAATATGGATCTTTTATTCTAGCTAACTAGAACTAATCTAAGATATCTACCTTAGAGTCTTAGTTCTAGTTATCCCTATGATATCAAGTAGAAATGCTTTTGTCACCCAATTCTTGAGTGACATGTGCTTCATGGCTTAGATTTGCATTCTCAAAATATGTCAAAATCCATTGCTGCCTCATTTGCTTTATGATGTTGTCAACCTTGGCTTTCTTTTCATCTTCAATTCTTCCAGTGTTCATATAGTTCTTGACAAGGTGTCCAAGTTCTATACAAAGAAAACATCTTTTAGTGGCGTCTCTTGTCCTCATGTGATGTTTCACACAGTTTGCTCCAATGTGTCCAAATTCTCCACAGTAGTGGCATCTACACCATGTGTTGTAGTCCCAACCAAATATAGCTTTCATAATCTATTCTATTGGGTTAAATATCTTGGTTTAGCAATCAAAATATTTGTGTCCATGCTTCTTGAATTTTTTACATTTGTCTTCAAATTTAGGTTTCTCTTATTGGTTTGTTTTTCAATGTTTATATTATTTTGCAATCTTTCATTCTCTAATCTTAGATTCATGATTTCTTCATTTACATTAGTAAGCTGATCAATGAAGACTTCTAATTGAAGGGATAGATGTTGAATTTCCTTGTTCTTTCCTTCTATCTCTTCTTTGGCATTGTCTTTTTCTTCCATGACTTCACACAATCTTACTGACTGAATTTCTTGTTCTCATTTCAGCTTTCTAACTTCTTCTTGAAGGTTAAAATTATTTTCTAATATTTCTCTTATTGCCTCATTAGCTTCATCTAAATTTATTTCTAAATAGATATCTTTAATTCTATCTTTGGTGTTTATTTTGTCATTCATTTGTACTGCAAGATCTTTTCTTCTTTTCAAGGATTGAGAGAGTTGCTTGTTTTCTTTTTAAGTTGCCCAATAGCCAATTCCAAATCTAGATTTTCAATGTCAGTAGCCTTATCAAGTCTAAATATCTCCATTGCCTCTAATCTTTGCTCAAGCAATTAAACTTCTTCTTTGAGAACCACAAAGCTCTGATACCAATTGTTGGAAATATAAGATAGGATATGTTACTAAGAGTGAAGGGGTGAATCAAGAACCAATAAAACTTATTCTTATTTCACCAATTAATCCTTCATACGTATTCTAATCTAATTGCATGCATGAAAGATTGAAAGCATTAAAACATTCATAACACTTTGACACAAGATATGGTGACCTAGAAACCTTCCAAATAGAAAGTAAAACTAAGGTGGGGATGATACCCACAAGTTTTAGTATTGCAATATAAACTTGGTTGGTTAAGGCTTACAATTGATCACTTTTGATGATCTTCCCTATTAGGAACAATAAGGACTATTAGGTCCACCTTGTGAAAGGATTTACAAAACATACAATGAAGTATGCACTCGGTGAAGAGATTTACAAAAGATTGCTAAGTCTACCTTGTGAAAGGATTTCATTGTTCCACCTATTAGGATGAACCAATGGCTGATCTCTAATATACAACTTTGATTTTTTGGTAGAGATTTCTTTGGAGTGAAATTATCATCTTGCTATGATAGATAAATCTTTGATGCTCCTTATACTGCTTGTAGCCTTCTTACTTTGCACTTCTTCTTTTACACATATATTTCCATATTCTTCTCATTCTTTTTCCATTTTGATGTGATACAATACATTACATATATACCAATCCAACTTACAATTCATCAAAGTCAGCTACAATACAAGTTTTTCAAAAATACACAAAGTTAGCCCAACTGCTGATACTTGGGTTCTAAAGACAAACTCAATAAGGTTTTGATACTTGAAAACCATTTTCAACACTCAAAATTGTCATACTCTCAGCAAACATAGAATCTTGGTTGATACTAATCACTTCCAAGGAGTTAGAACTTGGTCAACATTGGTGACTCGATGAACACTACAAAACTCAGCATATAAACTAAATCACTTGGTTGACACTACATAGCTTAGTCAATACTAACACTATGAGGTTAGTATAAATTGAATCACTTGGTTGACACATCCTGGCTCAATCAACACTAGATTTACATCACTAATGTTGTGAACTTGGTAAACACTGGAGAACTCAGTTTTCACTGTGCAACTTGGTAAACACTATGAAGCTCAATTTACATTGATAATCATCAACTCAATAGATATTGTTTGGTGCAAACTAAATACTATTTCTAAAACTTAGTAGCAACTGTAGAACTTAGTAGAACATGAATTACTTGGTTAACAGAGTAAATTGCAAGATAATCTTGGTAGTTGCTAACCATTTGATTAAGTATGTGTCACTAATAAACAAAGTTGACTATAATGTCAATAGTTACTTTCCAAACTAAAACACATTGATAACAAAGATACAATATCCTAAACCCATTGCAAATAATATCCAATTCATAAGAAGGTTTATGATTATGAGACATATTGAATCTATTTGCTAACCCTCTAATATAGAAATGTTTTTTATTTGGTCCTCAGTTGTCATATGTTTTTGCCAATTTTCCTAGGTCAATATCATGGGTTAAGTTTTGTGCTTCATAGCCTACGTCCATAGTAAACCAAATTCACTCTGTGTGATTGACAAAATTACCTCCTATGTATTTTCATTGACAATTGTCTTTCTATTTTCATCATATTTTTCAGCACAAACCATTACAAATTTTGGACAAGGGAATACTTGAGGGAACCCCAAGGGGGAAATTCCCCTAGTCCACATCATAAATTTATTTACAATGCACCCTGTCACCTTGTTCAATTTAATATATTTTGACTCCTTTTGTGGATCATTCCACCTATCTACAATTTCATATTCAATTACCTTAATACTCCTTCCATAGATAACAAGATCTCAAATATTGTGGAATTCATCAGGAAAACCTTATGCTTTAACTAGTTTGTGCATGTCAAAATATAGTTTCCCGGTTCCCTATATTTTCTTTTGGGTTTCAATTCCACTACCACTCCTCTTGTATATTTTCATCATCATTGAAACATTTATAGAACTACACACTAACACAAATTACAATTTTCATACATGATTAAAATTTAAACCCTAAATTTTATTTCTAATATTTAACTTTGCAAGTTACCTAGCCACTAGAAAGTAAACAATTTAGGCTTACAATGCACAATAATTTGAAAATTAAACCCTAAATTCTATAGTCGATACTAGTTAGTAAATTGTCACTTAAAAATGTGTTCAAGATCTTACTTAGAAAGTTGAAACTCAAATTGATAACCATTTTCTATAATGTTGTGAGCTATCTTGGAAGACTAGGTTTGAATTGCAACTTACAAATTGTGATTCATAACCCCTTTCTAATGTTCCAATGCTTTTACTGATTGTTGGATTGGTAGTTTGTACAAAGATCCAAGATTGAACAATAAAAACTAAACCTTATGATCTACACAAAAGAAAATTTTACAAATTTTAAAATTGAGAGAATCAATAATGTGTTTAATATTAATTATTGTGTACATTGTACAATGGACAACTAGTATTATAATTATTTGTTGAACTGTAAACATACAACGTTATATAGTATAATTCAAGATTAACTCTTGTAATTATTGCTAATTTATGAAGAGTCTATGACTTCTTTTTCAAGAATTCTTTTTTGAGAAAATTATGAAAAAAATAAGGGTAGCCAAAATAGGCCCAAAATAAATCTTGAGCTATTGATCTTTGATGCTCCAATGGTGGTAGTTGCCAATCTTTACATGTCCCAACATCATATCACAGTCTACATCAATGCCATGTGTCTTCTTTCTCACCCAATACATGTATGACATGTGTCTTCTTTCCATGGCATTTGAGAAAGCAAGACTACTCTTGGCAAAATTGACCCAAAATATGACTAGGGTCATTTGATCTTTGTTGATTGAATAGTGTGTAAAGGATATCAATGAATCAATAGATGTTATGTCAAGTATTCAACATGTCCTCATTTCAAGGAATATGGGAATATAAGTCAAATGTTGCCAAAATTAACCTAAAATTTATTTGGAGTCATTGATCTAAGTTGATCAAATAGTGATGCAATTATTTCTTTTTTTGTATATCATAAATGATGTGATGTCATGCATGTCACTATGATATTTACCATGGGTCCAACATCCATGTCAAAATGAATAGTGAATATTCATAGGTACTACATGTATGCTGTGTGTCTTCTCTCCAAGGTGATTTGGGAAAATAAGTTGAGTGTTGCCCAAATTGGCCTGAAATACATCTTGAGCCGTTGATCCTTGCTCATCCAACAATAGTCAGGGCATCCCCTTTATTATATTAACACTTGCATCATCATATTAAATTATAAATATAATATTAATTATTATTATATTATAATAACAACAATATTGCATTAACACTTGTTAAAGATAAAAAAAAATACTAATTAAAGATAAATTGAATAAATATAATTTTTTATTTTAAGAAACAATTTGACTTATTTGTGTCATGTTTTTTTTAAAATTATTTTGTAATTGAATAAGAAAATATTCATAACAAATTTAATAGAAATAGGGATCTATGTATTTTTGCATTGAATTTCAAATTGAATCATTTACATTAACAAAATAATTATCTAATTTTATGCTTTTGATGATAATTTAAAAATAATTAAGGACCTAATAAAATATAGTTAAATTATTCTAATTTATATAGCATACTTAAAATTTTAATTAAAATTTAAAAGTCATTACAATATGAATAATTGAGTGTTCATAGCATTATATAGTGCATATTTATAAGTTATTATAGACTAGAGTTGACATATGTCTTTTTTTGGGTGCATTTATAAAAATGGTTGAGCATTCCCCAAATTTTCCTGAAAATCACATCTGGTCATTGATCTAAGTTGATCAAATAGTGCTACTATTAGCATAGTGATTTCACACTTGATACATGTTTTCTATGTGTCTTCATTCTAGGGTATTTGGAAAATATAGTCGCCTATTGCCAAATTTGGCCCAAAAAATATCTAGAGCCGTTAATATTCATTTGAATCCAATGGTAATCATGGCATCACCTTTATAAAAAAAAATTATTGGTAAATAGTCAAATCTTGTATATTGTATTAGATAAAATAAAAGTTACATTATTCTCCATTCAAATAGGCATTGGTAGGAAAGAACGGAGCAAGAAAACCTCTAGTCTTTCCCGAGACCAAATTCCTATATTATATTGATTTTCAAAGGGGCATACCCCAATATACTTAATATTTATCAGATCTTACTTTTTCTATTTAATCAGATCTTGCTTGACTAGAGAGATTGTCACTACATTAATCAATTTCTGACAAATGTTTCTAATCCACACTATTGCCAAATATACTCTTGAGATAATGATTCAAAACTTACTTGCAGAACAAAGAAGATTTTCTTTCCACAAGGTGGCAATAATATTAGTTCAAAAGAGAGTATGGTAAAGATGAAATAGAGTTAAGAAACCTTCTTTATAACAAAATTTATCACTTTTTTTAAGAAAAAAAAAATCTGTATATTATTGAGAGTTGTTAAGCTTCCAGTTAATTTCAATTTGTCTAATTTAGTTTTGATGATCTTTAATAATTTATACTTTGACAATATTGATATGCAAATAAGCCTAGCTTATAGAGTTGAGGAGGTTTAAGGAGTGATAAGACATTTCTATATTCTTTTATTGGTTACTTTTAATTTCTTAGTGTGTTTTTGTAGATGTTTCTTTCAAATTTTATATATCTTAATCTAATTCTGATAGCTCTTGTTTAGATTGAGAGCATTAAGAAACAACTAAACAAAGCATTTTCAAGATTCTAAAAATATTGGAATCCAATTCTACCTTCCTTCATACTTTGAAGTGGAAGTACTATTATCTTAACTATTCTTATTTTTTAAACTTAAAAAAACCCTTATTATTATTATTTTTAAATTTTTCACTTTTAAATCTTCAAGAGTCTTGATTAATAACTAATAACTCTTCTCCATTTGCCCCTTTGTTTGCTAAATGGTCATCTTTTCGATTTCCTTCTCTAAATATGTCTTAGATAATTTTGGTTTCCTCAAAGAGGTCAAAAATCTTTAAAACTTCTTCTAATTGTGAATTTAATACCCAATTAGGGGCACTTCTTTTTCTTAAAGTGTTAAGAACAATCTAAGAGTTGTTAAAGTCTATATTTGCGATAAAGATCTTTATTTCTCGAAAATTGGATGTTATTACCATTATTGTTATCTTTAGCTAAAAAGGACACTTAAGTTTAATTTGTAATAATAAATGTAAATGACATGTGTCATTCACATGCATTGAGGCATGAATATTTGAAGTCATAATTAATTAATTAGGAGTTATGAGAATCTCAAGAGACCTTTGGTTATAATGTGAAGAGTCTCTCCTATTGTTATATATTCACATCAAGAAAAGGATATTGTACACTTGATCATTTCATTATCAATAAAGATATTTTCTATTGTGTGGCTGGGTTTTTCCCTTCATTCTCGAAGGGTTTTCCCAGGATATTTATGATGTTTATTTGTTCATCTTTTTTCTTCTTCTTATTAGTATTTATCACCATTAATTTTTGGGCTAAAACTTAACATGGTATTAGAGCCTAGTTGGACAACAGCAATTAAAGAAGACAGTTTTTCTAATTTTTAGTGTATATCATGTCTCTAAGGGAAGGTTTTTTTTGGGGTCTAGATATGAGATATGTCTTCATCATTCTCTGTGACCCTCGATGTAGTTCAATGCATGTGATTGCAGAGATAAATCAAGATTTTTATTTTTATTTTTTATTCTATATCAAAATCTAGTTATTATATGGTAATCCGTTTCTGATTTTTGTTGGATCACTTTATATGCTCTGTTTGACTCGAAGGAATTTCTTTGTGATTATTTTTTTGTGATATGCAAGACTTTGTGTCTCCTTTGTGGTCATCTATGAGTTGTATCATTGGGAGAACTAGGCAGATATGCATGGATGTTATAAAGATATCCAACCAGCATATGACATTCCTTCTTTTAGTCATTATCTCCAAGTAATTTATTATTGCTCTTGGACCTGATGCTATTGCAAAGCACATGGTATCATGGATTCATCTTCTTTCCTTGTTTCCATGGTGCAAACAATTCATTTCTCAGAAGTCTTCATAGTATGAGCCTATGGCAAGGAAAAGAGAATTTGGATGGCATATCAGGGTTCTATGTTAGTATTGATGAACATGTCTATGTATTTTTATATTTTTTATCATCATCTATTTGATCCTATGTTATATTATCATTCATCATTCATCTTTGCTTGGCACAACTTTTTGAAGATATAATTTATAGTCTCTCAAGAGGATCTGCTCCTCATTCAAGGAAGACGTCAATATTTTTGCCTTTGTATATTATGTGTGAGACTACTATGTTTGAAGAGCTCGCTATTTTTCCTTGTTGGGTGTGGAGGTAGCACCTATCCAATAGGATGGTTATCTGTCTTAAGCATTGGAGGTTCTTCTATGATTTCACATCTCTGCTCACATTTCATCAAAGTAGCTATTTCTATGACTATAATGGTTGATCTTTCTTAATTTATATTGCATGTTATGCTTGTCATGTAACTGATATTCATGCATCTTTGGGTCTATGCATTATGTGTCATGAGTTATGCCTTCTTGGTTCTATTTATCTGACATTATGCTTTCCTAGAAACTCATCACATTCAAATTTCATCTATTGAATATGCAAATGTAAGAGTTGATTGATAAGCTATCCTTTGACTAAGGAGTCAGAGCTATTTCTTTTGAGTTTATGCTTTTTGTATAAGAATGTTGTCTAAGGGGGAGGTTTCATCAACCGAGTTCATGTGCACCTAGAGATGAGTATTATTGTGATATGCTTTATTTTACTTTGCATTGATGCCCTATGAAATTCAAAGATATAAGCATTCCATATAATGGAAATTGTGATAGATTAATTTTTTTAATGATTAAAGATTAATGAACTTGATAATACTATTCTCTAGAGGGAGAAGTTCAGTCTCATAGGAAGTATGCTACTATAATAGTATCTATGACTCATTGTTTTTTTTAATCTCTCATCATTGCAAGATCAACAAGAAAGGTTGTAGGTTGATTTAAGTAAGTAGCACATGATGATATTTAGAGGTAGATTTTAGCTTCAGAGGGAGGCTTCATAATTAGGAGGGAGTACTTATGGAATCCCCTTTCATTCTCCTATATGCTTGTGATGCTTGTGGTATTTGTAAACTTTGAGACTTAAATGGAACTAAGTCCTATTTGTTATGCTTATTTTTTGGTGTGAATAAACAAGATTGTAAGATCAGCTATGATTACTCCTTCACTATGTGATAGTGAACATCATGTTGAGTGAGTCCATGATGTCATCACATTGAGAGATTTTGTGATGGGAGTTGGATGTCATGTTGAGAAATTCCATGATAGTTCACATTGAGAGAGTTTGTGAATAAAGGCTTAGCTGTGAGTCTTACAAATCATGCTAAGTGATTCATTTTTATAGGTTTTCATGTTGAGTGATTCCATGAATATGATTCATTTTTACAAATTTTCATGTTGAATGATTCATTTTTACAGGTTTTCATGTTGAGTGATTCCATGAATATGATTCATTTTTACAAATTTTCATGTTGAGTGATTCATTTTTACAAGTTTTCATGTTGAGTGATTCCATGAATATGATTCATTGTTATAGTTTTTCATGTTGAGTAACTCCATGAATTATGTTTTGAATTCATATAATCAAAATTTATCATGGACATTTTGGTTGCAGCTTTATGTGACTATTTAGCTAAAGATCTCTCTCTTACTAAGAGGGAGTATTAAAGTATATAGCTGCAATAGAGATCTTTATCTCTTGAAAATTGGACATTATTACCCTTATTGTCATATTTAGCTAAAAAGGACACTTAAGTTTAATTTTTAATACTAAATCTAAATAACATGTGTCATTCACATGCATTTAGGCATGAATATTTGAAGTCATAGTTAATTAATTAGAAGTTATGAGAATCTCAAGAGACCTTTGGTTATAATGTGAAGAGTCTCTCCTATTGTTATATATTCACATCAAGAAAAGGATATTGTACACTGGATCATTTCATTATCAATAAAGATATTTTTTGTTGTGTGGTTGGGTTTTTCCCTTCATTCTTGAAGGGTATTCCTAGGATATTTATGATGTTTATTTGTTCAGTCTTTTTTCTTCTTCTTATTGGTATTTATCACCATTGATTTCTAGACTAAAACTTAACAACAGTCTCTTTCAATAATGTGTCTTTTGATACCTAAATCAAAGCATAGTTTGAGTCCTTAAAGGGCTTCAAGTTCAGCTAAATTATTCATCATGTTACTCATATATTTATCTCTTTTGATAATCCATCTCCCTGAGTCCTTTTTTATTATACATCCTATCCTTGAAATCTCAAGGTTTTCTGTAGATGCCCTATCAAATTTTAGTTTTGACCAACCTAAGGGGGCAGGTTCCCATTTACATTTATCCATTGCCTCTTGACTCCTTTTTTTGTACACTAGTTGTGGGTTGATTAGATTATTCTAATTTATTTTCATCGTACCATCCCAGTCTAAAAATTCCCCTTCTTCTTTTGGAGTCTTCCTTATATGCATATTCATCACTTCTACTATACATGCTTCTATTTTATTGAGTAGCATAGAGTTTTTCAATTCTTTTTCATAGAATATCCTTCTGTTTCTTTCTTTTCAGATTTCCCAAAAAAGGATCAAGAGGAAAATGTTCCAAAGTTTATTATAGATTTTTGGATACAATTGTTCAATTATGTGTTGTCTTTGATGTCACAAAAATGTCATATCAGTTATCAAATGGTATCTACCAAGCTCAAAAGGTCAACAAGGCAAAGGATAGTGTCTATCGACATCAAAAGGTTAGCCAAGCAAAGATATAGTTCTTACCGACTTCACTCGATAATCAAAGGTAATATGGAAGAAGCAGTACTTACCAAGTTCACTTGGTCATCAAAAGAAAATTATAAATTTAGTTCTTACCGAGCTTTTGAGGTAATCAAAGAAATTTAGTTCTTATCGAGCTCACTCGATCATCAAAGGGAATTTGGCAGAAGTAGTTCTTACTGAGTAAAACTCAGCAAACAAAGGATTTTAAGGATATTGCAATGTTAACTGAGTCAAGATGGTTAACTCAGGAAATTCTTGAAAGCAGTATTTATCAAGAAGGGTCGGCCAGTAAAGTATTTCATTATTTTATGAAACAAAGTTTAAGAGTAATATCTATAGCTGACTGATGAATGGTTTGTTGGTAAATGTAACATGTAAATGGGCTGACTTAACCATTTGAATGGTATAAGTAAGAGGTCAAGTTGTGAATTCAAAGAGTAGCATGTGGAGGTATGAGAAGTTAATGTGATAAGAATACTAATTATTGTGGAAGCAGTTTTGAAGGATGATTAGAGATCATTAAGAAGCAGTAGAGCCATATTTGATCAAGGAGGATCTAATAATGTTGAAAAGAGACTTGTATCCAGAAAATTTAGTTGCAACTTGTTCAGATCAATTCATTGTTGCTTTCTAACCATTGTAGCAGTGATTTCAAACCTCTTAACAGAGTTGGTTTAACAACTATTTTGTAAATCCTCTAACAAGGTGATAGTTCAGTTGAATTGTTCTAAAGACCTCTAGCAAGGCCACTCCTAACAGGGTGATTAAATCCTCTAACAAGGTCACACCTAATAGTGTGTATTGTAACTTTTAATAGGGTTGGCTCCTAACAGGGATCACTTCAGAAGAGTGAAAAATTGGTGACTAGTTACTTGGTGGTTTTTCCCATATTGGATTTCCACATTAAATCCAGTGTCCCTTGTGTTCATTTATTTTAACCTTTGCATGCATATTAATAATTTTGAATGCTAACTAGTTAATCTACCAAGTTACAGTATTCCTGCATTATTTACCAAGTTTCAGTAGTAAATAAGCATTATGGACATCTAAGGGATTTGTGAATTTTTTTTGAGATAACTGATTCACGCCCCCCCCCCCCTCTCTCATTTACTCCATCTATAATTCCAACAATTGGTATTAGAGCTCTTGGTGCTTGTAGGAAAAGATTTCAAGGATCTAAGCCAAAGGTCAGGATGTCTTATAAGAGGGAAATTCCAAGACTTAACATGGACAACTTCTCAGCATGGCAAGGGTTGATGAGACTTCATCTAGCTTTCATTGGAGATACAAGACTGAAGTACCTTGATGAAAAATATTTAGAACCTATTGGTACATTATCTATCAATGATATTGCTGAAAAGAAGACTCACAACAACATGATAATAGATATAGCATTTGCTCTAAGTTATGAAGAACTTGATGACATCAAAGATTGCAAAACTATCTTTGAAATGTGGGAAAAGCTGAAAGAAATCTATGGAGGAGAAAATAATGTAAGAAGAGCCAAAGCAGAAAGTTTGATAGGACAATTTGATCAAATGAGGATGAGAGAGGATGAAAACATTGCAAAATATTATGAAAGAGTCAAAGCATGTGTTAGTGCAATCAAAGCATCTGGAGGAGATATCAAGGAGGAGACAGTTATAAGTAAAGTTCTTAGAACTCTACTTCCCATTTATGCAATCAGAGTCTCTGCAATTCAAGAAAGAAGATGTGAAGCAAATCATAAGATAAATCTGGAAGCCATAGTTGGAAGTTTGACTACATTTGAGCTAGACAACTTTGACAATTATGTGTCAGCTGCCAAAAATGTTGAATCAACATTTGAAGCCATGCTTTCACTCAAAGAAAAAGGGAAAAAGTTGAAGAATCTACAATCAGATAGTGATGAAGAATCAAAACAAAGTTTAGATAGTGATCTTGAAGTGGTTGAAGCTCTGCTAGCAAAGAAATATTCTAGAGGCAAAGGAAAATACAAAGGTAAGGTTCCTCTAATCTATTTTTCTTGTGAAAAAATTGGACATATTGCTACTAGATGCCCAAATAAGAAAAACAAGGATGACTCTAATGATGAAGAAGAAGATGAAATTATTTACATTGCTGTGAAAGATGAGTCTAATAATGATGAGGAAATGGCACTTATTTCTCATATGAGCAAAAATGATACATGGATTATAGATAGTGGTTATTCTCATCACATGATTGGTGATAAAACTAAGTTTGAACACTTTGAAGACTATGATGGTGGCAATGTAAGATTTGGTAACAATGAACCTTGTTGTATAAAAGGAAAAGGAAGAATCTCACTAACCAAGGAACTTGTATGTGATAATGCATATTGAGTAGAAGGACTAAAGCACAATTTTTTGAGTGTGGCACAACTGCTCAATAATGGATTCAAAGTAGAATTTATGCATGGAAAAGCAAGATTAATGGATGGAAAAGGAAAATTGATTAGATCAGGCACTCAAACAAAAGGTAACTTATTTTATCTTGAACTTGGTGAATGTTCATGTTTTATTGCTCAAATTGAATAAAATTGGTTATGGCATAGGAGGTTGTGTCATGTAAACTTTGACAACTTAATAAAGATCAGTAAATTCAAAAAAGTAAGAGGTATTCCTGACATAAAGAAACCTGAGGTTGGTCTATGCAAAAATTGTCAAATTGGTAAAATGGGAAAGACTAGTTTTAAAAGAAAGAACTATCAAGCTGAAGAAGTTCTAGAAATTGTGCATACTGATTTATGTGGACCCATTGGTATTTAAAGTTATAGTGGTGAAAAATTATTCACTTTTTTTGTTGATGACTATTCAAGAAAGATGACTATCATGTACCTAAGAGAGAAATCAAAAGCATTTGATAAGTTCAAATGGTATTTGGTTAGAGTAGAAAAGGAAACAAGAAAAAGAATAAAATGCTTAAGGACTAACAAAGGTGGTGAATTCATCTCACATGAGTTCAATAACTTTTGCATTGAAAGGGGAATCAAAAGATAGGTTTCAGCACCTAGAACTCCTGAACAAAATGGAATAGCAGAAAGAAGGAGTAGATCTATCATGGATTGTGCAAGAACCCTAATGATTGAGAAAGGCATTGCTATCAAATACTGGAAAGAAGCCATCAGCACTGCAGTTCATACTTTGCACCGAGTACAGCTGAAGGACTCATTCAAAACTCCCTATGAGTTATGGTATGGCTACAAACCCAATGTAAGTTATCTAAAAGTATTTGGAAGTAAATGTTACATTTTGAAAGAATAAAGAAAAGGAAAATTTGATGTAAAAGGTGATGAAGGAATATTTTTGGGATACTCTTGCAAAAGCAAAGCATATAAATGTTTGAACCTATCTACTTACAAAGTCATAGAAAGTGCACATGTGAAAGTTGATGAGTTTGCTAAAAGAATAGAAATAGAAAGCAAAAAGGAACCTAAAGACTACAGAAGATTTGTTTACATTGAACTAGATACAATGCCAAGTATACCTATGAATTAAGAATCCTCAACTCCAGAGTTATCATTAACCGAGTCACAAGAAGTTCAAATCGAGTCAACATCTACCGAGCTACAAGAACCTGAGCTGAAAGAACCCAAGTTGCAAACTAAAGCTACTGAGTTAGCATCTATCAAGACTGAGAAACCAGATCTAGGACAAGAAGTTGAGATGTAGAATGATAACTTAAAAGGTAAGGAGCCCATGTTAGCCAAGTATGTCAAAAAGCATATGCACCAGATCAGATCATTGCAGATAAATCAGAATGAATAATGACAGAAAGTTGAAAGGCACTTGTTTACTTGCTGATTTTGAACCTAGAAATGTCAAAGATGCACTAGACAATGAAATTTGGATTGAAGCTATGAAGATGAGATAGAACAGATAGAGAAAAAAAAAGCATGGACTCTTGTATCTAGACCCAAAGACAAGAATGTGATTGGAACAAAGTGGGTATTCAAAAATAAAATAAATGAAGATGGTAAGGTATCAAGGAACAAAGCTAGACTAGTATGCAAAGGATACTCTCAAGAAGAAGGTGTAGACTATGGAGAAACTTTTTCTCCTATTGCAAGATTTGAAGGTATTAGAACCTTACTTGCATATGTTGCATTCAAAAGATACAAAGTCTATCAGATGGATGTCAAGTCAACATTTCTCAATGGCATATTGGATGAAGAAGTTTATATTGAACAACCTGAAGGATTTATTGATCTAGACAAGAAAAACATGGTCTACAAACTGCATAAAGCATTATATGGTCTGAAACAAGCCCCTAGAGAATGGTATGAAAGATTGCATAACTATCTTATTCAGATTGGTTTTCAAAGGACTAATGATAACAGTAGTTTGTACATAAAAGAAGGACCAGATAATAAGATTGTTTTGGCAGAAATATTTGTAGATGATACTTTGTTCACAGGAAATGATGATCGTTGCAAAGAATTTTTAGAACAAATGAAAAGGGAATTTGAAATGTCAATGTTTGGTGAAATCAAATTCTTTGTTGGTCTTCAAATTCAACAAAGTAAGAATGGCATCTACATCACTCAATCTAAATACATCAAGGAGATACTAAAAAAGTTTGGTATAGAAGACTGCAAACCAGTTGGGACTCCCATGTGTACTAGATTAAAACTTACCAAAGATGATGAATCAAAGGAAGTAGATTAGACATTGTATAGATCTATGATTGGAAAGTTGCAATATGTAGTGCACACAAGACCAAACATTGCCCTTGTAATAGGAATTGTAGCAAGATTCTTACCAAAACCAAAAGAAAATCACATGATGGCAATCAAAAGGATCATGAGATACTTAAAAGGAACTGAAGATTATGGATTATGGTATAAACTTGGAAAAAAATTGGATTTAAAGGTGTTCACTGATGCAAATTGGGCAAGAAATATTGATGACAGAAAGAGCACAAGTAGAGGAGCTTTCTTTTTTGGAAAAAGGTTAGTTTCTTGGACAAGTAAAAAGAAAAATTGTACATCTCAATCTACAACAGAAGCTGAATATGTTGCAGCAACAGTAAATTGCTCAAACATTGTATGGTTTAAACAATTATTGGAAAGTATGAAGCAAGAAATCAAAGAACCTGTTGTTATGTTTTGTGATAACACAAGTGCAATTAACATCTCCAAGAATCCAGTGATGCATTCAAAAACAAAGCATATTGCCATAAAGTATCACTTTGTTAGAGAATTGGTGCAAGAAAAGGAAATAAAATTGGAATATGTGCATACAAAGAAACAAATTGCTGATATATTCACAAAACCTTTACCTAAGGATGCATTCTTGTATCTAAGAGGTAAGTTAGGCGTCATTCCCCTATTAGAAGCTCACTAAAATATAGTTTTAGTGATGCATCAATAGGAATAGAATTGGAAATCTATCAGTTGATGCAGCAAATTAATGAAGACATTGCATGTGAATCAGTACATTAGGTACAATACTATTCAGTTGTTTTGAGTTGTCTTTGGCATGTGTTGTCAAAGAGGGAGAATATACTGTCATATCTTTTTGAAATTTGCAAAAAGATTATTATGAAAAAGGGAGCTTTGTATTCTGTCATTAAAAAGACTTGTTTTCAAATTTCATCCTGCTATGACATGTTGTGTTGCCATCAATGCCAAAGAGGGAGATTGTTGGATACAATTGTTCAATTGTGTGTTGTCTTTGATGTCACGCAAATTTCATATCAGTTATCAAACAGTATCTACTAAGCTTAGAAGGTTAGCAAGGCAAAGGACATTGTCTACCAAGCTCAAAAGGTTAGCCAAGAAAAGATATAGTTCTTACTGAGTTCACTCAGTAATCAAAGATAATATGGAAGAAGCAGTTCTTACCGAGCTCACTCGGTCATCAAAAGAAAATTATAAATTTAGTTCTTACCAAGCTTTCAAGGTAATCAAAGAAATTTAGTTCTTACCGAGCTCACTCGGTCATCAAAGGGAATTTTGTAGAAGCAGTTCTTATCGAGTAAAACTCAATAGACAAAGGATTTTAAGGATATTGCAATGTTAACTGAGTCAAGATGGTTAACTCAGGAAATTCTTGAAAGCAATATTTATCAAGCAGGGTTGGCCAGTAAAGTATTTCATTATTTTATGAAATAACGTTTAAGAGTAATATTTCTAGCCAACTGATGAATGGTTTGTTGGTAAATGTAACATGTAAATGGGCCGACTTAACCATCTGAATGGTATAAGTAAGAGGTCAAGTTATGAATTCAAAGAGTAGTATGTGGAGGTATGAGAAGTTAATGTGATATGAAGACTAATTATTGTAGAAGTGAATTTGAAGGATGATCAGAGATCATTAAGAAGCAGTAGAGCCATATTTGATCAAGGAGGATCTAATAATGTTGAAAAGAGACCTGTATCCAACAAATTCAGTTGCATCTTATTCAGGTCATATCATTGTTGCTTTCTAACCATTGTAGCAGTGATTTCAAACCTCTTAATAGAGTTGGTTTAATAGCCATTTTGTAAATCCTCTAACAAGGTGACAGTTCAGTTGAATTTTTCTAAAGACCTCTAGCAAGGCCACTCCTAATAGGGTGATTAAATCCTCTAACAAGGTCACACCTAACAGTGTGTATTGTAACCTTTAACAGGGTTGGCTCCTAACAGGGCTCACTTTAGAAGAGTGAAAAATTGGTGACTAGTTACTTGGTGGTTTTTCCCATATTAGGTTTTCACATTAAATCAAGTGTCTCTTGTGTTCATTTATTTTAACCTTTGCATGCATATTAATAACTATGAATGCTAACTAGTTAATCTACCGAGTTATAGTATTCCTGCATTGTTTACCAAGTTTCAGTAGTAAATAAGCATTATAAATATCTAAGGGATTTGCGAATTGTTTTTGGGATAACTGATTCACCCACCCCCCCCCCCCCCCTTCTCAAAGCTATTAGGTAATGGTGAAGACGAATCAAGCCTTTGTTTTAACCATTCCCAATAGTCTTGAGAAAACTTGCACTAAAATAATAAGTTATCAATAGTTTCACTTTCTTTCTTACATAAAACACATCTAGATAGCCCTTCGAAATCCTATTTTCCTCAGCCTATCTATTGTCAGTATCCTCTTGTGGAGTACAACCTAGAGGAAGACCCTTGCTTTGGGGACGCAAGCAAAGTCTTAACATAATTTTAAGGGTATGTCTACCTCATCCCATCTTTGTGATTGGATAATAAGATTATAACCTTTTTTAACATTATATTTTCCATGGATCAATACAAGGGGAGGCTACAAGGTATGACAAACAGGAAGAGCAAAGGCGAGAAAGAAGGGCATGGCAAGGGTTTTGGACTTCTGTGCAAAAAATAAATGAAGGCATGGAAGGGAGATTCTAATGTAGAGTTTTAAATTAGACATAGGGAAGGTAGACAAGAGGGAGGAAGCCCAAATGAATCACATAAGAGAGCCCAAATGCATCTGAGGGAGCCCAAATGCATGCAGGTTCGAGGGAAATCCAAGATGGAGGGAGGGTAAGACGAATGAAAGAGACATCAAAAATCATGTAAAAGATCACAAAAAAAAATGAGCAAGCAGGCTGCTATTAAGAACAATAAAATTGTATCTATGTCATATTGCAAGACATGAAAGGAGTAGCAATACTGGAGCAGAGAGGAAGGTGCTTAGATAGTGGGGATGGTGGTATCAAAACAAGGTGTGTAAATCTAGGTTCACGGTTTTTCCATCCAACAAAGTAGCAAGATGTTTTGGGCAATGGCAAGGGCTGTCATACTTCAACCTTGGATAGGGTTCCTTCCCAACGACAGAATAAAGGCATGCTTCTTGCAAATGACTCAGATCTCCTTGACATTTCTTCTATTTTTTCCAAAACACCAATAGTTTAGCTGGCACAGGACCATGATTTTTCCCAGATCTTTTGTTCAACCCCAGTGGTTCAGCCAATCAAATCTACCCAAGTTCCTCTTTCATTCCAAAAATGCTTTTTTAGAAATATAAAATCTAGAGGGATGCAGATTGTTAGAGATAAATCAATTTTCAGGGGGAAGGCAATTATTCAACCAACCAAACCTTTCTTCCTTAACCCACATTTTCATGATCAACGATTGGGGTCAAAATCTCAAGCTCCAAGTAATGTAACTTCCAAGCTTTGGACAAAACCATCCACTTTTGAGAAAGGTGAGTCTTCATCACAAAATCATAACTCTACCATTCAAAAAAATCTTGGGCGGGAAAATTTGATTCAAAATAATTTAGTGTGGGAAACCATACCTTCTTAAAGATTAACTTCTGATTTAATGGAGCCAGTTAAGAGGTTTCAATCCAAAAGATATCATCCATCCACGGCACACAAAAAACTTAATCATAGGCTTATTAATAAGCAACCCATATTTGATATCTATGAAGGAGCTCCTTTTGATTCTTTGAATCACTTGCAAGATAGTTTGAATCAAAACAAGATGGGTACAAACTCTAAGATGTTTCTGAATGTTAACACACGAGCCCCCTTGATTCCAAAAAAGGTTTGGTAGAAGAAAGTTCAGAGTAATGTCGATCAAGTTCCACCGAATCCTAAACATGATCTCAATCAATTGCATGTTAGTTTCCCTTGTCACATGTTACAATATTCAATTGATATGCTTCCTCAATCAGCTCTCATTGGTAAGTTTTCTTCTTCTTCCTTATTGTTTTTGGATATTAAGAAATGGGCATTTGATTCTTGGTCTGGTCTCAAGGATATTTTCTACATTGATCTGGAATCCAAATGTTTTATTGCCATTTTTACCACCAAAATAGAGAGAGATGTTGTTCATAAGCAAAAAGGTTGGTTTTGTCATGGAGTTGGATTATATACTATGTTTTGGGTTCCAAATTTTAATCCTCGTGATATATCTATTCAATTTTTTCCCCATTGGATTTCTTTTCCCTACTTGCCACTGGAATATCGTGACCCAAAGATCATTGAAATTATAGCTAATGAGTTGGGTATTTTCTTAAAACATGACCTAATTCCTTTTGAATGCCCACATTTGGAAGCTAGAGTTTGTTTGCTAATTGATATGTGCAAATCTTTTCCCTCTTCTATATCTCTCATATCTAAATGGGCAAATTGGTCACAGTCAATTAAGATCCAGGATGCAAGTGTAATCAATAAATTTCAAGATAATCTTGGTCATTTCAACAATGTGTGCCAAACAGGGCATGTGGATGTCTTAGCAGTATGTTCTTATCATTGCTCTGATCCAAACAACTATTCTCAAAAAGTTTACAATTAGGATGTTCAATGTATGTTAGAATTTCTGCCTAAGGATCATCAATTAATGCTAGGTGAACATAATTATTTGCATAATGGGCTAGGTATGAAAATCCCATCTACATTTAACCATATGAATATGATTAACTTTCAACAATTGTTTTGGATCATGGTTTTCTTCTAGCAGGCTTTGATTAACTTTCAACAATTGTTTTGGATCATGGTTTTCTTCTAGCAGGCTTTTTATAGATCTAAGTTATTTTTTTTGGATGCTATGGCTGATGATTTGGATTCTCCTATTGATGTGACCCCAAGGTTATCCATTTTGCCTAAATTTCATCATTTATTAGTTCCAAATTCATTGCAATCGATTACCTTCCAAAATAGGAGTTTCTCCTAATTAACATGGCCTATTCGGCACTTATTTATTCAACCTTCTCCTGTAATATTGAGCTTTATTTGTGATCAAATTATTGCTGAAATTGCCAATTCAATCATTTTTGGTATTGCAAGAGAAGAAGGTATTCATGATGAGGAATATATCTCACCTGCGATTGATAAATTGATTAGAGAATTTCAATTTTGGAATAAAGTGGTTCTGAGTCAAATCCCTAATAGCAAAAGCAAGTTTGTCCAAGTATCTCAGTTTAATGGTGCTGCAGGTGAATTAGTATCTCTAGAAGACTCTATGGGGCTAGAAACAATTATCTATTAGCAAGTACAAAAATCTACTGATTTGATTTCTCAAGATCCCTATTATCAACATGAGCAAGTGCAACCCTTGTAGGATGATCCTACTATTATTGAAGGTCAAGACAATTTCAAGATTCAACCCTTATCAATTTTATAGACTCCATCCAAAGTGGTTTCCAATATTAAAACTCCTAAGTCTAGAGGCAGGCCAAAGGGTTCTAAGACTAAGACTGAGATTGCTGCTGGTATCCAAACAACATTGGATAGTAGTTTTATTGTTTCTAAAAGATCGACAAGGAGAACACGATGTTCTTCTTGTCCACAATGAAAATCAACTCATTGAATGTCAGGGGTATCAATGCCTCTGACAAAAGGCATAGAATTAAACAAGTGGTTGATTCTATTCAAGCAGATATTATTTTGCTTCAAGAAACCAAGTTATCCTAAGATAATTTTGACAAAACAGTAGCAAAATGGAAAAAATGGAAATCTTTTCATGCTCATGGAATAGGAGCTTCTAGGGGTCTTGCTACACTTTGGAATCCTCTCATAGTTAATGCACAACTCATCTAGAAAGATAATAATTGGCAGATGTTGCATATATCTGCATTTGACATATCATTTATTTTGATTAATGTCTATGGAGCTTCTTCATCTCAGGATAAAGCATGTTTGTGGGAAACTATCACTCATTCTATTCATATTCAAGAACTACAACAAGTAGTTATAGGAGGTGATTTTAATGCTTTATTATCTCAGGTAGAGAAAATTGGAGGTATCATTCCTCCTCCAAAAACTCTACAAGATTTTAATTGTTTTGTGGATAATAACAATCTCATGGATATTCACCCAAGGAATGGATCTTTTATGTGGACAAATAAAAGGGCTGGATTTGCACATATCAGTACTCATCTTGATAGATTTATTTTATCACTTGACTGGAAATTGAGTTGCTTAGATATTTCTTTAGATATTCTCTCATCACCAAGATCTGATCATTTCCCTATATCTTTAACTCTCAATTACAAAGACAAAAGCAGTGAAAATCAATTCCATTCATCCTTCAAATTTGAAAGTATGTGGCTTCATCATCCAAATATTTTGAAGAATGTTCAGCATTGGTGGAATGAGGCTCCTCATGTGGATGGATTTAAAATGCATCAGTTTGCTATGAAGTTGAAATATGTCAAGTCTCAAATCAGAATTTGGAATTGGCATGTATTTAAAAATGTGTTTTCTCAAAAATCAACAGTCAAACAACAACTAGAAGATGTATATAATCATATCATTCAAAATGGTATGAATCAAGATACATATGTTTCTCAAAAGAATCTTCAGCAAGATTGGGATGAGTTATGTGCAAGAGAGGAAACTTATTGGAGACAAAAGTCTAGAGTGCTATCGCTTCAAGATGGAGATAGAAATACAATTTTTTTTCATGTTTTAGCTAAACAAAAGAGAGTTAACAATTCAATATTTTAGATCAAAGATGTTATTTCAGGTGATCTTATTACTAATGAAAATCTTATTCGGAATGAAGGGGTGAAGTTTTTTAAGAATCTCCTTGCACCTAATAGCATGCCTTCTCCTTCTAACTCACAAATGAATGAACTTCTTGATTCAATTCCAAATATGATTTCATCTCAAGATAATGACATGTTGATGGCACCTTTCACTATTCAAGAAATTTGCAAGGTCATTTTTTCTTTTCCTCCAGACAAAGCCCCAGGCCTGGTTGGTTTCACTGCTATGTTTTATCAAAGTTGCTAGGATATCATTAGATGGGATTTATTGGTAGCTGTTGAAGAATCAAGAAGGTGCAAAACCATGATTAAATATTTTAATACCACAAATATCTCAATTATTCCAAAGATCAAGGATCCTCAAACATTGGCATATTTTAGGCCAATTTCACTATGTAATTTGTCATACAAGATTATAACTAAAGCCATATATCTTCGAATGCAACATATTATCCTTCACATTATTTCTCCTCAACAAGGTGGATTTTTTCCAGGAAGGGAAACTATGGAAGGGGCTATAGTGGTGCATGAGGTTCTACATTCTATAAATTCAAATCATTCCTCAAATTTTGTAATAAAACTTGATATGATGAAAGCTTATGACAGGATTTGTTGGAAATTTTTGCTGCAAGTGCTTTCCAAAATGAGTTTTTCAAAGAATTGGTGCAAATGGATTAAGGCATGTATTTTGAGTGCTTGGTTTTCAGTATTAATAAATGGTAAATAGGTGGGCTTCTGCTCTTCTACTCAAGGGATTAGGCAAGGAGACCCCCTATCCCCAGTTCTTTTCATCATTATGGCTGAAGCCTTTAGCAGGACCATTTCACATCAACATAAGCTCAGTAATTGGCATGGCACACTTATTTCGAGTACAAATATTGCTATAACACATTCTCTATTTGCAAATGATACACTTTTATTTGGATTGTGAAATGTTCATGAAGCTAGGCATAGTCTTCATATTCTCAGTCTATATTCAGTAGTGTCAGGTCAAGCCATTAATGCTTAGAAATCAAAAATCTATTTTTTTAACACAAACAAAGTGATTTTTGATAAAATTAAACAAATATTGGGTTTCTTAGAAGATTTCTCACCTTCTATTTATTTGGGCATCCCTTTCTTTATCGGTTCAAATAAATCTTCGTACTGGGACTCTGTCATTCAACATATTTAGAGTAGAATCACTACTTGGAAAGTCAAATGGTTATCCTTGGCTAGGAAAGTCTTGCTGATTAAATCAGTATTAGCTACAATTCCAATTTACTTTTTTCCTATTCTTAAAGCTCCCCCCAAAGTTCTAGTTCAAATTCAAAAAATGATTAAGGGCTTCTTATGGATAGGTAATATGGATGATTCTCATAAGATCCCACTTATTTCATTACAAGACATGTCATAGATTCCAACAGTAGGAGGGGCAAGTGTGCATGACCTTACTAAAATAAATGAAGCATTTGGTGGGAAATTGGTTTGGCAAATGTACACTAAACCTCAATCCACTTGGTGCAAAATTATGTAACAAAAGTATTTGGATAATAATGATCCTTCTAGAATTCTCTCTATTTTGGATCCTCCTAATGGTTTAGTTATATGGGATTTCATGACAGCTTCTCATAATATTGTGGTTAATTATGTTTCTTGGGAAGTTAATGATGGTACTAAAGTTAACTTTTGGAGAGATTGTTGGAATGGTCAAATTCCACTTTGCAATAATTTGATTTCTCTGAATACTATTGAAGTGTCAGAACTACACTTGGGTACTCAACTTTATCAGTATGTGGCATATGTTTGTGAACTTTCAAGGAAAGTGTTTTGGAAGGATCCAATGGTTTTACCACTTTCATCTCAAGAAATTAGACAATTCAAAGATATTTTTTCTTCCAGGCAAGTCTTCTTTTTTGGATCTCAAGATAGGATTTTATGAGCTCTAGCTAAGGATGGCAATTATTCAAAATTTTGCAGCAAAATGTTTCACATAAAGTTACTTGTAGGGTATTTTCATTTTGTTGGAATCATATTGTACTTCCAAAGGCAGGTTGTTTCACTTGGCTTGCACTAAAACATAGGATTTTGACCAGTGACAAATTGACTAGATTGCACATTGCCTCCTCTTTTAACTGTGTTTTTTGTGATGAGTGTGAAGAATCAGTGGATCATCTTTTTGTCTCATGCTCATTTTCTTATCAGTGCTGGATTTTTGTCTTGAATAAGCTGCACTATAGTACTCTTCTCCAAAATAATTTGTGGGATCTTTTTCAAGCTTGGCCAGTCCTTTATCCCAAATCATTATTTGCAAACCTTTGGAAATGTATCCCAGCATTGGTTGTTTGGGCTATTTGGTGGGAACGTAACAAATGCATTTTTAGAAAAGAGAGTCATTCCTTAGAATTTTTTTTGGAGGGAATTGAAAGATCTATCTCAGAGGTGACAAATTCAAGATTGAAAAAGGCAAAATGTAATCCTGTTGTTACTTCTTGGGACTCTCAAATTATTCAAAGATGGAAACATTTATTCATTCCAAATGGTTGGAAAATTGGTAATTCTTCCACTTCTTCATTATCCTGTAAGAAAATAGGATGGAGGCCACCAGATGAGGGATACTGGAAATTGAATTTTGATGGCAAATCAAGAGGTAATCCTGGCCCTTCTAGTTTTGGTGCATGTATCAAAAATTCAGATGGAGATGTTGTGGCAATTATAGTATCCCCTTTGCCTATTAATAAAAATAACATGGCAGAGGCACAAGTTCTATTAGCTAGTCTTATTTTAGCAAAACAAGGTAATTTTCAGTTGCTACATATTGAAGGGGACTCCTCTGTCATTATTAATGCATGTATTCATAGGACTATCTTCTCTTGGAAGTTAAAATATATTCTTATTCAAATTTGGAGGCTCCTAGATGAGTGCTTGGATGTTTGTATTTCACACGCCTATAGGGAAGGAAACCATGTTATAGATTTTCTTTCGAATTTGGGTTGTGATGGGTTGTTGGTTTCATCACTTCACCCTTTATCCATAATTGAGAAACATACTACCCTCAAAAAATTAATTCAAGAAGATAAGTTTTCTGGATCGTGCTCATGTATACCAGTTTGAAGGAAGGTGATATTCAATTCTAGATATACTGATGGGTGGTACTTGATTCACCCTTTGTAATTATTTGTTCAAAATATCTAAAACTATGTATACATTAGGGACGATGCTGGGTTTTCTTCATTGATTCTTTCCTAGTTGACCTCGTTGAATCAGATTAATAAAATATTACAGTGGCTTGTCACTTTTGCCTAAAAATAAAAAAAACATTATAATTTCCATCTTTAGAGGCTCCCTATATTATTTTATCTCTTCTTTCTATTTGATTTAATTTCCTCTCTTTGAGAATCTTTTCAAAGCCTCCTTTTCTGTATGGTCTAGATTTATCTTCTAGATTTTTCCACTTCCATATTTCTAAGCTATTTTCCTTTGTGAAATGTTTGTAATTACTCACTTTATTCCCCCATAAATGTACTTATGCATTTTTTATATTCTCCAAAATACTCAACCTATCTAAGGGGGGATGTTTATCCCATGAATCTTCCTAGAATAGGGCTTCATCTCCCCTTCTTGTATCCCGAGTAATGTATTTACTTATTAGTGCTCTACATTTAGTAATGAAATTCCAGCACCTTGATCTTTTGGGTAAATGTTGCATCCTAAAGAGGGAAGTAGGATCAACTATATTTAAATATTTATTATATAGGATCTTAGCCCATTTTTTCTCTCTTTCATTGTAAATTTTCCATACCAACTTGGCACCTAATGCTTCATTCTGCCAATACAATTTTTTTATTCCTAAGCCTCCTAGTTCGTTGGGTTTGCTTATGTTTTCCCATTTTATTAATGCCAACTTCTTGTGTTCCTCTGTATCATTCCAGAAGAAATTTTTGAGTTTTTATTCTATTTTTTTCTTAGTAGTTTGTTTTAGGGGTAGGTAAGACAATTTATATGTAAGAAGGGCTAAAAGTACAAATTTAATCTTTGTTACTTTTCCCACTTTTTTTAACCACTTTCCCTTCCAACTTCCTATTTTCTTATCCATTCTTTCTAACATGTTGTTCCAACCTTTATTATTACCCGAGCCTTTCTCTAGTTCTATACCATGATATTTACAAGGGAATTGTCCTTTTTTATAACCCATCAAATTGCAAATCTGATCTTGTACTCCAATTTTCATGTTGAGGAAGAAAATTTCTGATTTCTCTGAGTTAACTTTCTAACATGATGCTTCTATGTATAGTTGTATTGCACTTTTAAAATTTTGAGCCTCTACCATTGTGCTTTCCCTTGGAAATATACTGTCATTGGTAAATTGTTAATGCATGATTTTTGGGATATTGTTAGTTATTGTTATTCCTTTAATATTTCCTTTAGTTTGAGATTTTTTAATGTACCTCCCAAAAGCTTCTACCATGATTATGAACAGAAAAGGGGATAACAGATCTCCTTGCCTAATAACTCTAGAGATGTTGAAGAATCCTTTAGAAGACCCATTAATGAGAACTAAGATTCTGGGAGACAAAATACATTTGAAAATATAATTGATCCATTGATGGGAAAAACCAAAGGCTTCTAGTGTTTTGCATAGGAATCTCCAATTCACCATGTCATATGCTTTTTGAATATCCAATTTCATAAGAACACTAGCCTATTTGTTTTGGTTAGCTAAATGCATCATTTCCTATATAGTTATGATTTCATCTAGAATAGATCTACCAAGGACAAATCTTGTTTGTTCTTGTGAAATTAATTTAGGAAGAATCAACTTAAGTCTCCTGGCTCGTATTTTTGACAAAATTTTGTAGATAGTTTTACAAAGAGAAATAGGTCTAAAGCCCACAGGATAAGTGGCTTCCAATTTTTTGGGTATGAGTGTTAAGAAAGTATGATTGATTTTAGTTAATAAGGATCACCCATTCCTAGATGCTTCCAAAGCTCTCCACAAGTCTATCGCAATAATATCCCAACTTTTCTGATAAAAGAATGCTTGGAATTCTTCTGGCCCTGACAATTTATCCAGGTTCATACTAAATAGTGTTGATTTAACTTCTTCTAAGGTGAAGGGTTTGTTTAGCATTATGTTATCTTCCAAAGTTACTAATTTTGGGATAGACTCTAACATTCTAATATGTGCTAATCTATTTGAATTGTCATTATTATTAGGAATGGTTTTATAATAATCTGTGAATATTTTTGCAATATATGATGGATTTTAATGTTCAATCCCTTCTAAGCCTTTGACTCTATTAATCTTATTCTTAGATCTATTGAAAATGGTACTGATATGAAAGAATTTTGTATTTTAGTCTCCTTCTGCAAGCCATGGTTCTCTCAATTTTTGTCTCCAAAATGTTTCTTCGTTTGCCAATATGTCTTCTTGTTTTGCTAGAAACTCTCTTTTTTATAGGTAATCTTCACCATTCATTCCCTTTTTTATAATTTCTTCCTTTATTTTTTTAAGATTATCTTCATTATCTAAATTTTCTTTAAATATATTGTCAAAGTGTGTTTTATTCCATTTTAGAATATTCTCATTTTTTCCACAAAACAAAATATTTTGAACCCTTCAAAGTTTCCTTGTGACCACAATAATTTTATCTGATCCATAAAGTTGTTATCAAGGAACCACATTTTTTCACATTTGAATAGATTTCTATGATGTTTAATAGGTTCAATTTTTTTTATTATCACTAGAAAATGATCTAATCTAGCTATAGGTAAGATGGTAGATTGAAGATTCCTATCTATGCTTCTTGATTCTCCTTTAAGGAAGAATCTACCTAGTTTTTTAGTAATATAGGCAAAGTTTTCCTTCTATTATTCCAAGTATATGTTCCATCATTAGTTGAAATATCTACTAATTCATTAGTATCTATCCAATTTCTGAAATCATTAGAGGCTTGCAAAATATGTTGTATTCCTCCATATTTTTCTCTTAGGTTTACTATTATATTAAAGTCTCCTCCTAATATTATAAATGCATTACTAAAATCTCTCATGAAAAGGCTTAATTCTTCCCATAATCTTTTTTTGTTTGCTGTTTGAGTAGGGCCATGTATTTTAATAATTATTATTTGTAAATCATTTTTAACAATTTTGACTTTACAACTTATCCAATTCTAATTTGAATTAATTAAATGTATATTTTTTTCCCTTGGGTTCCATATTATACCTAATCCTCTAGATGCACATCTAGATTCTTGTAAGACTATGTTCCAACTTCCTAGCTTCTTTTCTAATTTTAGACCTTCTTTATTTAGTTTCGTTTCTTGTAGTAATATATTTCTAATTTAAATTTAGTTAAGTTTCTTTTTATTAATCTTTTTTTGCTAGGAGCATTAAGCCCCCTAGCATTCTAGGTTGTTATTCTTATACTAACCTAGGAAGGATCTTCCCCTTCTCTGCCTTAAGAATTTGACTAATCTTTTGTTGTTCTTTTGCCTGGTCATCTACCTCTCTCATTTCTTTAAGGGATTTTCTTCCTCACTTCTTCTTCTGTTTACCACATCTAGGGGACTTTATACCTTCTTGATTGATAGAAATCCTAGTTGTTCCATATTTCCTTGGGCATTGCTAATACTATCTATTTTCTTTCCTTCTTCCTCCTCATCTTTTTCACTTTCCAGCTCTTTAATAATTTATTTTGCTAAATCCAATTGTTCTTTATTTTGGATCCTTTTTTCTTCATTTTTCCCATTCTCCTCATTGTATGATTCCTCTATTTCTCTCTATTCTATTTCTATAAGTATTCCTTATTCTTCCCATTCTTGCCATAGGCTTTCCTCCGTTTCTTCATCTTTGTTTTGATCTTTTCTCTGTTCTGTACAATTCCTTTTTTTGTTATAATCTAGTCTTTTGTTTCCTTTGCTTTTATTTATTCCTTGTCTAAGCTTGTTCTATTTGTACTTCAAAAGAATCTGCTCCATTCTCTAGAGTTTCCCAAAATTTATGGCTTCTTTTCTTAGCTTCTTTTCTGATGGTAACACTGTACCATTGATTTGAGGTTGCTAGAGGAATAATTTATTGCCTATTCCATTGTCTAGAAAATCCTTTTGTTGCTTCTATTACATATTTCATTGCTATTTTAACTTCAAGTTGTGTAGATCCATTTTTGTCTTGTCTTATTAGTGTCCTAAACAACCAAGGATTATCCTTATCCTCTATACTCTGATTATTTTCTTGTCCCTGCTTATCTTGAAATTGTAGTAGTCTTGTCAGAGTCTAATTTTGTTCAGTCTATAGAGTTTCTCTATTTTTATTCTGTAGGTTCCTATTCCTTTTTTCTTCTCTATAATTTGATATAGTATTGTTTATTTTATCCCCTACTGATGTCCTCAAAATTTCCATTTGATCTATGACATCATTTATTTTTAGTGTTATTTATTTGTTCATTTTTTAAATTTCTCTAATATTCTCCTCCATATCTAATATTTTTGTCCCTGAATGCTCTAAATCTTCTTTTAAAATTTCAAATTTTTCCTTTAATGTTTTTAGCAATTGGTTTCCTTCTTTATACCTCCTTTGAGTCATTAGATTAATATCTTCTTTCTTTACTTTTTTGGATTTCTTTTATTGCTTCTCAACACACTCTATATGATTAAAGGTTTTGTTATCTCCCCTTCTTCAATCTCCTTATTCTTTGTGATCATTATGCTATCTATTTTACTATGTATTCTACCTTCTGAATAATCCTTTTCCTTTAATAATTCTACTGTGCTTTTCCTTTTTTAGTCTTCTCTTCATTTTGGTTTTCCATTTTACTTCCTCAAAATCTTTGTTGCTTGCTGCTCCTTTGATTCCTTCTTTAAGATAACTGACAAAATTGATTTTCCCAGTATAGATCACATACTTAATTATGTATATGGATCTATTTGTAATTATTTTGACCTGATCTTGACCTACACGTTCTAGTTTTAGATTTATTAGTAGTTTCACAGAGGTTGTTTTCGAGTGATGAGTTTCATATCCCTTTAAATCTCCTACCTTTTCTCTAATTTTAAATGAATATTTCTAAATCATAGAATTCTACTGGGATATTTTTTTAATTCTATCCATTTTGGTATATTGAAATTTCTAATTTTTGTGTCATTGAAATTAGGCTTCCATTTCACAAAGTTCAAACTAAACCCATTGAATAATTTTAATCTTCAAAGTAACTTTTCTCTAGATTTTAAATCTTTACAATTTATATAGATTAAAAAATCTGAAAGGAAGGAAATACTTACCTAATTTTCATCCATCATTTTGAAGCAATTCTTCATTTTTTATCATTCTGATCATGGGTCAATCTGGATAGCATATAGTCCTCTCCTTTCACACTCAAACCATTTCTCTTTTGTAATTTTGTTACTAATTATAATTGTGTTTTCCATCTTCATTTCTATTTTGTGGTTTGTTTTTTGTCGGTTGATTATAATGTTATTTTGAAAGTCCCCAAATTGAAATTTGGGGTAAAAGGGTTTTGTGGTTTTCTCCACCAAGATATTATTTCTTGATATTTTAGCCCTATTTCTAGGATTGAATGTTACTAGAATTCTATTAACTTCAAAAATTATGGAGACTTTAGGGCATGAATGATCCATTTTTGGGGGATGATTCCCTAAGGTCGTTCTTCCCCTATTTTCTCTCAAATATTGACTCTCTTTTGCATACCTAGTTTTTCCAAAGAAAAGGGCTTGATTTTTTCGCCTTTCTCCTCTATTAACTTCATGATTCTTGTTTGTCCCCTCTCAAAAGAAATTTGGCCTTGCAATGTTCTTTTTGTGGGGTCAAACTAGCTTCCAACCTTCCTCTTCAAATGATTTTTTTTTGGTCACTTTGAATGTTCCCTTTGCAGAAATGGTTTTTTGAAAAGTGGTCGGCCCTAAACTCACTATGTTGCAAAGACTAAACATCATGCAACTCTTTATAGCGATATGGTGAGGATCGTTGATTGAAACTTGATCTGGCGATTGTGATCTCTCAAATGCTTTTATGGGTCTAGGACATTGCTGACATAGGAGAAATTGCACTATTGGAAATGAACAAAATCTTGCTTTAATCCTGGTTAGCCATCCACATTTCCTCAGGTCCCACCGGCTATTAGTTTTTGCAGTGCCTCGCTACTTCACTAATGGTGAGGAGTCAAGTTTTTTTGATAGCAAGGTAGCGAGCTCCAATGACTTGAAAATAACTTGACACTATGAAATACAAAGACCTATCAAATCGTTATCGTTCATGCCAATTGTTTCTAACAACAATTATTGCTTGTCATGCCACCTAGTCATACCATAGTTACTGATAAATTTTGAGGCCACCGTGCTTTTGATTTTGTGGCACCTCACTACTTCGCTAACAGAAATATGGTAAACTTTCTGATAGTGAGATAGCAAGATATCAAAGAGATCATCATTTCGGTGCCAATTTTTGATTGTTTCCAACTAGGTCCCTTTTCCTGATTTGGTAGCATTTGCCAAGTGTTCGTAACTAAATGATCAGTTCAAATTTTTTGCCTACTGTGTTTTTATCTTGCGGTACCGTTTTACATTTCAAGCACTCGCTACCTTGCTATACATAAAAAGTACCCATGTTTTCATAGCAAGCTAACGACAATGGTGGATCTACTTAGATCAGACGGTTGGGGAATCTGAGAAGAAAGGTAGCTTGGGAGCGCAGAAGATAAAAAGACAACAGAATATTCGCCCTATTTGAAATTTCAAATATTTTGCACCTAAAAATTTACGAATGGAATGAAACGTAGGGTTTTCACAAAAAATTTCAAAGGCTAGCAAATAGATGAATTATCTAGAAACTCTATTATCCATTAATGGGTACAATTTGAATTTTCTATTCCTAGACAAAGGAATTTTATCAGGCAAAGATTCAGACCAACAGTGGCTTTGTCTGGGGATGCATGTCCCTTGCGAGCATGGCAAGGATTCAGATCTCTGGGAAAAGAAAACCACACACCTGATAGAAAATTTTTCCTCTCAGATAGCTTTACCAAAAGTAAGAAGCTACCACTAAGATTATGTATAAATGATGGCCCCGAGCCACCAAAATTCAACAAAAACTTTTACCTCTATCATAAATCTGATTCTCATCTAAACATGCATGAGGTAAACTAAAAATATTTCTTCTATCAATTTCACCAATCAGCTTAGCATCATGAATCAACTATCTTAGTAAAACTAGAACTACAACTTCACCTTTATAATGCATATTAAAACTAAATTCCCTTTCAACCACTTGCTCATTATAAAGGTTCTAATCAACATTCTCAAACATATCAAACTAAAAATCCTCTTCATTTAATGACTTATGCATGCTATCAATCTCGAATATGAAAGTTTCATATTCAACTTGAGGAAGAGGATCACTCATACCTTCAAATTGTGTATCCTTGTGCATATCTGGATGGTACTCTGAAGAACAATCTGACTAGTACTCACATATATCATCGACGTCAGAATCTGAAACTAATATGAGATCTTTAAGTGATTCTCTGAGATCAGCAAGTGGGTTAGTCACCTCATTAGAATATTCATCATAAAATTCATTGCAAGGTGCATTCTGACTTTCAACATCTTCATCAGACACCTTGTCATAAATTTCATAAAATGCCATCTCAACAATACTTTCACCATCATATCCAGAAGTAGAACAATCTGATCCCTCATGACAACAAGATAATGCATCATCATTAAACTCATTCTCAACTAAATCTAGACTCTCCAGGTCTTCCTCAAATAGAGGATTGATAACTCCATGCAATGACCCTCTTTGAACATTTTGACAGAAATTAGGTTGATCATCCTCACAAGCATCATCATCTAAAGTGTTATCATATACTTTAAATTCACTACCCATTTTATCCTCATGGAAAATTTCATCGTATGAAGAAAAATAAAAACTATATGAAGACTCCCTGTCTATTTCTTCTATCAAATATATAGTGTCTATAATTACATCCTCCTTATTAGCTTGTTTAGGATAACCATTATAAACAAACTATGATTCATTCCTAAAAATCCCACTATATGCTTGATCTTTATTGTCTGATATAAAAGCACTTGACAACTCTTCCTTGAAATCTCCATGTGTAAAGTTATTAGCATCAACTAACCTTACCATCTCTTTATCTTCATACTTTGTGGATAAATTACTTTCATATTTTTCATTTGCTAACTGATTCATGTAACACAAAAACTGAGATGCGCTTTCTTTTTCAGATTCAAAAGAGGAATTCATACCCTTATCTTCAAATGAGTGTTCACTATCATCATTACTCTCTTCCTCCCATTCAGTATCAGACTCATATGAAGTTAAACATATTGTGTCATTGTCCTCACTATGATTCAAGTTTACCACTCTCATCATCTCCTTCATACAATTCATCTTGATAACACACTGGGTCAACAATTTCATTATCATCATTTAAAAACTGGCTTCCAACTTCTTCATTTCCTGCACATTTTGTTGATCAACCTTATCATCTTGTGTTATCTCTTCATGGTCTATTGGATAAGTAACATCAAGTCCATGATCAAAAGGATAACTTTCAATTTTCTCATTTGCACAAAACTGAGATCTAGGTGCAGCAACTTCATTAGCAATAAAATCATATATACAATCAATATCACAAGAACTTGCTAATGTATCTAGTTCTTGATCTCCAATATCAACACATTGCTGAACCCTATCAAGGTCTGAGATACCTCCTATTGTTATAGCATCATGAGCATGTGTGTTGTCATTTGTAACCAAGCTAACCTTGCCTACACACATGTTCTAATCAAAATTTTCCATTTGATTAAAACCTATAGTAGGCATATGGATATGCTTATTTGAAACTGAAGCATCAATACCATATTCATCCTTTCTTTCAAATACATTATACTAGCAGTCATACATAGAAAAATGACTTTTAGTCAATCCGTATCTCAAGTAATTTTCAATATCCCTACTAGTCACAAAAGCCTAATATAATGTATGTGGTTCTCTATCCCTTAGTAGATAATTCATTTTCTTGTCAAATGCATCAAAATACACTGCTAAACACATTTGATCATCGGGTCTATAATTCTCAGTGATTTTGTTCAAAACTCTTGCAAATTTGATGTTAAAATGAGAAACAAGTTCATCACTCTAAATATGAATCTTCAAGAACTTATCATAAGAGTTAGATACACTTACCCTTTCTCCAAATTGCTCCATGAAGGCAGAATGCAATTTACCCCAAGATGAAATAGAACATGCTGGCAAAAAAGAAAACCAGTCTCTAGCATCACCTTCTAAGGTTTGGACAAATAACTTCATATGAAAGTCCTCATGAGCAATTTCGTAGTCACCCATCAAATCAGCAAACAACTCAACATGGTGACTAGTTGTAACAAGATGGTTTCCACTGAACTTAGGCAAAAAAATTCTAACATCATTGGGAATGACATTTGGGAAACCATGAATACCATTAAAACTTAATGGCATATACCACTTGGTAGAAACGGATCTAGGAATTTCATTAATTGGCTGCATACTGGATGAAATCAATCTTGACATTCTTAACAAATTTGAACCTCATTCACCCCTATTCTAATCTATAATTTGTGGCAAATCTACACCCTTCTACCAATGAATCACTTCAAATTATACACTTCACAAACTTAGAAACAACAACTGAAACTGATCTAATGAAATGTATAACCTTAAAACCATTCTCCTCTTCTCAGTGCTGAAACTTCACTTGATGGAGAGCACACTTGTATAATAATCAATTCTCATAAAATGAAAATACATGAAAATGAGAATACCTTTAGTGTTGTTGCATGAAACTGCCGATCTGCTGATTGGTCTAGTGCTAACATGAATTCCTTCTACCACTGATCATAACCTTACAGAGTCACCATCTCCTTGAGGAGAGAAATGAAATCACAAAAGTGATTTGTATTTATCATTTCAAAATTTTGTTACAAAAAATCAAACAACACTTTGAAACTTACTAGTTAGACACTTATATACTCTCTCTTCTATTTAAAATTTCAACACTACTTTCAGATCTGTCTGACTGAACTGAAAACTCCTGAAGACAATTTATACATCACCGATCTATAATGGTTCAGAGATCCTTTTGAGACAGTTGTCACTCACTATTGTGAAAAATATTTTAAACATGATTCATAACACTACAGATCTGAACTAAATTGTCAACTTTGTAAAATTTTGCAAATCTTAAAAGTACTTAGAAGAGAGAAACCTTTATTCAACAGTTTTGACTTTTATCTTACAACAGTATTCTAAAAACCAAAATCGACTGAATTGATTGAAAATAACACTTAATAATAACAAAATCTACATTCAATCTTGAAGAATACTACTGCAACTGGATAAAACCTTACTGGGAGACATGAATCTTTAGCAAAGAAATGGAAAACACTTCATGACCTTGCTATTTATACCAGAGATTCCATTAATTCTAACAATGAATTTCTTCATAGACTCCCTAGAAGAGTCGCCATCTTTTTGGTGTTTTAAAATGGACTACAACTACTAAGCAACAAAATGCTTAATACCAAGATGACAGTACTCATACAATCTAAACACTAGCCAATTCTTGTTAACAATTGCATGTGCAAAGCACTTGGGCCCAACTTCAACAAAACCAAAGGTGGTTTTCTACTCTTTTGGCTCTACAAAAGTAGGGTGGGTATACCCAGGGATGATTCAAGACTGGGAAAACTATATGAGGATTATTTCTAGTTTTATTCTGATTCTCATCTCAAATCCTTGAATACATACACAATTCTTGATAACTTGATAAACACATTCCATATAACAGATATGGCCAAAAATTCTTCTATAGATCTGCAGATGTTCTCAACAATAGTGGCTAACTGAAGCTAAAACATTCCATGCAGACAAGTACAGGCCAACTTTTAAGATCTACAGGAAACAAAAGTAAAATTGATTCAATTCTGCATTTTTGACAACCATTTGTGATATATTCCACTTTCAGCTGGATCAAATTTGATCAGTACCTAATCCATTGGGGTTCAGAGTCTACAGAAAATCCTTAGATCTGAATTGTTGCCTTACAAAAAATTTCATCAGCAATTCTTATCAAAATTTTATCATTCAAAACCCTTTCCACTACTATAGCAACCTTATCACATTCACCAAAGCTTTTACTTAATCCATTGAATTAACAACAATGATAAATAGATATACAACCTAACTGGATTGCATTCAATTGCATAGGCCTTTACCTATACAACATCAAGATAACCAAGTAATCAAAAGGAGACAAAGTTTAGAAAGAACTGATATGGGGACAGTTCAAAATTTGTATTCATTTTCCTTGAAAATTGTATACAATTTACAATAGACTCAGAATGACCTTTAGAAAGAAACACATATCATTTTGTATTCATGTATTCTCAGAGAAATGATAGAGAAAATACATCACAAACTTGCTTTCAAAACATTGGACCAAAGACAGACTAAGCATGTCACTTAGAAAAATAGAATTCGGACCATTCTTTAGCCTTGGAATCTCACTTAAACAGTGTGAGATGCAATGAGCTTTAGGCTAAGAGAAAGTGATAGGTGTCTTTTACAAGAAAACATTTACATACACTTATCGCAAGATGACAAAAATGTGAGTAACAGCAAAAGTTTTTCATCAAACATTCCTTTTGTGGGCCCCTTTGTTACATGCTCTAATGTAGCTGAGTTGGTTGCTATTATGATCCTCCCTTGTATACAATAGCCAAATTAACCAATGATGAAGTTTTTTTTGATGATGGTACATAAACCTCCACCTGTGGGCTTTCACCATCTTTATCCTGTATGATGGGAGTAACTTCTACCTTTTCTCTCTCTTTAGTTGTATTGGCATCGTATGGTCACAGGTCTGCAACTAAAGGTAACAGATTATCCTTGTCTTCTTCTTCCAGTTGGGTTTGAGTAGTGACAGGGTCAATGATTTGGATCTCCTCACCTTGCATTCCATCACTATCATTTTCATCTTCATCAAACTATTCACTGGGAGCCATATCTACCATCCACTTGTCAAATAATGTGTCATCTAGCTAATTGAACTGTAAAATATCCCTCTGTCTTTTCAGCACATATTCAACATCCTTATTAATGGTAACGAATTCTTGTTTTAAAGAATCAAAGAATATTTGGGCCTTCACCATTTCTTCTGTTGTGGCAGCCCACCATGCATGCCCTGATACATTAATAATGATTCATTCTTAAACAGAATAAATCATCAAGTTCCTTTGCCCATTCATCTTTGCTTTTCAAATTATTCTTTTTATCTAGGGCATGAGGAAACAAATTGAATTTTTGGCTCTTGTACTTTTTCAAGTAGCCTACTACTACCTTTTGTAAATGAATCCTTTTATTATCAAAGTCAGCAAGATCAAAAACAATATCAAATGTTTTTTCAATTTGATCAAAAGAATCATCTATAACAGAGAAACACAAAAATGTTATTTCTTTCTCCCTTCTTACCCATTTATTCACGATGGACATTAGAGCCTCATCATTAGCTTTCAAATCCTCCCAGATACTGATCACCCTTGCCAATTGATCATAAATTAGAGGCCATTCAACTTTGTCCCCCAAATATGTGAGAGCTTTTCTTAGTTTATCTTCATATTTGGATTCCAATTCTACATGTAGGGCCCACAGTTTGCCTTTTTCTTCTTCAAAATCCTTAGCAGTGTAGTATTGTGGCTTTTGGGGTATATCTGGTATTTCTATGAGAGGGGTGGATTTGAAAGGTTCAACTGGGGGGTGAGGGTATGTTATTCTTGGCCTAGTGGTCCTTCCCAATAGCTTGTTCTCAAGCTCAATTCTCTTTTTTACTTCTTTATTGTAGGCATCCACCACTATTTCATACCTTCTCTGCAGCTCAGTCATTTCCTTTTCTTCCTTTTCTGTAGTGGCCAAGTCAAATTGAGAATAATCCACATTCATGTGGGCTACCTATACATGTGAAGTATCAGCAACTCTCCTCACAATGATACTCTCTATTAGTCCTGAATCATCAAGCTGTAATAGAGTAGTCCTGGATCCTCTTCTTAATGACCACACAACAAGAGCAACTTGGTCATTACTGAATGTTGTTCCCAAGAATTCCTTTCTATCTGGGTCTTGTAATCCCAAATTATCTAACACAATTAAAAATTAAGGCATCAGCAATGTCCCAGTTGGGCAATAATAAAATATTTGCAGCTTTTACCATTTGTCTCCCCTCTTCAGGGGTTATATTCTGGAACTCTTGTATAATTTGTTCCTTTATTTGATTCTGGATGGAGGCTTCATCCATTTCTAGATGCTCTGCTTTCATATGCCTACATCTTTTCTCAAAAATGTGCATGTTTTCCCTCCACGCAAACTGATGGAAAGCCCTAGATTTTACAAAACTGTTATCAAACAAAAATTGCTAACTAGCTTGTTCCAAAATAGGGTCTAATTCCCTTCCCCTGAAATATGCTATAGTTAATTCAAAACTCAGCACAAGATGCTCTTGGGGGTTCCCTTCATCAATTTTTTGCCTGGGTAACAAAAACTCCTCCTTGTGAACCAATTTGTTCCATTTTCTCATTGGTGAGTTGCTCCTCCTCAATTCTCATAGGAGTTTGGGAAGGTGAGTAACCTTCATCATGTGATTCCTCTTCCCTTATTATTTCTCTTCTCTTGGGAGAGGGTTCAGGGGGCCTTTCTTTATAAGCAGCACTAGTAGATTCAATTATCTACTTTCCTTTATTTATAGTGGGTCTCTGATCCTGAATGATAGTATATCCTGTCCTCTTTTGCACAACTAGTGAGCCTGCCCCTATGCTAGGAGTGAAACCCAATTTCCTCATTACTTCCCTAGCTTTTTCTGGAAAAGAATCAATGAAATGTTATTTCTTCTCATTCATTACCTCCATTATTTTAGGGAATGTATTCATAAGTTTATTTATCATATATGTAGTAGTTACAGCATTATCAAGAGGGTTGTAATCTTTGTCAAAATAATTAATAAAATCCAAAACTTTTGAAAAAACCCTCCACTTTTCTTTCTTTGTTTCTTGCTCCTGTAGAGAGTATTCATTCCTTATTACATCTTTAGGGAAATAAAATTCATGCTTAACTGGACGAAGCTTGATCCTATGTCTAAGAGCTGAATTAAAGAAACCTTCAGCATCACAAAAATGAGGGTGAGATACCGCCATTTTATATTAATCCAAAAAATTTTAGAGAAAGACCCACCCTTCCTTAGTTATTACAAATTGGTGAGCTACAGTGCAAGTAAGAAAAATTGATCCCATTCCCCTTTTGTGCAAAAATGTCTCCTCCACTCCTCCCAACTACCACAAGAATTCAGCTACTCCTACTTTTAAAGGCACCTGATAAGGTAGTACATGGGTGGTCCCTTTGAATCCATAAACTCTAATGATAGTTGAGACTGGATATGGGATGATATCTCCCCAATTATGTGAAACTTTCAAATTGTGGGGTTCATCCATAGGTTTGACAAGAAGCATTAGTGCCTTAGGAATTTTGGGCTTGTCACTCAATATGAGGAATCTTAACTTGGAAGCAAAGTGTCTATCAAATCTAATAAAACTAGCATTTTTTGCCTCCCAAGTCATATCTGCACTCCATAATTGAACTGGAAGTGCTTCCCCCTCCTATATTTTGTTCAAAACCATTTCCTTACCAAAGTATGTACACCCTTTAAACAAAAACATGTGCATCAATAGGGAATATTGGCCCCAAACCTTCTCCATTTTTCTCTTTGTAATCCCCACCAATCCAATGTGAATTTCATTAACTAGGTATGAAATAAAATCAAAAATTATCTCTACACCGAAAGAGGAGATTTGAGTGATCATATACATGAAGCTCACAAGGATAAAATCTTCTTCATCCTCTCCAAAAACTCTGCACAAGGTTCTGTATGTATCTACTGCCCTAGCATTGAAACATGATTTCTTGAAAGGTTCTTTAGAGGATGATGTTATTGCTAGTAGGTTTCCAATTCTACCTATGTGGGCCTTCAATGCACCTTGTCTAACTACATTCTGTTTTGACATATACTCTTTTTCTAATTCTGTCAAATCAATGAGCACATGATACCTAGTAAGAGGTCCCAAGCGAAAAACTTCCCTAATCTCTTCTGGGCTGATGGTGATTAAAATTTCACCATTTACTCTTCTCACTACCCTTGTGGCTTGATCATAATTCTTTGCCACTGCCTCAAGGAGGTCATAATCCATGAATACACTGGGAACAACTAGCTTTCCTAGGTCAAAATTCCATATATTGGCATGTGGGGCATACAATTTTCTTTCTGCAAACCATTTCTTGAACAAATTCAAACTAGTTTGTGAGGTTTGAGCATCCTAGACCCAATTACCCTTATCATACAATCCATCAGCTATCCTCAACCTAGGGTTTAATGAGGTTAATCTTTTAACTTGCACTGTCTCTATAGTAGACTCTGGCAGCAACTCAAGCAAGTCATCATGCACATTTCTATCCAAATAATTTATTTGACCTGAAAAATCCCTTCTTCGGAGGCATCTTGGATTATATATTATAGAACTAAAAAACCTACAGAGATTATAGTAGTACTACTTACTTGAATTCTATCTTTTTTTTCCTTTGTATTTCTGCAAACTTTCTGTGAACAGACTACTTCACGAATTCTGCCAAACTTCAGCACGATTTCCTTCAGTAATTGCTTCTGCTCAAGAATAGCTCAGAATCTTTGCTCGCATAAGGTGAAACTGATGAAATCTTCTGTGTTATACTCTATTTTTCCTCACATGCGATGCTTTCATGTCTAATTAATACACAGAGTGGCACCATATTTTGCATTTAAAGCTGCGTCGTCGATCTTCAAAAATCCTACGATCATGGGATACAAAGAAAAAAAACTAAGTGTTGCACTTGACAAGTTGGTCAATTGATCCAATGAAAATTTCCCACATACACAACTCTTTCCTTGATGATGCTTCTGTCTAGACCCACTAGCAACTGAGGACATGTGTCAGCCGATTGCTACTTCACTATGCATAAAGAACGAGCACCTTGCCATAGCGAAGCAGTGAAAACCATCAATCTGACCTTAATCTAGTAGATGATATGTTACTATACTTGCTTAGAAAGATGGTGGTGGGCCCTTATTCGCTATATCACTATACTTATCTCCCTAGTAACTCTTCATGGCAAGAAGATGATGGCCATTGATCTGAGATCAAATCAAAGGTGGGCAAGCTACACGAAGTTTTCTAAAAAGTGGTCGTCCCTACACTTGCTATGTCACAAAGACTAAACATCATGCAACTCTTTATAGCAAGATGGTGAGGATCGTTGATTGAAACTTGATTTGGCGATTGGGATCTCTCAAATGCATTTATGGGTCCAAGACATTGCTGACGTAGGAGAAATTGCACTGTTGGCAATCAAAAAAACCTTTCTTTAAGCCTATTCAGCCACCCACGTTTCCTCAGGTCCCACCAGCTATTGGTTTTTGCAGTGCCTCACTACTTCGCTAATGGTGAGGAGTCAGGTTTTTTCGATAGCGAGGTAGCAAGCTCTGATGACTTGAAAAGAACTCAGTGCCGTGAAATAGAAAGACCTATCAAATCGTTATCGTTCATGCCAACTATTTCTAACAACAATTATTGCTTGTCATACCACCTGGTCATACCATAGTTACTGATAAATTTTGAGGCCACCGTGCTTTTGATTTTGCAGCACCTTGCTACTTTGCTAACGGTGATATGGTAAACTTTTCTGATAGTGAGATAGAGAGATATCAGAGAAATCATCATTCTAGCACCGATTTCTGATAGTTTCCAATGGGGTCGCTTTTCCTGATCCGACAGCATTTTCCAGGTTTTCGTGACTGAATGATTAAATTTTCCGCCTACTGTGTCTTCATCTTGTGGTCCCATTGTACATTTTCAGGCACTCGCTACCTTGCTATAGATAAAAAGTGCCCATGTTTTCATAGCGAGGTAACGACAATGGTGGATCTACTTAGATCGGACGATTGGGGAATCTGAGAGGAAAGGTAGCTTGGGGTTGCAAAAGATAAAAAGACAACAGAGTATTCACCCTATTTGAAATTTCAAATATTTCATGCCTGACAATTTATGAATGGAATGAAATGTAGGGTTTTCACAAAAAAAATTCAAAGGCTAGCAAATGGATGAATTATCTAGAAACCCTATTATCCATTAATGGGTACAATTTGAATTTTCTATTCCTAGACAAAGGAATTTTATCAGGCAAAAATTTGGACCAACACTATTGACTATCAAAAATGAGATGAGCAATGATGAAAGAAGAAACTCAATTGCCTATAAATAAGCTGACTGGCTGAGTGATGGTCCCTACACATTTATCCATTCAAATTCTAGTTTAATTATTTAAAATGATTAATCTTTACAAATCTTTAACATAAATGCAAGTTTGTGTCAAAAAAGTTATAATGCATGTGAAGCTGATGGAAGAAGGAATGCCACCCATAGTGACACGACATCTATTACTATACACTGCAAGTGGTATAGGGTGAAAGGAAACGTGTCACCATTCTAGAGACTTGAAGAAGGTTGAGGCTTCATTCAAGATGTTTGGCTTGAAATAAACCTTCAACCATTGATATATCATCATTTGTTCTTCAAAATTAGCAAGGTCAAGACCCATTTCAACAAACATTGCTGAGAGGTCTGCCTTTTCCTACTCCTTTTTAAGCTCTTTGATGGTGTCCATGAGATTAGCAGAGAGAACCTACAAAGCTACAATAATCCTAGTAGTAAGATCACTTTTTTCATCATCCTCCTCCATAGTCAAATTAGGGTTGACAATAGGGCTTGGATTTTCATTCGACAATCCCTCTTCTATAGGTAGTTCCATTTTTGGCAACCAACTATGTTTCTCATAATTGAAACAACTGAGCAGGATGTCTGCAATTTAAAGAATATTTTTCAACTAGATTCTACTCTACCATAAATGCAATAGGACATTCCACATACATGTCATCCTATAGAAACCTCATTTTATTATCACTCTTTGATTTAATACTGAGTGTAATCTTTTGATAATCTAACAACTAATTTGAAAAATATATGATTAATTTCTAGTCATTGATTCATTGAGTAATCACATCATTTTCTAGCACATTCACCAACACATTATATATATTTTCACTAGATGGAAAAAATCACCTAATCAAATATGCATTTTTTCCAATAAATGGGAAAAATTACCTAATACAATATATATATTTTTCCAATAAACTAGAAAAATTTCCTTATAAAATTCATATTTTTTCTATCAAAAGGGAAAAATCTCCTCGATTTTATGAAATTTTCTAATAGTCAGAGAAAAATTGCATCTAAAATTAAACTTTTCCTAACATCAAAAAAAAAATTGCCAATAGAATTTAATTTCCCGGATTTGCCACGAATATATATTTTTCAAAGAGGGGGTTTCTTAAAGTTATCACTGATGCTACTAACCATTTTCACAACTAAGGAATTTGACACATTCAATGACTAAATTGAGAAAATACAGGTAGGAAGTCAGACCATGGTAACAATGCTCAAGGATATCCAGGACATGCAAGAAAAGGCTTAGGCCAATATTTTGGAGGTAGATAGGCATTATAGTGTGGTGAGACTAGATATTTTTTATGATGACTCTAGAAAGAACTTATGTTAATTAATAGAAGTAGTAGTACAATAGTTTTAGGTGTCCTTTGAGGTGATCTCTTCAAAAGATGATAATAAGGGAAAAATTAGAAGAAAGCAACCAAAAACTTGAGGATGAAAAAGATGTATCACCAAGTATATTAAAAAATGTGGAGTCTATAACACATACAAATAATAAATTAAATAAGAAAATTGGAGAATGGGAGGCAAAGAAACAAAATAATGGGAAGAGAAAGCTAAGGAAATAAAGAAACTTGGCCAACATCAGTTTTCACAATTGACGGAAGAGCTACATAAGGAAAATAAAACAATTACAACCTATTAAAACAAAGTTTAGTGACTCAAATGAAAAAATTACAAATATAATCAAGAACATTATAGAAAACATTTGGGGGGATAACATGAAAGTGTTATAGATGTTTATGGGAAGATCAAAGAGGATGGTGAGAAGAACGAACATCTTTTTCAAATGGATAATATTGTAAATTAGATTTTTAACCCAATAAACACAAATAGTGACAAACATTTGGAAATCAAGGGAATTAATGACCATGTTCATACAACAATAAAGATAACAATCATCATTCAAAAATGTCAAAAAATAAGGGAAGAAGAGGAATATTTGAACTCATTTGGGAGAAAGGTCACCAAATCGAATACAAATAAAAAATGATAAGTCTTGATTTGTTGAATCCTTTCCTACTTACTCATCGATGAAATTCATTGAAAGGGAATCTTAAATAAAAAAGTTGGAGGACACAATGAAATTTGAAGTTGGCATGTTTCCTTAAGAAACAACACCTGAAGGCATTGTAAATTACGTCAAACCATTAACAAATTATCTGAATGTATTGGTTGGATGGAGAATTATTTTCAAGTAAATCTTCCAAATATAGATCTTTGATGAAGTTGCAGGTCATCTACTAAAACATAGTGAGTTTTGAACTTCTAGCCAAAGAAAAATGGAGCACCATAAAAAATTTGGTAGAATAGTGTCATAATCAATCAATAATAGTATGTGAAAGTACTTTCAATCATCTCTATATTTTAATTCTATTTATAATTGGTTAAATTTAGTTTAAATTTTTTACTTTATTTCTTGAACAAGAGAAGTGTAGCATAATCTAGATGCTAATTTGCCAAACTGACATACTATTAAATATATAATAATGAATTAATGCTACTCTTCACATGAGACCAATCAATGCGAAGCCATTATTGCTCCCTTGTTTCTAAAAAAGAGAATTCATGGTCATTTTCTAACTCTAAGGGATATAATTTATGATTATGAACTTGGGTATTGAAATTTGATTTTTGTAAAATGAATTCATTGAATTGTATCAATTATCATATGTGTGAATAAAGTAATGAGAGTCTCTATAAATTTAATCATATGAATTGCTATATTTTCACAAAATTAATGAAAATCTTCAAGGATTATACCATAAAAATTATCATACGAGTTTAATAATGTAAATTTAAAATCTTAATAGTAAAAATTGAATTATTGATGGCATCATCAACTACATACATTTTTTTTTGACATTAGAAAATGTTATAACTTATTATGTGTGATAGATGATCAAACATAGATAATAGTGTGCATAATCAATAAATTAAACTATAGTAATAAGTTCAATAAGCATCTATAGACTAGGACCTACTACTTGTACAAATGTTAGAGTTGTCACATCATCTTATCATCTGAATCTTCCAATTCCTCAACATCAAGTTTAGATTATCCTTCATTTCATTATTTTCTATGTTTCTTTAGTATTCATACCTCAGCTTAAATGCATCTCAACTTTGACTTTAGTGTTATCAATACTACACTAGTAAATTTGGACCTATTTTTTGACACTTTTTCTTTGAAATTATGACTACAAAACATCGAAAAATACCATCACTAAATTGCAATCAAAAGTTTGACGACTAAGACAAGGGTTGATATATTGACAGAAGAAATTGTCAAAATTTATTTCCATCATTGTCCCATGGCTATGCTAGACAACTAGTTCAGAATGTTGAACTATTGATGCCTATGAGAGATGGTTCAACGGGTAATCCACATCATCAATGGTAGGAGGTGTCAAACTATTGACAACCTAGAGATATGTTGCAATAGATTTATCATACTCTTGATGGTAGTATCCATTGAATTATCGATGACCTGTAGAGATGTTTCAATGGATTGCTTATACCGTCGATGATAGTAAATGTCAAAATAGTGATGATAGTCGGAGTTTTTTTTTAAAAAACAATGTAGCAACAAGAAAAATTCTATAAAATAATTGATATTGAAATCATTTGTTGATTGATTATTCTTCACACCAATCTATTCATTAATTTTTCTTCACACCAAGTTGTTCAATTGATCAATGGAAGATTTGAGATTGAGGTTATTATTTTTTACTACATTCTACATTCCCTATCCCATGTGGTTGTAGACATGAGATGATTCTCTAATTCCAACATGGCAATTGGCTAAGTGGATTCTACAAATTTAAGAGCATATGAGATCTATTAGAGAAGTCCAAATCTAGCATGTATATTGAGAAGGGAATAAAGCGGCTGATAGACTAGCAAATCTAGGGATTAAAATTAGAGAGTTGAAAATGTTTGATTGTGTAGATCTCTTGTCGACATCCTTGCAAGAGATTATTGCAGAAGATATGTAGGCCTTTATGAGAAATGGTATAGGTTAATGTAGAAGAAGTCGCATCATATGATGAAAGGAGTGCTTCTTGTGAACTTAGTCCTTTTGTAGTTTTGGTCCACTATTTTTTTGGAAGGTTTTAGTGTCCTGGTAGAAAGTTTGACTAAATACCTTCTTGAATCTTGGCTTAAGAGCTAGTGACAGTCAACTTGTTTCCTTTTTAAAAGAATTGTGCTTTTTCTTTTGCACTGATCTAATGGCATTTTTAGGGATAAGGTGCAAATGTATTTAGGTTGTAGACTTGGCAGAGGCTCTAGAGGAGAAAATTGTGAGACATTTTAAGTAGGCTAATGATCAAGAGAAAGTTACCATTATTAATTTGTTGAGGGTGGATTATTGGTCAACTAGGCATATGCATGATGGGAAATTGATTTTTGAGCTTTTTCATCCTATTGTCCAAGTATTTGGTCACAAAGTGCTTGTTAATGGTATGATTCATAGAATGTTGGCAAAAGATATTTATATGGAGGTATCTATTGCAATGGATCTAATTGATACAAGCTTATTGGGTGGAGGGATTCTAAGTTTATTTTTTAGGGAAGAGGTAGGTAAGAAAAAGTTGATGAAAAAAGCTTGGAAGGTGTTTCAGAAATGTGTGGTGGAGGTGTTTGACATGAGCAAGTTTGAGGCTTTTTGTTCTTTGAATGTGAAGCTATTCCTATTAGAAGTATCAAAAAGGCTTATCTCTATTGGAAATCAGATAGGTTATCTATCTCATTAAGGTAGTAGGATGGGTTTGTTTGTTGAAGTATTTCTATATTGGAGTGTATGCTCCTTCTTTTGATGTAATGTTTTTCTCAGTAATATAAAGGGTACAATCTCTTGTGAGAGTAGCTCCATGTCTGCATACAACTTACAGAGAAAGCAACATGTCCATTTCTACCAGAGAAGCAATACATAAACAATATATTGTGGTCAAAAGAAAAGAAAACATTGAAATTGAAACAAGCTGTAGGCTTGAATTTTTGAAGTTTATTATGATTTAGATAATTCAATTGAATAATGAAAGTGTTGATTTCAAAGATCAATATTATGTCACAAATAAAACATGTAAATTATATGAAATTTTGAGATTTTGTCATTGTACACTTAAGCCCAAAAGGAATATTTTCACCTGAGATCAATCTTAAATCTATCTTAAATCATAAGTAAACAATGAAAATACAACTTCAGATCAAAAACCAAATTATCAATATAATAGTGTGGGCCAACATTTCTCGAAATGCACTAAACTAAATATATCTTAAAGTGATGAGAACCAAATCAGCATAAATTGTAAATTAATCAAAGATAGCATCCCTCCACTTAACACTAAGACCTTTGATAAATATTAGACTAAAGAAAAACATTAATATCTTTGTGATATGATTATATAGATTAATTTAATCTTAAAATATTTTAGACATAATATGGATATATGGTACCAATAAGTTTCTAGAAAATGTCAATACTCACAAGCCATAGAGGAAGCATTGGTATAGATTACTTTCCTACAGTATGATTACTAATCATAGAAATATCAAAATGAACTAGTTGAAGCACTAACTAGAAATGTTGAAAACTCTCTTGCTTCTCTTAATAGATCATCTGCATTGAGATATGGAATAGACAACCAAATAGAAACTCCTTGGTTTGAGCTTCACTTGGTTTCGAGAATCCTTTCATATTCTCTACTTAACAAGGCCAACCATGTGAAGGTGGAAGCTCATTTGGCCTCTCCCCCCACCCTATAATCACTCTCAATTCCCCATTAACAACAAAGTAAATATATATTTCATTCATTCATTTTAGAAGTATATTCGTTGAATCATTATACTCACATAACATACATTAACATGACATACAATTAATTAATACATATAAACATTCATCAATAATTTGTGAACACATCAATTATTATATTCACATAACTTTCATTAACATGAAAAATAATTCATTAATACCTATAAACATACATCAATAATTCATGAAGACATCAATCATTATAATCACATAACAATATTCAATAACATGACATAAAATTCATCAACATTAATAAAAATGTATCAACATTCAACATCAATAAGAAAAATTCATAAAAAATCATTAATAATAAACATTCATCATCACAAAATCCCATTAATAAGAAATATTCATCATCATACAAATCCATTAATAAGCAACATTCATAAATATCCATCAACACATTCATCATCAAACAAGGTTTGCAACATTTATTTATTCTTTTGTTTTTCCTTTTTTTGAAGATAAAGGCTAATAGGCACATCTTGACTATCTTCAACATCCTGTGGCTCTTGTGGTTCTGATCTTATGACATGAGGATTCCTCTTCTTTCATTGAGGATAAGGCTGATGCACCCCTGCAATAAGAAATAAATGGGTTTAATTCTAAACTTTTCTTTTTTTAATGTTATAAGTATTTCATTAATCTAAAGAACATAACAGGGATTTTTCTTTACCTTCTAGTGCCACATCATCTACCGTCACATTTTTTTTAGCCCCAACCTCAACATTTTCAACACTAACATTGCACTCTGCATACTCAAAAAATATCACATAAAGGTTTAATTCTATTAATAATTACATGATTAATTTATGTTGGGAGTAGTAGGCTCTAGTGAAATGTCATGCATGTTTTGTTATCATTAATTGAAATTAACATCAAATAGATTATTTTTCATGAAGTTCTTAATTAATGTTATTATTCATTTGGCCTATTTACCTGTGTGTCAACTACTACACTAGAATCTTCTACACCTATTTGGCCACTAGAATATGTGTAGTGGCGGGTAACCACTGCTTTATAGGCTTGCTTGAAGGCTATTTGTTTGTCCTCTTCTGTGGCCACTAGATTAATTTCAATGCCCTAAATTTTTTGCATAATATTTTCAATATTGAATGTATTGATTATTTGTAAATTTATATTTAAAAAATTGATATGAAATTTCATTTAACTACTACTTACAAGGTGTGATTGAATTTTCATATATCCACTAGAGCCAAGATGGTGTTGACCAACCTGCTCTTTCCTAGCTTGTGTCTCCTTCGATGTGTCCTACATCCTATTTATGTAAACTTTGAAAACTATTAAAAATATGTTAGATTATATAAATCCACAATCAACATGGTTGATCTTCTCTGTTAAACTCTTTAATAGGTTAACATTTGAAATAAAAGCACAAACTCTTGAATGAGATGCATTATGTATCTAGATTATAACTTAGACATTGATAACATAAACATGTTATAGAATTGCATTTATGTGTAAGATATAATAACTTATAAGGATTAACTCATTAAGGGTTGTCTTGTTTTTATTTAGTGAATTAGCTTCTATTTACTAAAGAAAAGAGTTACAAATATGACAGTATATCAACTCTCTTAATAGACATTATATCTCAAGAGCAAGCATTATAATATATTGGTTTCTATTTTTAGGCCTTAATGAAAACTTATGATAGTGGAGTACAAGCTTGCTTCCTTGCAACTTTTAGGTTGCTTAAAGCATGATATTTCTTTTCTACCTAAAATTAATGGTGCTTGAAACTATGTTATAGTGTAGGAATACATTAGTTTTCTTGTATGATTCAGAATGAAGAATACATTGATTGTATGATTCTCACAATATGAAGAATACAATAAATCAATATTCTTGAAAAAAAAAACCATGACTGAAGTTTATGAGACACATACCTATTTTTGTCAGGTGGTGGGTTAATTCCTTTATCCTTTAGTCTCTTCTCTTTTGTATCTTCAATGATGTCATTCCACTCCAATTTTGGCACCATAGGAGGATGCTCGTACCTTGGGTTGAGCTTTAGAGTCCTTTTGTGTTGGTCTCTCACAATCTTTAGATGTTTGTAAGCCTTTTTTAGAATTTTGGCTTTGTTCAAAATATTTTGACCAAAGAACTCCTCCATAGCTTTTATGAGAAAATCTTAGGGGCTTGGTCAGTCTAGCTTTTAATAAAAAATAAAATTGTTAGATAAAAAATTAGTTCAAGGATGAACAGAAAATGTAGCAACCAATTATATCAAGCTATGTACCTTTTACATAACGTGGGCCCAAATATCTTCAATCTTAAATCATAAAAAGTTTCATAAAAAAGATCATTTCCTGCAAAATCATCACCATATCATTAGTCAAAAATGAGTTATGAATAAGTAAGCTACAATTACACTCTAAATAATTACAAATTTAAAGTACCTAGAGGTTTGCGCAATTTTAAAGGAATCATATCTTTCTCAACCATCAACAATGATGCCTCCAATGATCCAATACAAGTAACATAGACTGGTCCAAGAAAGGCTAGTAAATTATCAACAATACTCATATCAGTTCTACCATTAGCATCACAAGGTCTACCTGGCACATAACAAAGTTAATCAATGTCATAATATACTCAAATGAACAAGAAAGTACAAATATTATCATATTTAATAAATAAAAAATATTGCAAAACATGGATTTACCATCTCTAGCAGTAGCAGGTGTGGATGTTTGCATGCTCCTTGTTGTCGATTTGTAGTTAGCAATCTTAGAGTGTTGACTGGCCTCGTGGAAGTAGGCATATGGAAATCATTAGCACCTAAAAAATAATCATATATATACAATGTATTTTTCATGTCCCCTATTTTCGTCTAATAGAATTTAGAGCTAAATAATAAATAACAATGGTATCGCTATTGAGAGAAACTCTCCATCCATGAGTCATTCCTATAGCAATATATCAGGAGAAAAAGATCATCATATCACAATAACCAATATTTAAAAGATAATTGCATATGTACAACACCATATGACAAGCTCATATTTTAATTTAACCATATGACCAACGAATGTCATACAAAAAATAAAGAGAAAAATGATTTAATTATATAAATGGTATTAAATATACTCCTAACCTTGTTTTCAAACTACTATTTATAAGACCGACACTTCTAAACAAAGGCCAAAAAATCAACCAAATTACCCATCATTAGAAAATGACTAGTACACAACCAAACCTAGCAAAATAGGAACTAAAAATATGACCAAGTTTTCTACCAAAATATTTATTTATTATATTTACTACAATATTCACCATGATGAAATACATTCTCTTTTCTTTTAAAGTAGTTGTACTCTTGTTTAATAGACTTAATAAATAATAAGAGATGAAGGAAGATTGAAAGCCCTTCTTGTAATGTCCTTTATTTAGTTGTGTTAGGAAATAGGGACAATTACTTCAACTTCTCTTTTTACTATGATAATTGGATGGAAATAAAGAAATTAATGAAACTTTAACCAAAAATATCCTATTTCTGATATGAAAATTAATATAATGAAAATATTGTCATTGATGTCAAAACAATTCAGGTGATTGTTAGAAGTTGTCCTTGATGTCAAAAGTATGCTTATTAGGCAAATTTATATCAGGACCAACATATGCATTACTTGGCATTTGAGCATTGCAAATAAGTATGAGTACACCAATCATAATTGAACTTGAAGGACAAATTGATTCGCTAAAGAGTGCATTGAAAATTGTGATATGGAGTGATATGTTCCTCACAATAACCAAGAAGAAACATCATCTACAGTTGTAGATATAAAAATAATATCCATTTGTCAAAAAATACAGTGCACTACTATTGGAGATGGAAAATGAAGGAGAGACACATAATAAAATGCAAGCCAAGATGGAAACAACCAACATTAATAACAATCTGGCAGATTCAGCAATCAACATTAAAGAGCACATAAATCTAGAGTGATATGTATATATATAATAGGATTATATTTAAAGAGTCTCATTATTCATTAACCAATAAATATAGAGTAGAAGCAATGAAGAGAAGACAACATTGGGTACTATGCATTAGATGAGAGAAAGAGAAACTTTATAAATCATATGTTGAGTCACTTCAAAGCCAACATACAGTATAAAAGAAACCATATGACCAATGACCAACCGTTATGTATAACACAGATATTAGAATCACATCATCACAATCTCATGGACATAGAATTGGTCAAGAGGATATACATTTAAGACTATATCATGATAAAGGTTCAACAATTATAATTAGAAAGATATATGAGTTTTCCACATACAACAATTATCTTAAGTATCAAAAAATGAATACAAGTGGTTAAGTAAAGGAGAAGAGTGAACATGAAAACAATAATATAAAACTATCAATAATAATCATGAAGAAAATAATTTCCCTTTTGATGATTGAGAAATGAAATCACATACCTGTAGGACATACACTAGTACCTCATTAGGTGGAAGAACTAAGTGTGGTCTCAAAAAATCCCATAACAAAACATACATATTGTGGTTCATGATCCATAAATTAGTATAAAACATAAATCTTTATTGAACTATTGTCCTAGCAAAAGACTCATTGTTACTTACTTCTAGACAGCGTGCTCTATGATACAATTCATTTCTTGTGGCCTCTTTTTCTTCTATTGCATTTGGATCCAATAGAAGCCCAAGAATTTGTAGATTAATGTTCTTTAGGGTCTTTTTACCCAAGCTAACAGGTCATTGTTATATGCGATGTCATCTTTGCATAATATAGTGGTTGTCATATCAACAAGTAATTACTATTGTGCAATTTCTTTCTTTCCATTTCCATTTCCCTATGAATCATATTATGACAACAAATATCAGTAAAATAATCAAAATAAGTCCAAAACCTTCACGAAAGTAACATAATAATCTAGAATTTTATAAAATTAAAATTGCATTAATTTTTATATAGAAGGTTTACCTGCACTAGAGAAGGGGTGGAAGCAACATCCCTACCTCTATCATCTGATGACTCAGCCATGTCACCTTGTGGCAAAGAGTATATATATATATATATAAACATCACCATAATCAAAGGAATAGTCCACTTATCAAAAAAAAACTCTTTATTAATATGGTATATTGTATATTATATTTCTAATTGGAAGTAATTAGTTTAAATTTTACATATATAGAACTTAGAAGTCCCACGATAGTAACTTTCTTTGTATCTACGCAATTCAAATTGTAATCTATTAGCAACTCTTCCACTAAACTTATTGATTTTATCACACATACAAAACATGATTTCCCTCGTGCACCTCAGAAATGCAATTGGGTTGCTTATTAGTTAACCCAAGATGTGTACTATTTATAAAACCTACAGTGTTCCTTGTTTCTTTTGGCCTTCCATCAATATACACAAGTAGTCTTTTACTTTGTTCATTTTCTTTCCATTGTAGATAATTTGCTGATAGTGCATACCTATGCATACTTTTTTATACTGAACTATCTACGTCCAATTTTTGTAATTGTAACAAGGTTCTACATACTCCATCAATTCAACAACCTTATTAGAGCTAACATTTATTCCATCCACGAAAAATAGGCCCAAACCATATAATGATGATGGAGTTATGCGATATATCCTATCATTAACACAAAAATTAGTATTAATTGGAGGTATTTCCTTGGGTACCCATTCTTTCTCAAGATATGTGTACCTTAAGGAAACATTCATGTCACCCTTTGTGTCATCATTATAAGAACATGACCCCCCTTGAGCAAGGAAAAATTGCATGCATTTATTGAATTTTCTTCTAATCTTTTACCCTCTAGTTTGTCTCTCTTTCGTAGATCTACTACATGTCTCACTATCCTCTTCTATTCCCACATTTCCCTCACTTGAGGAAGATAAATTTGATAGATACCTATTTGGTGGTACCTACAGCCCATCAAATGAGAGATATAGTTGGAGGAATGAAATATCAAGAATGAGGCTACTATTGCCTAAAGTTAATGTCAAAAGCAAAGAGAAAGCAAGCATTTAACAAACTTATACCTCCTGATCCATGTCACTTTGTACGATCCTCATCAAAGAGGTATAGTTTCCTATATGTGTAAATCATTTTTCTTAAGTTAGTTACAAATTACATGATACTTATGCTACAAATTATGCATAGAACATAACATGAACAATATGAATATATTGCCAAAAACATAACATTGTATATTTTTCAATTGGTTACCTCTATAAAAAAACATATTATAAGTAATTAGAACCTAATACATTTCCATTGATCATGTCATTGATCATCTTCTTCATCCATCTCATTATCATTATTGCCTTCATCATCCAAATCATTAGAATGAACATCATCATCAACATCATGATCATCACTATGACCATCATCATTGTCATCATCATCATCATCACCATCACCATCACCACCATCATCACCATCACCATCATCATCATCATCAATTCCATCACCATCATCATGAACATCTTTGCCATCATCATCATCATCATCTCCTTCTTCATCTTTGCCATCATTATCATCATCATCTCCTCCTTCATCTTCGCCATCATCATCATCATCATCATCATCATCATCTAATCCATCTTCTTATTCAATCACATTATACTTTACCATTCTTTCTCTTGGATCATGTTTAATTACAAATGACCAACCCAATTTATGTGGAACACCAAAGTAAAACACTTGCTCACATTGGCTTGGAAGAACATAGGACTTATTTCTAACTAGCTCAAATGACCTTGTATTAATCATTGTAAATCCATTATCATGTTCAATAATAGTTCTATTAAGATCATTTTGATTCAATCATAGACTATACCATTTGACACCGAATATAAATTTTTTGAAGGAATTAAAGTTGCACTCAATTATATCATCCAAAATTCCATAGTATATGTTTTCAGATTGTTGAGGATGCATGTCATTTCTAGATGAAATATGGGTGGCCTCGAACATTGCATTTATCCTAAAATTGCAAGTTCTCTTAGTCTCGTCCACCTTTTTTATGCAAAATTTACAACTATTGTAGTACATATGATGCAGGAGCATCCAGAGGTATAAGGGAAATCCTGTGTCACCCAAAAAAATATACTTAGACTTAGTTTATGTTTCATGTGTTTTCATTTTTGGATACCCATTTGGGTCAAATAAAGGTTCCAACTCTCACAGTTCCACTATCAGTGTTTGTGTAAATCCCAAAAAAATAGGAGTATGTAATTGAGCCATCATTTTGGTGAACTAGGAGGTGTAAATTGGCCAGATGAATGTAATTGTGATTTAGAGCATTCCAAAAAAAGAATCAGGTCAAAAGGCCCCATGGTTTGAAAGTTATTGCAGTTTTTCAAGTTTTGGAGACCTCCTAAGAATGCTCCAAAGTCAGGTTAGGGGCATTAAATGACCTCATAAAGGGCCAAAAAATGGGATAAAAGATAAGCTTGTCCATAGGGCTATAGAGCACTTTGAGAGCTTTTTGAAAATGTAAACGGTTCGTCAATCAGAGCTACGGTTCAAAAGTTATGCCTCCCGAAAGTTCGGTTACCATTTCTGGATTCTTCTAGATTTGCACCAACTTCTAACACAGCTTTTGGAACCTTCTATTTGGTTGGTGGATGCCTACTAGCACTTTCTAGAATGTACTCCTAGTCCTTAACCCTCTAGGGTCTATTTAAGGAGATTTCTGGCATTGTAAAAGGCAGTTCGGAGTGTAGTTTGAGAGGAGGTACTAAAAGGAGAAATTATCTCCAGATTTATGCTATTGTAAGCCCTTAGGGCATGTTTTGAAGTTTATTTTCTCTGTACTGAATGTACTAGCTTATTTTTCAGTTAATACAATTTCCCTTTTCTGTTGTGTCCACTCTGTTCTTGAGTTGCGTCCCCATCAAGTGGTATCAGAGCTGGTTTTCCTGAGTGTGTAGACAGAACGTCGACTGTGAGGCAGTTTGCACTAGAACTGTGTGGTTGTGGGTTTGAGTTAAGAAGATGCCTCCAAGAAGAGTGCGTGGTGGAAGGGCCAAAGCTATTAATCCTAAGGAGGTTAGAGCCCTCCAAAGGTAGGTATAAGCATTGCATGAGGAGCTCCGTAGAGGAACAATTGTGGCCGCAGGTGATGAAAGTGAAGATGACAACGAAGAAGATGAAATTGGACCAGAAGGGGAATTTGATGAGGAAGTTCTAAATCATGCAGAGGAAAGGCTTTTTAGGGCTATTACTAAGTTTGGAAAAATACCTACAATTGAAGTAGGTATATTTTCAGGAAATCTGAAACCAGATGAGTTGATCGATTGGATCAATGAACTGGAAGAATACGTTCAGTATGAGGATATTAGGGACCCAGATAGGGTTAAGTTTGCAAAGGCCAAACTGAAAGGCCATGCCAAAATCTGGTGACAAGAGGTCCAATTGGAAAGAAACAAAAGAGGAAAGGAAAAGATCACAAGATGGGATCGCATGGTGGAAAAATTGAAGAAGCAGTTCATTCCTGTGGACTACGAGCTTGATTTGTTTAAGAAGATGCATCGGTTAAAGCAAGCAGGAAGATCAGTCCAAGAATATAAAAAGGAATTTTATCGACTCTTGATTAGAGCGGGGCATGCAGAAGAAAATAAGGAGAAGGTTTCTCGTTATATTAGTGGGTTACAACCTAGCATCCAGGAGGAATTAAGTCTGGTAAGAATGACCAGCATTAAAGAGGCATACTAGTTTGCCCTACGAGTTGAAGAGAAGCTGAATAAAAGGTTTGAAGGAAGACAAAGAGGGCACGGTCAAGGAGAAAGGGGAAGTGGTAGATCATCTAGAGGCTGCAATGAAACCCAAAAGAAAATTGAAGATGTGGGTACTAGTAGGAACCAGAGGAATGAGGGTTTCAATCGCTCCCATGATCAAGACTTTGGGAATTAGAGAGGAAGAGGTAGAGGACGTGGACAAGGAAGAGGAGGCTTCCATGGTACCTGTTTCCATTGCAATGAAGAAGGTCATCATGCCTTTGAATGCCCTCAACGAAAAGGAAGGACAGATGGGAGAGCTAAGGGCCAAGCTAGGGTTGCTCATGTGAATGAAGATGCCCAATCATCACATTCAGAGGATGCAAAAAGAGGAGAGACCTTGGTAAATGAAAGAGTCCTACTAAGTGGTGAGATTGAACCAGGACAACGGAGGAGTCTGTTTTGTACCAGATGCAAGTGTGAGGATAAATGTTGTGACATGATCATTTATGGTGGTAGCACTAATAACTTGGTATCAGAAGAGATGGTCTCTAAGCTTAAGCTCAAGAGGGAGAAACATCCCCAACCCTCTCGAATTGCTTGGGTAAAAGATGATCATAAGGTCCTGGTAAGTGAACAATGTTTAGTGAAATTCAAAATTGGGAGTTACCATGATGAAGTTCTCTATGATGTTATTTCGATGGATGTTTGCCATCTATTGTTGGGTAGACAATGGTAGTTTGATAGACATGCAGTACATGATGGGCATGCAAACACATATTCTCTGACAAAGGATGGAGTTTGCCACAAATTGAAGCCCATGAAAAAGGAAGGTGAAAAGGTATGTAGAAGTGCTAGGATTTGTCTTGTTGATGAAAGGAAGTTTTTAGATGGCATGAAACATTAGCATATGTGCTATGCTTTGATTCCTAGGAATGATAAAGAAGGTAGTAGTGAAATACCACTTGAAGTTTCAGATTTACTAGGGGAGTTTGGAGATATTATCTCTGATAATGTTCTAGATGGATTGCCAACAGTAAGGAAAATCAGTCATCAGATAGATCTGATTCTAGGAGCTAGTTCTCCTAACAAGGCTGCTCATAGGATGACTCCTACTAAAATAGAGGAGCTAAATAGATAGGTTTAGGAGATGTTGAGGAAGGGCTTGATTCGAGAGAGCTTGAGTCCATGCACAGTACCTGCAGTACTCGCACCAAAGAAGGATGGAGAGTGGAGGATGTGTACAGATTCTCGTGCTATAAATAGGATAACCATCAAGTACCGGTTCCCTTTGCCAAGGATGGATGATCTTATGGACTGCTTGAGTGGAGCTCAGCACTTCACAAAGATAGATCTGAAGAGTGGCTATCATCAGATATGGATTCGAGAAGGAGATGAGTGGAAAATAGCCTTCAAGACCAAGGAGGGTCTTTATGAGTGGTTAGTCATGCCCTTTGGATTGACGAACGCCCTGAGCACCTTCATGCGGCTCATGAATGAGGTACTTAAGAAGTTCTTGGGAAAATTTGTTATTGTCTATTTGGATGATATTTTAATTTTTAGCAAGACTTTGGAAGAACATTTACTACATATTCGTAGTGTCCTTGAAAGGCTAAGGGAAGAGAAACTGTTAATTAATATGAAGAAGTGTATCTTTGCAAAAAGGGAGTTAGTCTATTTGGGGTTTGTTATATCACTCGAAGGTCTCAAAATGGATCCAGAGAAGGTAAAAGCCATCTTGGAATGGCCTACTCCAAGGTCTGCTACTGAGGTAAAATCATTTCATGGTCTGGTTAGTTTTTACAGGAAGTTTATTAAGAATTTTAGTGGCATATTTGCACCTCTAACTAATACAATAAGAGGGGATAGAAAACGGTTCAAATGGACTGTAGAAGCTGCGAGAAGTTTTGAATTGCTGAAGAAGAAGGTGACAGAACAGCTTGTGTTGGCACTTCCAAATTTTAGAAAAGTGTTCCAGGTAGATTGTGATGCTAGTGGCAGCGCTATTGGGGTTGTATTAAGCCAAGAAGGTAAGCCTATTACATATTTTAGTGAAAAATTGAATGATGCAAAGAAGAAGTATTATGTTTATGATCAAGAGTTCTATGCAATAGTCCAGGCCTTAAAGAAATGGAGGCATTATTTATTGCCAAAGGAATTTGTTTTGTATACTGATCATTAGGCATTACAGTACCTAAATATCCAAGGTAAATTGAATCAGAGGCATATGAAGTGGGTACAGTTCTTGCAGAGCTATACATTTGTGTTGAAGCATAGAAGTGGAAAATCTAACAGGGTTGCAGATGCACTAAGTAGGATATAGTTGTTGCTTATAGTAATGCAGGTTGAAGCAATTGGGTTTGATGAACTCAAGAATTTGTACACCGAGGATCCTGATTTTGCTGAAGCATGGAAAGCTTGTAAAGAACTTGTTGTTGTAGATAGAACCAAGTGGTTAGACTATTTGATTCAGGATGGCATGTTGTTCAAAGGTAGTCAATTGTGCATTCCAAGGAGTTCCATGAGGGAAAATCTGATTAAGGAGAAACACAGTGGAGGGATGACATGACATTTTGGTCGAGATAAGACCATTGCCATTCTTAGAGAACATTATTTTTGGCCTCAAATTTCACAGGATGTGAAGAAGTTTGTACAGAGTTGCTAGGTTTGTCAAGTTGCCAAGGGGTTTAGTCACAATACTGGCCTATATCATCCATTGCCTATTCCACCAAGGCCATGGGAGGACATAAGTATGGATTTTTTTCTTGGATTTCCAAGGACACAAAGGGGTAATGACTCAGTATTCATGGTGGTTGATAGGTTCTCCAAAATGGCACATTTCATTCCATGTCACAAAACTCATGATGTTGTCCATATTGCAAACTTGTTTTTCAAAGAGGTGGTAAGATTACATGGTCTTCCAAGGAGTATAGTTTCTGACAGAGATACTAAATTTGTGGGGTATTTCTGGAGGACATTGTGGAAAAAGTTGAGAACAGACCTAAAATTCAGTTCCACACATCACCCACAGACCGACGGCCAAACAGAAGTGGTAAATAGAAGTCTGGGAAATTTGCTGAGATGTTTAGTTGGGGATAAGCCCAAGGGATGGGATTTGATTCTACCACAAGAAGAGTTTTCTTACAATAACTCTATAAATAGGAGTATTGGAAAATCACCATTCCAAATTGTATATGGGAATAGCCCAAGGACTGCACCAGAATTGAGGAAGATAGAACAAGGGGAGAGGACAAGCGCTAAAGCTGTGGAATTTGCTGAACATATCAAGCGTCTACATGAGGAGGTTCAGGCACACATTACCAAGATGAATCAAGAGTATAAAGCTAGGGCTTATCAAAGGAGAAGACATAAGGAATTCCAAGTAGGAGATCTAGTCATGGTGCACTTATGAAAAGAAATATTTCTAGCCGGTACTTACAACAAGCTGAAAATGAATAAATTTGGCCCCTGCAAAGTTTTGAAGAAACATGACCTGGGAAATGCATATGAAGTGGAGCTGCCAGATGGTATTCACATTTCTCCCATTTTCAACATTGCAGATTTAATAGAGTATCATGATGATGGTGCAGATGAGGAGCTAGTGTTAGAGCCATGTTTGATTCTTGCTTCTAAGAAGGAGGAGATAGAAGACATTCTAGATCATCATGTGGGTAGGAGTACCAGAAACAGGCAGTATGAAGAGTATTTGGTCAAATGGAAAGGACGACCGATCAAGGACTCAGCTTGGATTTTAGCAGCTGAGGTTTCCCATTTGGGATTTCCTCTACCATTCATAAAGTGTCAGGGTCACTTTTCAATCTACCCTGGGTGTTTGATGCAGGAGCATCCAGATGTATAAGGGCAATCCTATGTCACCCAAAAAAATATACTTAGACTTAGTTTCTGTTTTATGTGTTTTCATTTTTGGATACCCATTTGGGTCAAATAAAGGTTCCAACTCTCACAGTTCCACTATCAGTGTTCGTGTAAATCTCAAAAAAATAGGAGTATGTAATTGAGCCATCATTTTGGTGAACTAGGAAGTGTAAATTGGCCAGATGAATGTAATTGTGATTTAGAGCATTCCAAAAAAAGAATCAGGTCAAAAGGCCCCACAGTTTGAAATTTATTGTAGTTTTTCGATTTTTGGAGACCTCCTAAGAATGCTTCAAAGTTAGGTTAGGGGCATTAAATGACCTCAAAAAGGGCCAAAAAATGGGAGATGAGAAAAGCTTGTCCATAGGGCTATAGAGCGCTTCGAGAGCTTTTCAAAAATGTAAACGGTTCGTCAATCGAAGCTACGGTTCAAAAGTTATGCCTCTCGAAAGTTCGATTACCATTTTTGGATTCTTCTAGATTTGCACCGACTTCTAACGTAGCTTCTGGAACCTTCTATTTGGTCGGTGGATGCCTACTAGCACTTTCTAGAATGTACTCCTAGTCCTTAACCCTTCGAGGTCTATTTAAGATGATTTTTGGCATTGTAAAAGGCAGTTCGGAGTGGAGTTTGAGAGGAGGTACTAAAAGGAGAAATTATCTCCAGATTTATGCTATTGTAAGCCCTTAGGGCATGTTTTGAAGTTTATTTTCTCTATACTAAATGTACTAGCTTATTTTTTAGTTAATACAATTTCCCTTTTCTGTTGTGTCCACTCTGTTCTTGGGTTGTGTCCCCATCAACATATCTCTATGGTGCTTGATCTATTATTTTTCAAACATTTCAAAATTATGCATCCATCCTTGAGTTGATATTAATCAAATGGGTCATGATAGATTAACTTATATGTACCTTTCCACCTCTTAAACCATTTGCTAGATCAATTACCATTGGTATAACATTGGGATCTCCATTACGATGAACTTCTTTAACCAATGAAGCAACAACTTCTCATATTAATGAGCAACTATTTTGTTGAGATCATTCAATCCATAACATCATCTAATCAATATTTTTTGTAATATACAAATGAAGTTCATCCTACTCACAAGCAACTATATAAAATAAATAGACTAGTTAGAAAGAACTTATATTGATGATGGATAGGAATTAAATAACTACAATAACATCTTATAATTACCTCTCACTTTCCTCAATCTACCTTTCTCCATCAAATACTCCCCTTTGAATATATTAATGGAGTTGGGATCCCAAATGTAATCTACATGGATCTATGATGCAAACTTGGGAAGATATTCACTAATGTAAACCATGGTTTGGTAGACCATATATCCCTTCACCATGAAACCCTCAAGACATGCTCTCTTGCGAACCAAGCCCTTCAAAAAATTCAAGTACCTCTCAACCATCCACATTGACCTAGTCGATACAAATCCACACAATTTTATCTCCTCAACTAGATGTATGAGGTAGTGTTCTTGTGCGTTGAAAAAAGTTGAAGGTAGAAAATTTTCCATCTCACACAAAAGCTAAGGAATTTTTCTCTTATGTTGCTTTATGTCTTTTAAATATCAATTTTTTAAGATGAAAACTACCTAGAAGATATTCATAATGCAAAAATATATTAATGAGACTAATAACACTTGTATACAACAAATCTAACAAATAACACTTCTAACCTCATGTATTTCCCAAGATCATATATAATGTGTTTGACACTCATGTTGTCGAAGTTGTGTAGGAGAGATAGAGGTAGAATGTACTTTAGTAATAATAAAATGATCTTTTCAATATATTATAAAATAAAATAATCAAAAGTACATGATGTTTTACAAATTTATTGTAAATAGAGAAGAACATGACTTACCTTGATGAAAGTATGCCTATCATGTATTTTCAACCCTGACCCAAAATCACCTTTCTTTGATATGAGACTACTTATGTTCATAGAAAATCCTATGGAAAATTTAGTTTTTATTATGGATTCATATATGGTACCAATTTTTTGTTACATTAATAACAAAGGAATGATGATTGTATTAATCTAGTATCCATCTCTATTTGATTCAACGAAAAATTAAATGCATAATTGGATTCATCAATGTCATTGCAAATTTTGACCAATTTTTCTTTGTCATGTCTTCCATCCAATATTTTCTATAGTGTCTCTCTTACATTCTTTCCAATATGCATAGCAATAAAGAAATGCATGATTGGGAGGTGCTAATAGTACAAAAACCTACTAAATTGTTTAGGATAGCTTTTAAGTCCTTTTGAAAGTTTCTCATCAATGCCTTGATGACCTTCATGAACATCAATTATATCATTAGTAAACAAAATATAGTATCCAAATTTAAATTTCATACAAAAAATTGCATCAAATGGAATGACATTACCTCGATGATTCATTCTATTGTATTCCAACTTCCACATGTGAGGTGTCATTCTTCGTGGCTTTGATGTTGTCTCTTTTTTCCCATTGAAAATATGTTTTTTGGTAATTCGATACTTATGATTTTTGTGGAGAAATTGTCTATGTTCATTGAACACCTACTTTCCTAAATTTTTTGAATGTCAAGATTTCATCTTTGGATCACAAATTGGACATACATATTTTCCCTTTTTCTAAAGACCTACAAGATCATGTATAATTGGATGACATGTGTACTATAAGATTCATATTTACAATTATCACACACAACTTAAACATACAATGAAAAATATGCGTTAACAGTTTTACATACAACAAAAATGTGTTAGTCCAAGGGCATCATGTATAGTCTATAGAAGAATTACATGGAATTAAAATTTCTTTTCACCAACTGTTCTAGAGATTTCATACATAGTGACCCCATTCCATAACTCCAACAACTCATCAATCAAGGGCTCAATATATAAATTCATATCTTTCACTTGGTACTTACCTAGTTGAATGAACATAAACAAAACATAATTATTATGGCCATTTTGATTCTATGTTTATAAATTAATTTACATGACTATTAAATGGAAAAATACTTGGTACAATCATTTCCAATATTATGTGCTCCCTCTTTATGAACATCCAAGGAGGAATGTTATTGTTAATAAAAAAAATAGGCCAAACTGAGTAAATAGATCTCATCTCTCCAAATGGATTGACACTATCTACTACCAGTGAAAGCTTTAGATTACAAGGTTCTTGTTTAAATATTGGCCACCTATCTTCTATGTCATTAAATGCAAAACCCTTTGCAAGCATTCGCATGATGTCATCTTGAGTTCTATTGCATGCATGGTAATCCATAAATTGTGCCAAGCTAGTACACCTGAATAAATGTTGTAGACATGAAATAATGAGAATGTACCGAAGAACCTTGTGAGGAACCTTTTTCATTATATGATTTGATCGATATCAACTAATGTAACATTTAGGTCATTCTACTACAAATTCAAGCTGTTTATGATATATAGTATGATCATTAGGACATGCATGTATTGTTTGATACTCCATTACAATATCTTTCATAATTATCGATAGTTCTCAGTATGAGTGAGGTAGAATGTCTCACGGTGGTAAAAAAAACTCACCTATCAACCTATGGAAAAAATTTTGACATTAATATAAAGAAAATTAATGGTACACTAATATAGAAGATGACAAAAATGACACTATACCTTAGCATACGTGATATTTGTACATTGGATATACCATTCATAACCTTGAAGTTTACCAACAATAATATAGTAGAGAGAAGTTTTGTTTGGGAGCCTTGGTACAAGGGCTTGTATTTCATTTCAATTATAGGTATATCAAGGTTATCTATATCATCATCATTAGATGCACGACTATCATCATCTTCATCATCTTCATCAAGTTCGCTAGTAACATCTTATTCAATCCTATTCTTTGGTACATTATCAACTACACTAATACCAACATCTTCAATTGTGTTCTATGCCTCATGATCATCTTCTTCCATGGAAACATTACCTTCTACTTTGATATTTACACCTCTATGTTCCACCAGTTCAAAATTCACATTCACGAAAGGACAATAACCCTTTCGCCCTTCAATGTGATCGTGTTGCCTACAGTGTCTCTCAGTTGTTGTGATTAGAATTCTTCAATTCTTTAAGCCTTGTATTTTTTTCAAGGAAAATAACATTTTCCATCACTATTTCTTTTGAACTAAGACCACAATCTAGCAATTGTCACCTTATTTTGTTCTGGGTCTATATTGTTAGTCATGGACTTTCTTTACAAGTAAATATTCGGGCTATAAACTTATAACAAATATAAACATACAAGCATTAGTAGTATGTTGTATATAATCAATAATAATTAAATAATTAAATATTACTATCTCTTCAATATAGATGGCATCTACATAAATCAAATGAATTATACAATACAAGTATTAGCATTGATTTTGAACAATATAGCACTAGCATTGATTCTAGAGTTCATTCAACTTGGTAGAAAGCTTTTGAACTATTACATGGCAAAAAAAATGCATACCACATTGTGATTATCCACGCTACCTAATTATGTCCAAGGCTACCTAACTATGTCCAAGGTGTTTGCACACTAGAGGCATACTCTGCCTACCAGTCACTCTAATGAATATGTAGTTCGGGTTTCTATATGTTTTGATTTAGTTGTATTCCTATAGCCATTGTTGACCTTTGCTCACCTAATATAGCTCTTTAACATCATACACCCACTAGGGCGAATCAGGCAATTTTCTCTAATTACAATCTTGTAATACCCTAGTGCAACCTTTGTGTTGTAGTTTACAGTTAATGTAAGGTTAAGCTATATATGTCCTAACTCACTACTTCTATAGTTATGTTTTAAAACTTGTGACAATAATCAATGGGTCTAAATAGACCAGTCAAGTTAATGCTAGGTGGGAACAACTAATTGTTCATTTTATTGTACCTAATATGATGATAGTTCTACAAGAATTTGTAATCAACCCAACTAATCAGAAACAAGACCAATTGACTTGTATATGTCCTAACTCATTCCTTATAGAGTTATTTTTAAAATTTTATGGCCATGCTACCTGTTGAGTGACTATTATTGTTTATATACATACATACATACATACATACATACATACATACATACACACATGTATATATGTATATACATACATACCTACATATACATCAATAAAAAGGGCACGAAAACAAAATCCTAGATCTTGGTGCAGGGGCTCTAGGTCCTAAATAAGGTGGTCAAACACCACATAGGATAGTATAGAAGGTGATTAATAATCATCCAAGTTGACACAATATAGTTTAGACAATCTCAAAAATGCATTTAGGCAAGTTGTTTACATGTTATAATAAGGTTATAGGCAAGTCAAAGGTTGTTCAGTGATTGGTCAGATATTGTGAGTTAGGACCAAAAATATCCATTTTTTATGTTTTAAAATCTTTTTACATTTTGTGGTATAGTTTTGAAGGCATGTGGAATCTTTTATTTGAAGTTTATGTAAAAGTTGTAAAAAATGCAATAAAAGTTGTCATGCAACTGTTTGCAATTTTTCTTGCAATCTAGAAGTGTAATAGTTAGATCATTATTTTGATCAAACATGGAAGGATGAAGTTATAAGGTCAAGAGTTGTGACCTATAAATTTATTATATTCAGCCTAGTCTGGGGTTGGAATAGTACTATACAGATTTAGAATGATATAGCAATCCTTTTGGTGGGAAAATCTTATGCAGGAGCATCAAGATTGGATTTTGGTGGTGTTATACTTTTCATGGTTAGGGATGTGTTAGAGACACATTGGATAACCTTTCCTCATGATTTCATAGAAATTGGATGGACTGAGTTGAAGTTTGAACTCTTTAAACCTTGTTGTTGGAACTATGTTTTTTTTCTAGTTTCTGGGTGTCTATTGCAAAGCATATAACTAATTTTCCTTAATGAATGAGAAGCTGCACACTTTAGGGATTTAATATGGCCTAGATTATTTCCTTTTCTCAATAATACAAGTCATAATTCATTATAGGTTGGTAGATATGGAAGTTCTCCCGAAGTATCAATTTCTAGTAGTTTTGCACATCAGTCTATTGTATGTGACTTTCAAGATGGATGCACACTTTTCCTTTGGGAATCAGACTTTCTGCATTTAAAAAATTGTAGAGGACCTATATTTATACCTACTATTTGAAGCACAAGTTCTAATTCCATTGGAGCTAGGAGATATTGTGAATTTACTCAAATATCAATTTCTGGACATTTAATTGTTGTTGCAGGCTAACTTGTGGCATTTAATTTATGTATTTGTATTTAATTTGTGTTCTGGGCTGACTTGTAGCTTAGATTAGTATAATTAGGGGTTTTGGGGAAGTATTTAGTCATTATTCATCCATTGTGAATAAGAGGAGGTGGTAGAGGAGTGAATTTGGAGAAGAGCTAGTAGTTGCGGCTTGGAAAACAAGGAGATTGCTTGGTGGGCTTACAAGCACAAGTTGAGATATTCCTTGGGGATTTCTACCAGGGTGTGGATCTATACTAGCTAGAGTTTGATTTGGATCTTGAGGGATCTTGCAAAACTATTACTTGCTTTGTATTTGGCTATAAATGAGAAGGCCTTACAGCCCAACACATTGCATGTTATTAGTTATATTTTATGAATGTATTATTGTAATTTGGTATTAGATCTAGCATTATTGCTTCTTGTTTTAGTGTTTTTATTATGTGATGATATTTTTGGGGGCTAGGACATCTCCTTTGGGGATTCTCCTACCTTGCACTACATTAGGTGGTATTAGAGTATAGTTGTTCCTGAGTGTGTAGACAGATCACCGAAGTTGAGGCAATTTGCACCAAGACTTAGGTTGGAGAAGTATATCTAAGTTGATCTTGATCTAGTGGTGGATTTTCTTTCTAGAGTCCAAGATCTCTTGGTTTTGATGTGGTAGATCATGGTTTTGACTTGCAATTGCGAAGGGCTTGTAGATGGATCAATGGATGTGATGATGGAAGACTCATCTTGTTGAGGCATGACCATAGAGAGTTTTTGTATTGCACATCTATGTTTCTAGACTTGTGATGTGGTTTCTAATTGTTCATGTGAAGTGGAAAGTTGCAATCTAACTTGCAAAAAATTCTAGGTTGTCACAAGGAGCGTAGGAAGGATTTTATGGAGAGGGTTTACAAAGATCTTGGGAGATGGCTCCAAGAGGATTGGACCGTGAGATGATTTTGAATCTCTGTGATGTGGTGGAGAGGAATTTTTCTAAGATGTCTACTTGGTTTGAAGCTAGCTTGGCTGATTGAACTAAGGAGCAAGTTGCTCAGTTTGAAACTAGTTCGACTAATCAAGATAAGGATAAGAATGAGGAAGGCATCTTGTAGATGTTTGTGGAGCTAGAGTCTACTAATCCAAAAGAGAGTTGTTTGGCTAGTTAATAGACTTTTTCATGAGATAAGATGGCATGACAAGGTTGAGGTGGAAGAGGTTATTTTTGTTGATCAGTTTGTGAAGTCTGATACAAAACTTGAAGAGCAGCTGGAGGTTGTTGCTGAAGATATTCCTAACCTTGTTGATGTTGGGACAGAGATTGGTTTTCATGATCAGTTGGCTGAATCTAACATGGAAACTATAGATCACTTGCTCATGGATTATCTATTTTCTATTGGTGATGAGTTAAGTGTTGATGAGCATCTTGCTATCAACAATGAGATTGTTGAGATTGCTGATCTAGTTTTGGATCTACATGGGGTAAGTGCACAAAGTTGTGGTGCTAAAAGAGGGGTATAAGTGAACACCTTTTTCCTGAAATCAGAAAATTTTGGACTTCAACAAGAATTTGAAGATAGTTACGCTCAAAATTTTAAGATATGACAAAAAAAAAAGTCATAGTCCTTTGAATCTAGTTTCTAAAATACTAATTTTTTTTCAAAATGGTTTAGTTTTAGGTCCTCAAAAATGGGGGCCACAGAAAGTGGTACTGTTTATTCCAAAAAAACATAACATAGTACAAAGTGTGGCCCCCCTAAAATGTTAACTTTTTTTTTGAAATTCTTTAATCGCTCTGGTCAAAAGTTACCTAACACTATGTAGTTTATCCCAGATTTTTCGGGTAATTTTATAATGTGTATTTTTTTTTTTAATGAATTTTTAAATTAGACCCATCCCAAAAATGTGAAATATCTGTGTGCTCCCCCTAGAAATGATTGAAAACTAATCTAAAATAAAAACTTCTTTCTTTCAAAGTGTGTAGAATGGAGTCTAGTTTCTAAAAAACTAAGTTGTTACAAAATTCAATGAATGAGCTAAAATCTACAACCCAATTAGTACATGGTGGTTTTTGACAAAAAAATGAACATACATTCAAAAGAAATTATAGATGAAAGACTTAAAATAGTTCAAATTAAAAATAAATTATATGGTTAGATAGCTAACACAGAGACCTATAATGTTATGTAACCTGATCTTATCGGTACCCAACCACGAAGAATCTTGAAGGGGAGCACACAAGAAAAATTAATCATTTTTTGTATGTTTGTTGGAAAACACGTCTCAGACCTGTTTATAAACTCCAAACCTTTGGGTTGGATCTCTAAGGCAAAACCAAGCCTTAGGCTTGGTTTTAATGTAAAGCTTTGAATAGCGTGTGCGCCCTATAGCACGCACGCCCTATTAAAATTCGATTGAATTCGAGGTAGTGCGCACACGCTATAGTGTGCACACACTATTGAGACCTAAATTGCAAACCAAAACCAAGAGAGAGCTGGGGGGGTGGGGCGAGGGAATGGCTATTTGTGTGTGTGAGAGAGATAGAGAGAAAGTAGGCGATGGGAGAGGGGAGAGAGGAAGTGAGAAAGAGTAGGGGTGGCAGAGAGAGTACAGGATAGGAGATAGAGGAAATGTGAGAGAGTAGGGGTGGCAAAGAGAGTACAAGATGCAAGAGAGAGGAAGTGTGAGAGAGAGAGTAGAGGTGGCAAAGAGAGAGTATGGGATGGGGGAGAGAGATTGAAAGTAGGGGATGGGAGAGAGAGGAAGTGTGAGAGAGAGTACAAGTTGGGAGAGAGAGATTGAGAGTAGGGGATGGGGGAGAGAGAGAGTAGGTGGTGGGAGACGGAGTGGGAGAGGAAGAGCGAGAGAGAGGAGGATGGGAGTGCATGTGTGTGAAAGAGAGAGAGTAGGGAATAGGAGAGGGGGAAGATAGAGTAGCTTGAGAGAGAGTAGGGGATGGAAGAGAGAGTAGGCGATGGGAGAGGGAGTGGGAGAGGGAGAGAGAGAGAGGGGGGATGGAAATGTGTGTAAGAGAGAAAGAGAGAGAGTGTGAAAATGTGAGAGAGGGTAGGGGGTAGCAGAGAGAGAGTAGAGAGGGAGAGTGTGTGTGTGTGTGAGAGAGAGAGAGAGAGTAGGCAGTGGGAGAGGGAGAGCGAGTGAGAGAAAAAGTAGAGGATGGGAGAGGAGAGAGGGGGGATGGGTGTGTGTGAAAGAGAGAGAGTAGGGAATGAGAGAGGGGAGAGAGAGATAGAGAGAGTAGGGGATGAGATAGAAAGAGAGTAGGCAATGGTAGAGGGAGTGGGAGAGGGAGAGAGAGGGTGGATGGAGGAGAAAGAGATTAGGAAATGGTAGAGGGAGTGGGAGAGGGAGAGAGAGGGGGGATGGAAGTGTGTGTAAGAGAGAAAGTAGGGGATGGGAGAGTGTGTGAGAGAGAGTAGGGGTGGAAAAGAGAGAGAGTGAGAGTAGGGGATGGGAGAGAGAGGGAGAGAGAGAGAGAGAGAGAGAGAGAGAGAGAGAGAGAGAGAGAGAGAGAGAGAGAGAGAGAGAGAGAGATAGTAGGCGATGGGAGAGGGAGTGGGAGGGAGAGGGAGAGGGGGAATGGAAGTGTGTAAGAGAGATAGAGTTGGGGATGGGAGAGAGTAGGCAATGGGAGAGGGAGTGAGAGAGAGAGGGGGGGGAATGAGAATGTGTATAAGAGAGATAGAGTAGGGGATGGGAGAGAGTGTGAGAGTTTGAGAGAGAGTAGGGGGTGGTAGAGAGAGCTTGTATAGGATGGGGGTGAGAGAGAGAGAGAGAGAGTATGAGAGAGAGTAGGGGATGGAAGAGAGAGAGTGAGAGTAGGGGATGGGAGAGAGAAATTAAAGAGGGAAAGAGAGTACTTGAGAGAGAGAGAGATAGTAGGTGGTGCAAGAGGGAGTGGGAGAGGGAGAGAGAGGGGGGATGGGAGTGTGTGTGAAAAATCTAGATAGTAGGGGATGGGAGAGGAGAGAGAGAGGGGGGGGATGGGAGTGTGTGTCTATGAAAGAGAGAGAGTAGGGGATGGGAGAGGGGAGAGAGAGAGTAGGGGATGGGGGAGAGGGAGTGGGAGAGGGAGAGAGAGAGGGGGAATGGGAATGTGTGTAAGAGAGACAGAGTAGGGGATGGGAGAGAGTGTGAGAGTGTGAGAGAGAGTAGGTGGTGGCAGAGAGAGCTCGTATGGTATGGGAGAGAGAGAGTGAGATTAGGGGATGGGAGTGTGAGAGAGAGTAGGGGATGAGAGAGAGAGAGTGAGAGTAAGGGATGGGATGGGAGAGAGAGAGAGAGTAGAGAGGGAGAGAGAGAGATCTAGTAGGCGGTAGGAGAGGGAGAGGGAGAGAGATAGGGGGGATGGGAGTGTGTGTGACAGATGTAGAGAGTAGGGGATGGGAGAGAAGAGAGTGGGGGGATAAGAGTGTGTGTGTCTATGAAAGAGAGAGAGTAGGGGATGGGAGAGAGTGTGAGAGTGTGAGAGAGAGTAGGGGGTGGCAGAGAGAGAGTATGAGATGGGAGAGACAAAGTGAAAGGATGGGAGAGATAGAGTGAAAGGATGGGAGAGAGTGAGAGAGAGAGTAGGGGGCGACAGAGAGAGAGAGAGTACGGGATGGGAGAGATAGAGTGAAAGGATGGGAGAGAGTGTGAGAGAGAGTAGGGGATGGGAGAGAGTGTGAGAGAGAGTTGGGAATGGGAGAGAGAGAGAGAGAGTAAGAGTAGGGGATGGGAGAGAGAGAGTAGAGAGGAGAGAGAGAACTTGAGAGAGAGAAATAGTAGGTGACCTGGGAGAGGGAGTGGGAGAGGAGGAGAGAGAGGGATGGGAGTGCGTGTGACAAATCTAGAGAGTAGGGGATGGGAGAGAAGAGAGAGGGGGGATGGGAGTGTGAGTGTGTGTGTGTGTGTCTGTGAAAGAGAGAGAGTAGGGGATAGGAGAGAGTGTGAGAGTGTGAGAGAGAGTAGGGGGTGGCAAAGAGAGAGTACGAGATGGGAGAGATAGACTGAAAGAATGGGAGAGAGTGTGAGAGAGAGTAGGGGATGGGAGAGAGTGTGAGAGAGAGTTTGGAATGGGAGAGAGAGAGAGTAAGAGTAGGGGATGGGAGAGAGAGAGTAGAGAGGGAGAGAGAGAACTTGAGAGAGAGAAATAGTAGGTGACCTGGGAGAGGGAGTGGGAGAGGAGGAGAGAGAGGGATGGGAGTGCGTGTGACAAATCTAGAGAGTAGGGGATGGGAGTGTGAGTGTGTGTGTGTGTCTGTGAAAGAGAGAGAGTAGGGGATAGGAGAGAGTAGGGGGTGGCAAAGAGAGAGTACGAGATGGGAGAGACAGAGTGAAAGGATGGGAGAGAGTGTGAGAGAGAGTAGGGGATGGGAGAGAGAGAGTAGAGAGGGAGAGAGAGAACTTGAGAGAGAGAAATAGTAGGTGACCTGGGAGAGGGAGTGGGAGAGGAGGAGAGAGAGGGATGGGAGTGCATGTGACAAATCTAGAGAGTAGGGGATGGGAGTGTGAGTGTGTGTGTGTGTCTGTGAAAGAGAGAGAGTAGGGGATAGGAGAGAGTGTGAGAGTGTGAGAGAGAGTAGGGGGTGGCAAAGAGAGAGTACGAGATGGGAGAGACAAAGTGAAAGGATGGGAAAGAGTGTGAGAGAGAGTAGGAGGTGACAGAGAGAGAGAGAGAGAGAGTACGAGATGAGAGAGACAGAGTGAAAGGATGAGAGAGAGTTTCAGAGAGAGTAGGGGATGGGAGAGAGTGTGAGAGAGAGTTGGGGATTGGAGAGAGAGAGAGAGAGAGAGTAAGAGTAGGGGATGGGAGAGAGAGAGAGAGAGTAGAGAGGGAGAGAGAGAACATGAGAGAGAGAGATAGTATGTGGTGGGAGAGGGAGTGGGAGAGGAGGAGAGAGAGGGATGGGAGTGCGTGTGAGCGATCTAGAGAGTAAGGGATGGGAGATGGGAGAGAGAGAGGGGGATGGGAGTGTGTATCTACAAAAGAGAGAGTTTAGGGGATGGGAGAGGGGAGAGAGAGAGTAGCGGATGGGAGTGTTTGTAAGAGAGAGTAGGGGATGGGAGAGAGTGTGAGAGAGATTAGGAGGTGGCAGAGAGAGAGAGAGAGTAAGAAGTGGGAGAGGGAGGATGGGAGTGTGTGTGAGAGATCTAAAGAGTAAAGGATGGGAGAGGGGAGAGAGAGAGAGTGTAGGGGATGGGAGAGGGGAGAGAGAGTAGGAAGAGAGAGAGAGTAGGGAGAGAGAGAGTAGGGAGGGTGGAGAGTGATGTGTTCTAATATAGTGCATATGCGCTATAGCGCGTACGCACTATGTGAAATCACCTAAAAATGGTCAAAAAGCAACTTTGGGGCCCGTTTCATTCATTCTCTGCTTTTGTTCTATTCTGCACTCTATTATCCCGATAGAAATCGCGGGTTTCAACACAACAAACATTCTTTCAAAGTGGCAAACACTATTTCAAGCTAACAAACACTATTTCAAGGTGGCAAACACTTTTGGAAGCTAACAAACACCAAATTCAATCATTGGATACACGATTTGAAGACTTTTTGAATATTCCTTGTATAGAAAAGGTTAGTGCAATCTATTTTAAATATTGTTTGTTGATATATAGATACAAATTTGATTATAATTTGACATGTTGTTTAATATATAGTGAATTCATTGAAATTTGTATGTTTCAATGAAATTTTATTTTGAAATGGTTAGAAATTTGACAAGTCATTTTATATATATATTGTGTATTCATTCAAATAATTATAATTTTTACATGTATTTGAATAATTTGTAATTTACACATTTTAAGTAATTCAAATGTTTGAATAATTTGACATGTAGAAATCATCATCATGCCAAGGAAGAAACCAAAAAATCAAACAAATGAAGATAGGGAGAGAGATTTGGCAATTAAAAGAGATAAAATGAAATTACTACGTGAGCAAAGAAAATTGCAAAGCAATAATGAAGAATTGACTTTCGAAGAGGATCAAGAACCATCGGTACCAAGAAACAAAGAGGAAGAATTGGAAAGACAAAGAGAACGAATGAGACTGTTACGCTCAAGAAGACAATTGAATTGTGAAGCTACACCATCTTCTAATGTTGGAGTCATATCGTCCACTACACCATCTTCCAATGTTGAAGTCATATCGTCCTCTCATGTTGAAGAGACACTGATTTGTAGATCCGACGATATACACACTCCATCATGTCATGTTGAAGGCACAACATCAACACATCAAGTAGGTGATATTCCATCTTTTGCATCTTGTTGCCAAGGCACATCATCTTCGGTTCAAGGTACGCAATACACTCAACCTTATGTTGATGTTCAAAATGTTGAGAGAATTGAAGAGATTATAACACCTTCTAGAATTTATTTTAGAAGACCAAAATATTTGATTGATATTGATAGTAACATTTTGAAATCAATGCCTGACAAGATTAGCAAGCGTACTTGTCAAAGAAAAGTTAATCGTATGTTGAGATTATTTTTTGATGAATTAAATATTACAGGTCAATGCCAATTATTTGTTGAAATGATGAGGAATTTAAAATTTAGGCCTATCATGAAGATTCTTGGGCTAAGAACGATGGATGATTCAAATGAAAAAAACATTGTAAAGAATCTAATGAATGCTTATGACAAAGTGGGTTCTAAATCATGCACCAAAGATAGTAATATCGCAAGACGAGTACTTACATCGACAATAGTAAGTAGCCAAATGAAGAAATCTCGACTCATGAGAAAGACAAGCAAAACATTAAAAATTGGTAGAGGTACTCTAAGGAAAGCCATGCTAAGGCGTAAGAGATTGGAAGATCCAACAAAAAATGAGTTATGGACATTTAGCGGTAGACTACCGTGAAAGGATAAAGAAATTAGTGAAGCCTTGAAATCATTGATCGAATATTTTTGGAAAAATAACACACGTGTTTCCCCTAATCAAAGAGATGTTGTAAGAAGGAGGATTGGTAGCCAAAATCGCGAGCCACATGCAAAACATTTTTTGGACACAACTCAGACACAATTTTTTGCAAAATTTATTGGTATGTATCCTCACATTCGAATAAGTCAAAGATTTTTTGAGATGGGTAAACCTTTTTATGTGAAGATAAATCACACACGCACAACTTGTTGTTGTAGGATACATATTGAATTTTCTAACCATTTTGATGTTTTTAGGCATATATGCATAATTTTGCATTCTCAGTTTGTTTTGTAGGATTGTGACATAAATGAGCCACCAAGATCTTCAAGGGAATTCATATCCAACATTTTATGTGAAATAAGGGACAGCCAACAATTTTACAAGACATCATGCTTGGATGGTACGTGCTTATTTTGTGGTTCTTTGCAACTTTTATCAACTTGTCAACATATGGATAGTACACATGGAATTTGAAATGAAATAGTAGATTATGGACAATTTAAGATAGTGACATATGCTCTAAAAGATGGGAAACATGGTAAAAGATGTGATTTAGTCATTGAAAAGATTCCAGTGTATGAGGTCATGAAGATTTTTCATGAAAACATTATTTACGAGTATGCAAGGCATACCCATAGAGCTCGATGGCTGAATTTGCAATTCAAGTTGTGCAAGGATACGTTTCCACTGGATACCATTGTTTTGGTTGTAGATTTCGCAGAGAACTGCACACTACAACCAAAAAATGAGGTGCAAGCAAAGTATTATACTTCTCAACAGGTTTCCATATTTGTTCACATAACATTCATGCATTCACCTACAAGTATAGAGGATGACACGAAGATTTTGAGGGAGTACCATTTTTACATCAGCGATGATCGATCACATTCTATGGAGTTCGTACATGGTTGTTTTCAACTATTTTATGGAGATTTGGCTAACAAGGCCATCACATATCGTCAGCACATTATTTGGTCAAACAATTGTGCATCTCAATTCAAGAATGCACGGATGTTCTATTAGTTGAGCAGGATGCACAAGTTGTGTAGAATTCAATACATGTGGAATTTCATAGAGGCTGGTCATGGAAAGGGAGAGCGCGATGGTGCAGGCGCATGCATCAAAAGAGCCTTAGCTCGTGAAGAACTAAAGTACAAAGATGGAGCAATATTGACAGATGCAAAATCCATTGTCCAGTGGTGTAACGCTACAATGGGTCCAGGTAAGGAAGGTGAGTCTACGGTTCGTAGATTTTTTTGGTTGATAGATAATACTAACATTGCACCATATCAGGATTGTTGCACACTAACAGGATCCAATGAGTTGCACTCTTTTAGAAGCTCTGATGCAGGTTCATGGAGTATCCACACATGAAAAATAGCATGCTATTGTCCATCATGTGTAGAGGAAAATTGGGATGACTGTGAGTCGACTAAATGGGTGGACAAATGGGATATACGAGTTTTGGACCCAATTGACACCTATCGTCCCCCACAAGCACTAGAAATGGTACAGATGGAATCGTCTATTGACTTTGATTGCTTGTCTGATCTAGTGCAACCTGGTAATATATATATTTATATATCTTTGTAATTTCAATATGTAACTTTATAACTTTTACGCAAGTATTTTCTGAATTAATGACCGCATTTTGTACATTTGTCACTGCAGGCCATGTTTTTGCTGTTATTGCACCTGAAGACAATGAAGAAGGGACAGATTATTATTTGTGTCGTTGTGTTCAAGCCAAACAAAAATTGGATCACCCGGTTATAGATGGTGAAGGTTTAGAGTACCATGTCGGTGCGGTGGTTGTAACCGGCACATGGCTTAGACGATATTCTATGAAGAACCCTAACTTGTGGTTATTCGAGGATTGGCAAACAGAGAGGAAGATTCTTCATTATTCAAATCTTGTTGTCGCATCAAATGTCCACTTGATAAAATATGGTGGAAAACCACATAATAAGAATCTTTGGAGAGTTTGTGAGTCAGACCACGAGGCAATACTTGAGACATTAAAATGTCGAGCAGATCCAGTTGGCTCATTAGATTGAATACAGAGAGAGGGAGAGAGAGAAAGAGTGATCAACTGGATCCAAATACATTGTTGCAACCTCTTCCCCAAGACTGTCCACATGAATAAGGTGGACCGTATTGTTATGATGCGTAAGTGATGAGATTTAGTTTAAATCATAGATTTTATGTTTTGATTTGTTTAGAATCTAGATTTTATGTTTTGATGTCTCCAATTTTTTTAAAGCTAGAACAATATTTTTCATATTTTCTTATTGTGACGATATTTTTCTTTCATTGCATGTTCTCTTGGATGACAGGAGGGAGAGAAGAAAAATAAGTAGATTTCCAAACAGCCAGCCACCCTTCTTCATGTAATCTATTCATTTAAGGTAAAAGTCCCATTTCCTTTGTTTGGCTTTGGTATTTGGTTATTTAAAGTCATTATTCTAGTTGGACCTTCGTATGTTTGAATTTGGGATTGTTTAGTGTCTATTTGTTATGATTATACTGAATTATTAATTCTACGATGTTTCTATTATTTAATTATTTAAAATAAATTAAAACTTTTTGTATAAAATTATTATTTTTTATTTCTATCTATTTGTTATGATTATTTCTATTATTTAAAATAAATTAATTCTATAATATCTCTATGATGAACTATTTATATTTCTAAACTTTACATATTTTACGCCATGACCAACAATCAAACTATTATAACAATACAAATACATTTAAATAGTAATGTAAGAATGGTTTAGTTCACATAAAAAATAAGTCTATCTTAGATATTCTAAATACATCACAAAACTTTATCGCTTCAAAAAAAATTGAATTTCTCCCATCTACTTGAGTTCCCATCAATTGTCCATAAAACTGGGAAAGGGAATAGGTGCTATGCTCCCAATCCCAACATCCTCCTGTCCACTACTAGGAGATGTGTGTAATGTAGGATTCAGCTCCATCAACTTAGTCATTTTTTTCACTAATTGATTAAGACTCTCACCATTTGTTGCCAACTATGGTGACAATGCTTGGGGTTACACTTATTAAGTAAGAATATTTCCTAATCTAGGGATTAGAGCATTGAACATATCAGAATGTGATTTATGCTATGGGAGAAGAGGTATGTTGGGCATACTAATTGATTCTAGGGCTAGTGCAATTACATCTCTTTCCACTAGTGTTGTAAATATAATTTCTATAGTTGTTGAAGGTGCACCTCCAATATTTGGTCTATATCTCTTTCAAACATTTAGATTATCCTCTCTTTCTTTCCTCTTCTATTCCTTTAGTGCAACCTTCTTCGCAACTCATTTTCCCCTCTCTATAGCATATAAGATCTCATTTCTTGCAATCTTTTACTCTCCCATATTTCCTATCCCTGATCTTCTCCTTCATGTAAAGTGCATTAGCCTCAAATAACTTATTAGTCTCTCTTGTTCCTTAGAATTTTGTATCCTTTTCTTTGGTAGCTATAGGAATCTACTGGGTAAACCACTATGTTGTTTTCTGTCTAGTGGCATGTAACGTATAAAATCATCATCTCCATCATAGTCATTTTGGGCCTGGGTATCAAAAACTTGTTAACTATTTATTTCATCATGGTTGCCACCATTTTCAAAGCATTAGATGACATCCTTGGGGTCAACATGTGGTGGGGATGGAATTAAAAGGGAAACATTTTCATCCCCACAAGTATTTGGTTACCCAAGGTTTGTGACAACCTCCTACAACCAATCTGGTTGTGAATCTTGCATTAGCAAGCTTAATCTAATATCAATGTTTGTTGTATGCTCAAGGTTTTATCTCCTATAATAGTCCACTGGCTGGTTCAGGTTTTCTGGTTGGGTATTTTTAGGTGCAATTGTACCTAGTCCCTTCATATTTTGTCCATAACTCCTCAACAAAGTGTTAATTGGTTCATCTAATAAGCCATTGATTTTTAGGAAGGATTCAATAGTGATTTCCTCCCCCTCACTTTACAACTCATCAATATTTGCATCATCTACAGTAGTTGTTTCTTGCAACTCATCTCTTACGCTTTCTCAATTTTGCCTCTTCTAGGCTTGTTCCAACTAGCCCTTGCCAGTCCTAAACTATTGGGTGATTAAAATACCCTTTTCCTCACTCTAAAATATACTCCAAACCAACTACACTTGTTTTGTAAAATATCACTCAAAACTGGCTATTTCAGTCTGCCAACTAGGCCTAGTTTGAGGCCATTTACAAAGCAACTCACAATCCCTTGACTTTTGGAACTCCCATGACCCAAAAAAGTCTTAAGACACGATTCAAATGCAAGGATTATTTTTTTTTTTGGTCTCATGATCAACTTTACAATGGTTTTTACAAAACCCTCCTTTCTAGCCCCTTTACCCTAGGGCTTTCTAGAATTCTTACTTTGCAACGTCTCTAGAACCCCAAAATGGTTCAACCACCTTCACTTTGGTTATATTAGATGACTTCAAACATAAAATGCAACTCTTGTTTGGACAAAACACTAAATCCACCTTGGGAGCAATCACATACCCCTTTTTATGCACTCAAATTTTAAGGAAAACTATGCAAATACTTCTTAAATGGTTTCAAAACTCGACTTTTCAGATGGAAATGGTTATTATAGACTCAAACCAACAAGAAAAATCCCAAACTTGAGGTTTCTCAACACTCAACAATCAGATTTCAAAACTATTACCAACACTTACTACTAGGACAATTTCTAGTTTTAATGGTCAAACTCCCAAACCATACAAAGGACCCCCCGCTGTTTTTGCATTTTTAAACACTCTTTTTGGAGACCTTCAATAACCTCTCTCACTATTTGGAGATCACACTCCGTTTTCATTTTATGACACCATCTCGGGTGATGCTGAAACTTGCAATGTTGGCTAGTACAAAGTTGCCAACTGCCAAATCTCTCTCACCTTTCCTCGTGGGATCAAACTGTCTACTCCATTAGCTCCATGTGGTTGGGTAAACCCTATCCCCAACCTCGTCCTATCCCCTTCAGTGCTCGAACGTTCTTAGGCACGCCAATCCAGAATGTCCCCAAGGGTCACTAAATGCCATAGGGCTGTGATCTTTGATGGGGCATATCTCAGAGTTCGTGCGAGGTATGGATGCGATTCTAGTTCCTACAGGACCGTGTTGTGAAGACCTAAAATAACCTCTCTCACTTTTTGGAGATCACACTCCATTTTTATTTTACAACGCCATCTCGGGTGATGCTGAAACTTGCAGTGTGGGTCAGTTCAAAGTTGCCAACTACCAAATCTCTCTCACCTTTCGTCATGGCATCAAACTGTCTGATCTGTTAGCTCCGGGTGGCCGGGTAAACCCTATCCCCAACCTCATCCTATCCCCTTCAGTGCTCGAACGTTCTCAGGCACGCCAATCCGAAATATCCCCAAGGGTCACTAAATGCCATAGGGTTGCGATCTTTGACGGGGCATATCTCGGAGCTCCTACGAGGTATGGATGGGATTCCAGTTCCTATAGGACCATGTTTTGGAGACCTACAATAAACTCTCTCACTTTTTGGAGATCACATTCTGTTTTCATTTTACAACGCCATCTCGGGTGATGCTAAAACTTGTAGTGTTGGCCAGTACAAAGTTGCCAACTGCCAAATCTCTCTCATCTTTCGTCGTGGGAACAAAATGTCTCCTCCATTAGCTCCAGGTGGCCGGGTAAACCTTATCCCCAACCTTTTCCTATCCCCTTCAGTGCTCAATCGTTCTCAAGCACGCTAAACCAGAATGTCCCTAAGGGTCACTAAATGCCACAGGGCTGCGATCTTTGACGGGGCATATCTCGAAGCTCGTGTGAGGTATGGATGCAATTCTACTTCCTACAGGACCATGTTGTGGAGACCTACAATAACCTCTCTCACTTTTTGGAGATCACACTCCATTTTTGTTTTACAATGCCATCTCGGGTGATGCTGAAACTTGCAGTGTGGGCCAGTACAAAGTTGCCAACTGCCAAATCTCTCTCACCTTTCATCGTGGGATCGAACTGTCTGATCTGTTAGCTCTGAGTGGCCGGGTAAACCCTATCCCCAACCTCATCCTATCCCCTTTAGTGCTCGAACGTTCTCAGGCACGCCAATTCGGAATGTCCCCAAGGGTCACTAAATGCCATAGGGCTGCGATCTTTGACGGGGCATATCTCAGAGCTCGTGCAAGGTATGGATGCGATTCTAGTTCCTACAGGACCGTGTTGCGAAGACCTACAATAACCTCTCTCGCTTTTTTGAGATCACATTCTGTTTTCATTTTACAACACCATCTCGGGTGATGCTGAAACTTGTAGTGTTGGCCAGTACAAAGTTGCCAACTGCCAAATCTCTCTCATCTTTCATCATGGGATCAAACTGTCTGCTCCATTAGCTCCGAGTGGTCAGGTAAAACCTATCCCCAACCTTGTCTTGTCCCCTTCAATGCTTGAATTTTCTCAGGCACGCCGAACCAGAATGTCCCTAAGGGTCACTAAATGCCACAGGGTTGCGATCTTTGATGGGGCATATCTCGAAGTTTGTGCAAGATATGGATGAGATTCCAATTCCTACAAGACTGTGTTGTAGAGACCTACAATAACCTCTCTCACTTTTTGGATATCACATTCTGTTTTCATTCTACAATGCCATCTCGGGTGATGCTGAAACTTGTAGTGTTGGCCAGTACAAAGTTGCCAACTGCCAAATCTCTCTCATCTTTCGTCATGGGATCAAACTGTCTGCTCCATTAGCTCTGGGTGGCTAGGTAAAACCTATCCCCAACCTTGTCTTGTCCCCTTTAATGCTTGAATGTTCTCAGGCACCCCGAACCAGAATGTCCCTAAGGGTCACTAAATGCCACAGGGCTGCGATCTTTGACGGGGCATATCTTGGAGCTCGTGCATGATATGGATGAGATTCCAATTCCTACAAGACTGTGTTGCAAAGACCTACAATAACCTCTCTCTCTTTTTGGAGATCACATTCTGTTTTCATTCTAAAAGGCCATCTCGGGTGATCCTGAAACTTGTAGTGTTGGCCAGTACAAAGTTGCCAACTGCCAAATCTCTCTCATCTTTCGTCGTGGGATCAAACTGTCTGCTCCATTAGCTCCGAGTGGCCGAGTAAACCTTATCCCCAACCTCTTCCTATCCCCTTTAGTGCTCGAATGTTCTCAGGCACGCTGAACCAGAATGTCCCTAAGGGTCACTAAATGCCACAGGGCTGCGATCTTTGACGGGGCATATCTCAGAGCTCATGCGAGGTATGGATGCGATTCTAGTTCCTACAGGACTATGTTGTGGAGACCTACAATAACCTCTCTCACTTTTTGGATATCACACTTCATTTTTGTTTTACAATGCCATCTCGGGTGATGCTGAAACTTGCAGTGTGGGCCAGTACAAAGTTGCCAACTACCAAATCTCTCTCACCTTTTGTCGTGGGATCGAACTGTCTGCTCTGTTAGCTCTGAGTGGCCAGGTAAACCCTATATCCAAGCTCATCCTATCCCCTTTAGTGCTCGAACGTTCTTAGGCACGCCAATCCGGAATGTCCCCAAGGGTCACTAAATGCCATAGGGCTGCGATCTTTGACAGGGCATATCTCGGAGCTTGTGCGAGGTATGGATGCGATTCTAGTTCCTACAGGACCGTGTTGCGGAGACCTACAATAACCTCTCTCACTTTTTGGAGATCACATTTTTTTTTCATTTTACAACACCATCTTGGGTGGTGCTGAAACTTGTAGTGTTGGCCAGTACAAAGTTGCCAACTGCCAAATCTCTCTCATCTTTCATCGTGGGATCAAACTGTCTACTCCATTAGCTCTGAGTGGCCGGGTAAACCCTATCCCCAACCTTGTCTTGTCCCCTTCAATGCTTGAATGTTCTCAGGCACGCCGAACCAGAATGTCCCTAAGGGTCACTAAATGCCACAGGGCTGCAATCTTTGACGGGGCATATCTCGAAGCTCGTGCAAGATATGGATGAGATTCTGATTCCTACAAGACTATGTTGCAGAGACCTACAATAACCTCTCTCACTTTTTGGAGATCACATTCCGTTTTCATTCTACAATGCCATCTCGGGTGATGCTGAAACTTGTAGTGTTGGCCAGTACAAAGTTGCCAACTGCCAAATCTCTCTCATCTTTCGTCATGGGATCAAAATGTCTACTCTATTAGCTCTGGGTGGCTGGGTAAACCCTATCCCCAACCTCTTCATGTCCCCTTCAGTGCTCAAATGTTCTCAGGCACGCTGAACTAGAATGTCCCTAAGGGTCACTAAATGTCACAGGGCTACGATCTTTGACGGGGCATATCTATGGGCTGTCAATACTTCGACTGTACTTTAAGTCAACGATTATCAATATGTGAAAAAATGGAACTTGTTATATTTTGAAGTACTAAGAAGATGGCCTTGCCCTTCCCCGGGAGTTTCAGAAATGGGAGACATTAGGTAAGAGAGTGAAAATGTTACTATCACTTCAACGCACATGACGCAATTGGAAATGCAAATTTTGATGTTAATCATTTTGTGATAAGGGAGAGACTAGGGATGATCATTGTTACTATCTCTTTAGTAGTGGAATTTTGTTTTCTCTTGAATTTGGTGGTGGGGGATCAGTGGTAAGACTCCTTGGATATTCCTTCTTATGATGTTAGTGACAAGTGTTGCTCTTTGAAAACACTTGTACAATCTTTTTTAAATTATTAGATAAAAATAGAGAATTGTAAGTATTAAACATGATTAGCCTTTAGTTCCTAGAAGATCTTTATTTCCCCATCAATGCATTTAGAAAGTTAAGTTTGAAGAAGATCATAAATAGAAAAAATTAGAGAAGCGATTTAAACATTTATATTGATTGGAAACATGTGAGTCTTGAGTTTCCTCTACCTTTTAAAGAGCATTCCTTAGCTAGCAGACCTAATTCCACATTCCATAAGACTGTCATTGCACTAAATATTTAGGAAACCAACTACTCTAAGATAAAGCTTCCCGGTCAATAATAATCTAGCCTATTGAGGTACATAATACTTCTCAATTAAACTTGTGTTAATTCAGTATTAATTTTGTAATTAACTACAATTTCAGTATCTGTGTACAGAGGGTGACTGAGAAAACTATTTGAGGTCCAATTTGAAAATATATTTGTAAGGATCTTGACCAAGGTTCACAACTTCGATGATTAATACATTCATTTAGGCCAGAACCTCACTACAAAAAAATAATATATAAAAAAGGTAGTGAATAACGTCATGTCTAGACCCAAATCAACCAATGAAAGTCAAATTAGCATAATGTGGAACAACAATATATGCATTGAGTGGGTTGTCATAAAAAAGCTTCATAATAAAATTCATGTCTAGAATTAAAAGACCTTAAAGAACATTTATGCTTGTAACACAAATGGCCATTCGAAACTGAATATGATTACACTATGTGAAATAGCATTACAAGAACTTGTAATGCTCTTGTGAACATCATGTTAATTCTTGTAAGAATCCCTAAGATGCTTGTTATACTCAAGATTTTGTTGAAATTGAATTAATTTTTATCCTGTCGGTTAATTGGCTTAGGGTGATATATGCTTCTTGGATGGAATAATGAGTTCATGATTAACTTTGTATTAAGATTCATAGCATCTTCTAGTTATTTGCAAAGGAAATTTATAAATTACTTGCTAATGTCATATGGCTTGCTTGAGAAAGATGTTTGTGTTCGTATTGATGGGTACTAATGACTATCCACATTTAGTTATTTAATATCCTATTTGACAAGCTTTCCGTAGACATTTCTTTGCCATACTAAGTATTTTTGAAAACATATTTGAGTAGGACTATAGTAGATACTACCAGAAATAGCTTCTTTGCAGTTTTTGAGAAATACTAATAAAGCAAAAAAGAACATCTACTAGTTGGTAGACATAATGGCAACTCCCTAGCAATTGAATTTAATTTCATACATGCACATATCTAATTTAATGTCATACACGAACATATCTAATTTAACGTCATACATGAACAAACATATAATATAAAATGATAACCAATAATGTCATATACATTAACAAACACATAATATATCATGATAACCAATAATGTCGTATATAAACAAACATATCATATATTAACCAATAATGTCATACATCAAATATGTCATACATCAAATATAGAATGTCATCTGTACATCAAATGTGTATCGAATATGTCTCTCAAATGCCTATATATATACATGGGGAAGGAAACAAGTCTCTATATATATGTATCAAATATCTCAACTACATCTTTTCCTTCCGACGAGGGGAAGGAAACAAGTCTCTCGACGTCCTCTGCCATCGTGTGGAGGGAGACAGTGGAGATGACGGGGCCTTCCTGACACACTCACTTGACCTCTTGTTGAGGCTCTTCTCTAGGTCCAACTAATACAAAGAAAGTAGATATGAATCAATATTTATTATACGTTGAAATCAAATATATGTACTCACAAAATCAATTATTTTCTTACCGCCAACAAATAGTCACTCTGTAAGTCCACCTCAAATGCTTGTGGACAATCAGGCGTGACAAGACCCTACAACAATTCAATAAATATAATCACTTATAAATAACATTAGAAATTTTGAGATTAACTATTATAAACAACAACTAAAATGAAGAAAATTCTTTCATACCTCTGTCAGTGGCAGTGAGCTAGCCACAACTGCGGCCACTCCACTATCAACAGACTGTCGCAGATCAGGAGGTGTGTCCGACATCATGAGCTGCACGTCATACAATACACGTTATATCTAACATGAAACATGGAATAAATATAATCAAATGAATTAAATTAACATGAAACAACTGTACCTATGTGAAGCTCGTATGATGTCTCTGCTCTGCGTCTGTGTTAAAGGTTGAGGGTCCTGTGGAGAACTGATGCACATGCATATTTTTTTTGGTCAATCCTTAATATGATTACGTAATAAATATATGTATTAATTAAAATGATTAAATTGATACATACCTCAGGACTCGTCGAAGGGACAAAAAATGGGCCTGGAGGATCACTGCTAGGCCCAAGAACACTTTGACCCTAAATTTTGAACAATGTCAATAAATCCTAATTAATTAATCATTCACTATACATATGAAATGTGATCAAATTAGTAATTTACTTGCGTGTCAATGCCAAATGTCTCATTCAGGAACTGATCGGTGACAAGCCCATCATCTGCACCATCTCTGACATGAGTGCCAAATGTGCATAGGGATCCACATGAAGTGCACATGTGACCACGACGTATAGAAGGCTCCCCATCAACTAATGGGCTCGTGGAATGGATGAGGGTCTTTGTCAAAGCATTAATGGTCCCTAGAGTGCTGGCCTCTACATGTTCCTTCACAACTGAAGGAATAATACATGCTCACATTGTGGATGGACCACGGGTGCCCTAACTACATTAGGGTCACGACGTGCTCCAAGCCTCTCAAATGATGACCCCCCACCTCTACCCTGGGAGTCTAACATATCAAAATAATTGGGGATCTCCCCAAGGACAAACTCACAATATAATTTCTTCAAAAAATACATGGGGACCTCGTGATTGTTGCAAGGAGGGGCATCAAAAACCATCCACCATCTATCCCAAAAATTATTTCTAATAGCATCATGTATGCACCAATGGATGGGGAATCGTTTAGTACCCTCTCTAACAGTATTTTGCTCACCGGGTTTTCTAAATAATGCACATATACTACCTTTTGGTATTTCCTTTTTTTTTAACATCTTCATATGACAATTTATTTGCATACAATCTTTTTTGTTCATCCCTCTTAGCCCGCCAAATATCTAACTGACCATTAACTGAGGTTATCTGAGTGTTAATGGATTTGAGGGATGATGCCAATTGAGCCCTCATTGGATTGGTTTGTTCGAATTCTTTCAATCGAGCAATGATTCCTTCTAATTCAATTTTGCCTCTCTCTATTTCATTTTTTAGATTTTCTTGTGTGCCTGGTGGAGGTCTTGCAATTGGTTCGGGTTGTGGAATTTGTTCTTCTTCTTGAGGAGGGTTTTGGTTTTGGGGTTCTTCAGGGTTTTGATGTTCTTGTGGATTTTCTGGTTGATTATGAACATTTCCTGATAAAAAATCAATTGAAATTCAAATAAATAAACAAATCTAAATGAAATTTGTAAAAACCCTACAAAAGAATATTAAAAACTTACAAAACAATATGAAAAATATATCAAACAATGCAAAGTTAGGTTTATATCACTTACGGCGTCGTCGTGGGTGCGCTTGTGGTCTTGGATTTTGTTGACGAGGAGGCATTTTGGCAAATGGTGGTGCAAATGTTGAGTCTTCAACTCGCGTATGCGCTGCTCGCTGTAGGAGTAAAAGAAAATGGTAATGAAAATGATGGGCTGCGGTTTTGCAGCCCATCATACATACTTTTTATTTTTTAGAAAGCGCGCACGCACTATAGCACGCACACACTATGGCTTGGGTTGCCCAAGCCATAGGGCGTGCGGGCTATAGCGCGTACGCGCTGTTTAAAATAGGAAAAAAAAAATTTCGTTGTCACCTTTTTGGCACCACAACTCAGTGCATATTCCCCATGATACTGTAGATCTGTATGTTCCTAATTTACCTATGGTTGACATGGATGAGAATTTATATTTTCCTCTTATTGGAGATTTGAATCTACATGTTGCTACTGGTATGAATTTTGTTGCTCCTAGTGTGGATTCACTAGTTGCTAATGTGGATGAGGGTTTGCTAATGAAGCATTTTGTTCAGTTTTTTCTTGGGTGTGAGCATGTTGATTGGGTTGCTAATATGTATTTGATTCTGATGTTTTAGTGGATGAAGTAGAAATGGTGGATTTTTAGATTTTTTCTATTGACTTTGATGAAGTGGAAGCCTTTGGTAAAGATAAATTTGGTTGCAGATCTTCCTTTGGGCATCAAAGTGTGGGACACACTTTTCTATTTACCTAGGGAGTTTGATGCAGGAGCATCGAGATTCGATTTTGATAGAGTTATTATTTTCATGGTTAGGTATGTGTTGGAGACACATTGGAGAACCTTTCCTCATGATTTTATAGAGATTGGATGGATTGAGTTAAAGTTTGAACTATTTGAACCTTGTTGTTGGAACTGTGTTTTTTCTAGTTTCTAGGTGCCTGTTGCAGAGTGTATAACTAATTTTCCTTAATGAATGATAAGCTTCACACTTTATCAATTAAATAGGGCCTAGATTAATTCCTTGTATCAAGATTGAAAATCCTAATTCATTATAGGTTAGGAGATATGGCAATTCTCCTAGAGTATCAATTTCTAGTAGTTTCATGCATCAGTCTGTTGTACGTGACTTTCAGGATGGATGGATGGACACTTTTCCTTTGAGAATCAGACTTTACACATTTAAGGGGTTGTAGATGACCTAGATTTATACCTACGGTTCAAAGCATGAGTTATAATTCCATCAAATCTAGGAGATATGACAATTTTACTCGAATATCAATTTTTGGATATTTAATTATTGTTGCAGGCTGACTTGTGGCATTTAATTTATGTATTTGTGTTTAATTTATGTTCTAGGCTGACTTGTGTCTTAGATTGGTATAAATAGGGATTGTGGGGAAGTCTTTAGTCATTATTCATCCATCGTGGAGAAGAGGAGGTGGTAGAGGAGTGAATTTGGAGAAGAGCTAGTAGTTGGGGCTTGGAAAACAAGGAGATTGCTTGGTGGGCTTGCGAGCACAAGTTGAGATGTTCCTTGGGGGTTTCTACCAAGGTGTGGATATGGAATAGGTAAATTTTGATTTGGATCTTGAGGGATATTGTAGAACTATTACTTGCTTTATATTTGGCTATAACCAGGAAGGCCTTATAGCTCGGCACATTGCATGTAATCAGTTATATTTTATGAATATATTATTGTAATTTGGTATTACATCTAGCATTTTTGCTTCTTATTGTTGTGTTTCCATTGCATGTTGATATTGATGGGGGCTAGGACATCTCCTTTGGGGATTCTTCTACCTTGCACTACATCAAAATCCTTACTATTGATGATGCCTATATAAAAAAGTTTTGTTTTATTTCTTAAGATGAAAGAATCTCTCCTTTGATGATTCTATTGTAGGGGACATGCATGCATACACATTACCATGTACTACTTGATGAAAACAAGTTTGGTGTAGACATTATTCAAAATCTTGTCCACACCTTATCATATGTGTAAGAGTAAAATTGTCATAGTTATCAAAGAAGTACAACAACAATATCTGCAAGTTACTTGCTCCTTAATAAGATTTTGAAGAAATTTCATTAACATTTTTCTATTGAATTTTTGTTTTTCAAAGTTATCTTTTAAGCAATTCTATAGAATTTTCATTTTGGAAATCATGATTCTGATGTTTATGCTTGAATTGTAAATTGAAAGTTCATGGTTCCAATGTCCAAGTAGGTTCGATAGCCTATAATAATCAAGGTTAAGTATAGCATATTGTAAGATTTTTCTTCCAAAAAAATGGTTTGTTGCAGGGATCTATGCCTGATGTTAGAAATACAACTAAAGAAGCATCCAAATTAGAACCAATCTCTGTAGTCTAATAGGTTCAATCAATTAAAACTTTTGGATATAATGAAGATGCAAAAGAAAGTCATGTGGTTCAACGCATAGCTAAATTTATGTCTAGCCTTTTGGAAGTGACATTGAAAATACTTTTCCTTTGCCTTCTATTCTCCTTGCAAGAATCTTGTAGCTGATATTTTTTTTTTTGTGGGCATAATAAAACATGTCATATGTAGAGAGTCCTGCTAGATTGGGTTTGTCGTATTCCAATACTACTATAGGAAATAATTCCAATGACACACAATCTAGTATGAGTGATATGCCCCTTGCTATTATACTACATGTTTTGAGTACATACCTAGTAGTAGTATGATAGTACTTATTGTAAAAATATGATTTAAAAAAATCAATGGCATGTATCATGTTACAACTCAAGACAATTTGAATTTCCTTTTTGGTTAGTTGGAGAAATTTCCTAAGATAAAAGATGTAGACATTTACTTAGCAAGAGAGAGCTTTGTAAGCACACACCTATTTCTTTCATTGTATATATTGAAGCATTTTGAACTGCATGGCCTTACAGGTCTGTTTTTGTAATACATTACAATTAGGTATCTTTCTTTGAGATTAGATGATTCATATAAATAGTCATTCACAAGAATACGTCACCTATGAACTTGAGTTGCATGAATAAACCATCTATCATGAGTGGTGCATTCTAAGAACCCATCAGTCATGAGCTTAGATAATCCATTTGGCACTTAAAAGGAAGGTTACACTTGCAGTGTTTTTGAGAATCTATGAAGCCATAGAATCATTCATCTAGTTTGTTTCAATGATACTTATATGCATGCAACTTTGTATAAAACTGATATTGTGGACTTTAAAATTGATGTTTGTAGATAGGGAATCCCCTTTTGGATTTGGAGATAAGTGTAAACAATGGAGAATACTTGTGGTCACATGGTTTAATATCAGATAGCTCATACTTAATGGATCAAACTGTGTGTAACAACTTAAGATATTTGAATGAATACTACCAAGATAAATAGTCACAAGCTTGTAATGACATGAACAACTATATAACAACTGATATAGGAGATGTAGTAGATATACATGATGTCACATTAGGTGAATGCTCAGCCGACATCTCAACTTAGGCAATTCCATCAAGAGATAAGGGTTAGATTTGTACCATGATAAACTCTTAGCACCACCTTGTTTTTCATCCTTTAAACTCAAAAGGAACCTTGCACTCTATCTTATTTAATCAATAGGAATGAAATTCTATCAAAGCCCAAATACAATTTTTCTTAGAGTAGCTAAAAAGAGATACATATGATGACATAAATAATCTAACTGCACCTAACCTAATTAGGCATTTTAACATATATTTTTCTTGACACTATTTTTTTCACCTCAATTTGGTTGGCTACTATTTCTCATCAGACTTTGCAAAAAATAAATGAAATTGATCTCTACATTGGAGATAAGATAGTGACTTATCTAAATAGAGAGGAGGTGCAAAAAGTACTCCATGCCAATACAACTCACCTACCTTATCACTAGGGTCTCTATGAGGGGTATATCACTTCCAATCCTAAATCTGTTCCAATTTAAATGCTTTTTTTTTTCAAAGATAATAGATAATTGTATCTTAAAACTATTTTCAATCTCTTAAGGGTAAATTAAAATTATAACTAGGAGAAAATGGTTTGTCAATATTTGTTGGCTACTAAATATCCATATATTTTTGGATGATGAATCTATCAAGTTTTTGAAGTTCTAGTTCATTGTTCTCTTGAAAATGAATTAATGGAACCTAATGTAGCTTCTTATCAAATATGTTAGTGGAGATTTCTAGGCCATTGGGCATCAAGGTATTTTCTAATTCTTGCCCTCTAATGTTTTGACAAAATGACACCAATAAAATTCTCATAGCACAAAACTCGCCACTTGATAAATGCTTGACCAAAACTCAAATATGGCAGCCATGATGGAATAGGAAATGAAATAGATGTAATATCTTCCTTATATGATAGTATATAACTCCAATAGTGACAAAAAAGAAGGATTTTTTTAAAACAAAATGTAACTACTTGTCTCAGCTAGCAAACTATGAGGTTGTTCAGAAAACCCTTACCTTTAAACACCACTATAAAACTCTTCCTCAAGCCTCCCCCCCGTGCACCCACACTTTGCCATGTAAACAAATGAAGTTTCACTTTCTCTCTTTCGTTGTTTATATCCCTAACGATGTCAAAATTTTGGCACCCAACTTAACTTGTGTCAAAATTTTCACATTATCAGGATCATTTTAAAATAAAAAGAATTTGATAAGCCAAATTGGCTTGCCATCAAAAATTTAGGTAAAAAATGACCCCCAAATGTACTAGTGCTAATACCATTTCTTGAGTTATGGATAGTAATTTATCATTATTCTTGAAACTCCCAATTTGGTTTGAAATGTTTCCCAACCATCTTCTTTGAAATTTCTTTCTCCACAAATTTTCTTCCCTTTTGTATGGAAATTACGGACTTCATGTCTAGATGTATACAACCTTAGACAATTTTCCAAATTCTTCTCTAGTTTGTTTCTTATCTTTGACTTTAGGAGTCTCAAGGTACTAAAAAATCTCTCATTCTCCATTGACCCCAATGTCATCGTAAAAAATAACTCAACAATTGTAAAAAAATTGATGTTGAATCCATCAACATTTTTCTCTACACCAAATTTTTCCAAAGCTTGGTTACTAATCCTTCTTCTCTAGGGTTTTGTATAAGTTCATATTGTTCCTTCATTGTATCTACAAAATAACATGATTCCTCTCTCAAACAAGATTAATTTGAAATTGTATTTAGAGTTACCCCATTGATTACTTTGGTTTTGCAAAGTTGATCTCTCAAAGTTATCTTGTTATTATTTTTAAATCATTTGGACTTTTGAGACTCCAATAATGGGGAAACAAAATAAACATGGTATCAAGTAGACTGACTAAAGGAAATCTTTTTTGAATCTGTGAGGAAAGATTATAAGAAGTTTTTTTTTTATTTCCTTTTTTTTATTGTTGTTCTTGTATTACATCTACATTCTATTGGAGGTTCACCTTTAAGTGGATTGTCCATAGGTTCAATGAATGGGTACTTTGAAGTCCATTCTATTTGAAAATTCTTGATTGATAGATCCCACTTCTGATCTTTTTTTGATTTCATGTCATTTTTTTATTTGTATTTCCTTTTTCCCTTCCTTAGTCGTGCACTATCATCATTTCTAATATTCTTATCCAAATCAATCATATCATTTTGGCTAATTAGGGTATTTACCTAAAAATCCTCTTCAAGTTCATTGTGATCAAAGATATCAAGCTCACCGCCTTCTTCAATATGAGATAGGAGTTGAGAATCTTGTAAATATACTTGTGAAGATATAGCTTCTTGATTTGGCCACAAAAAATTTTGCCACTAAAATACTATGATAAGGTTATGTATTTTGTTGTCCCTTCTTGGATTTCCCCACATGCAGGACTCTCGCCCTTGTTCATGTTCGACATCTCCAACAAAATAAAGGGCCAAGGATGTTGAAAAAGATATTAACTTCTTGAAGAAGTGACAATATACTATTACATGTCATGTATATATTTGTCTAAATATGATTCATTGACCATACAATCTAAACTATAGAATATAGATGTCATCATGTCTAATGTTTGAGGTCTACTAGGTGACCATTGACCCCTAACTTGTACTTGATAAATAAGAATGAATTGAAAACTACAAAAAATAGAGCTATGAGTTACTCACCTTTGCTTCAATTATAACTACCACTCAGCGATGCTCTTGACACTTTGAGACTTCATTATCAATCAAAATTGAGACAACCAACCAATCTAAGTTGTGTAAAATAACATTGATGTATGAATGCACAATTCTCTTTGGTGAGTTTAATGGGAAGCTTATTGTGTATACATATATTTGGCAAAGCATGTGGAATAATAACATGTCTTAAGTCATTTTTGAGGCGATTAGGGACCGTCCAATATATCACCATGAATAATAGAGTTTACAAAAATGACACTAGTTTGTAACATGCATCTGCAAATGACAGGCAAATTTTGGCCCTCCTCTAAATAAAACCTTATAAAACCATGGGCGAAGTTAGACCATCCAAAAATTTCTCTTCCAAAATAGTAGGCAAATGTTTTGAATTTATCGTGTGCAAAAAATAAATCCAATTAGCTATTGCATTAAAAATAAAGCCAGTTCCATCAATCATTGGGCAATGGGTTGGGTATCCAATTTTTATGAAGTTTTGACAACACACCTAGCTCCATAAGTAAAATTTATTCGTTAAATCCCCACGTACCAAATTTGCCAGTTGACAAATATTTGTCACTAAAATTATCTGTGATATCAATTATTAAAATATTTGAAAACATTAGACCTGTATGAAATTCAATTTTACATACTATTATAATTGTCTTCCACAATATTATAATTGTCTTCCACAATAGTTAAAATATGAACCTCCACAATAGAGTGAAAATAGACAAATTCTAAAAACACATTAAATTATACCAATTTATATTTTAACAAAGATGTTATTTTGAATAGACCATAAGTAGAACCATTCTAGAAGTGCCAGGTTCTCTCCATGCACATTATCAAATTTTAAAAACAAAATGAAACAGTGAAGGACAAAAGCTTCAAGGATTCATTGAAACTGAGAACCAACATTATATTATATTATGACATGACAAACCAATAACGTGGGTGACCTCATCTCACAGTCCTCACAGAGCCATGGCACGTTAAGATATACAATTTGAGCAAATGGTTGCTTGACATGACATGACTCCACAAGAATGTACGCATTCTTAAAACATTGAAGTCCGAGCTCTATCTCTTCAATATTGAATTTGTCTGCTTATGAATTTATGTGAGAAAGTTGGAATAAAAAACTAGACATCCCGGAGAGAATATGGCCAAAATCAATATTTGTCTGCCTCCTGCCATGGCTATCCAAAGAGAAACTGGCTTTGTTTTGTTCTGCCCTTTTTCACGTGGGCCTGTTTTACAAAGTCAATTTTTAGAAATTCAAGATGGGTGTCTAAAAAATTAGGGTTTTATAATCTGCCATGGTTGGTGAACATGCTTCTAACCACTACTGCAGACGTGCACAAGATTTGGTGCTTGCAAGCAAAAGAATTTTCAGATTCCTAAAAAGTCTTCTCTTGTGTATTGTAATTTATAATTCATTTTGAGGGCTCTGATTAGGCAGGGAATCCAAATGCCCATTGAGTTTTAGACCACAAATAATGGATTAATACTTGGTCTAAAAATTGTTCCACTTTTCATATAAGATAATCGGCCGGCCAGGGATTGTGGCATACAGAAAGCTCATGGTATTAAATGATCAGTTTAGTCCCTTTGAAAAACTATAATATTAATGTCTTTAATTGTTGTTTAGTGAGTAATGTAAAATATATTAAGCGAGAGAAAGAGATCAATGGTAGGTTTCATGTTGGTAGAATTATTTGGGAGTTGTTCAACGTGGTAGGTTAAATGTGGATAAACTACAGATCAGTTGGACATGATAGCAAAATTATTGCAATGGGTTGTTTTAATCAAATAAAGAGAAGTTGCATGGGTTCTATCAATTTTCAAAAAAGTTTGAATTATTGGGAGAAAATGGCACCAGCTATTCTCAAGACTGAAAATTTTAGCAAAATTTGTTTTGTTTTCTATTATTTTAATATTAGTAAGGATGCATTTTGTGTGAAAGATAGCCAGTCCCAAGAAAATTAGAGTTCCATTTAAATGTAGAACCATTAACTATTATTCTCCTGTGAGAATTGGAACCCTTGAGGCAAATGATGGCCTCCAATTCATCCATGATTAACATCACCTTCTTCACAAACCCTATTCTTTATTTATCATGAACCCTATTCATCAATAGTTTTTTATTTATCAGTTTGTTCTAATTTTGATGTCAGTTGAGATCCTTTTTACATTGTATAAAATAAAATTTGTAAATATGATCTAATTTTATAACTTTGATAGTCAATTAGAACTTTTCAAATTTGTAATCATTATTTATTCATATGATCTCTTATTAAATTCAAGACATCTGTCAATAACGTTGTGAATATAAGTCAATTATTGACTTTGAATCCAGTTAAGAACTTTGTAAGATTGGAAAAGCCATCTTACAATATGCTTCTTATTCAGTATTCTCTTCCGTTTGGTTACTGGAAGATGATAGGAATTGGCTTTTTCAAAATCTGGATTTGAAATTTTTTGCATTTGTTTCAAAATCGGCAAAATAGAATTAGCATACGGGACTTCCAATTTTGCCTCAAAACCAGGTTTTCCAACTTTCTACTAGCAAGTAGGAATTGAAAATCAAAATCTGGTTATGTTTTTTTGAGTGTAAAAACAATAGATTGGACTACTTTTTGAAATTTGCCTTCAACTCTAAGCTTAAAAATAAAAATGTGTCTTCACATGCATCTTCCGAGTGAAACAAACAGTTCAATTAAAATCCCCAAAAATCAGAATGAAGATTTGCAAAATATTGATTTGGCTAAATAAAAATTTGTAAAAATCCCAATTTCTTAAATTCCATGAACTAAACGAACCCTTTTACTGAGCTCTACTGAATTGGCTTGCCTCTTTTATTACTATAATTACTGCACTACTGAATTGTCTTGCCTCATTTTAATGTCAATAGAAGGAATTACAACTGCTCAATCTCTGTATGTACATTTGTGGGCCAGGCAGCAATGGATTCCTTAGTGGGTGAAGGAAGAAAAATCTTTGGTATGAAAGCATCTAAGCCTCAAATAAACAGTTGTCACATTATTCAAATCCTAAATCAAATCAGTGAATCAAATTTACTTTATACCAAATTCAAAACACAACTCTCAAGTTTCCCAAACATTTCGTTCAATTACAAAGACAGTAATTACAAATCAGGCAGAAATTAAGACCACCAATTCTTTTTTCTCAGCTCAATCAATACACTAGATGCTTTAGGCAGCCAGAAAAATCAATACCCACATCTGGATATTCTCATAATGGAAAGTTAGATAGAAGAGTTTATACAACAAAAGACCAAATTTTGATCTATGTTACATTCTATGGTCTTCTCAGCCACATGGATTCAATAAGAAGACCATAAATGTGTTTCAAGTACAAAACTACAAACACCCATAATGCTTAATAGAATATATATTGAAGCCTAAGTGCAAGCATAGAATTCAGCAAGCTCTTCCAAAGAATCACTATGAATGGCTTCTGGGTCTGCATTATCCAACATCCATACCAAATGTTCAAACATGACCACCTCACAGCAAACTACAAAAGCCTCCTCATTATCCACCTCGCATCTTTGGACAAGGGCCCTCAACAATGGGTGGCTCAAAAAATGTGCACTGATAAAATATCTTCTCCTGGACTTTCCAACATACACAACTTTAGAGCCCTTGGGAGCTCCATCAGAGATATCTGCATGAACAAGACTTGAGGCAGAATTTTCAGGAGAGTCACAAATTGAAATGTCATCCCTGCCATTGGAGCTCAGACTGCTGTATGACCTCCTTATCTTTCCAAAGCTTTGACACTTCTTCAGAATGCTTTTAATCTTGCTCATCTTGTTTACATTTGGCATCATTTTAGGTTGATTCAACAAAAAGAGGAAACTCTTGATTCTTGTCTATACGTTGGATCTCTGATGATGAATAATAGACTATGATCAGAAATATGTTTGTAACAAAACTGAATCAAAGACAATAATAAAAGAGAGACAAACTAGAAATGAATGAAAGGATGAAAACCCAAGAAGACAATGTGGGTTTTACTTCTTCCCGAATGGGAGAGAAAGCAAAGAAAGACAATGTGGGTTTTGCTTCTCCCCAAATGGGAGAGAAAGCAAAGAGAGATCTGAAAGCAACGAAAAATTTGTCTTAGAGGGAAGCTATGCAATGGACCTTCTTAGCATCTTCCGCTATATATAGCGGATTTGAAGGGAGAAGTACAGATTTACATTTTATAGAAAAGAAAAGGAAAAAAATTGTTATCCATATAAGCTCACCAGGAAGAATTAGTTTACCAATGTGCTTTCTATAATGTTTTCCTTCCTCATCGGCCTAATCTGCATGATTGTAAGCAAAGGAAAACCATTTTTACAACTCTGGGAATTTTATAAGCACTTGTTTGTTATAATATGAGGGAACCGGCAATTTCAGTTGACACGGCCAGATGCTAATAAACATTAAAGACCTTTCGAGGGTTTTTTTTAATCAAAAGATTCCGAGGACCAAAAAATGCCAGTAAAAAACTCAAATTTGGGTGTTTCTAAAGTAAGATTGGTCCTCTCTATCATGGTGTTTCTTGTGGTGATTAAGTAGGGGTGGTCCTCACTACCACGGTCTTGCTTGGAGTTCCTACCTAGAGGTGGTCCTCACTCAATGGTTTTGTTTGTATTTGAACCCTTTTGGGTAGGCTGTTAAATCTTTTCATGACATGATGTGAAATAGTAGGCTTGTAAATGTCAATTTTAGTTAAGGCTGTTAAATCTTTTTATCACATGATGTGAAATTGTGAAATAGTAGTCTTGTAAATGTCAATTTTAGTTATTTATATAGATGTAAATAAAATATTTAGTTATTTATATAGATGTAAAAAATATATATAGACTTAAGGGTTCGGTCAATGTCTCGGCGATGTTGGGCGGTCTTATTTTTTTTTTAGTTTTGTGTCTCAGGAGGATAGGTGCTTCATAGTAGTGGGATCTTGGAGGCTACGTAAGCATACTTTGACCCTGGTTGAATAGAAACCTAGTTTTGATCCTGCAATTGATTTACTCCATATGGCATTAGTTTGGGTTAGACATCGTGGTCTCCCACTAGAGTTCTAGGATGAGAAGATTTCAGATGGATTGATGACTCTTTTGGCCATTTCATTAGATAGACAACATCACCTTGAGAAAATCCAAACTTGTTTTCACAATATTCTATGTTAATGTAGCTATTAACAAACCCTCCCCAATGTGATGGTTATGAAATCCAAATGGAGAACATGGACTCGACAAATAGCCTATGAGAATGTTTCTCTCTTCTATCAGTAATGCTCCAACTATGGCCATGTTATCTTTGACTTCTTAATGAATTAGGAGGAGAAGGATAAGGAAAAGAGAAATAAGAAGAAGGTGACATTGGTGGGAATGGTTAAATTAGGGGGCTCTTTTGGGGAGTGTTCAAAAATTTCCCCCTTTGTGGAGAACCAAGGTGATGGTGATGAGAAACAGGGATGAAGGATTACCCATTCACTGAAGGAATGTTAAGCTTATCTCTTCACCTTAGAAATACGGATGTGAGGAGCCTAAGGAGAACCTGGAGGAAAGTGAAATTCTTAAGGAGGGAGAGTTGAGCTTGGAGAAGAATTCCTTAGAGATGACTTTGTTGAAATCTCCCTTGGTAAGTTACTCCACATGTATGGAGGAGATGGGAGTGGTTCCTCCTGTTGAAGAGGGAAGGAAAGATTCTTTGGCTATGAACCCCATGAAAGTTGGGGAAGATACTCAAGATGAGATGATAGACATGGTGAATATGCCTGATGGGCAAGAGGTGGGCCAAAAGATGTGGGGAGATAGTGTTTCACCAATAAGCTCCCTGATGGTTTCTCTTTTGATCATTGATGAAGTGTTTGCCCCAACTATGCTGAGTTTGGATTACCTCTCAGCCCCAACCTTCACTATGGGAGAACTTACTGAGGGATGGAAAATGATGAAGAGAAAGACCCATGGAGCGATAAAGGTGAATAATGGTTCAATTTTTTAAATGGGGAGACCACCAGAGAAGACTATCAAAGCTAATGTAGCAATGAGAAACATAACTCAAGGTACACAACTTACCTTGGAGGATACTAAGAAACGTAAGAAATGAAGAATATCTCCTAGAATGTGAGGGGTCTTAATAGCCTTAGGAAATAATATATTATTAAGAAAAATATTGTTGAGCATATGGTAGATATCATTCTTATTCGTAAAGTCAAGATGATAATGAAGGAGTTTGAATTTTTTGTGGCCTACACTTGGCTTGGAGAGGATTTTTATTATAAAGAAGTGGTGGGTGCTTCTAGTGGCATTTCTACTATGTGGGACCCTAAGAAGGTGACTGGTAGGGAGGTCTTTTCAAATCCCCATTTTCTCACTATGGAATTTGATGATAAAGTTTATATATGGCTCCTTTTTAACTTCTGTGCCCCCAACACTAGGGTTGGAAGGCTCCATTTTTGGGAGAAAGCCTATAGGGCTATAAGGTCAATTCATACTAGTAACATTATTTGTGTTGGTGACTTCAATACACCTCTTTATCCTTTTGAGAAGTTGGGAGGCTTGGAGGACTACTTGAAGAGCATGTATAATTTGGAAGACTTCCTCAGGCATAATGACCTACTAGATATTGACCTTGAGGGTTCTCCTTACACATAGTGTAACAATAGGATGAAAAATAACCTTATCCAAGTGAGGTTGGACAAAGTTCTCATCTCAATGGGCTAGGATATTGTCCCTTTCTCTTCCCTTCACATGTTCCCTAGGATGATTTTGGATCATTCCATGATCCTGTTTAGATAGGCTCTACATAATTCTTCAAAATACAAACCCTTTAGATATGACATTATGTGGCACTCTCACCCTTATTTCTATGAGTGCATCAATTAGTGGTGGAATATTGGGGTGGAAGGAACAACTATGTACATAATAGTGAGAGAGTTAGAAAATACTAAATGGGAGGTGGAAAGTTAGAGTAAGGACTCAATCTTTGGAGATATTTTTAAGTAGAAAAATATATTGAGAAAAATCTTGAGGATACCCAAAATTCCATGGGCATTGGGGATTACTCACAGGAAATTAGCAGGGAAGAAAGGGATTTAAGAAATAAGTGGAGGGAATTTTTTAGGAGGGAAGAGATCTTCTGGAAACAAAGATCCCAGATTCAATGACTTACAAAAGGGGACAAGAACACTGCCTTCTTTCACAGGTCAACATCCAAACACAAGAAGATAAATACTATATCCAAGTTGTAAGATGAGAATAAAAGGGAGCTCACAGAGGAAGCTGATTTAAGGAATTGTGCTACTAAATAATTTTAGGATATTTACAGTTAGCCTACCCTTGCCCCAAATTGGAACAAGAGTGAGGAACTATTAAGAACCATTACTCTAGTTGTAAATGATGGTATGAACTAGGATTTGGTGAAGAAAGTGAGCATGGAGGAGATGAAGGAAGATGTTTTCTCCATGGGGGCTTTCAAGGCTCTGTGCCCAAATGGATTTCTGCCGACTTTCTTTCAGGAATTTTGGGAAATCATAAAATGTGATCTGACACATGTGGCCAGAGACTTTGTTAATGAAGGGAGACTCCTAAAAGAGTTTAATCAGACATATATTTTTCTGGTTCCTAAAATTGGTGAGTTCACTAGGATGGAGATATTTTGGCCCATCGACCTCTACAACATGGTGTATAAGCTTCTTTCTAAACTACTTATCAATCGGCTGAAGCTTCTCTTGGACATGTTCATTAGCCCATCTTAGAATGGAATTTTTCCCTAGATGCTAGATTCTAGACACGATCATTACTTCCCATGAAGTCTTGCACTCTATGGAGAAGATTAGGAACTTGAGCATGGAAATGAAACTAGATATCTTGAAGGAATATGATAAAGTGAGATGAGACTTTCTAGTTGAAATCTGGGCTAGGTTTCAATTTGGGGAAAAATTTATCCTCCTAACTAAGGAGATTATCAACTTTGTCCAATTTGTTGTTCTCCTTAATGACAATCCTTGGAAGTTATTCAATACTACTAGAGGGATTAGGCAAGGTGGTCCCCTTTCCCACTACTTATTTATTATTTTGGCTGAGGTCCTAGGGAGAAATTTTATGGTTATGGGTGAATAGGGAAAGATCAAATGCATTAAACCTGTCACTACCCTTCCCCAGAGATTCTACAATAGTTTGTACATGATACTTTCCTCTATGGAATTGCTTCAATTAGAGAGGCTAGATGTTGGAAGGAGCTCCTAGACTATTATGCTAAGGCCTCTGGACATCATATTAACTATCATAAGAGAAATCTCTACTTCTTCAACACAAAGAAAAACCTTGTAGGTTGGATTATTAGGGAGCTAAATTTCCAAATGATTGTTCTTCTTGATACTTATCTTGGGCTACCCCTTACTGTCAAGGTCACTCCCCAGTTCCAGAGCTCGATGTTGAAGCGCATGCAAAGAAAGTTGGCCAGATGGATAGGGAAGGTGCTCAATAGTGCTGGCAAGCTACAATTACTCATTTCCTCCATACAAGGTATTCCTATCTATTTTTTATTCTTATTTAAAATTTCAAGAAAATTTAGGGACACTATTGAGAAAATTCAATACAATTTCTTTTAATTGAGAGAAAAGGAGAAACCCAAGATGAGCCTTTTAGCCTGGGAGAAGGTCTAAAAACCCAAATCCCAAGGAGTGTTAAACTTGAGAAGAATCACTAATCCTAATAGGGTCCTTATGACTAGGTTGGCTAGAGGTTAATTTGTAATGCTATGGAAAGGTGTAGAATTATGAATGCTAAATACCTTAGAGGCTTACCTTTCTAGTACCATTTATGTTGGGCCTTTGAGAATCTAGGAATAATCCCTAAGATCAATTTCTTTTGGTGGGCGACACTTGATGGGAGTATCCTCTTGATGGACAATCTCAAAAGGAGAGGGTTACAATTAGTTAATGAGAGTGTGTTGCTCCATAAAGAGGAGGGATCTATTGTTCATCTCCTAATACATTGTACCTATTCTAGTGAGGTGTAGGGAGGGGGGAGGGGAATCTTTGAATAAGTTTGGGATCCAATGAGTGTTCAATGGTGATCTCCAACAATTTATCCTGGATTGGGAGGCTCCACATTCTCAACCCCTCATTAAGAAGTTATGTAAGGTGTTACCCCCATGTGTGTGTTAGTACTTATGGAAGGAAAGGAACAACCACATCTTTAGAGATAACTCCTCTCCCCCTTGGTTACTTAGCAAATCACTATTAATATATTAAGGGAATTCATTCCCATCTGGAGATGGAAGACTCCACCCCATCCTCCCACTATTAGTGATCATGTCATATTGCTAACAATTGAGGACTGCTTGATCTTATTTCAAAATTTGACAACTCCAAAAGTAAGGTTAGGAAGAAAGTGAAATGGAAGTCACCCCCACCTCCTAGTTTAAACTCAATTTTGATAGATTGACTTAGAATGGTTTTGTTGATGTGGGAGGCATAATTAGGGATGATAAAGGTAATTTGGTGATGGCTTACACAAGAAAATATGGTGAGAATACTAAAAAATTCACTAAAGCTATGGTGATTTTCTAGGGAGTTAAGTTTGCCAGCTCAATTGGGATTTTAAAATTAGTTATGGAGGGAAACTCTTAGCTCATTATTGAAGCATTTAAGAGACAAAGTAAAACTTATGGAAAGTTTTCTCAATAATCAATGGTGTTCATGCCTTCATATCGATATTTTGGGAAGCGTTCATTCAACATATATATCGTGAAGGCAACCAAGTGGTTGATGCACTAGCGATGATTGGTCATGAGGTTGTTGACATGTGTAATTGGGTTAATATTGACAACCTACCAAATAACATACATGCTTTTGTGACAAAAGAAATAAATTAACCTTTGGGTGAGTGCATCAAGTTGGTGTACAAAAAAGTGGACACCCAAAAAAAATTCAATAACCTGATCGAGTTATTTAAAAGTGAAATGTCAGCTAGGCTTGGTATCCAAGGTTGGCCATTATACTTTAAAAACCCAATCGAGTTATTAAATGAGATAATTAAAAAAATTGGTCGGGTTTTATAAAACCTGATTGGGTTTTTTGAATTATCTCATTTAATAACTCGATTAGGTTTTGTAAACTATATATTTTGTCTATTGTTCGCATTTGAGGGCATGTTTATACCCTCAAATGACAACAATGGCATGAAGTGTAGAGTAGAACATAAAAAAACTAATTGGATTTAGCATAAAAATCAATTTTTTATTGCATTTACATCTATGGCGCCCCACAAATGAGGTAGGTCTTCATCCTATTCATCATTTATGTATTTTTTTTATCAAATTTTGTTATGTGATTTTGTAATTTATAAGTTTTGTAATTTTTTTAGAAATTTTTTAATATAGATGTATCAAGGAATCCAAGAACATGAGGGAGAGACAAAAGACCACCTCCTACACAATCAAACCCTCCACCCATCATGACACAACCAAAAAACACTTTACCCATTATGACACAACCACAAAACCCTACACCCATAGTGACACAACCACAAAACCTCCACTCAGTGGTCTTGTTCAACAATCATCGCCTCCTATAAAACTTCCACACATACAATTATAGCATTTAACTACTACACAAGAACCTCATAAACTACCTTGTACAAAATAGTGTTAACATTACCCAAATAGTCAATAGGCTATGGTCATCTACACTTTCTCACCACTCAACTCTAGCAAATACACTTGAACAAATGACCCAAAATGCAAATGAGGTGTCAAGAGAGGTTACGAAATGAAGTATATGGAGGGATAGGTGTCATGCATTTTATGCCAATGGGTTATAATATCAGCAAGTGAAAGATAAGTCATAAAGAAAGCTACTACATGTTCTCTTTTCACCAAGCCTATATTTGGCAACTCCCTATAACACACAACCAAAACTTTTCCTATTTATTGGTGCACTCATACTAGGATGAGATTATATTTTTGGGATAGGTCACCTATGGTATTTGACTTACCACCATGTAATAAGTATGAGGTACCTCTATACTTTTTGAGAAAGCTATATATTGTGAGTTCATCCTTGGCAAGAAGACAAATTACTTTGAAATCCATCAATTCCAAGGTAGAGGGAGAGGCTCTGCACAAGATAGACCCAAGGCTCATAGGGTAGTACCACAGCATGAGAGGAGACATACTTCATGAAAAAACATGTCTCTTTTTGTGCTCCCACTAACTATAAGGAGTCTATTGATTTACAAAATTGTCATGTGACTGTATCATTAACAGATGTTATAATTGAGGATGGCTCATGGTTAGGTGGTTTTCCTTCACCTATGGCACCTCAACCATCATCAGATGCACCTTTAGGGTCATCATAGCATTTGATAGCTCCATCGTCGTCACCTATGGAACCAATGTCATCACAGCATTCAACAGCTCCATCATCATCAGCTATGGCACCTCGATCATCATAGCCTATGATAACTCCATCAACATCACCTATGTTGTTTAGTGTGGAGCCGACATATTATGGATGACATATCATGAGAAGGAACTAATGATGGGGATTGAAGAAAGTTAAGGAAGAGCACAAAGTTCTACAAATAGTTCTATTTTCTATGTGGTTAAGTACATTTAATATGAGATCAACATTTTTCATTAAGTACCAACAAATGGAAGAATATGGAAGAACATAAATTACTATTTAAGGAGATGTTCAAGATAGTTTTAAGCTGGTGATGTTGCTAATCAAATGTTGGAACTTGAATCTAATTAAGTGATGATAAGATTATTGTGAAAGAAGATAGTTGAACTAGGTGAACCAAGTAGAGTTGAGGAAGGAGAAAGAGAATGTGTAAATTAGCAAGTCAGGAGAACAAAGTGAAAAGAGGTTAGAGTGGAAGATCAAAAAGAAGGCTAAAAGGAAAGAAGACCTTGACAAGTAAGGTAGTCCTATACCTAAATAGATCATTTTTACATTGTTACTTTCTAATCACTAGAATAGAAAATAGCATAAACCAAGTAGATCTAACAAGTATGTGAAATCCTATGTGGTGACATTGAGTAGTGGTGTTTGTAAGTAGCCGACATATTATGGCCGACATATGGCCGACATGTTATAACCCTAAAGTGGTTTAATACTTGTATAAAAGGGCTTAGGGTTGGGTATTTTTCATAATGTTGTGATACGAAATTGGTTCTTGCGGCAGTATTGAGCTGTAAGGGATTACGGGTTGTAATCAGGTTGTAATCACTGGATTGTAATAAGATCAGACTTGCTGTTTGGTGGACGTAGCCCAGGGATTGGGTGAACCACGTTAAATCTTGGTGCCTTGTGTTCATTTCTGTGTGTTCTATTATTTTCTGTTATTGGTTATATTTGCATGTAGTTTTTATTTCTGTTTGTGGTTTATCCTAACAACCTGCACCACCACTGTCATCTCCGCTTATGTCACCTACACCACTAATGTCATATCCTATTGTGTCACCTGCATCACTAGTGTCACCCTCACTTGTACTACATGTAGATCATCATCACGTGCATCATTACAATCTTTGAGTCCCAGTCAACATTTTTGTTTTAGCTATCAGCACATGTGTGATGGGATAGATATGGAGGTGCTTAGGATGGAGTTTCATCTCATCCATGTTATTCATAAGGAGGTGGGGATTTTACACTATTGAGCTAATGGGTCTTGCAAACATTGTACAATATTTTTATATTTTATTATTTTATTTTATTATGTAATGTTGCACCTAGATGGACATGCAACATGTAAAGATTCTCATGGGATATACTTGATGAGTTGTATTGTAACATTGTGATAATATTTCATGTAATTATTTAATATTGGGGAAAATAATTAAATTTCTAATATTAAATGTGAGATTAATGGGTTAGGTAGCACATGATTTATGTAATACCACTTGATGGTTTTGTGGGACTTGCTACTATATAAGTAGCCACAAGGGTAGTTGTAGAGACAAGACAAAAAGAGAAAAAAGAAAAGAGTCAAGTGGGACAAGGCTTGATAGGTTAGCCAAGGGAGTATTTGTGAAGGTTGGAAGCATGGCATGGGATGTGTGGATTCATACTTGTTCACATCGATTACTTGGTAGTGGCTATGGCTTTGAAGACTTCCATGATTGTATTGCAATGATATTTTTGCTAAATAATACATGAAGATTGATGCTTTTGGAATCTAGGTTTTTTCCTTCAATGAGGATTTCCTAGGGTATATCTTGTGTCACATTTTTGGGAGTATGTTGTCTATTTTTTTGCATGTAGATTTTGATTACATATTTATTTCAAATCTATTATGGGTTATGTGGTAATGGTTACACTCTTTGTTGCAAGTTTCCTTAAAAGTGGTATCAGAGCCAGGTTTTGTTGTTGTAACCCTAGATTGAATCCATGGGAATGCACAAGAGGATAAAAGAAAGGGCAAGATATATGAATTTTGTAAGTTGTTTATTGCAAATATGAGGCTTTTGGGTTTGCTATTATAATCAGATGTTGAAATATTTTGGGCATGTAAAATTATTGGTCAAAAGAATTTTTTGGATGTTTCATTTAAATGAGGATTTTAGTAGGGAGCTTGCAGAAATGACCTCCTAGGTAAAAACAAACCTCACCATTGGATCCAAGTCGATGTTCTAATATATTTTGATATATAATATGTCCTAGTTTGGCCATGTGAAGAGAAAATGAAAGTTTTTTAATTATCAGCCCATGATGGCCATCAAATTTAATCTCATCAAAATTTTCATCACAAAAAAAAATTGCAATGAAAATGGTAAAAAGACTGTCTTAGTAAAATGACCATAACTTTCTCTTAGGATATCATATTTCAAACTTCTTATAGGCACTGGAAAGATAATTCAGAGCACTACAACTTGGTCTAGGTTTGGTTCTATGATTTTGACATTTTGTTAGGTTTTAAGAGCCCAAAATTTAGATATTATTTATTTTGAGCACAAATTGGGGCATAACTTGGGCATACAGAGTTAGATTTTAGACTTTGAGTAGTCAACAAAAGGCTCTTGGAGCGCTCTATAAATTGGTTCAGATTTGGTGCAAGTTTGGCATGGTTTATTTGGTGATATATTAGTTTGAATAACTTATGGTATATATTGAATGTGGTAGCATTGTGAGTTTATGACATTGTATTTTTGGAGATTTAAGATTTGATGTCATTGTATATATTTAGTTCATATTTCAGATTGGTCTCATGATGATATGGTTATAAATGTTTGGTTTGGATATGTATGATGACTTCTTGGGTCTACAAGTTGTGTAGTGTTGTATGTAGTCTATACTTACAAGTTGCATTTATAGCTTGGTTATGGGTTGTCTTTGCCCATTGATCTTTCATTATTGATGCATATTAAGATTGGTGGCTTGGATTTGCGTTGTCTATGCCCTAAGTCACATGATTTTCTGATTTTTATTCATGTAGAAGGGATGAGATGTTGTTACTAGGTGTAGTCATGGTGGAGGATTGTGGTTGACTATTTTATGCTGATAGGTTGGACACTTTGAGAGTTAGATGCTCAGTTCATGGTGTCATAGATTTTGGTATGACATGATTAGATATACAAGCATATCCTTGATGTTCATTAGCTTGGATTTCATATTTGGTTATGTGGTATATATTCTTGGTTGAGGATCATGGCTATTTTGTTTCTTTTGAGGAGCTCGTGATGTGCACTTTGAGTTTTTTGATGGTTTGATGCCTTGGTTGATTCTCATGGTTAGAGGATTTTTTTCATCATGATGTCATGGATAGCTTAGATACATGATTTAGTAGGAGCTTGTGACAGTGATGAGGTGATAGTGCAGGATTAGTTCTTGGTTTGGTTTGTATCTTCTTAGTTTGGAGATCTTGGTTTCACTTGGTATTGACACTTTGGTTGTGTGTATAGAATTGGATGATCTTCATGTAGGAGATGGATTTTATGATGCCATAGGTTTCTTGGTACCATGATTGAGTGGGACTTTTTTGGCATTGATATATTTACTGAGAATTTATAGATGTTGGATGTTTGTCTTAAATCCTATTGCTACATAAACATCTTTGACATTTGCATGGTGCACTCGTTATCTTCATGGTGTGTGAATATGGTTAGATCTTGAGGATTCATGGGAATCTTTGTTATCTTCATGGTATGTGGAGATGGTTCTTCAAGGTATGTGGAGATGGTTTTCTTCATGGTGTGTGGAGATGGTTGCATCTTGAGGACTAATGGGGTTCTTGGTAAAGGTGTGGTTTATGCTTTCATTTGACATGTTATCCTTGGTATTAGGATGGTTGCATTTTTATGTCATGTTAGACTCTTGATACATGTTTAAAAAATTTGAAATTTTATAATATGTTCATATGGAGCATGTTATCTCTTTGATTGAGATGGTTAGATCATGCTGTCATGTTTATGTTCTTGAGACCATGGATGAAATTTTGACATTGATCTTGGTTTAGTTTCTTGGTATTGAGTACATTGATCATAAGATAGATAATTTATGATATTTCTATGTTACATTTGGATTTGGCATCGATTGATTGGTTATAGGTGCTTAGGGATACTTAGAGATGATGGTGATGCTAATTTCTCTTAGATTAGAGAAGTATTTGTTGGGACAGTTGATGGTTTCGACCGAAAGTCTGAGGGGCATTCACCTTATATGGACTTGAGAGGATATTTTTTCTTAGATGAGTCTTGGTTGGAGACATGGATATCTTGACGATAATTCTCAAAGCCCACTTTTGGTCTAATCAGTAATTTGCTACTTGAGAGGTACAACACATTGTTTCTCTCAAGTGCATTATGTTTATACTTGTGCTTGATGGATATGGATCTTGAGCTATGGTACATGAGTTAGTTCTAGAGGGTTCATTTGAGAGATTGATTAGCATTGTTTACCTCTATGTACATATGTTGTTATGTTGGTTAAGTTTGAGAGATGGTTTTATATTGGTCATATTCCTTGGTTTGGGAATGGTTATTCCTTGAGTTAGGAATGGTTTATGAGTTTGATCTTCTTGTGAGAGGCTTACATCCACAATTAGTTATATGGTATGGGTTGGGTGTTGCTTATGCTTCTTGGTTGTTCTTTTATGGAGGAGATCATACTTGCACAATTTACATCTAGAGGTGTGTGTAGAAGGACATGATACATGTTATGATTTGCATGGTTTCTCTTTGGTATTGGTTATCTTCCTGGATGTTCAATTTTTCTTACATTGGATTTGAGATTGGTTGGAGATTGTGATCACTAGTTTGTGCTCATGTATGTAATGTTGGAGATGACATGGTTATTTCTTTATCTCTTTCCTCTATTGATTGTAGAGAGCTTGGGAGACTATTGGCAATTTGTTATGAGAATTGTTCTTGCAAATTATTAGTTTATGTGTTGTGGATTTCCTTGAGACTACATGGATTTATTTCTTTGAGATGTTGTGAGTGGATTGGTTATAGATTTGACATTATATTTTGCAGTGGGAGCTTTTTGTTATATATGTGGCAAGTATTGCTCTTGAGGCTTATGATTACAGGTTACAAATTGGATATGTCAATGATGTGAGATTCACTTGTTATACCTTTGGAGGTATGGATAGTTGGATGGGTTTGGCACTTCTTGTTGGTGCTATTTTAGCTATGGATATTTTAAAAACTATGGATACATGTGATTACCTTTAGATCAAGTTTTTGTGCTTGGCATTTTAGTTTCTACAGGATTTTATGATCTTCTAATGCAATAGGTTAGTTGACTTTCTCTTTGGATGGCTTCTATGTATGTTCAGTGGCAGTGGCATAATAGGAGGTGAGATCATTCATGTTTAAGATGTTGGATACTTTGATTTTGTTGTGGGTACTAGGATGGATCACTTCATGTACTTTGATCCATGATGGTGGATGTGCTATGAGGGATTGTTCCTTTGTTCATTTATGTGGCTACAAATTGACCCTGTACAATGCATACAACAAGTGGGAGATTACTGAGATAATGAGTGTTGCACATATTGCATAATATTGTTATATTGTATTATTTTATATTATTATGTAATGTTGCACCTAGATGGATGTGCAACATGTAAAGATTTCCATGAGATATACTTTATGAGTTGTATCATAACATTGTGATAATACTCCATGTAATTATTTAATATTGGAGAAAAGAATTAAATTTCCAATATTGTGGGGTCAATGGGTTAGGTAGCACATGGTTTGTGTAATACCACTTGGTAGTTTTTTAGGACTTGCTACTATATAAGTAGCCACAAGGGTAGTTGTAGAGACAAGACAAAAAAGGGAAAAAAAGAAAGAAAGAGTCAAGTGGGACAAGGCTTGACAAGTTGGCCAAGGGAGTATTTGTGAAGGTTGGAAATATGGCATGGGACATGTGCGGATTCATGCTTGTTCACATGAATTGCATGGTAGTGGATATGGCTTTGAAGGCTTCCATGGTTGTATTGCAATGGTATTTTTGTTGAATAATACATGAAGATGGATGCTTTTGGAGGTTGGGTTTTTTTCCCTCAATGAGGGTTTCCTAGGGTATATCTTGTGTTACATTTTTGTAGGTATGTTGCCTATTTTCTTGCATATGGATTTTAATTACATATTTATTTCAAATCTATTATTGGTTATGTGAAAATGGTTACATTCTTTGTTGCAAGTTTCCTTACACACACAAAAATGATTTGATGGCGATGGTCTTCAGTGGATAGGATACACAGGTTTGTTTGTTTGAGTTTTGACATGATATTATTTAATCACCTAAATATTGTAAATAACATGTATATATATGCATACATGTATACAAATGCATATATATGCACACATACATGTTATATATATATATACACACGCGCGCGTGCATGCACGTGCATGCACATATACACACATATATACACACATGTATATATACATATACACATATGTACACACAGACACACACACACACATTTTTTCATTCGCACATTTTGTATCTTTCGAGATGATTTCTCATCAAGTTGTCATCGTTATGTTTGCAAATGATCAAGCAGGTATCTTTGAAATTACCATCATAATCTCACACATCTTCTCATTTTATAACCATTGATTTTATTTTTATTTTTGGACAATGTCAGCATAGTGAACTTTAATATTCTTTACTAATTTTTTGACACTCCTCATATACATGAGTCTACCATTGTTTTAACAACTTTTGATCTACTTGATAAAATGCTAAAAAAATTACATATTACTATTCTACACTTGATTCTATATAACTTTTTTAAAAAGTAGTTTTTATTTTCAATTGGTTTGATACAAATGATGCCCAACAGACAAGTAGGTACTAGCTTTTTAGTATATGACCATTTCAAAAAATCATTAAAAAAAATTACTCAATAGAAAATTTTAAAAATATACACAAATTCTTGCTATCACCCTTACCTATCATCATTTTACAAGGTTTTTCAAAATACTAAATCCAAAACATATCTTTTGTAAGTGCATGAAAATAATTATGTTATATTTTTCTAAGAAAATCAAGAAACTTTTTTTGTGCGCGACAGGTTTGACCCTCTTAATTTTATCTATTTTTAAAACTTCAATAATTTAGAGACTAGATTCAGAGTACTTAAATTATTATCCTTTATACATCTTTTAAATTTTGAGTGTATGGCCCTTGAAATTTTCTTTGAAGTTCAAGCTTACCTAATTTCAAAGAAAAGATGGCCACTTATACCACCCTCTTTTCAAACCATCTTGGTGCACTTACTCATAAAATATGTTAGTTTCTATCTTGACTTTCATTGTTTGATTGTTTTCTGCACAAATGTCTATGTGTACCATTCTTGTCTAGATAATTTATTTGCAAATTCAAAAAATAGGATATCAATCCTTCACCTTTTCTAGCTATGAAGTTGTAATCATATTTCATTTTCATAATTACTAAGTGCAATGCATGTGTGTGGAATTGGTCCAATATATGACACTAGAATATGCTCTCCCTATTTGAATTAAAACTAAAGCTAGAAATGATAAAATCCCTTCTACACAAGAGTAAAATATGTTTTTGTCTTTTTTTAGGAGCCTCCAAGTTGTTAGGAAACACTTATATAGTTTAAGTAGAGTGGGTCATAGGTTATTAACTCTATAATTTAAGTTAAAATGAATGTAATCTGATTTAAATTATCAATGAGTGGATATGTGTACCATATGATAAGAGATTGAGTAACTAAAAATGATAAAATTTTATAATAAGGATGAGAATGATATGCATATATCTATCTAGGTAATAATTCATATGCAATGAAAACAACATTGGAGGAAGGAGAAATCTTGGATTTGACATGAATGAAACAAGGGAATAATGGGGTAGAAACCATGAATGTTAGCTCTGGTGTAGGGAACCTTTCTTTTATTTATTTTTTGTCATTTTTGGGTGTGTGGAATAAATTACAATGGGTTTTCATCTATGGTGGATCACACATATGATGTAAGAGCCTATAGCGCTCACTAGAGGAAAACTTGCTAGCTAAAAGTTGCCATTTTGGCTTAGATTGCATAAATAGTGTTATTTTGGGGTAGGATGAGTTTTAGGGGTGATTTAGGAATCTATGGATGTTTTCTAGAGTCAAGATGCTCACACTCAATCATCAAGTTGTCAAAATGAGCTATAATGCTCATTGTGCAAAAGTTGCTAAACAATTTTGAAAAGTTGCTCAAGCAACTTTGACAACTTTGCAAGTATAGAGAAACTTTTTGGTTAGATTAGTTACAATCACCCATGCTTAGGATATAAGCATGGATTTGACTCTTGGAGAAGGTTAATGGAAATTTTGATTGCATTTCATGTTTTATGCACTTCTATATAGACTATTGTGACCCTAAAATAATATTGTTTCTTTGAACTTGTACAAACTATACAGATTGGTGTGGTAGAACAAGATTCATGGAAATGTAAAGAGTTTTAGTAACTTTCATTTAAGATAAATAATTTTCTTTCGAGTTGCAAGTGTGTCGAGGTAGGATTTTGGTAGCTTGTTAGTTGTATAGAAAAATCACAATGTTGTTGGTAAAGAAATGTCTCCAACCTAAGAATCTACTAGTGGAATTGTCTAAAACCATGGGGGAAGTAGGGTTAGAGCTTGTAAATAAGATTTTTTTTTTTCACTTCTATTTTCAATGGTTTTCCGTGGCCAAATTGAAAGCCCTATGGCTAACTATTAAGAGTAGATGAGCCAGGATAGGGACAATAGTGCTTTGGCACATGCACTCATAGCCTTGTGAAAAGGGTTAAAAAGTGCTTTTGGGAGCCCTAGGTGGTCCTCTAAAATGATCAAGAGGTGGAAGGAGTGTAACTCAAGATTGAGGGGTATTTTTACAATTGTTTGTGCTCACTGGTCTAGAGGCCTAATTAATAGGCTTAAAACTAGGAACTGGTTGAGATAGGGGTTATGGGTGCAATTAGAAAGCAATATTTTGGAATAAGTGTTCATAGGTACCTTAGATATTCTCAAGGTCTTGTGTGGGGTCATGTGGAGAAATAGGGATTTTTACCATCAAAAAATGAAAATAGGCCTAATAAGCTTTGGAGCAATTAGGTCACCTAGTGAATTTGAAACCTATTAGGTTGATGAGGGGTCTAGAAGTGTGGGTGAAGGTTCATAGGGACTTTAAATGATTTAATAGACTAGTAAGAGCATAAGAAAGAATGTGGAGATATCTTAGGAAAATATTGTGCATTCTAGGAGGGAAGTCTAACAAAGGAGACTAGGTATTTGAGGACTAGTTGGACTAGTTCAACCTTGTAAGCTTGGAGCCTTACAAAGATCATCTATATCTTGGTGGACAAGATGATCCCAAGGATCTTGGAGATCCCAATTGAGAAGAAAACCTAAAACATTGGATGGTTAGTGTAATAAAAGGAGAATTTGGAGTGAAGGAATCCCAGGATATGTAAGTCCTCTACATCAAGCACCTCCTTAGAAGTTAAACAACAGAAATGGGGTGATAGAGTTTTTCATACCCCTCCAAAAAATGTGATGGTGACTGGGGTCCTTTCACCACCACTCAAGGAAATGACAAATCTCCTAGTGTGTGACATGTTCTCCATGCTCTCTTCTCAATAAGAGAGTGAAGCTAGTGAATGGAAAGCTTAGGAGAGAAAAGGTAGAGGAAGCAAGAAGGTCGATGTCAAGGTGGAGGATAAGTAGGGGAGACCACCTAGTAGGAGTATAAGGACTAAGTAGATGGAAAGGGGGATTTCTAATGGAAATAAATAAACCATGGATGGTGTCAAAAAAATTAAGAAATAGAGTTTCTCTCATGGAACATGAGAAGACTAAATGGTCCTAAAAAATAATTTACTCTTAAGAAGTCTAGTTACTCTTTAAAAATTGACATTCTTCTCATTCAGGAGGTAAATATGTCTTCCTTAGATTTCTCTAGATTAATAGATAAAATATGGTGTGGGGATATGGATAGTTATAGTGAAGCAAATGAGGCCTCAAGAGGTGTTTCTACTCAAGAAAAAATATTTATTGTTGCTAAACATCTTTATAACAATACGAGTTGGTGTATTTTGAATATACATTTCCCAAATACGAGAGATAGGAGGCATGATACTTTGGAGGCTATATAAAATTTCATTAATAATAATAAGGGAATAAATTTTTATGTATGGGAGACTTGAATTCTCCTCTTTACCCCTCTAAGAAGTTAGGAGAGACTAATCATTTCATGAAGAGTATGAATGATCTGGCTAATCTGATGAATCTTAATGACCTTATTGATGTGGACTTGAAATGGCTCCCTTTTATGTGGTCAAATAATTGGAAAGGTTAGGAACTCATCCAAGTTAAGCTAGAAGGACTACTGGTTTCTATTGATTGGCAGCATCTCATTTCCTCCACTCTGACTGCCCTCCCTAGAATAGTCTTTGATCATGCTTTGATTTTATTCAATTGATTTGATGGGTTCTCCAGTTGCCCAAACCTATTTAGATATGAAATTATGTGGCAATTTCACCTTGACTTTAGACAATGTGTTGAAGAATGGTGGAATCTTAGAGTTGAAGGCACAACCATGTATAGACTAGCCGCAAAACTTAATAATGTGAGGAGAAATGCAATCCACTAGGGAAAATATTCATTAAGGGACATGATCAAGAAGGAGGAGATTGAGTCAGAACTAGAGGTACTTAAGAAGACTATTGTTGGGGGGACCTTTTTTCTGACATTATAAGGAGGAAGAAGTTTGTAGGTCTCCATGGAAGGATGTCACAACTAAGGAGGAAATATATTGGAAGAAGAGGTCTAGGATCCAATGGCTCATGGAGGGTGATAGAAATACCACCCTTTTCCATAAGTTTTCCTCTATGCACAAAAATAGGAACATTATCACCTCCCTATAGGATAGTACCAACAATACTCTAGTGGAACATGAAGAAATGGGTAGATGGGCAGTTACTTATTTTACTAAAATCTATATTGATATGGATAGGAATGTTGATGTGACCAAGAGAAATAGGCTTATCTAGAATCTTCCAAGTGTGATTAAAGAAGAGGATAATGAGCTCATCACTAGTCAAGTGTCAGTGGAGGAAGTTGGAAAGATAATTTATTTAATGAAGGCATACAAAGCCCCTGAATCAGATGAGTTTCCTCTAACTTTCTTTCAACATTTTTGGGACCTAATAAAGGTCAATTTGACTAGGGCTACTAAAATGGGAAAATTTCTAAGGAGGCTTAATAAAAAAATTATTATCTTGGTCTTGAAGGTCCAGGTTCCTAAAAATTTAACTAATTTTAGACCTATTAGTTTATGCAATACTGTGTATGAAATATTTTCTAAAATACTAGTCCGTAGAATAAAACCCTTGCTAGAGAAATTTTTTGGCTTCTCCCAAAAGGGATATATCCCAAGTAGACAAATTTTGGATGTGGTCAAGAAAACACATGAGGTTATCTACATAATGGATAAGAGCAAGAACCCTAGTATGGCTCTAAAACTTAATATTTCAAAAGCTTACAATAAGGTGGACTTGGATTTTCTTTATGAGGTTCCTAGAAGAATTGATTTCAATAATAAAGTTGTGGGGTTAATTAAGACTATGGTGAAAACTATTAATTTTTTTGTTATGGTTAGAGGAACTCCCTAAGGGTCATTTAAGGTTGTTAGGGACCTAGGACAAGGGGACCCTATTTCTCCATATCTATGCATCATAATAGATGAGTTACTAGGAAGATCTTCCTCTAAGCTTGTTGGATTGAGATTGTTGATTCGTGTTAAGGCTGCCACCACGATCTCCCCAAAGGTTATTTAATAGTTTTTTGATGGCATCTTCTTATATGGATATGCTGTAGTTGTGGAAGAAAAGATCTGTGAAAATCTTCTAAATGATTATGTGGAGGGCTTAGGCCAATATATAAACTTCAGAAAGGGTAAAACATACTCCTTTAGTATGGACCAAAATCTCCAGCTACATATATAGAAAATGCTTAGCTTTTAGTCGACTGGTCTTCCTAACACATACATTGGTCTTCTGCTTATGGTAAATGAAGTTTATAATCAACTTTGTAATACTATCCTCAAAAAATTGCAGAAAAAATACACTAGCTATAAGGGTAAGCTTTTGAAAAGTGTTGGGAAGTTTGAATTAGTCACAACCTATTTACAAGTCATTATTGTGTACTTTCTTTCCTTATTCAAGATAAAAAATACCATGGAAGAGAAGTTGGAGAAGCTCCAAAGGAACTTCTTAAGTATGTGGAGTAAAGAAAGGAATACACTTAGTTTGGTAAATTTGGAAATGGGGTGTAAACTCGCAAATAAAGGGGGATTGGGTGTGACAAGGATTATGGACCTAAATAAAGCCCTCCTAGCCAAGATCGGTTGGAAACTCACTAAGAATCAAGAGGGCTGGTGAAATATACCTTAGCAATGTCCCTTATGCCTATTTCTTCTTGGAGAATGATTGGCCCCAGGGTTCCAATACTTGAAATAATGTGATGAAGAATGTTAAGATTCTAAGAAAAGGGTTGAGGTGACTAGTTGGAAAGAGGAAGAGAGTTAGATTTTGGGAGGATAAGTGGTTAGGAGGGAGACCCTTGGTTTAATGATATCTTCCCTCCACCTTATTAGAAAATTATTTGACCAGTCAATTCATTCCTAAGGTTAACTTCTTTTGGTGGACTAGTTTGCATGGAAAAATTATCACTATTGATGATTTGAGAAAGAGGGAATTTAAAATTCCTAATAGATTCTAATTGTGCAAAGCTAGACAAAGAAAGAATTCAACATGTATATTTATTCACTTCCCTTTTGTTGTAAATATTTGGTGATCAATTATGAAGAAATTTTAGGTTGAACGGGTCTTTCATTTAGACTTGTAGTAGGTCATCCTAAATTGGGATGATCCCTTTGAGCATCCTTTGCTCAGGCTCATGTGGAAAATATAACCTTCTTGCATTTTTTGGGGAATTTGGAAAGAGAGGAACAACATGATCTTTAAGGGGATAGAGAAGAAAGAGGAGCTAGTGAGTGATATAGTTGCCAGACTATTGAAGGAGAATTTGGATATTAGTAAATGAAAGTTGTTGCAAGGCCCCCCACCAATATTTGAGAAAATGATTGCTATACAGTGGAATCTGTCAAAGGAAATTAATAAATTTGACAACACTAAAAAAACTTAAGAGAAGGAATACTAAATGGAAACCTCTAACATTTGCTAATATGAAGCTTAATTTTTATGGAGTTGTCAGGAATGGGGGAGTGACTAGGGGAGGTATTATTAGGGACTTTGGTGGTAGAAAACTCATGGCTTATGTGGGAAACCTTGGTAACATCTCTAACAATGTAGCTGAAGCTATGGCCCTTTTCTGGGGACTAAAGTTTGTTGTCATCTCAGGATGGAAACACATTAGCATTGAAGTTGATTCTATGTTAGTTGTGGAGGTGGTTAAAGGAAATTACGACCCAATTTGTCTTGATATTGGGAATTATAGGTGACATTTGGCACCTTCTAACAAAACTTGAAAGTTATGACCTATAACACACTTACAAGGAAGGAAATGTTGTGGCAAATGCTATGGAAATCATAGGGCTGAGTTAAGTGTTTAAGGTGAAGGAGGAAAATGGATGCCATCATGATCGATATTCAAACTCTTATTGAGAAGGAACAAAAGTTATACAAAGGGATTGATGTATAAATTTGAAATAATATGATTTTATTGTTCCTTATGGGTGGAAACTTTATTAGGGTGGGACATGGGTTCAAATTTAATATAAAAACATAAAAGTGGTGATGATTATTATTTTATGATAAATTTGTGAACCAGAAATGGTACGATAGTACAATTATGATACATAGTGGTTGTAAGCTAGTTGAGGTTTTTGGAGATTATGTCAGATAAATGAATAGAGTGAGTATTTCTTATTTAATTATGAATCCTTCAAATGGATCTTGGAAGTACAATCCCTAGAGGCTTAGATGGGCATTAGGGAAAGGTAAGGATGAAACGACACACATGTTTGTCTACTACCAAAGGGACATCTTTTTTAAACATGTGTCATGTAATTATTTTTGTAGCTTGGCTTCTAAATTACTTATGAAGAAAATTGAGTCCATTTTATTTCTAAGGCATTTGAGAGAGAATTAGGGTGTTTTCAAACAAAGCAATCTAAATGTTTCAGAGAATTCTAAATAGGGCTCAAAAATGGGGGGATATGGTTTGGATTGAGCCTTCTAGAATCAATGATCATGTAAGGAAACTGTGTACTTGGATGACTATAAGTGAAGGTAGCTTGGTGTTGTATATAGAAGCTATGGAGGGGTATGGTGATAAAATTTTGGTTCAATTTGTGGATTCCTAGGTTGAAAGGAGAATCACTATTAATGGCATTTCCTTTCATGTGAATGAGGAAATCATTGCCATGACTATTAGTCTCTCTATGGATGGGAAAAAATGACAGAAGGTCATGAAGGTTACAGAAAAGACCAGCATGAATAGAATTTTCAAGAAGAATGAGCAACCAGCAAGGTTTAGAAGTGGTTTCAACAAAGAAAGTCTCTTGACCCTATTGAATGAGGTATGGTTTGTTCTCATGAAGTATCTGACTATAGAGGGTAGGTTTGGGGTCTACTATTATTACCATTTCCCTTTGTTGAATTACTTCAGGCACCATGATGAAATTTTAATTCATTTTTTCCTTTTGCATGCTCTTGAAACCATTGTAGCAGATGTTAGGGATAGGAAACAAAGGGGCAAAACATATACTATCTGACACTGGGGTTTAATTTTGTGGCTTTATAATTTTCATCTTTTCCTAGCCCCACCTTGTTCTATCATTAATAATCAAGATCGACCTTATCTTCCTAGTAATGGTGGGGGTTGTTCTCTAGCTACCACCCCTAATCCTTCCCCTTTGTCCACACCCTTAGGAAACCCCAAAAAGAATGTGAACCATAAAAAAATGAAAGCTAAAAATGAGGAGGAAACTAAGTTGGTCGATTTAGAGGAATAAAATGAGAGGGATAGAAGAAGGTCCTAGTGACTTGCTAAAATTAGGGCTAGGTTGAAACAAAAGGCTTGTAAGAACTAGGATATTAATGAGGATATAGAGTAAGAAGCTAGTGAGAGAGAAGAGAAATGTATGAAGAGTAAAATGGGGAATAGGGAAGATTTAGAGGAGATAAGGACTGAGGAGACTAGCTTGGCATCAAAGGAAATTAAAACCAATAGAAATAAGAAAAAGGTTAGCCAAGACACAACCCATATATCAACTAGCTTCACCATAAGTATGTTTGATTTCCCTTCCTATGCGGTTCCTTCTCTGAGAAAGCATAACTTAGATGATTTATCGATGATGCTGATTTTCCTTGTGTGTGTGGAGAAAAATAACAAGAAGATGGCTTCTGCTAACACCATGTTGTTACAAGTATAGACTATCAAGGTTGGGAAAGGAAACTATGTTGGTTTCTAGGAGTTTTCTAGTAATGTCAAGAAAATCGAGTAGGAAATGGTGACCCTCAGGAAAACAATTGAGGCTCTAGATGAGAGTTTCATGACTTTTTTCAAGTTCTCCATTAAGGTTACTCATGTTGTTGCAATCATGCACCAACTCTTACAATAGGAGAATGAGGAGAAAAGCCTAGGTGTAGAGGATTCTGCTAAGCTATATGACTTCTTGGTAGATGATTGGGCCAATGTTTTGCTAGCCAAGAAAGGAAAGGAGAAGGCCAATGTTTACGCTCGGCATCTTTTTAGTTTTTCTTTTTGATGAGATTCTGCTATTGGTTATGTCCAAACTTTAATTTTAGTATCAATCTATTATGCCTTATACACTATTTAATTTTATGATTTAAACTATATAGAAGATATGCTAATACTTGCCTAGCTAGATTAGCTTTCATAGTTAGGAAAAAAATTATGTAGTCTAGTAGATACTTTGTTAGTTATGTTTTGGTTATGCTACCCACTAGTGATTTTGTGTTTATCTCTGGTGGATATGTGAATATGTATGTTTGTCTTACTAGTTGGGATATTATGTTTTTTGATGTTATGGGTAGGGTGGGTTGTTGGTAGTATTTTGTTGTTAATGTGTTGTTAATGATTTAACCATGGTTGTGTATTGAGGGCCAACCTTCTTTTCTTGGCTACTATTAATATAAAAAAACATTGGATTGTCCTCTTCACAAATGAGTCACCCCCAAAATTATTTCCACCATAAAGGGTACAAGTAGGAAACAAAAGGAGAGTATTTGACGTACAAAATTTTTATATAGTCTAATATTACAAGTATAGCCTCTCTCACTAAGGGAAATGATAAAGAAATCACAAGTTAGTATTCACATAGTCATAAGTACCTTATTAAAATTTAGTCCATGTGATGTAGGGAGTAAAAGTAGGGATTTCTATAAAGTAGAGTAGGGATTTAAAAATAAATTCAAGTAATTTTGAGAATATTATCTACATTTTTTTCTTCTAATTTTCATCTTGGCTTAATCTTGAGTTAGTAGATTCTACTTTAGAAAATATGGAGAAGGTCTTAGATGAGGTAGGGTTACAAAGATTTTGGTTAAGATAAGGGATTATAAAATGGTATATAATGGACATGACCATTGAGGATGGTAAAGAGTAGATCAGTATTAAAAGGAATTCAAATAAGTACATTGAGTACTTGGTGGACTTGATAATAAGGGAAAACTAGATATGAACAAAAATAGTTACATGGAAATATATTTAGATACATGGCTAGATGGTGGATGGAAGAGATGATAAGGAATGCAATATAAGTACTAGGATAAGATAGTGGTATGTGACTAGAAAGTGATGATGTGGCATAGGAGGAATTATGATTAGGTGGTGGGACAATATTAAGAGTGTATAATGAAAAATAAAGTGAACTAGGACTGAGTGATGAGATTCTAGATTTTTTCCTCAATGATAACTTCAAAGCCTTGGCCTACTAGAATTTTTTTTCATTTAGACAATCTTCTAAAACTTTTGCAAGTAAATATTCATAAATTTGTAGGGGTGTTTACTCCTAAAACTGATTTTGAAGTGTGTAGAAATATTTGTATTTGACTTGGAAGTGAACTTTAGGATACAGAGGCTCCAACATGAGCCTATTAAGCATGGGCCACTCTCCCCGCTCTCCCTGCTCTCCTGCCCAGGCGCTTTTTCAAACTGGAAGATCTGTTGCGACTCCCCTGTCTTCATCTTGTTCCAGCATGGTTGTTGGAGTCGCTCCCACTCCTCTTGCGGGTGGGGCTTCTTCTGTGCGTGGGGCTAAGGCTCTTTCTGCATCTCGCCCAACCTCTTCTACGAATGTGGGTAGGGTCCCGTTTGCCCCTCTGTCGGCTTCTGGTTCTCCTGCTCCTGGTTCAGGCTCTTTTGGTTCCAGGGGAAGAACTTTTGTTGACGTTGCCGCCTTTGAGGCTGGGCTTCATGGTGCTCTCCCTCATGTTAACTCATCTGGCTCCTCTCCGGTTTCGCCTGTAAGTGCTTTAAAGCCTATTAGGGTCCCTTTGGATCCAGATTCAGCTAAAGACATTTTCCAAACGGTAGATGACCTTTCTTCTTTTGCTGCAATTTTTTGCTTCTGTGGCTATTGGCCCTCCCTTGCTCAACTACATGGCTGGATCTCCAAGAACTGGTTGCCACTGATTGATTATAATGTTCACATATTTCCGTGTGCTAAAGGTTTTTTTATAGTTAAGTTTCAAGATTCTAATGACAAGAAGATTATTTTATGTCACAATAATTTCTCTTGGTAGGGCAGATTTCCACTTATGGCCAAACCGTGGCATATGGATTTTGATCCTCTCTCAGAATCCTTTAATAAGTACCCTATCTGGGTTTGGCTCCCTAATCTTCTGATTCATCTTTGGCAAGATTCAATTTTTGAATCTATTGGGAACGCTATTGGGGATTTCTTATATGTGGATGCTAACACTTTGAATATTTTCCACTCGACCTGTGTTCGCTTCCTTGTTGACTTGGATGTTTCTAAAGGTCTTCCTGAGGCAGTCTATTTGGATTCCTCGAGGGGGTCTTGGTCTCAAATGTTGGATTTCGAGGGAATCCCTTTTCGTTGCAGGAAATGCCACTTGACGGGTCACATTGCTACTCATTGTGTAGCTGGGAAATCCAAACCCAGGCATTCCCCCTTTTGGTGGACTGGGGCCTCCTCTGAGCATTATACGGTGAAACAATCCTCGGTTGCTCCTACGGTTTTAGAGGTTGAGGCTAGTGTTCCTTTCGTGCCGGTGATTGTGGAGGATGCTTTGGAGTCTCATCCTATGGATTCTGTGGCTATGGGCAATGTTCTTTCCAAGCTAGTGGTTAAGGATTTGGTCTCTCTCCCTGCTTCGGTTGACCCTCCTAGGGGTCAGTTGTCGTCTGTCTCTCATAGGGTGTTTGCTGAGGCCTCTACATCCCTTAGGTTCCATGGGTCTTTGTCCTCTGAGGTTTGGGTGACCGAGGCAGTGAAGTTTAAGGATAGTTGGATTGTAGTTAAAGGGAAGAAGGCTAAGCCTTCTACTCCCCCTTTAGATATGACCCTTCGGTCGCGTAAGGGTAACCTCATTTTAAAAGGATAATCTTTTTTTCCCTTATGCTGACTGGTTCTTCTGGGTTGGTGTTATGGTCTTGTCTCTGGTTTTCTGGTATCTGGTTTGGATAGCCTTCCTGGCTGCTTTGCTCCAGTCTGTTTGTCCTTTCAGATTCAAAAGTTTTTGGTTAATTTTACTGGTCATATCTGCTGGTTTCAAGTCCCTGCAAAACTTGGTTTAGTTGTTTGGCTGGTTTCAGGTCCTTTTAAAACCTGGTTGTGCTTAATGATTTATCTTTCTCTTTGATGTAATGGGTTTCGGGGCCCCTTCAAAACCTGCTTTTACCTTAATCTAAAAATTTAGGATACAAAGTCACAAAAAAATAAGGTATTCAATAATTTGTATCCAATGCATCCAACATCAAGTAGACCAACTAATAAAAAATTAAAGAATTGGTGTGTTTCATGGTCTTCAGTCCCTTATCTAGACTTTGAAAAAGGTTGTCTTTGATGTATTTGACACTTGTATAGCCTATGGTTTCTCTAGGCAGTTGCTTCATTTTCTCTACCATTTGTATTTCTGAGTATTGTATTCACTTCTTATTTTCTTGCAGCTCTTTGTCAATTGCTATTTCCTCTTTTGTAATTGCATTATTGAACAATAAAATGATTTAATAATTTAATTCTCAATCATCTTCCTTTTGATATTTCAAGAGACAAAAATAATGATAAATGAATTAAAATAATCTATAACTTAGTATTTTATCCCAAATCAAAGCATAAAAAGCAAAATTATATAAATGACAATGATTTAAAATAGCATATGAAAAATCCTCAAAGAAAACACGATGAGGGAACAAAACTTGGAAGAAGATAATTACTCAAACCAAATGGTTTTGGGGATTCAAAGAGCGGTAATACAAAAATAGGAAACCACAAGTCTATAGATCTCAATGGAGATTTTGGTTTGGAAATAGCTCACTACTCTCAAAAGTTTTTAATTTATACTTGCATTTAAAAATTGGAAATCATAAATACAACAAGTGCCACATAGTGGCTTAGTACTTGCCTTTAGCTTTTATATAAATATAGTTTTAATTTAATAAATTTATTATAGTTTATTAAATATTTTAATTAATAAAAATATTAGGTAATTATAATTTTCTATAATGATATTAATTATAATTAAAATTTAAGTATTATTTATAAATATAATTATTAATAATATGTTCTATTGTATATATGTCATCTGATAATAATATATTAGAAATATATTAAAATACGAAAATAATATTATTTTTATAATAATATATAATAGTATTTCTTAAACTATTATATAATATATGAAAGATATCTTTTAGTATTTTTAATTGAATGAAAAATATTATATTATAAAAAAATGCAATAATAAATATAAAAAATTTTAAACCAAATCATTTACATTAAAAAATATTAAACATTAATGAATCATATTCACCTTAATAAAAACTAACTCTTAAAAATTATTAGTTTTTCAATCCACTCAACTAGTATAAGAGCTAAATGAATTCAACCAATCAAATCTTAGAAAAATAATTTCTTAAAATTGAACTGTTAACAATCATGCATCTATTCTATGCAATAGATTAGTTGGATAAAAAAATTTAAAATCAATTAATTTTTAAGTTGTAGAAACTAAAAAATTTAATCACTAGTTAAAACATAAAATCTAAAAAGTATCACAATAATACTTAGGCTACTGACAAGTACTAATAAAATAGAAAAGAGTATCCATGAATGCTTAATGAATATGAAATTAAAATATGGAATAGGGTCTAAAAATATAAGGTAAGAAGGTGTTTTGATAGAATATTTAGAGAAAACCAAAGAATCAAGAACACAATTAGGTGATGACTAAAAAGAAGGAAATGGATAGAGTGAGATGGAAATGGATGGTGCTAGTTTGAAGACATATGGGAGAGAGATAAAAATTGAATCATATAAAAAATCAAGATAAATAGTATTATTCAAACAAAAATCATGAAAAGAAATAATAAAATAAATAATATTATTCAAATTAAAATCATGAAAAGAATGGTTCACCTTCTTCAAGAAATCAACCACCTATTGTCATTATTATCCATCAAAAAATATATTATCTAAGAAAAAACAAACTCGTTCTTAAATTATTTTTTAACAAATGTTTTAGTATCATAGGTGAGAAAAAACAACTAAAACTCTATGAAAAACTCAAATTTTCATCAACTCAAGGCAATGATGGTCTCTTTAAAGAAGCTTACTTAAAATTTAAAAATTAAAAATCTGCATACATCAGCAAAAATTGTTTGGCCATCTATTATGTATTAAACATTGAATTTCCCCCCCAAAGAGATAATTTATTTCTTATTGGACCTTAAGTTTGAAGGGGGATATCTAGCAATAGATTATTTCATATTAATTTTAAGGCTAGGTATAAAATTTAATGGTTTGGAATTGTGTCATTTTATATGCTCTACAACTTCTTCACATGTTCCCGCTCGATTGGTAATTTGAATTTTGATGTGTGAGGTTGGATCCCAGGGGCTAGGCCTAGTCTCGATTTCTTGCCCAAACATGCAACTTGTCCTGACTGCATCTAGGGTGACCCAGGATAATGCAAGTCATTTTCCATGATGTTGGGGTGCCAGTGGACTCAACGATGGTACCAATGGTGCGCCAGAAGGATTCAACAAGTCATACAGTGGCTCTAGGATGGAAGGAATCAATTCTTGGAGAGAAGGAAACTAATTTGCCATTGGAAGCACCCAAGGTGATCAATGGTGATGAGGGGATGGAAATTGTTATTTCGAACAACTTGGGTGACAATGTGTTAGCCAACCTAAAGCTCTTCCTAATTGGTAGGTTTATTTCCTTTCACCCATCGATTAAGATGGTTAGGAAGTGGGTTAGTCAAAGATAGAAGTTGAAGGGGAGTGTGATGGTTTCAGCCATGGTGAGGGGTATGTTCTACTTTGAATTTAAAGCTATTGAAGATATGACAATGGTAATGGTTGAGTTTTGGTCATATGGAAAACATATCTTGGTGGTGGCTAATCAGCACCCAGCGCTAGATCCAGCGAAAGAGCTGAGCAAGATGGCATCGGTCCGAGTCAAGCTTCTGAGACTCCCACTCAAGTTCTAGGATGACAGGATCTTGAAATCAATTGGAAACTCCTTCAGACATTTTTTTGCTATAGATATAATCACTATACAAAGGTCTAGGTTGGTATATGCGAGATTCAATGTAAATGTGGCTATAGGTACTTCCTTGCCTGAGTCTATTACTCTAAGCTTAAAGTGCAGCAAAAAAGTGCAACCCTTCATTTACGAAAATGTGGGGCTATTGTGCCAGAAATGCTCATCATTTGGGCATTTGAATGTGGATTTCGAAAAGATCAATAAGTCAGCAGATGAAGTGATAACAAGGGAAAAGGAAGTGGAGGCAGCTCCTCAAGATGTAGAGGAAGATGCGCTTCTAGTTAAAGGAGATAGAGAGCTAGAAGAGAAGGGAGAGACTTTGTTACCTAGGAAGGTGCTAGAAGATAAGAATGTTAACCCTCAAGTAGAGATAGTGAGGGTTAGGATGGAAGCTTTGGAGCCCCACTAGAGTAAGGGGCAGTGGACTGTAGGATAAAGGTCTTTAAGAAGCCTTGTGTATTGGAAGGATAGCCAAGTGGGTTAGAGGAAGAGGAGATTTCCTTAGAAGAAGAGACCCTACCCTTTTTGCAAGGTATTAAAGAGCTCCTAAGCATTCCTTCAAGAAACTTAGTGTTGGAGGAGGTGCTTGGGGTGGAGAGAGAAAAAGGAAAGGTGAAAGACTTGGCGAAAGGGCGGGGGGGGTGGCTAGAGTTCTATTCTAGAGTGAAGAGGATCCACCATGTCCCAAGAGGGTGGATTGTTTGGCCTTATTAGAGGATGGGGAAGGGAAGTGGAAAACTCAAAGAAGGAAGACTAGAGTATCAAAGAAATCTAAGGTGGTAGTGGAGTTAAAGATGGACGTAGGGAAGTCTGGGAAACAGAGTAGAAGAACAAAGTAGATGGCAAGGGAGGTGACAAGTGGTAGGTAGCCCACCTTGGAGTCCTTGAAAAAGGGTAGAAACTAATTTTTCTATCATGGAATATGTGGGGTTGAATAGCCCTCAAAAGTAGTTTTCTCTCAAGCAGTAGCTATCTAATATGAATATTGATATCCTTTTGATCCGGGAAGTTAAAATGACCATGTCTAATTTGAAAAGTATTGCTAGTTATCTTTGGTTAGGGGCTAATTTCCATTATAGTTAAGTGGAGGGAGCATCAAGAGGTGTGGCTACATTCTAGAACCCAAGTGCTAGTAAAGGAAGTTTACTTCACTATTCTAGATACTATCTTATTACTAAACATAAGAAGGGTGGTAAGATATGGAATATCATCAATGTGTACACCCCTAATACTAGGCAAGGAAGAGTTTGTCTCTAGGAGGAGCTATCTATGTTTCTCTCTTGACATAAAAATACTTTTTGTATGGGATATTTCAACTCGCCTCTTTACCCTTCGAAGAAGGCTGGAGGAATGGTAGATTTTAATGACAACTTGAAGGATTTGGCTGAATTCATTAATAAAAATGATTTAATGGATACGAGATGCATGGAGTGAAGTTCACATGGTCAAACAATAGGAAGGGAGCTAACCCTATCCAAGTCAAAATTGATAGACTTTTGGTTCGAAGTGGTTGGGAGCGCCTAACTTCCTCCTCTCTCACAGGATTATCCAAGACTATCTTAGATCACGCTCCCATCTTTTTTAATTGGAAAGAAGAGTCCCAGGAGGGCCAAGATCTTTTAGATATGAAATTATGTGGCAATAACATCCTAATTTTAGTGCTATGGTGGAAAAGTGGTGGGGGATTTGTGTGGAAAGGATTGCTATGTATAGACTTTCTACTAAGGTGGAGAATGTTAGAAGGAATATGTGGCCCTAGAAGAAGAGATATTTTGGTGATATCTTTAAGACTAAGACAAAGGTGGAAGAAAATTTAGAAGAGCTTTAGAAAATAATGGGGGAAGGTCTCACCACGAAAAATATGATTCAAGAAGAGGAAAAATGTAGAAAGGTCTAGAAAGATATGATGATTAGAGAGGAGACCTTCTAGAAGAAGAGATCCAGGGTATTATGGCTCAAGGTGGGAGATAGGAACACTATGTTTTTTCATAGATCAGCCTCAATTCATAAAAGGAGGAATACTGTTGATAATATCAAGGATGAAAATAATGTGAAGCTTATGAAAACTAAAGAAATAGGAAACCAGACAACTATTTATTTCATGAACTCTTATTTGGAAGAGCAAAGAAATATTAGGGAAGAGGATAGGTGATGGTTGATTAATTCCATACCCATAATGATATTGACTAAAGAAAATGAGGAACTTGCACAAATAGTCACTAAGGAGGAAGTTCGCAAAGTTGTCTTCTCTATGAAAGCATATAAGTCCTTGGGACTTGATAGTTTCCCCCGACATTCTTCCAAAACTTTTGGGATGTTATTAAACTAGATCTCCTCCGAGCGGCTTGTGACTTCTTCAAAACTGGGAAACTTCTCAAACATCTTAATAAAATGTTCATTGCCCTGATCCCAAAGGTTAAAGACCCAAAGTTCCTATCTGATTTTAAGTTGATCAGCCTCTACAACACTACTTATAATATTTTCTCAAAAATCTTGGCGAATAGATTAAAAATGATGCTGCATAAATTCATTGGGAAAATCTAGAATGGGTTTGTCCTGAGTCATCAAATCCTTGACGTTGCCATAACAACTCATGAAGTTTTGCACTCAATGGAGAAAAGTGATAATTTGGATATGGCTCTAAAACTTGACATCTCTAAAGCTTATGATAAGACTAATTGGTTTTTCCTATATAAAGTTATGGGTAAATTTGGTTTTAGTCAAGAAATTATAAGGATGGTAAAATCAATGGTGGAAACTGTCAAATACTTGATGATGGTGAATGGTTTTTCTTGGGGGAATTTTGGCATGGAAAGGGGACTATGATGGGGTGACCCTATCTCTCGCTATTTTTTTATCATGGTTTTTGAAGTTCTAGGTAGGGTGTTCTTAAGAAAGATGGAAGCGGGTTTGATTAAAGGCATTAGACCTACATCCATGCTTCCACCTGAGGTGATACAGGTGGTACAACAATTTGTGGATGACACCTTCCTAAGTGAGGAGTCCTTAGTGGGAGAAGCCAGAGCTTGGAAATCAGCGCTAGAGATATATGCGGCTAATGTGTGATAGAAAATTAACCTGGATAAAAGGGTATGTGCAATGTCATGGTCAACCAAACTATGGCCTTAAGTGGCAGTGAAAAATCAAAAAATCAGGGTTATGTCAACTTGACGCATTATTTTAAAGTGGTTCTCGACATTGTATCAAAAAGTTGTAAGAAAATAACTTGTAGGAAATTGAATCTGGTTTCTAAACTACTAGGCCTTATCTAGAGAAAAAAATTATTTGATTGGCCCAAAGTTTAGATTTTAATGCAGTACTATAAAAATTTCAAGGCAAAAATAAAAAGTAGGTGTATGTCTGACCACCTTAATCAAAATCAAATGATAGTATTTTTTAATATAATTATAGATATAAAAAGTAGAGTTATGCCTGGATGTGATGCATACTTTTGAGAATTTTTATTCCTAATAAATAATTAATTATGAATTTCCTACTATATTATTTTTAGAATTAAAAAACTCTCATGTCTGACCACCTTAACTAGTTCAAAAAAATTAAAAATTAAATTTTTCATTTCTTTTCTTATACTAGTTGAAGCATAGAATGTGATGCATCTTTTGGATTTCACAAATCTTATACGGTTTGAAAGTTATAACAATTTTTCAATCAATATGTCAATCAACACTTTGTAGCTAACTCCATTGGAAAATAAGTAATAATTACTTACTTAACTCTTAATTTGACAAACATTATATCAATGGAAAGATGAGAACATTCTCAAGAAACCTTTTTCGTTTCATCAAATTTGGATGAAAAAAAAGTTGTCAGCTACATTGTTGAAGTCAAAAATAGACAAAAACATACCAAAAACATGTTTTTGGGATGTTTTAGGCCTTGACCATAGAGGGTTGGCATCCAAAGCAAAATCAAGCCTAATCGAGTACCCGTTCTTAAGTCGAGTATTTGTTCCCAAATCGGATACCCATTTTTTTATAATTTTAAAGAAAAATTAATTTTTTTAAATTTTTCTATTTAAATTTTTCTTTTTAAAAATTCTTTTATAATAGTATGACCCCTTTTTACGATAATCAATATGTTTTTTAAAGGCATTAGATCCCTTAACCATACAAATAATGGTTCCAAAGGATTAAAAGGGGTCATGGGGTACCTTTTGACACTCTTTAACCCTTTCAATCACAATACGTGTGCTTATGGTTCCTAGGACCCCTAACCACATAAATGATGTGATCTAATGACTCAAAATGACCTTGGAATATCCTATGACCCTTTTTGACCCATTTGATGACATTAAGTGTGTGTAGGGGTCATAAGATACTCTATTACCCCTTTTGACTCATTCATACACATAAAATATATTCCTAGGACCCCTAAGAATGTATTTTCTTATTTAATGAGTTAGAAGGGCTCATAGGGAACTTTATAATCCCATTCCACCCATTCAAACACATAATGTATGTCCCTAGGGCTCCAAACATATGTGGTTCTACCAATTTGGACCCAAATAAATGGTTATAATATGTCCCTAGGAGTATTAGGACACCTAGAGACATATGTTCTCATGAAATTTGTCAAAATGGGTCATAGGTTATCCTATGACCTCTTTCGACCCATATAAATGATTATAATATATCCTTACAGGTCCCAGGACCCCTAGAGACATATGTTATAATGAAATATCTCGAAAGAGATCATAGGTTATCTTGTGACCCCTTTCAACTCATATAAATGATTAGAATATATCCCTAGGGGTCCTAAGACCCCTAGAGACATATGTTGTAATGAAATTTGTTGAAAGGGGTCATAGGATAACCTATGACCCCTTTCATCCCATATAAAGAATTATAATATGTCCCTAGGGGTCTTGGGACCCTTAGAGACATATTCATAGGTAATCTTATGACCCCTTTCAATCCATATAAATGATTATAATATGTTCCTAGGTGTCCTTGGACCCTTAGAGACATATGTTATAATCAAATGTGTCGAAAGGAGTCATAGGTTATCTTATAACCCCTTTCAACCTATATAAATGATTATAATATGTCACTAGGGGTCCTAAGATCTCTAGAGACATATGTTGTCATGAGATGTGTTGAAGGGGGTCATAGGTTATACTATGACCCCTTTCGACACATATAAATGATTAAAATATGTTCCTAAGGTCCGAGGACCCCTAGAGACATATGTTGTAATGAAATGTGTCAAAAGGGGTCATAAGTTTTTCTATGACCTCTTTCGACCCATATAAATGATTATAATATATCCCTAGGGGTCCTAGGAACTTTAGAAACATATGTTGAAATAAAATGTATTGAAGGGGTCATAGGTTATCCCATGACCCCTTTCATAAATGATTATAATATGTTCTTAGGAGTCCTAGGACCCCTCAAGACATATGTTGTAATGAAACATGTCAAAAGTGATCTTAAGTTTATCCTATGACTCCTTTCCACCCATATAAATGATTATGACATGTCTCTAGGGGTCCTAGGACCCCTAGAGACATATGTTGTAATGAAATCTATTGAAAGGGGTCATAAGTTATCCTATGACCCATTTTGACCCATATAAACAATTATAATATGTCTCTAGGGGTCCTAGGACCCCTAGAGACATGTTATGATGAAATGTGTTGAAAGGAGTCATACGACATCCTATGGCCCATTTTGACCCATATAAATGATTATAATATGTCAATAGGGGTCCAACGACCCCTAAAGATATATGTTGTAATGAAATGTATCGAAAGAGGTCATAGGATAGGTTATCCTATGACCCCTTTCAACCCATATAAATGATTATAAAATGTCCCTAAGGGTCTTGGCACCCCTACAAACATATGTTGTAATGAAATATGTAGAAAGGGGTCATAGATTATTCTATGACCCTTTTCAAGCCATATAAATTATTCTAATATGTCTCTAGGGATCCTAGGACCCCCACATACATATATTGTCATGAGATTTGTTGAAATGGGTCATAGGTTATCCTATGACCCTCTTTTGACCCATGTAAATGATTATAATATGTTCCTAGGGTCTTAGGACCCGTACAGACATATGTTGTCATGAAATGTGTCGAGAGAAGTGATAAGTTATCCTAGGATGCCTTTTGACCTCTATAAATGATTATAATATGTCCCTAGGAGTCCTAGGACCTCTAAAGACTTATGTTGTAATGAAATGTGTCAAAAAGTTTCATAGGTTTTCTTATGACCACTTTTTATCCATATAAATTATTATAATATGTCCCTAGGGATCCTAGGACCCCTACAAACATATGTTGTAATGAAATGTGTTGAAAAGAGTCATAAGTTATCCCATGACCCCTTTTGACCCATACAAAACATTATAATATGTTCCTAGGAGTCTTAAGACCCCTAGGGACATATGTTGTCATGAAACATGTTGAAAGGGGTCATAAGGTTATCATATGACTCCTTTCAACCCATATAAATGATTGTACTATGTTCTTAGGAGTTCTAAGACCCCTGGAGACATATGTTGTCATGAAATGTGTCAAAAGTAGTCATAGGTTATACTATGACCCCTTTCAAACCATAGAAATGATTATAATATGTCACTAGGCATCCTGTGACCCCTAGAGACATATGTTGTAATGAAATATGTCGAAAGGGGTCATAGGTTATCCTATTATCACTTTTGACCCATATAAATGATTCTAATATGTTCTTGTGGGTCCTGAGAACCCTAGAGACATATGTTATCATGAAATGTGTCGAAAGGAGTCATAGGTTATCCTATGACCCATTTCGACCCATATATATATATATATATATATATATATGATTATAATATGTCCCTAGGGGTCCTAGGACCCTTAGAGACATAAGTTGTAATGAAATGTGTCAAAAAAGGTCATTAGTTATCTTATGACCCCTTTTGACCATTATAAATAATTATAATGTGTCCCTAAGGATCTTAGGACCTCTAGAGACATGTTGTAATGAAATATGTTGAAAGGGGTCATAAGACATCTTATGGACCATTTCAATCCATATAAATGATTATAATATGTTCCTAGTGGTCTTATGACCCTTAGAGACATATGTTGTAATGAGATGTGTTGAAAGGGGTCATAGGTTATCCTTTGACCACTTTTAACCTATATAAATGATTATAATAAATCCTTTGGGGTCTTGGGACCCCTAGAGACATATGTTGTAATGAAATGTGTTGAAAGGGGTCATAGGTTATTCTATGACCCCATTCAACCCATATAAATGATTCTAATATGTCCCTATGGGTCCTAGGACCCCTAGAGACATATGTTGTAATGAAATGTGTCAAAAGGGGTCATGGGTTATACTATAACCCCTTTCAAAGCATAAAAATGATTATAATATGTCCCTAGGGGTCCTATGTCCCCTAGCGACATATGTTGTAATAAAATATGTTGAAAGGGGTTGTAGGTTATCCTATGACCCCTTTTGACCCATATAAATGATTCTAATATGTCCTTAGGGGTCCTAGGACCCCTAGAGACATATGTTATGAAATGTGTTGAAAGGGGTCATAGGTTATCTTATGACCCCTTTTGACCCATATAAACAATTATAATATGCCTCTGAGGGTCTTAGGAACTCTAGAGATATATGTTGTAATGAAATGTGTCGAAAGGGGTCATAAGTTAACCTATGACCTCTTTTGACCCATATAAACCATTATAATATGTCCCTAGGGGTTCTAGGACCCATAGAGATCTATGTTGTAATTGTTTGTTTCAAAAGGGATAATAGGACATCCTATGACCAATTTTGATCCATATAAATGATTATAATATGTCCCTAGGAATCCTACGACCCCTGAGACATAAGTTGTAATGAAATGTGTCAAAATGGGTGACCCCTTTCAACCCATATAAATGATTATAATATGTCCCTAAGGGTCTTTGGACCCCTAGAGACATTTGTTGTAATGAAATGTATCAAAAGGAGTTGTAGGTTATCCTATGACCCCTTTCAACCCATATAAATGATTCTAATATGTCCCTAGGGATCTTGGGACCCCTAGCGACATATGTTATCAAGAAATGTGTCAAAAGTGGTCATAGGTTATACTGTGACCCCTTTCAAACCATAGAAATAATTATAATATGTCCCTAGGGGTCCTATGTTCCCTAGAGACATATGTCATAATGAAATATATTGAACCCATATAAATGATTCTAATATGTCCCTAGGGGTCTTGGGACACCTAGAGACATTAGTTGTCTTGAAATGTGTCGAACCTATAAACCCTTTTGACCCATATAAATGATTATAATATGTGGACACCTAAAGACATATGTTGTAATGAAATGTGTCAAAAGGGGTCATAAGTTATCTTATTACCCCTTTTGACCTATATAATCAATTATAATATGTCCTTAGGGGTCTTAGGACCCTAAGAGACATATGTTGTAAATAAATGTGTCAAAAGGGGTCATAGAACATCCTATGGCCCATTTCGACCCATATAAATGATTCAATATGTCCCTAGGGGTCCTATAACTCTTGGAGACATATGTTGTAATGAAATGTGTCAAAAGGGATCATAGGTTATCCTAGACCCCTTTCAACCCATGTAAATGATTATAATATGTCCCAATAGGTCTTGGGACCCCAAGAGATATATGTCACAATGAAATGTCTTGAAAGGAGTCATCGGTTATCCTACAACCCCTTTTGACCCATATAAATGATTCTAATATCTCCCTAAGGGTCCTAGGACCCTTAGAGACATATGTTGTCATGAAACATGTTGAAACGAGTCATAAGTTATCCTGTGACCCATTTCAACCCATATAAATGATTATAATAAGTCCCTAGGGTTCTTGGCATCCCTAGGAACATATTTTGTCATGAAATGTGTTGAAAGGATTCATAGGTTATCCTATGACCCCTTTTGACCAATATAAATGATTATAGTATGTCCCTAGGGAAGGTCTTAGGACTCCTAGAGACATGTTGTAATAAAATATGTCAAAAGAGGTGATGGACTATCTGATGACCCCTTTCAACCCATATAAATGATTCTAATATGTCCCTAGGAGTCCTAGGACCCGACCTAGAGACATATGTTGTAATGAAATGTGTCGAAAGGGGTCATAGGTTATACTATGACACCTTTCAAGCTATAAAAATGATTATAATATGTCCCTAAGGGTCCTATGTCCCCTAAAGACATGTTGTAATGAAATATGTTGAAAGGGGTCATAGTTTATCCTATGACCCTTTTCCACCCATATAAATGATTCTAATATGTCCCTAGTGGTCCTTGGACCCCTAGAGACATATGTTGCCATAAAATGTGTCAAAAGGTGTCATAAGTTATAATGTGACCCCTTTCAAACCATAGAAATGATTATATGTCCCTAAGGATCCTATGACCCGTGGAGACATATGTCCCTTGAGGTCCTGAGACCCCTAGAGACATATATTGGCAAGAAATGTGTCAAAAAGGGTCATAGGTTATCTTATGACTCATTTTGACCCATATAAATGATTAAAGTAAGTTTCTAGGATTCCTAAGACCCTTAAAGACATATGTTGTTATGAAACATGTCGAAAGAGGTCATAAGGTTATCCTATAACTCCTTTCAACCAATATAAACAATTATAATATGTCCTTAGGGGTCCTAAGACCTCTATAGACATATGTTTTAATGAAATATGTTGAAAGGTGTCGTAGGCTATTCTATGACCCCTTTCGAACCAGAAAAATGATTATAATATGTCCCTAGGGGTCCTATGGCCCCTAGAGACATATGTTGTAATGAAATATGTCAAAATGGGTCATAGGTTATTCTATGACCCCTTACCTATGACCCCTTTCAACCCATATAAATGATTCTAATATGTCCCTAGGTGTCTTGGGACCCTTAGAGACATATGTTGTCATGAAATGTGTCAAAAAAGGTCATAAGTTATCCTATGATCCCTTTTGACCCATATAAATGATTCTGGTATGTCCTTACAGGTCCTGGGACTAATAGAGACATGTGTTGTCATGAGATGTGTCAAAAGGTGTCAGGTTATTCTATGACCTTTTTGACCCATATAAATGATTATAATATGTTTCTAGGGTACTGAGACCCTCAAAGTCATAAATTGTCATAAAATATGTTGAAAGGGGTCATTGGTTATCCTATGAACCCTTTTGACCCATATAAACAACTATAATATGTCTCTAGGGGTCCTAGGACCCCTACAAACACATGTTGTAATGATATGTGTCGAAAGGGATCATAAGTTTTTCTATGACCCCTTTCGACTCATATAAATTATTATAATATGTCCCTAGAGGTCTTGTTCCCTTAAAAACATATGTTGTAATGAAATGTGTCAAAAGGGGTCATAGGTTATCCCATGACACCTTTTGACTCATATAAATGATTATAATATGTTCCTAGGAGTCCTACGACACCTAGGGACATGTTATTATGAAATATGTCAAAAGGGGTCATCCGATTATCTTATGACTCATTTTGACCCATATAAATAATTATAATATGTCTCCAGGGGTCCTAAGACCTGTAGAGACATATGTTGTAATCAAATGTGTCAAAAGGTGCCATAGGTTATCCTATGACCCCTTTCAACTCATAGAAATGATTATAATATGTTGCTAGGGGTCTCGGGACCTCTAGAGACATATGTTGTAATGAAATATGTCAAAAGTGGTTATAGGTTATCCTATGACCCCTTTTGACCCATATAAATGATTATAGTATGTCTCTAGGGGTCTTAGGACCCCTAGATACATATGTTGTCATGAAATGTGTCGAAAGGGGTCATTGGTTATCCTATGACCCTATTTGATCCATATAAATGATTATAATATGTCCCTAGGGGATCTAGGATCCCTATGGACATATGTTGTCATGAAACATGTCAAAAGGGGTCATAAGGTTATCCTGACTCCTTTCAACCCATATAAACGATTATAATATGTCCCTAGGGGTCCTAGGACCTCTAGAGACATATGTTGTAATGAAATGTGTCGAAAGGGGTCAGAAGTTATCCTATGACCCCGTTTGACCCATATGAACAATTATAATATGTCCCTATGGATCCTAGGACCCCTAGAGACATATGTTGTAATGAAATGTGTCGAAAGGGGTCATAGGACATCCTATGGCCCATTTTGACCCATATAAATGATTATAATATGTCCCTAGAGGTCCTACAACCCCTAGAGACATATGTTGTAATGAAATATGTCAACAGGGGTCATAGGTTATCTTATGACCCCTTTCGACCCATTTAAATGATTCAGATATGTCCCTAGGGGTCCTGATACCCCTAGAGACAAATGTTGTCATGAAATGTATCGAAAGGGGGTCATAGGATAACCTATGACCCATTTCGATGCATATAAATGATTATAATATGTCAGTAGGGCTCCTGGGACCCCTAGAGACATGTACTATCATGAAATGTGTTGAAAAGGGTCATAAGTTATCTTATGACCCCTTTTGATGCATATAAATGATTATAATATGTCCCTAGGGGGTCCCTAGGGGTCTTGGAACCACCAAAGACATATGTTGTAATGAAATGTGTCAAAAGGGGTCATAACTTATCGTATGACTCTTTTCAACCCATATAATATGATTCTAATATGTCCCTAGGGGTCCTGGGACCCCTAGAGATATGTGTTGTCATGAGATGTGTTAAAAGGGGTCATAGGTTATCTTATGACCTCTTTCAACCCATATAAATGATTATAATATGTTCCTATATTCTTGGGACTCCTAGAGACATATGTTGTCATGAATTGTGTTGAAAAGGGTCATAGGTTATCCTATGACCCCTTTTGACCCATATAAATGATTATAATATTTCCTAAGGATCTTGGGAGCCCTAGAGACATATGTTGTAATAAATCGTGTTGAAAGGTGTCACAAGTTATCCTATGACCCCTTTCGACCCATATAAATGATTATAATATGTCCCTAGGGGTCCTGTGACACCTAAAGACATATGTTGTAATGAAATGTGTCGAAAGGGGTCATAGGTTATACGACGACCCTCTTGAAATGATAGAAATGATTATAATATGTCCCTAAGGGTCCTATAACCCCTAGAGACATATGTTGTAATGGAATATGTCGAAAGGGGTCATAGGTTATCGTATATCCCTTTTCAACCCATATAAATGATTATAATATGTCCCTAGGTGTCCTAGGACCCCTAGAGACATATGTTGTAATGAAATGTGTCAAAAGGGTCATAGGTTATCCTATGACCCCTAGAGACGTATGTTGTCATTTAATGTGTCAAAATAAGTCATAGGTTACCCTATGACCCCTTTTCACCCATTTAAACACATGATTTATGTCCCTAGGGTTTTTAAGACCCCTAAGAACATATATTGTCATATAATGTATTGAAAGGGGTCATGGGGTACTCTATGGCCCCTTTCAACTCATTCAAACACATGATATATTTTTCTAAGGGCTATAGGACCCCTATCAACATATGTTATCATTTAATGGGTCAAAAAGGGTCATAGGGAACCCTATGACCCCTTTCGGCCCATTCAAACACATGATGTATGTTCCTTGGGGACCTAGGACCCCTAGGGACATACATGATGTGTTAGAATGGGTAAAAAGGGGTCATACGGCATGCCATGACACATTTTGACCTATTACATGACAAAATACATTAATAAGGTTTGTAGGACCCCTAAGGATATACATGTTGTGGTCCAATGGTTTGAATTGGGTTAAATGATATCCTATGACCCATTTCAACCCTTTACATGACAAAATATGTTCTTGTGGGTCCTAAGGCCTCTAGGGACAAACATGTTGTGTTGAAATGGGTTGAAAGGGGTCATAAGATAACTTATGACCCATTTCAATCAAATACATAACAACTTATGTCCCTAGGGATCCAAGGGTCCCTAGGGACATATATGTTGTGTTCTAATAGATAAAAAGGGGTAATAGGGTATCCTATGACCCCTAGGAACATACCTGTTATATTCCAATGGGTAGAAAGGGGTCATGGGGTATTTTATGACCCCTTTTGACACATTACATGAGAACATATGTTGCTAGGGGTCCTAGGACCCTTATCATCATGTTTGTTGTGTTCTAATGGATCAAAATTTGACCCATTACATGGTAACATATATTCTTAGGGGTCCTAATACCCTTGAGCCATACATGTTGTGTTCCAATGAGTCAAAAGGGGTTATCAAATACCCTATGATCCCTTTCGGCCCATTACATGATAACATACGCATGTTGTAATGGCTTGAAAAGGTCATAGAATACTCTATGAACCCTTTCAACCCATTGGAACACAACATATATGTCTATAAGGGTCCTAGGACCCCTAGGAACATAAGTTATCATGTATTAAGTCGAAAGGTGTCATAAAAATACTCCATAACCCCTTTCTACCCATTAAAACATAAGATATATGTCCCTAGGCATCCTTTGACCCTTAGGAAGATATGTTGTCATATAATGGGTCAAAATGGGTCATAGGGTATCCCATGACCCAGTTGGATTCATTGGAACACATGTATGTCCCTAGTGAGACTTGTAGGAAAATATATCATCATATAGTTTATTAACTTAGGTTACTAATATATATAATATATAATAATAATATATGTGATATATAATTAGGGTATCCCATGACCCATTTGCACTCATTAGAAGACATGTATGTCCCTGGGGGGACCCCTAGGAACATACATCATCATATAGTTTATTAACTTAGGTTAGTAATATATAATATATATTAAAAATATATGATATATAATTATATAATAATATATAATAAGTAATAACTATATATAAAATAATTATATAATAAGTAATAACTATATATAAATAATTATATAATAAATTATTATTATTATTTAATACTATATAATAAATTTTAGTAAATATATAATAATTGGTTCCCCCTTTGAGTTTGGTAAATAAAAATCAATATTTATCTTAAAAATTGGTCCCCACTCCCTTTACTTTTAAATTTGGCACCATAATTTGGGAACATAAATCGGATATTCGTTCTCAAATCAGATACCCGTCCTCAAATCGAATACCCATTCTCAAATCGGATACCCGATCAGGCAAGGTATTACAATTTTGGTTTGGTACCACAATGGGTGGGAAAAAATTCAAAGCGCACTTTGAACCACTTTTAGCCATTTCAAAATTCCATGTTTTTCACATCGCCACTTTTTGGCACACCATGATCTTGCACATACCCAAATGTAAAGTGTTCCTTTTTAATACCCTCCTGATATACAACATAGGATTGTAAATATTTTAGGGTGTAATACTGCAGAGTTACCTAACACATATCTGGGTCTCCCCTTGACTGTGAAGGATGTAAGTAAAAACTTTTGGAATTGCATTCTAGAAAAGATGGAAAAAAAGTTGATTCTAGATGGAAAGGTAAAACTCTGAGTAGTGTAGGAAAGCTTCAACTTCTGATTTCCTCCCTCCAGGGGTTACCTGTGTACTTCCTGTCAATGTTCAAAATTAATCAGAGTATGGTCGATAAATTGGAGAAAATATAACATAATTTCCTCTGGTTGGGAGGAAGTGAGAAGGTAAGGCTAAGTCTGGTTAACTAGGATACGGTTTATAAACTAGGAAGTAGAGGAGGTTTGGGAATGAGGAAGATAGTTTATTTGAATAATGTGCTTCTCACCAAGATGGGGTCGAACCTGATGGAGGAGGAATCCAATTGGTGTAGTATTATGAAGGCTAAGTATCTTAGGAATCTGATGTTCTCTCACTACACCTGGAGAAATGATCTCCCTAAGGGATCTAAGATCTAGGGAAATATTGTGAAGAACGAAAACCTTTTGAAAGAATGTGTAAAGTGGCTAGTAGGAAATGGAAATCAGATTAAATTTTGGGAGGATCTGTGGGTTATAAATAAGCCATTAACAAAAATAAAGCTTGGACCTCTCTAGAACCACATTCAAGAGCAGGGGGGAGGAATGGTAGCTAATTTTATTTTCCCAAGGAGGAAGTGGAAGAAGGAATGCTATAGTTGGAGGGGACCTGATAGAAGAGCTAAATATTCTGCTAGAAGGGTATAGGATCCTGGGAAGGGATCAAAACGATGAATTCATTTGGAAGGTCACTCTAATAGGGGAGTTCTTTGTTAAGTCTACCTATAAATTAATGTTTGATAAAATTTTGGAACAAAATCATTGGGTGAATATATGGTTTGATTATCTAATACCTAAGATTAATATATTATGGTGGACAACTATCCATGGGAAAATACTAACTATAGTCAACCTTATGTACGGGGGTTCCAATTACCAAATAGATGTTACTTGTGTAAGATGGAGCAGGAGAATATTCTCCACTTGTTCCTGCACTATAGGTATGCTTCCAATGTTTGGGGGAGGCTTTTATAGAAGTTGGAGGTGGACTAGGTGTTTTATAAGGATCTGGAGCAATTTGTGGAGAATTGGCAAGGCCCCTTTACTCACCCCCTCCTTGTCAGGTTATGGAAGGTTATCCCTCCCCATGTATGTTGGGGTATCTGGAAGGAGAGAAATAATAAGGTGTTCAAGAATGAAGAGAGAGAGGAGGAAGTTGTGGTGGAAAAGATATATAAACTTATGGTAGAGAATATGAGTTGCAGCAAGTGGAGAAAATTGGCATCCCCCTCGGGAGTGTTGGAGATCAAAGTGGCCAGAGGTTGGAAACTAGAGGAGGTGATATTGGAGATTGATAACTCCAACCTGTTGGCTAGGAAAAGGACTAGATGGGAACCTTTGCCTATAAATTGGGTAGAGCTTAATTTTGATGGTGCTACTAGGAAGAAAGGATTGACGATAGGAAGAATGGTCACGGATAGCAAGGGAAGGATGTTATTGGCATATTCTAGACAACTAGGGAAAGTTTCAAACAATACCATAGATATGATGGCTCTATATTAGGGTTTTAAATTGGTGATGAGCATGGGATGGAGAAATGTGGAAATTGAAGGTGATTCTAAAATCATCATAGAAACTATTAAAGGTAATATGAGAGAAGGATGGGCCATAAAACATGCAATAGAAGATATCTAACACCTATTAGCCTATTTTAATATGTTTGATTTGAATCATTTATTTTGGGAGGGAAATAGTGTGGCATATGGTATGGCGACATTAGGCCTAAAGGAAAAAGGACTAAGATGTTGGAGGGAATTTAAAGCCTTGCCAAATTTGGTAAGAGATTTAGTGAGTTGAGAAATAAAGAATGATGAATACTAGCTAGAGAGATATTTTAAAATTTTGTATCATGCTACTAAGTTGGCAGAAAGGAAAAAGCCAGGAAGGACTAATGGCTAGAAGTGAAGGAGATGGTACTAGCAATAATAAATTTGCATGGCCTGACAAAGAAAGATTTTTGAAGTTTGAGAGAAAGCTTTTTTAATGATTTTCCTATGCATGTGCTCGTATACCGAGTATAAAAATGGTTCAAATTTTAAATGGTTAGTGTGTATTGGAAATTATGGAAGAGATTGTGAGGAAGATAGAGGCATATGACACATGACATTAATATCTACTAAGGATGCTAATATAATTATTAATAATAATGGCAATTATTATCACTTAAGGGATTTTTGACTTAAGTGTGGAGTCATTCTTAGCAAGTGTTTCTAGGTCCTAAAGAAGAAGAAAGCATTAGGGAAATTTGTAGAGATCGAGGGCAAACTTACGTGCATTGAGTTGTCCACGATTGAGGAGACTGCAAGGAAGCTATTGGTGTGGTATATGCTAAACGAAGGTGGTTTTGTGCCATTTATGGAGGCGATTAATGGCCATGATGAAAATCATTCCATGCAATTTGTTAATTCTTGGGAGGACTGCAGAGTTACGATAAATGGCATATTAGGACATATCTGTCAGGAAGTCATTTCTCTTGCGAAAAGTTTGGCCATGAAGGGTAGGAAGTGGTAGAAGGTGACAAGGGTGGCCAATGAAGCAAGTTTGCAATGCTTCTTCTTGGATGGGGAGGAACATATTTGGCAAAGAGGTGGTTTTATGCAAGAGAAGCTCCTTGAGCCATGTAATGAGATCTATTTAATGTTGATGAAGAAGGAAGGTACAGTGTCTATTATTACTACCACTTTCCCCTCCTAAATCATTTTCACCACCGTGACTTAATTTCCATTTCATTCTTTCTGTTGCATGATTTAGAGGACACGGTTACTAATGTAAAAGAAAAAATGAGAAAAGGGGTTAATTTTACCATTTTACATCAAGGGTTAATTTTTTGATTGTATCAATTCCACCTTGCCCTAGTCCCCCCCTAGGATTATGGAGGTTGATATTATAACTCATCCCAACCCCCGACCCCATCCCAGAGCCCCTACCCAACAATCTTCGACTAGCGAGTCCCCTATGGATTTAAAGTCCACTCCTCTTGGGAAAAAAGGGAGGCAGGACAAAGGGAAAGAGAAGGAACCAGTGGAGTCAAAGGAAGAGGGAAGAGGGGGGAGGAGGAGGTTGAGGAGGTTAGCTAAGTCTAATGCTAAAAGGAAACTAAAAGAGGGGGCCTTGCAAGAGGAGGAGACAGATTCTGAAGACACGGGCCACCCCAAATGAAGGATGAAAGAGAAGGCATTGACTTTTGGAGAAGGGATAATGGAGGAGGAAGAGGAGATCTCAAACTCTTCTTGGTCTAGCTCGGATGAGGGGTTGAAGAAGAGAAAGGAGGTGTCACATGTTTCAACAACCATCGAGCTGGGGTGTGTGGACTTAATGAGGGACTGATTCTCTGATATGGTGGATAGAGTGCCCTCCCCCATAATGATTTCCTCCCATGTTAAGGCTTTTTCCAAGGATAATGCTAACCCACCAATTGTGCAAGAAGTTACTATGATGCAGGTAGATGGTTTTTCTAGTGACATGCAAGAGGTCAATGTAGAGATCATGAAGAAGGTTGGTAGTGAGATGTGGGAAAGAATTCATGCACTAGAGGAGAGAATGCACCTACTAAAAAAGTTCACTTTCAAAGTGACACATGCAGCTACCACCACACTAAACTTGCTTGAGGACTCAGAGGGGGACCTGCCAAAGGAGGATACAAAAATGTTGTTTGACTTCCTTGCGGAAGACTGGGCTAACATCCTCCGGGGAAGGAGGGAGGCTAAGAAGCCTTAATGGTCCTCATTTTTTATTTATTTTTATGTTGTTAGTCTACTGGTTATTGAACTTGAAGGGGTTTAAGGTTGTCATGCCTTTGTTTATATATTACTATAGCTTTACTAGTTTTAATACACGTAGTATGTATGTTAGGCCTACTGATACTCTTTTAATTATGGTTTTGAACCTTGTTTTTGTTTTGTTAAGTGGTAGGGGGTAGTTTTGGTTAATGGTTATTTGCTAGTTGTTGACCAGTTTGATTGTTAATGGGCCAGCCCCCTAGTTTTGGCTACTTTTAATTCAAAAACATTTAATGGTTTGGCAAGGATGTACTATTATTACCATTTCTTTTTGTTGAATTACTTCAGGCACCATCCACCTAGTAGCTAAATGAATTCAACCAATCAAATCTTAGAAAAATAATTTCTTAAAATTGAAATGTTAACAATCATGCATCTATCCTATGCAACAGATTAATTGGATTAAAAAATTTAAAATCAATTGATTTTTAAGTCAAAAACTAAAAAATTTAATCACTAGTTAAAGCATAAAATCTAAAAAGTATCACAACAATACTTGCCATACTGTCAAGTACTAATAAAATAGAAAAGAGTATCCATGAATACTTAATGAATATGAAACTAAAATATGGAATAGGGTCTAAAAATATAAGGTAAGAAGGTGTTTTGATAAAAGATTTAGATAAAACCAAAGAATCAAGAACACAATGAGTTGACAACTTAAAAGAAAGAAATGGATAGAGTGAGAGATGGAAATGGATGATGCTAGTTTGAAGATGTATGGGAGAGAGATAAATATTGAATCATATAAAAAATCAAGATAAATAGTATTATTCAAATAAAAATCATGAAAAAAATAATTTTGAAAAATAATATGATTCAAATAAAAATCATGAAAAGAATGATTCACCCTCTTCAAGAAATCAGTCACCTATTGTCATCATTATTCATCGAAAAAAATATTATCTAAGAAAAAACAAACTTACTTTTATATTATTTTTTAACAAATATTTTAGTATCGTAGGTGAGAAAAAACAACTAAAACTCTATGAAAAACTTAAATTTTCACCAACTCAAGGCAATGATGGTCTCTTTTAAGAAGCTTACTTAAAATAAAAGAACAAAAAAGTTTGCGGACATCAGCAGAAATTGTTTGGCCATCTATTATGTGTTAAACACTAAATTTTCCTCCAAAGAGAGAATTTATTTCTTATTGGACCTGAAGTTTAAAGGGGGACATCTAGTGATAGATGGTTTCATATTGATTTTAAGACTAGGCATAACATTTAATGGTTTGACAAGGATGTAAAGGAGAATAAAACTAAAAGAAATTAAAGAAGCACTTATATACCATCTATTACAACAGCTTAAGCTTATATTATTAAGTTAGTTACTTTTATATATTTTTAGTAATTTGTATATACATAATTTGTTTCAAATTTTCTTTTAATCGTTAAATTAAAATACTTTTAATAACATTTTGAACATTTTAATGTTTATAAGTATTTCTAAATATGTTTGTGTGCATTTTTTTTTTAACCAGAATTAATAAAATGTTATTCTAAAAATTAGCACATAGTTCAATGTTATTCTTATTGTTTGTGCTATAATTAAGTACTAATATATTACTAAAAGCTATTTGTAGACTTGAAAATAGAATTAAAAAACATCATATCTCTTACCATGAACTAAAATTTGATTAAAACCAAAAAAAAAAAAATATTAAATAATGGAATGGAGGAAAACCATGCAGTACATGATAAACAGGACATTGAAAATCTTTTATTGCTAACGCTCAGATTTAATAAACTAGACTTACTTTAAAGTTCTAATATCCTTCAAATTGCAATACTGTTTAAACAAAGCTTAAAATAAGCTTCAAGTTTGTTCTCTCTATTTTCAAGACAACTTATATAATTTGTTGAAGATCTCAGATATATTGGCCCTATTGTTTTCTATTCTTAAGACCACTTATCTAATTTTCTATGTCCTGGATCCTCTTGTGTATGTTGTTTGAACGTGATTTATCTTGCAGAAGTGTACCAGAAGATTTATAAATTAGAAATGTTTAATTATATAAAATATATAATGCACTATTAGTGCTTGTGCAAATCTAGCTGATATGAAAATAGTTGTAACATGTGAATGGCCATGCAATTTGTCTACTGTTTGTGCACGTTCTTGTGAAGATGATATTCATCAGCTATTTGATATTTTATATATTCTGGGTGGACAAGATTAACCACTTGATTTAATGAAGCAAATAATTCCACACGCTGCTTCAACATTAGAATTCATGTTTCATATTGTTTGGTCACTAGATTTTGTAAATGATGAAGAAAAGACATTCATTAAATGCTTCTCGTACAAGCCAATATTTGAGACAGAGTAAACCATGTGCAATCTGAATGTATACTGTACGATTGCCTCTTCCTTTATTTTATTGTAATTTTATAGTTTGTTTTCTAATAGAAAAAAAAAAATGTTAATAGATCAGGCCTTGTGATTATGTTTGATGAATTTTGGAGTATAACTTTATAAAAATGAATTGACCCTTTCAAGGAAATATTATACAAATGAATAAGAAGAACGTGGAAAATTATATCAGTTTTAGTATTAAGTTTCAGTTTGTATGAAAACAAGTGAAGTAAAATAATGATGTTTATGAATGAAGTATTTGAGATTAATTAGCTGTGGGGAAGATAAGAATCTTTTGTATACAGTTTTTAACGTTTTATATTCTTCATTAGACTGTTGAGTAAATGCTTAGAGCACTAGTACAAAGTTTTAAATAGTTCAAATATAATTTGAAATCTGGTTGTGTGTGCGGGTAACTAAATTTATGTTAACATTGAGGATTTATTAATTAATATAATTATTCATTAACATTTAGAAAATATTTAGAACTTGTCTTCCTTATCATGATATTTATTGTTCATCTTAGTGATTTGTTAGAATGTATACGAGGAAATTATTTGAAAGAAATATGCAGTTGTGTTTCTGCGTCAAGATTGTGTATAAATTTTTAACCATCAATGTTTCCGAACATATTCCATGATCCATCATCAGGATCTTACACTCTCTCATCCTAGTGATGACACGTTTCGGATCATACTCCATGATCCATCATTAGAATGAGAAAGTGTAAGAATGTCATGGCATTCTTACACTCTCTCATCTTGATGATGATAGATTCGAAAATCTGCTATCTTCTATTAGAAATCTAAGTTTTAACTTATGATAGTTTGTACATTATTAACCATATGTTGTTGTCTCTCAAAGACAAATCACAGAGAAAATGTGCAATCTTGCAGGGACAATAAACGCTGCTCCCTTGTCTGCCGATCATAGTGCATCATGGTCGTATTGTTTTCTATTGTAAAAGACCACTCAAATGATTTGTAGGACATATAAAAACAATCTGTGTGAAGAGATTGCATTAAGTTGCTGATTTGTGCAAATCTTGTAGATATCAAAACACTGTGTAGCATATGTTTTTGGCCATGCAATTTGTCTCCTACAGTTGAATTCTACTGTTTCTGCACGTTCAATTGAAAGACATGACATGCTATATTTCCTTCATGACATGCTATATTTCCTTTGCTAATTGATATATTTTATCCAGCTCAACAAGATAACTCAGGATTTTATGAAGGAATATCTCTGAATGATTGGATTTCATATTCCATTCCGTTGGGTGACTAGATATGCAGAGAATGATGTTCATTAAATGCTTCTCGTACGAGGAGTTATTTGAGGTAGAGTGATAAACACACATAAGCCATGTGCAATCTGAAGGAATAGTGTACTTGTTGTAGGCTTTGCATATCAGGGTTTAGATACCTTGGTGGCATGAACGTCTCTTCCTTTAACTTGTTGGAAGCAAGTCAATTCTTTAAAAAGAATTTAAAACAATTCTTTAAAGAACTTAAAACAAGTAGGTAGTACCTCCTTTAAAACTTTGTACACTAAAAGAATTTTTTTTGGTGTAGTATTCAAGGTGTGAAAAAATAATTTACAATGTTTTTTTATTAGATTAATAAAGATTTTTAAAGGGTTTTAAGTTTTGTAAAAGGGGAAAGATTAAGCTTCAAATCTATTAAAAGTAGTAATACAATTTAAAAGAATAATATTGGACAAAACAATGCTAATATACAAAAGTCAACTTAAGTTTGGGATGATTTGAAATAGTGGTTCAAAGCTCTCCAATTAAGCTTAGTGGAAGGGTTTTCCTCTCCAAATGTATTTTCTTGAGACAAGAAAGAAGCATAAGATTGTTGGCACATTCATCATTAGACTTTAAACATTTTTCAAAAATTACAACATTATCGTCATGACAAATAAGGCTTGTACTTCCTTTAGTTTTTATATTAATTAAAAACTAGAACTTAAATAATAAAATTAATACTTTTATTGAAATATTATGTCTTAATGAAGGATATACAAAATTTCTAATATATTAAACTAAATAGATATTTGTTAAAATAAAAATTAGAATTTACCAATTTTAACTTTAATTAAAATAAATTGTAAGTATCTTAGACCTGTACAAAATAGTTTAAATATTTTATTAGAATATACATAATTTTGTATCATAAAAAGAAAGTGTTTTATTAGGATATTTATTAGGATATACATAATTATAAATAAAAATATATATTAAAAATGTTTTACTAAACTCATTTATAGCATGTGTAATTTAATAAAAATAATTAAATGTTAAGTTAGCAAAGAAGGTTATAACCAATCTTCCTCTTAATTTAACATTGTATACTTTATACATTCTTACATAGCAAAATGTTAACATAATCACCTAGCAGCATAGGATTAAATTAATAAACTCTTTTTTTATTGGAATGTTAATTTTTCAATAATATATTTTTTTCTCATTCAATTTACAATTTGTGATATTGAAATCTATGTAAAACAAAAATCATTTATGTAAAAAAATAATTTTATGAATGAAAAAATAGTTCATTTTCATTGGTTGATTGATTTTAAACCAGTTCACTTATTCTGTAGTGAATGCAATTTTACTGTTAAAAAATAACTGAATATTTTTCAACTAGAAGTTCAAATCTTTGTTTATAGATAGTTCAAATATTTAATTTAAAATTAGAAAACTAATAAATAAATAAGAAAATCAAAACCAATAATAATTATTAATTACTTTTAAAAATATATAGCGACTATTTATTTTTGGCAATAAATTGACTTTAAAATTAGAAATAATTAATTCATTAAGATTACATCAAAATAAATTAAAATTGTAAAAATAATTATAATTTTTTAAAATATAATTAATTAAAAAAACCAAAATTTTTTAATTTAGGATTGGAGTTCATTTCATTCATCATAGCTTTCTAAAAGTTTGTCCTCTTGTAATTTATAGGAATCCTAGTCACTTTTCTGATCTGTTCAATTTTAATACTTTCTCTACACGGTTTAAGATGTATACTTAATTTCTCTCTATATTGTTATATATAGTGCAATATAAAGTCCAATTGTGTTTTTCTTTACAAAATAAAGAAACAGATATGCTCATTAAATGTATCTAGTGCAAGAACAAAAACAAACAAGATAGGTGGTAACCAGGTGGGATCTGTCTAAACGTGATAATATTATTGTTCTCACATTCATGTGAGTGGAATTGTGTTGAATAGGCCCATTATTCCACATGAACATGATTTGTGTTTGACAAGATGTCTTGGCTCTTGTAGATCTACATTATTGTATCTCGCGTATCTCTTAAATAAGAATTGTCTCATCACTTCCTTTAAAAATACAATTTTAAATTAAATAGGCGTTTATTTTTTTTAAATACAGAATATCAAATAGTTCTATCAAGATCTACCAAACTGTCAAATTGGTGACACTTATCTATAATATTTCATTTTTGTATGTGATCAGAATTCTATTTAGTTGAAAATCTTCAAACTATCTTCACGGACTCAACCAATTTCTTAGAACTTGGTTTTGCGGAAGAGACCCATCAGTGTTGATTTTTAAAATACCCCACAGCCCACAAAGAGATCGTTAAGTTTCATGATATGTTGCTTTTGTTATTGAGATTTATAAATATTATTGATACATTATTAGTACTTGCCAGAAGGCTAGTACTATTGTATTGACTAACTCATTTTAACTAGCAATTAAATGAATTGCAATTGACCAATTAAAATGAGTTATTTACATTCTTTATTATAAATATTATATTTCTTAAAATATACATGTCAAATTTTTAACTCAATAATTTGTACATATTATTTTTCTCTCTTTTAATTGGATGAATCAATTGAACCTCTTATATGTGAATTTGTGCATTTGTGAGATATCAGAATTATTAGCAAATAATCATAGTTAATAATGTCAACATTAGAGATTATTTGTAGATTATATTTGCAAGTATAATCAATTTTTGGTTAACTTATATATATGATACTTTTCAAAACTTAAAGTTCTAATTTATTTCCAAAAATTAAGGTAAATCTTTAATTTATTTCCAAAAATTAAGGTAAAATATTAATGCTAATAATATGTTTGATTTAGCATGATATAATATTAATTTTCATTTGAATAAAACTCTCATTCACATGATATTACTTTAAATATTTGCACCCTTCTATTTCACCTTTGTACAGAAATCTTCAATAATAATATTAACGAAATTATTTTTTTCTTATTTATATACTATATTTTATAATACTATATAATGTTCTAACTAGAGGCAAGTACTTAGCCACTCTATGACACTTGTTTTTTAATGTTTATATTGAGATGGAGCTTATCATTTGTGATCTCATTGATTCATATTTTCATTCAAGAACATTTTCTTCTAAAAACAAAAGTGACATGAATGTAATAATTTGATAAATTAAACAAACATATAAAACACCAAAAAAACTCAAGACACATAGCCTTGACATTCAATGACAAACAAACCAAGTTTTACTTGTCAAGGAAAAATATTATAATAACATATAAGAGTGTAAAAGACTAAAAAATCGTAACCAATTTTTTGTTGGATATATGTTTATCAAATTTGATAAATTATTTTGATGAAAAATGGAGAATAGTAGGTAATATCTAGCATTAAAATTAGTTGTAGTATAGTATAACATCAATTACTTTTATTTAATGAAATACTATATTAAAACATTGAATAATTTTCATTCTCTATGAATAGACATGCATTATATGCATGTGTGTACATGCATACGTGTGTGTGCATGTGCGTGCATGCATGTGTGTGTCACACACACATATTAGATTGTCAATGAGTTATTGTTCAATTAGATTTCTTTAATTTGGAGTGAAGCATGTTGTTTGTGGAAAAGTGCTCTAATGATCTTCTCTTTGTTCTAGAGATTTTTACACTTCAACATTTCTGTAAAGCCTTAATGACAATAAAATTTTATAATGCAAAATATCCCAATTTACAAGACCTAAAATATATTGTTCAAATATTTAATATAAAACATCACATACACATTTGCACAAACAACCCATATTCTTAAATATTAAATCTTTACAATTATTCTATACATCCTACAAACAATATATAACCTTTATTATTTTCCCATTAAATCTTACATTAGCATGCTTAAAAGTTTCATTCATCTCAATTAAACTTTCTTGCAATTTTACTCAGTCCTGTTTGTGTTTACCCACTAATTCTTAAACTTTATTTTTAAGTTTTGTAAGTTCTCTATTCTCAAAATTATTTTTATTTTATTATCATCCATTACAATATGTCATACTTTTAGGTCACATTTACTTCTTATACAAAACTCAATTTTATTCTGGACGGATTTCATTTTTTCCTAAACTATTATTACGCAATATATGAATGCGAAACTTCAATTTTATTCCAATGTGTTCCTCCTCTTATCGTAGTAATGTTGTAGAATATTGTAAGAGATCGTAGCTTAGTTGTTGATTTGTACAAATCTAGCAGATATGAAAACACTGTGTAGCATGTGATTGACCATACAATTTGTCTTCTACAGTTGAAGTCTACTGTTTCTTCACGTTCTATTGAAAGACTTGATATGCTATTGCTTTGCTCACTGCTAATTGATATATAATTATCCAGCTCAACAAGCTGATTAGCCAAGATTTGATGAAGGAAATAACTCTGAATGATTGGATTTCATATTTCTTTTTGATGGGTCATGAGATATGAAAAAAAGATGACATTCAAATATTGGAAGTGTTGGAAAGGAATTTATGATACTTTAATGTTTTTGTTAGATATTTCAAATATATAATTTAAATTTAAGAGATAAATAAATTAGATTTGTATCATTTTTTTTAAATATTTATTTTTAAACTAGAAAAATACAAATAAATCAAAATAAATAGACATTATTCATTACTTGAAAAAAATATTAATTACAAATAAATTAAGCAATTTTTATTAAGACTGCATTAAATTAAATTATAATTATAAAATAATTAAGATATTAATCAAAATTTCATTTGATTAATTTTATTTATTTTTAAATGAAACGAATTAAAATATTTATATTTAGAATCGAGACTGACTTCATTAATTAGAACTTTCTACAAATTTACCTCACACTGCAAACTAAGTAATAATCAAATTGTTATATCAATTCCAACAACCAAAATATTTCATCTTTCTAATCTGTTAAATGATAATATAATCTCTACAGAGTACAAGATGTATACCCAATACCTCTCAATATTTTATATGGTGTACAGTAGGGTTTTGAATTGTTTTAAATCTAGGGTATTTTATTAAAATCTCTGAAAAGAAAAAACACCCATTAAATATATATCTAACTTACAAGGGAAAAAGATGACAAGATTAAGTGTTAACCAGGTGGAATATGCCTAGACATAATAATATTATTATTCTCACATTCATGTGAGTGGAATTGTTTTTGAATAGGCCAATCATTCGACATGAACATGATTTGTCTTGAATTTTGAATTCATGGAACCATACCACAAAACAATTATTGCATCTGTATCTCTTAAATAAGATTTGTCTGGTTACTTCCTGTTTTAAGTGATACAGATGGTGCAGACGTATTATTGCAAGAGAATATTACATCAGACAATGTTTTATTGCAGATAGTTTGATGTTACATTAAATGGATCAGATCATGTGTTGGGCTAAGCATTGAAAAGCCAACATCTGTTGGGTATCTAAGTTCATACGATCACTCCAATTTCATTTAGAATTTGGATATTTATTTAAAGTGCTATGTTTGTCAAAACCTGACTACATTCTAATGGATTGAAGTTGAACAGACATACACTAAGACTTGATTCTTAGGTTAAAAGTGTTAATTCTTTCTTATCCTGTGATGTTTAAAGGAAGTTGAACTGTGGTATAATGTGATAGTCAAGTTATGGTATTGTTTCTTATTGAAATCTTATTTATTATTAGTTTTACTTGTGTATTGCACCACTTTTTGAGTTGACTTAATTAATGATTAAAACTTTCACTTCCACCAGTTAAAATCAATTTATTTTTGAGATTTCTTATAAAACAAGTGCCACATAGTTAAATAAAATGATTATACAATATTAAAATAAAAAATTGAAAAATTAAATTAATATAGAAGTAATATATAATAGTATTCAAAATACTTATGTATTTTATATATATAAATAAAATAAAGTATGAAAATTTGATGAATTAGTGTGGAATATAGTTTGTAGAAAAAATACATTTAGAGTGTAAATAGGGTAAAAAAATAATAAATTAATAAATTAAGATGAATCTAGAACTATAAGAGAGATAATTAATCTACAAGAATTAAAGTTTAGTTTGAATATATTAATATATTGAGCCTACTAGAATATTGCCCATAATACGGACACTACCTAGAAATTCGCTCCTATAACACCCAAAATATATCAGCCAATCAAATTGCATCAAAATAATTTTAATGAATTTAGAAACTAAAAAACTCACATATATACTTTAGAAAAATGAAAAGTGACAATAAGAAATAAAAATACTTGTTGAAATCAAAAATTTTAATCACTAATTAAGTACAACTGATTGCAATAGTATAGCCTATGAAAACTATTTTTTCATTCTTGAAATATTTATAAAAAAAATTTAATTTATATATTGTAAAATTTATTTTTGATTGATTCCATTTTGTCTTATAGGACCCCTTTTCTTGGAGCTAGGTCCATAATTCTTTTCTTCAACATGATTTTAAGAGATGGATTAAAAAATAGCAAACATATACTAATACTATTATTATTATTAAATACATTAAATATGGGCCATTTGCAAAATGAAAGATGGCTTTGAATGGGCCCATATTGCAGAGAATAAAAAAGAAAGTGGTTTGGATGGAGGGTGGTCAAAGGTGGACCTCCTGGGTTGAAGTTTATGATGAAATTCTGCTATAAGAATGCATGGATCTTTTTTTTATATGTCGGTTACATACTTTGATGATATGTATTATGTTGTAATGTTTTGATTAATTGTGCTACTTTGGTGGGTTGAGGCTCCGCCTCCCCATTCCTCACTTTGTAACTCTTTTTTGATCAATCCATTGTTAATATATAAAAGAAAATTAGATATTTAAAAAGTAATCACAAAACTATATAATATGTTTATATAAAAAATAATAATCTCATCTAGCAATACATGTTAACAAAATCATAATTATTTCTTGAATAAATAATTTCATTTAATTTAAGTTTCTAATACATGACCATCCATTAATCTTTTATCAAATAAATTTGTAATGTTGCATCACACAAACATTTGATAATGTTCTCATCTACACAAAATAAAGACTAGGACATATATTGATATTCTTGCATGTAATTAATTTTCTATTATAATATATAATTCTTTAATCCATTCTTTTAATTTTCTTAATATAATATTAAATTATTATAATTGTCTGGCAAGTACTCACCATTGTGTGACACTTGTTGAGACAAGTTTCTCATTTATGATTCTATTGGTTTGCACTCAAGATTTAAAAACTTTTATTTCTTTCAAAATTGAAAAAAATGTATTATTTTTTGATAAATTGAGAAAATATACAAGACTTTATAATCTTAACATTTGTTAAAATAAACCAAATTTGACATGTTAAAACAAAATATTATAATAATAATATACAATCTTAAAACTTCAAAATTTAGCAAAACCTAGATAACATCTAGAGTGTAGCCATATTTTTATTATAAAATGTAGAGAATTTTGTTAAATTTAATACAATATTTAAAATAATTATTAATTTTTGTTTTTATTGCATTATTTTATTTATAATAGTCGTTTATATCTATAACACTTTTCTTCTCATCATATTTAAATTTTAACACTAACCATCTTCAACTATTCGTGGAAGATTAGTTTTTGTTTATTAAATGACAAGTGACCATTTAAAAATTACTTTTGAAACCCTATGTCCATACACATGCCTAGATATCAAATATGGAAAATAGAGAATATTATGGGACATAAATACTTTTGTCAAAGTGCTTTAATTAAATAAGGTGTAAAAAAGTTGAATAGTGTCTTGGATTATCCATGAATTATTGGACTAGAATTGTTTATGTCCACCAACTTCAAATTGTTATTTAATAATTTATCAAAGACCAATTTACTTTAATTTTGAGTAAGATGAGGGAACTTATGGTATTGTGGTTGGTAGGATAGTGCTCTAATAGGGGGCAATAAATGTTGATTGAAGGAAAAGTACAAGTGAAGGTGCATTTTTCCTTTAGGGAAGATTGGTTTCATTGTTTTAGGTAAGAAGAAATAATGTATATCAAAGTCTATTGGAACAGAAAAATATATGTTAGCAAAAAATAATTGCAATCAACCAATATGTATGAAACAATTACTAAAGGATAGGATCCAACTAAACTTTGATGGTTCCTCTATAGAAAATTTAGGTCATGCAGGCGGTGGGACCTTTTGAGAAGCTCAAAAGGGAATTTGTTGGAAGCTTACTTAGTTAACTTGGGGGGTTCAAACTACTTATGTGATCAGACTCCTAGCCCTTTACCATGGGGTCTTAGTGCTTAAACTAGGAAAAATGTGAAAAAAAGGTGATAACTAAAGGGGATGCTTTAAACATCATCAATATTTTAAAAAATGTAGAGACAATAAGTTTGAATAGAAGGGATTTAATTGTAATTTAAATAAAACACCTACCAAGCAACTTGGAAGAGGTGTCATTTTGAAACACCTATCGAGGGGCAATCATGTCGTGGATAGCTTGGCAAGCAAGGGAAAATTTACTAATGGGTTCAAAATTTGGTACGACCCTTTTGTCTATCTTGGTGGAGGCATATGAAGTGATCTGTCATGATCATGTAGAAATTGTGAATTAATGAAATTGTCATCATTACTCTTTATGGGGTCCATTTGCCAATGCATTTTATGAGCTGAAATGGTTTTTCAATTTTACAATTTAAGGTGATTGGGAAGAAAAGTTTGAGTTTGATTTTCTTGGCATTCGTAGGTTTGTTACTTTTGAAGTTTTGTGTGTTTACTTTTTTCATCAGAGAAGATGGATGGGAGGAGACCCTTATCAAATTGAGCTAGATGCATGGGGAGAGTACTAGAATGACCTTGAGCTCTAGGAGATTGTTGAGAATGGCGGTTTAACAAATTATATCATGGGCATGAAGAGTTATAATCTAGAGCTTTCTCATAAAATAATGGAGTTGTGAAATGGTGGCAAGGCTATGCTGGGTTGTTTCATTTGTCATCACTCTAGAGTCAATCTCTTCCATCACTTGGTTGAGCATAGAAGGCTCAAGATTATGAGAAACACCAAAATGTCTTTCAAAGATGCTTTGGAAGCTTGTGGTGAAGGTTCTCATCTAATTTGTCACCTACAAAGGAAGGTACAAAAGGTTTCACTCACATATTTTCCCTATGTTGGATCATTTTTGGAGGAATGATTTATTTTGTTTTCTTTTTTAGATATGCTCTTCCCTTTCTCTATTTGTTTAAAAATACAAAGTAAAAGCCTCCCTACCAAAACATTAAGGGGTTTTACTTTGACTCTATGAGTTCTACTAGAATATGACCCTTTAGCAAAGAGGAAATAGAAGGAGGAGACTTTGAAAAGGAGGAAGGTCAAAAAAAGACCTCCCAGGGGTTTAATGAGTTCAATATTTCTCACCCTAAGTTCTCCTTACTAGACTAGCTCAAGGAGCTACAAAAGTAAGGGGTTGGTTCATGCTCTCACGCCCCATGATGGTGTTGGGTTCCCTTTATTTTTGGTGTTGGTTCTCAATGCTATGGGTTTTTCTACTTGGTGGCTTTTGGTTGGTCCATTAGTGGTGGTTGGATGTAGTTGCTAGTTTGGTCTGCCATGGTCTTACTAACTTTAGAAAGTTTTTGTTTTTCATGCTTTATGTTGGTGGTGGCTTAGCCCATCTAAAAACTCTTTTTGATGATTGGGGTTTTTGTTTTTACCCAACATGGTTCGGTTAAAATTTTTTAGTTTTTTTTTTTAATTGTAGTTGTTGGTTCTAGTTATGATCATTTTTTGGTGGGGTCAATTCTCATGATCTATTGGTTTTTTTGTTTAAGACTTGATGTTACTTTAATTGTTATGGGTTCACACCCTTCCCACTTTGATTAATCAGAAAAATTACTAAAGGACATTGGTATAACTTTTTCTAAATCTATCATCATACATTGTGATAATACAAGTACAATTAATATGTCAAACAATCTTGTATTATGTTAAAAAACTAAACATATTTCTATCAAATATCATTTTTTGAGAGAGAAAGTTATAAAGAAAGGAGTTAGATTGGAATATGTAAGTATAAAAGAGAAAGTTGCAAATATCTTTAGTAATCCTTTTCCTAAGAACACCTTTGAATATCTTGGAGGAATTCTTGTGGTGATGACTCCTCCCTATGAAGAGTAATTGATGTAGTCTATGCATCAGCCTAGTATATTCAAAGCACATTCATTCATCTAGACATGATGCTTGATATTATTCCTTAGTGGGAGTAGTTGTATGGTATAGAGCTATTCCAAGAAATCTTATTTCGTTATATTTTTATGACAACTTTTGTTGGCACTTAACATTGGTTTTTTTACTATAGATTGGCTTGATCAAATACAAGCATTTTGATCATAGTTGCATGCCCTTCTTAAGGAAAGAAATTAGTATGATAGAGGGAGGTCTTCCATAGGGACAGAGATTGTTTGTAAAGTTGAACATGTTTCAAATTATTTTAGCACCTTTGTCCATTGATGTCAAAGGGTGATAGAATCATGTGAATAAATTTTCATTAGGAAATGTAAGTGTATATAAGGCTTGAACACTATATATGTTGAGGATATTTAGAATGCAATACTTAGATACTTTAGGATTGATGGTTTTTCACCATATGTTGTCATCAATTCCAAAGGGTAATTTTGTTAGAAATATAAGAGATTGTTAGAACTTGGAGTGTTGCAAAGATGTTGTATTAATGATAGGTTTTAGATCATTGTTGTCAACATATATTCTTTGGATAATGAAAGACTAAGATTTTGTATGTCACGGGTCATTGATCAATTTAGTAGAGGAAATGGTGGACATATTTATCTATATGTGATGTTACATTTTTGTAGGAGTGTAGACACCATGTCTATATTCATTATGCTTTATTTGATGTTTTGGATAAGTTAGAATTTATTTTGTGATGCCTAGTGGAGAATTTATTTTGTGATGCCTAGTAGCTGGCCAATGAGTGAGAAAATATGTTTGAGGTAGTTGCAGTATTTTTTCTACATCTTGATGGAGAACAAAAATTAATGGTAGCAACCATGGAAGGTGATAGAAAACTTGTTCATGCACATATATTTGGATTTGTGATTCATTTAGATTACTTTGGAAAGGCCATTGATGTGTAATGTGTGATGCATTTTATTAGTAGTCGGCTAGATTATTGTAGTATGTGAATAATTATTCGCAATTGTTCAGTTCATACTGTAGCATGTAGAAAACATCATGTAATGATTGAAGAATTTCTTAACAGGAATGTATGCCTTAATCATGGTCCTATGTAATTAATTGTACACTAGGAAAGCCCTAATAGGCTGACCTAATTATTTATTTATAAGAGGCATAAAAGAAAGTCATTTTCCTCATTTGTGAGGCATGTATGGGATGTATAAATGTGAGCCTTGGTGTTGGATTATCAAATCTAAGAGTTAAGAAGTTGCCAAATACTTTGAGAAGAGGTATGAGTGAAATCTATTATGTCAAGTGGACTTCAAAGGAACTATTTTGGAAAAGTAAGTTGTAGATCAAGAAGTTCACATTATTCGATTTGTTATCCCTTTGTGAAGGTGGTTTAACCTTTCATTCTTTGATTAGTGAGCTCAAATAGTGTGCCTTTTGTTCTCATCAACTCCTCATAGAGTTAGAACTTTCTAACAAGTGTCCAAGGTCTCCTAGAAGAGATATGTCATTTAATAGGCATTGTTGTACTAAGTGCACATTGTATTTGACTCCTAACAAGGTCACACCTTTTACAATGAACTTATATATTAGTACACTATTTTTGTGGGTGTCATTCCCATGAGGGTTCTTCGCTTTGATCAAGGGTTCTCCTCGAGAACCAAAATCAATGTGTTATGGTGTATGGTTTCTTATTGTTGTGCATAATTGTTTTAACTATTGGTAATAAGTTTTTTAAATTTAGAATTAATTATATTTCCTCATAATTGATTCACCCGCTCCCCACCACAGATGTAGTGTATGAATTTACTTCTTAACTTTATGGCCATCATGAGTTTAATATGATGGTATCGACCTACCTATGTGTAATGAATATTTTCTAACAATGTGATAAAAGATGCATTAGGGCCATATAATTTAGCTCAATAAAAATTTCAATATAGCATCAATAAATGGATTTGGCATAGCTTCCCCTATAAGAACAATTTAATTTCATGCAAAACAAGCTTTAAAAAACATATCAATAACCTTGTTAAGGTAACAATACTAAATAATCCTACTAATTAATTTCAAGCTATTTAGTTATTCTATAAAATTTTCATCAAAATCATAGCTACCTAAAGAATAAGAACTTGTCTTATTTTCATTCAATAATACCTCTTGTAATGTTTTTGGGTTGTTTAAGGGTTGTTTTTAAGAATTTGTCTTAGGGAAAAGGATCCTTGTAATGTGATAAAATTAAAATCAATTGAACAATTTTTCAACCACCTTGAAATTGACCTATTTAAATATATATACATATACATATACATATACATATACATATATATACATATATGTATATGTATATGTATATATATGTGTATATATACACATATATATAATTTCATATACATATATGTATCTACACATATAGATACATATATGTATATCTATATTATGTGTATATATATATGTATATATATACACACATATACATATACATATATATAGATATATGTATATGTATATGTATATGTATATGTATATGTATATATATGTGTATATATACATATGTATACATATGTATGTATATATCTATGTATATATATGTACATATCTATGTATATATATGTACATATATACATACATATATATACATATATACATATATATATATACACACATATATATACATATACATATATGTATCTACACACACATATATATATATATATGTATATTATGTGTATATATATGTATATATATACACATATATACATATACATATATATACACATATATCTATATGTATATGTATATATGTGTATATATACATATATATACATATGTATGTATATATCTGTGTATATATATTTACATATCTATGTATATATGTGCATATATATACATAGATATGTACATATATATTTATAGATATATACATACATATGTATACATATGTGTATATATATACATATGTATGTAGATATCTATGTATATATACACATATGTATACATATGTATGTATATATCTATGTATATATATGTACATATCTATACATAGATATGTACATATATATACATACACACACACACACATATATATATACATAGATATGTACATATATATACGTAGATATATACATACATATGTATGTATATATCTACGTATATATATGTACATATCTATGTAGATATATATGTATATATGTACATATATATACATAGATATATACATACATATGTATGTATATATCTACGTATATATATGTACATATCTATGTAGATATATATGTATATATGTACATATATATACATAGATATATACATACATATGTATGTATGTACATATATATACATAGATATATATTGTTATCTTTTATAGTATTGTAATTGTAATTTGTTTATTCTTTGTTGTCTTATTGATTTATTCCATTATTTGGACAAGGGTTTGGACTCTTTCAAAATTCATAATAAAAAAATTTAAGAAATCACTAAGAAAATGATGTCAATCTCAAAGAAGTAGAATTATACAATCTAGAAGATTTAGAGATAACATTGAAGAGTGAATCTTCCAAAGTAACTCCTTTCAAATATTGTGTATTATTCAAGAGTGTATCAAGCAACAAATGAAGTCTTCAAAGTGTAAATCCTCCAAAGAAACTTTTTCACCCAGCAATTACAGTCTAATGAAGGGCAGTGGAATGAATATGGGAGTTACATTTGCATATTGAGCACGCAACATATAAGTGGTCTAATATATCAAGCACCATCATGGAATTATGAATTTCACTTGTAAAGAAATAATATAAACAAATATACATGTGTCAAATAAGTCTTCAAAAATCCTAACTCAAAGATTATCAAAATTTGATTAGTTTTAAATAATAATAATAGAAAATAATAACATAATATAATAGATTTATTGTTGTTTTATCATTATTGTCGTCAAAATCCAAACCATATCAAAATGTTGTTGATGAATATACATAGCATAAATAAAATCCACCATTTATTACTCCACTGAGAAACTATACTATACATATGATCTTTATTAATAACACGACCCAAAAAAAGCCGATAACATCAAAATACGAATGCCTCAAAGCTTCTAATAAAATGCTTCGCTGCGGACAATTTCTTTGCTGCCAGAACAAATGATTAAATTTGATAAATGTTATCCATCGTGAGAGTTGAAAATTAACAAGACATTTGGCTAAAGAAATATTGTTCTGTCATGTTATCCATTGTGTCCCCTAGCTAATGTTTTCGGAACTTTGTAGCTAATAAGCTAGTTTAAAAGCAATTTGATTGTTAAAAATAATAAAAGGATTGTAAGGGAGTTTTTTCAGGAAAAAGAGGGGTAAAAATTTATTAAGACAGAAAGAAAAACATTAAGGAGAGCTCAACAAGAGTTCAATCCTGAGCAACAAGTTCATCAAATTCTTGCACTATCTCAAAGGAAAGTTGCCCCCTATCCATAATATTCCAGCCCGGAGCATGACTAGAAGCCCATTTGGCTAAACAATCAGCAGCTCTGTTCCATTCATGAGGAATATAAGTAAACCTAATGAACTGAAAAGAGGTACAAAAGATAATAATCTGATTAACAACAGTGGCCAGCGGCCAACTAACATCCTCAAGCTCGTACGAGGAAAGCGAGTTCACCATGTGTAATTGAATTTTCTGTTTGGGTGCATCAAATTGGAATTGGGAATAGAAATATAATAAGAGTACGTATTCCAATTTAGACCTAAAAATGAGCATTTACAATTCCATTTAAATAAGTAGAATTGGAATACATGTTCCTATTCCATTTTTATTTATTTTAGAAAACATAAATTTATGGGTACGTGAATTCCCCAGCTGAACTAAACAGAAAATAGGGATATGTAGCCCTATTTTCTATTCCAGAATAACTATTTGAAATAACAATTAGTATTTCAACATTTGTATTCCTGGTGGCAAAGATACAACATCAACATGTCAAAATAAGCTTATGATGTTCAAAAGTATTTCAAAAGATTTAAAAAGAAAAAAATGGTTCAAGAAATTTTGTTGAGCTAACTTTTGCTTAAACGGAACTTTTATATCAATGAAATATCAATCTTAACTACAAATGTTTAGTTGCCTTCTTACCATATGTCTGGTAATGATCATTCATATAACTAAATCTTATAAACTATCACACTCTCTCTATTTCATAAAGATTCAATGTTTCTCAGTCAAGGATATTTTATCAAAATCTGAAATCTTTGTATCTATTTAGTTGTCTACATCCTATGTGCCTGGTAATAATAATTTTTCATATAACTAAATTTTATAGATTTTCAGATTCTCTCTATTTTATATGGTGTGAATTAGAATTCGATATTTCAAGTCTTGGAATATTTTATTCAAATCTACATTATCATACAATAGATGAGCTCGTGTGCACATTAAATATGTATATCTAGTACAAGGAGAAAAAGTAGACAAGGACAAGAATAAGTGGTGACCAGGTGGGATCTGTCTTGACATAATAATATTATTGTTCTCATATTCATGTGCATGGAATTATTGTGAATAAGCCAATTAATTCAAAAAAAACTTGACTTGAACATACTTTTTATTGACAAGATGTTTTGGATTTTGAACTCATGGAACCATACCACAATGTGGGACACAAAGCATGGGCAGAGGGTATGTGCAGATACATTATGGCATCTGAATCTGCTAAAAACTTGTTTTGTCACTTCCTTCTTTAACTGTCAAAGCTGATGCAGATGTATTTTTGCAAGAGCTAGAAGACATGAGACAATGTTTTGTTTCAGAGAGAGTTTGATGGTAGATTCAATGGATGAGACTAAGTGTCGGGAGAGAAGCCAACACCTCTTGTGTATCTAACTTTACATGACGGATTGCCATTTCGGTCAGAATTGTATGTTTTTGAAAAGCACCATGTTTGCCCAAACTTGTCTAGACCATTATGGAAGTAATTGTTTTCAAATATTTAATAAAAAATCATATTTCATGAACTCACTCACATATATAGACTCCGACTCAATATAGATAAATTATAGAGTTAAAAAATTGGCATGTATTTTTTAAGAAATAGAATATATATAACAACATCAAATTAAATGAATTTTAATTGGTACATTAAAACTCGTTTAATAACTAGTTAACATGAGTAATCTCCCACAAGTATTAATAAACCACAAGAACTGATGAAATGCAAAAATTATTACAATAGTACTTAGTGTTTGGCAAGTACTAATAATCAATATAAATATGGAAATATGTTATGAATAAATAAAAGAATAATGATAAATAAATAAATAAATTTCACTCATGTAATATTTCCGAATTTTTACATTGGAAATGAAGTCTCTTATTTATGACTCTAACCTTTTATATCCATTCCCATTCTTAAAAACATTTTTAAATACAAAATCATTATGAATGAAATCATTTCATAAATTAAATTATCTTAAAGCACCCAAAAATTTAAAATAGATAAATAATATTACACACAAAAAAATCTAAAACTAGAATTACTATAAGTTATATATAATTAAAATCAACTAAAACAATCAAATTTAATTATAAATACTAAAACGAATCTACTAAAATATTAAAATACATGAAATAAGGGCCAAGAAAGAAGAGAAAAAGAGATGAAATAGGAATGTATATAAAAGATCTAAAACAAAAAGTAATAAAATTAATATAAAGTATATGTAATAAAAAATACAAAAATTAATAAAATTTATTTTATAAAATATATTTTTCAAAGTAATTAAAATATTTATTTCTAAATGATTGAAATTTTACTAAAATTTAGAACAGAATAAAAGGAAAATATAGAAATATGCAAAAATAATAAAAAATAATAAGAGAGTATCATTGTAAATTATTTAATCGAACTATGAGATTAATTATATTATATTTATTTAAAGTATAAAAACTTCATTTACAACAAATATTAGAAACAACCAAATGTAGTTGCTTCTCTATTCCTAGCTTTGCAACTTACCGTGCCTGGCCTTCTTCCCACTTCCATGCCCTCTCAGTCTTGGGAGGGATGGATCCATCTTTACCTACCCCCCCACCCCACCTGCTGCAATTGGCCCTCGTTTGTCTAGATTTGGAGCCAGTTGCCAAATCCTAAAATGGTCGTGTTCTATATCAGGAGGACACTCATGTCCTAACGGAACCCTGTGTCCTTCCTGACGACTGTGTTTGTTTGGGCCCCAAACCTCTGGGTGGTCCCATGATGGTAGCCACTATAACAGTAGCTCCAAAGTCAAATTGGTTGGGGATTATTGTTGGATCCAAGACTCTTGTGGAATCTAGTGAGAAACCCATATTTTCCTCAGGACCCACTAGACCAGTAATTTCACTACTTGATTCTGTGGTGGATTTGATTTCCTTGAGGTATACCCTATGCCTTGATGGAAAGTTTGTCTCATTCTGACCTAAGGTGGATATGGTTAGAAAATGGTGCTCAATGAAGTGGAAACTAATGAGTTTAATTTTCATTTCTGTGATGGTTGGCTCCCTCTTCCTATTCAATTTCACGGCTAAAAAAGATCGAGATTCAATCATGGTAGGATTATGGAACTTTGGCAAACACCAGTTGTTGCTGGCAAAATGGAAACCCAGATTTGACCCAGAGCATGATATTTAAAAATATGCTCTGGTCTGGATACAATTACCTAGGCTTCCTTTGGAATTCTAGGACAAGTGTGTATTTAGATGGATTGGTAACTCCTTTGGATAGTTCATTAAAATGGATTCAATGACTAGCTCAAAGACTAAACTAGGCTTTGCTAGGATTTGTGTGAATGTGGGTATGAACAAACCCTTACTAATCATGATGGATTATAAGTCTAAATGGGGTACCTAATCGCAAGCATTAATCTATGAGAATGTTGCTCCCTTTTGCCAAAAATGCAATAGCTTTGGTCATTTTTTTGTGCATTTCTTGAAAGGTGAGAAACTCAAGAGCAAAGTCTCCTCACCAAGTGTGGAGATGGTTGAAATATCGACAATAGTTGAAATGGCTACCGCATCCAAAACCCACGAGAATATGGAACTTGTAAGTTTGACTGAAAATTGCATGGAGAATCTTCATAATCTGAAAGGAACCCCTAGTAAAACTGGTGAGAAAGTCAGAACCCCTGCGAAAGTGAATGATGATGGGAAAGGTGAGGAGACCATAAGTGATCAGACTGACAAAATGGGCATTGTTGTACAAGAAGAGGGGAGATTATTGACACATAGATCTTGCAATTGCCTCATCCGAGTGGAGGATTGTTGAACAAAGAAATGGTGGTTGATGGAGTTGCTAACTCTTGTAGCTCACCCCTCAACTTGGGGTTTGGCTCACCACTCACAAATGGAACCCTGGTGGTCTTTCCACCAGGTATTGTTGAATTTTTTTCCCTACCTCTAAGGACCCAAGCCTCGGCTTTCTTAGCAATGATGCTGAATGGACAGTCCCAAAGATAAAACCTAGGGGAGGAAATAGGGTTGATGTTAGATCAACCACGAGGATTGGGAGACCTCTGATCAAGAACATCCAACAAAAGGAAATTGAAAAGGATATAGCATAGGGGAAACAAAAAATCCTAAAGGAAACCTAGAACCATAAGAGATGAATATCATATCTTGGAATGTGAGGGCTTAATAGCCCCAGGAAGCAGTATGAAATTGAACAAAAGAGCATTGAGCTTAAATACTAATATGATTCTTTTGTAGGAACTAAAAATATCTGAGTAGGTTTTCTCTGGAGTGGTTAATTATATTTGTCCAAGCACTAAATTTTCGTATAGTGATGGTAACAAAGCTTCTAGTTACATTGCTACAATGTGGAATCCAAACAAGGCAAAAGGTGTGGTTATCTTTGTCAATACCCATTTTGTTGTCACAAGCTTCACCACCCAAACTAGTAGTTGGAATTTGTTTAATTTCTATGCCACCAACACTCGTAATGGTAGACTTGCTGTCAGGGATGAGGATACTAGAGTGGCTAATTCTGTGAGACAAGAAAATATTTTATGCATGGGAGACTTTAACACCTCGCTCTACCCTTCAGAGAAAATTGGGGGCTTGGAGGACTTTTAGGATAGCATGCAAGACTTGGAGGATTTATTGAGAGGGAATGATTTGATTGATATTGATCTTCAAGGCTCTACCTTCACTTGGTTGAACAATAGATTGGGAAAAAAATTGATTCAAGTTAGGCTTGATAGGGCCCTCATCTCTTCTAGATGGGACATCCTCCAACACACTTCCTTAAAGGTAGATCTAAGGACCATATCAGATCACTCTATGTTGTTTCTCTCTTGGGCATAAAGTGCAACCAGATGAAGGCCCTTCAAGTATGAGATCATGTGGCACTCGCATAAAGAGTTTAGAGATTGTATTGTACGGTGGTGGAAGGATCTGATGGAAGGTATGGCCATGTTCCATATTGCTAGAAAACTCAATAGAATCCAAAAAGAGGTGAGAAAATGGAGCAAATCCTCATTTGGGAACATTTCCAAAGAAAATAAGTCTACTGAAAAAGAAGCTAGAATCTCTCCAAAATCATCTTGTGCAAGGCAATGATAATGTTGAGCAAAAATATGAGGAGAGGGAGTGTCGGGACAAATGGAAGACCCTCCTAAATAGAGAGGAAGTATTCTAGAAATAGAGATCTAGGGTTTAATGGTTGGAGGAGGGCGAAAGAAACACAACTTTCTTCCATAGATTGGCCTCAAGAAGAAAAAAGAGAAACACCATTAACCTATTGCTGGATGATAGTGGTCAAGAAGTTACCGAAGTAGAAGAGATAGAAGGTAAAGCCAATTCCTATTTCTAGGAATGTATAGCACCCTGGCTACCTAGGTCAACAATAACTTGAAAATTGATATCCTGAGGCTATTTCATCCAATGGTCAATGATAAGATGAATGAGGACATGACTAGTAATCAAGGAGGAGGAAGTTAGAAAGGAAATTTTTAGTATGAATCAGTACAAAACCCCTGGTCCTAATGGGTTTCATCCAAATTTCTTTTAGGAATTTTGGGACATTGTCAAGTACAATGTGATCCATACTGCTAGAGACTTTTTTAGAATGGGTAAACTATTGAAGAAACTCAATCAGACTTTCATTGTTCTTATCCCTAAGATGGAGAACCCTAGACAGCTAGAAGATTTCAAACCCATTATCCTTTGCAACACAATTTATAAAGTTCTTGCTAAGGTCATGGTAAATTGTATCAAGCCCCTTATTGATAAGTTCATAGGCCCCTACTAGAATGGTTTTTTACTAGGGAGGCCAATTCTTGATGGGATAATAACCACTCATGAGGTAATTCATTCTCTAGACAGGAGTAAGAATGTAATGTTAGGATTAACTTCAAAAAAAAAAAGTTTATATACAAATATAAACAACATAAGAAAATAATAGATTGTACGGAAGGGAACACAAGACACCAAGATGTAATGTGGTTCACCCAAACCCTGCGCTATGTCCACCAAACAAAAAGTCCAATATTATTACAATCCAATGATTACAACCTAATTACAATCCATAATCCCTTATAGCTCAATACCACCGTAAGAAGAAATTTTTACATCACACCTTATGGAAAAATCCCTAACCCTAAGCCCTTTTATACAAGTATTTTTGTTGCTTTAGGGTTATGGTTAATTACAATATGTCAACCCAAAATTATCGATAAAATATTCACAATAAAATAGGCCCTGAACCCCAAAGAATTATGAAGTATGTATAGTACTTCCCTAATTAGTCACCACACACTAACAATCTCCCACTTGCGGACTGATTAGACTCCACATTAGACAATAGTCTCCCACTTGGAGACTGATCCTATAGTGATACCGCAACCACATGGTTCTCAAACCACCCTAGACTCTATTGTTCTTTTATTATATTCAGTGTAGAAGACCAACCAAAGCTTAACAAGAATTCAACTTCTCCCTTGTCACCACCTTGGTAAACACATCTACTGGATTGTCATTTGTATGTATCTTGTCCATCTTTAATAGTCCATCATCTAAAACTAATTGAATGAAATGATACCACAATTTTCTGTGTTTTGTCTTTAAATGCAGAACATAATTCTTTACATGATGAATGGCATTCTGAATATATGTAAACAAATAATTATCCTTCTAAGGGTGTCCCAATTCTTCCAAGAAGAACTGAAGCCATATTATATCCTTGATGCCTCTATAGCAACAACATACTCTGCTTCTATAGTGGATAAAGTATTCACCTTCTGTAACCTAGAAACACAGCTCACTGATGTTCCACCAACAATTAAAATAGAACCTGTAGTACCTCACCTGGTATCAATATCCCCTATCAAATCTAAGTCAACATATCCATGTAAATTATTAGTAGAGCCCCCAAACTATAAACACTTATTGGATGTCCCTTTCAAATATCTGAGAATCCATTTGATTGCATTCCAATGCTCAATTCTTGGATGATGCATGTATATGAGCAATGTTAGTATGCTAATAGAAACCAAATTTAAATAAAGCTTCTACAAACTAAACAAAATTCATAAACTTCAAGATAGACTAAGATGAGCTCTCAATTGAGAATATGAGCCATTAATGGAATCTCTCAATAAGAAGCTCTCTTGTTGAGTAGCTTTGTCTAAATAGATAGGATGTATGCTCAAGCTTTATGCTTCAAAAAGGGCTTCAAATGGAGTTGGAATTTAGGTGTGAGTGTATAGTTTTGATGTAAAATGGCTTCTTAAAATGTCATTATGACTTTACTTCATGGATTGTGTTATTTTGCAAAGGGGAAGGATCCAATTTATAGGCAAGAGGCTTGAGGGATTGAGGGCTAAGATGCAAGGATGGGAAAAAGCTCATGGAGGGCTCAGATTGCATGAGAGGAGAGCACATGGATTGTGCTTCCTTACAGCCAATCAAGGAGTGACACATGTCACATGGTGAGAGGATGGATGAAAGAGGAAGGATGAGTCAACAAAGGAGGCTCAAGGGATAAAATCTTCATAAAGACCCTCATAATGACTTGTAAGAGCAATAAAAGGGCTTGGAAGAGTCATTTATGGCCTAGTGGGCTTCATAAAGTTTTATGGTTGAGATATTTTGAGGGAGATGAGAGCAATTTCTACTTGGGCTTGATTAGGAGGGTTTTAAGCTTTCTTAGGATTGTGCAAATGATTAGAGGATGGATTAGGATGGTTTAGGATTAGCTTAGGGATAGGCAAGTGGATGGCATTTAATGAGGGTGGGTGAAGGAGGAGATATTTGTTAACTTTGGCTTGGGTTAGTAAGTTTTAACCCATTTTTAGGGAATGTGACAAGGTTAGGAGGGGATTAGGATTAGGTTTAAAGACATCTTCTAGAAGAATCTAGACTTTGGATGAGGATAAAGACTTTCTAGAATAGTCTAGAATTTCCTAGGATGAGGATGAAGACTTTCTAGAAGGGTCTAGAACTTCTTAGGATGAGGATAAATTAGATTTTTAGGAAATAAATAAAGTTTTATTTATTTCAAGGGTTTGGGTTGAGGAGATATTTATTAAAACTTTTTTAATAAACATGAGGATTAATATTTAATCTTAATTAAATATTTTGAGTTGGGATTAGGGGTAGGAAATGATGGGATTAGCCTTTAATCGAAATTAAAGAAGGATTAGAAGATTTTGGAAGAGGTTAGTGGTCTTAAGGAAATTGGCCAAGTTTTGGGCAAAAAATAAAATTTTTATTTATTTTGGGTTTTTTAGTCAATTTATTAATTAAATAATTAATAAATAAGGAAATAATGTTTAAATAAGATTTAAACATTTTTGGGAGGGATTCCTTAATTAAATATTTTTAATTAAGATAAAGGGATTTAATGGCATAAAAATAAATTAATTAATTAAATAATTAATTAATTAATAAATGGTGATGTCATCGGGAATTTTTCAGAAAATAAAAATACTTTATTTTCTAAAGGTTTTTAGGTGTCTACAATGCATATACCTGTTAAGGACTCCCACTACATGTGCAATATCTAGCCTTATACATACCATAGCATACATCAAGCTTCCCACAACTGAAGCATAAGGTACCTTAGACATCTTATCCTCCTCTTGTTGTGTCTTTAGACACATCTCCTTAGTCAACTTCAAATGGCCAATTAAAGTTGTGTTGATAGCTTTAGCATTCTCCATAGAGAAATGTTGCAACATCTTCACAATATGATTAGCCTGCAATAATGTCAATTTCATGTTCTTCCTATCTTTGCAAATATTCATTCCAAAGTTTTTTTTTCTACCCCCAAATCCTTTATAGAAAATGTGCTAACTAGCATTTCAGCCCCTTAATGTGATCCCTATTAGACCCAGCTACAAGCATATCATCAACATATAAACATAAAAGAATGTAGATGTCACCATCCAACCTCTTAAAATAAACACAATGATCTAAATAACACCTACTATATACATGCTCACGCATAAAATTGTCAAATTTTATATACCATTACCGAGGTGCTTGCTTCAAGCCATATAAAAAAAATTCAATCTGCACACTAAGTTCTCCTTACCTTTGACCTCAAATCCCTATGGTTGGGCCATATATATCTCTTCATCCAAATCTCCATGAAGAAATGTTGTTTTAACATCAAGCTGCTCCAAATGCAAATTTTCAGTAGCCACAATACTTAAAACAATACGGATAGAAGTCATTTTTACAACAAGAGAGAATATGTCATCAAAATCAATGCCCCTTTTTGTACAAATCATTTTACAATGAACTTGGCTTTGAATATTTTCTTACCTCCATCCTCTTCTTTCAACCTATAAACCCATTTATTCTGTAAAGCTCATTTACCTATAAGCAACTTGCATTAATCCCAAGTCTTATTTTTCAGCAAGGATTCCATTTCATCTTTCATTGCAAACTCCCACTGAATCTTCATATCCACCTACATAGCTTCATCATTACATTCAAGTTCACCAGCATGTGTTAGTAAAATAGAATATAGAGAGGGAGAAAATCTTTCGGGAGGTCTACTTAGCATTGTTGACTATCTAACATTCACTAGTGTGTGTGGTATTTGTTGTTGCAGTTGTTGCACATGATGAGGAATTGTTGGAACATCATATTTTGTAGTATCATCCAGCACTACATAATCATCTTCTTTTTTCTCATCTTGCTGCAATAGATCTTTGTACAACACTGTCTCATTGAATATGACATCCCTACTTCTTACAATTTTATGATTTTCAAAATCCCAAAGCCTATAACCAAATTCATTAATTTCATATCCAGCAAATACACATTTCTTTAACTTAGCTTCCAACTTAGTTCTATTTCTAGAATCTATATAAGAAAATGTTTCAGAACCAAAGGTTCTAAGAAAAGAATAAATCACCTTCTTTCCATTCCATGCTTCCTCTGAAATACCACAACCCAAAGGAGTAGAGGGCCCTCTATTAATCAAATATACAGCAGTATTGACAACCTTTTCCCACATATTTAAGAGAAACCTAGCATGTAATGGCATGCTCCTTGCACGCTCCATTATAGTCGTGTTCATGCATTTAGTCACTTCATTTTCCTATGGAGTCCTTGGAATAGTTTTCTATCTACGAATACCATTAGTGGAGCAATAATCTTCAAATTCATGACTGCAATACTCACCACCATTATCATATCTAAGACATTTTAATTTCTTACGAGTCTTATTTTCAACCAAGCATTTCCATTTCTTAAAAGTTTTAAATACATCAAAATTATGTCTAAGGAAATAAATCCATACTTTTCTAGTCGCATCATCAATAAATATAACATAATAGTGAGAGCCACCAAGGGAAGATACCTGATTCAGTCCTCATACATCTATATGCACATGCTCTAATTTCTCATTTTTCTTTTCCTTCCCAGACTTCACAAAACTCACTCTCTTTTTCTTTCCATACACACAACTTTCAAAAAAATCCATATTGACACATTTTAAACCTAGTAAAACTTTCCTTGAATGAAGTAGTTTCATACCTTTCTCACTCATGTGCCCAAGTCTCTCGTGCCATAGTGTTGTATTAGAATCTACAGTAGCTATTTGTTCTTCCTACTCAACTATAGCAACTATTCTTAAACATTCATTTTTCTCTAAAACAATCAAAGTAGAAGGAACAATATGACCTGTACAAAGATATAAGGTGCCTATCTTCACACCTTATTCTACTACAAGGGAACCTTTTGAAACCTTCCAATTTTTATCATTAAAAGTAACTACACAACCCTCATCACCGAGTTGCCCTGCTGAAATTAAATTCCTACTCAGCCTTGGAACATGTCTTACCTCATGTAGTAGCCAATGATTCCCATTCTACAACTTAATCTTAACTTTTCTCTTTCCAATAATCTAACAGAGTTCATTAACCCCCAAATAAACAAGCCCACAATCCCCTTGGACATAATCAATAAAATAACCTCTATGAGGTGTAGCATGAAATGAAGCACCAAAATCTAAAACTCATGAATCATCAACACTTTCTAAAGACATAAGCAAAGCATCCTCTTTGGATTTGTTATGTAACACATTTTTCTCCTTGTTCCCTTTTGGTTGATCTCCTTCATGGTTCTTTTGAGTCTAGCAATCTTTCTTCTTATGCCTTGGTTTCCCATTGTACCAACAATCTCTTAGTCTCTAGATTGAGACCTCTTCCCTTTTAAATTTTCTCTTGATTACCCATTATTTCTAGAATTATTTCCTCTCTCATTTGTCTTGCCTCTACTTTGTGCAGTCAAAGAACTTCTTGATGTAGATCCACTTGAGGTTTTCCTATGAGTTTTCTCACTCAAAATAACACTAGTCACATCATCACATTTTAGGGTATTAGATCAAGAAATGGAATTACTCATAGCCATTATCAAGCCATTCCCCTAATTTCTTCATCAAATTTAATACCCATAGAAGATAACTGACTAGTAACATTATTAAACTCATTTAAATGATCTACAATAGATCCACCTTCTACCATTTTCATATTAAATAAATGCTTAATGAGAAATACCTTTTTAGAAGTGGAGGGCTTTTCATACAATTTTGCTAAGGTTTCCATCAACTCTTCTATCATCTTCTCTTTCATAATGTTAAATGTCACCAATGGTGCCAGGCATAACCGAATGCTTCCAAGTGCCTTTCTGTCTAAAATTTCTTAGTCCTCATTTGTCATAGTTTCCTAGTTCTTAGTTTTTCCTTCCAATGGCTTTCATAAATTCTTCTGACAAAGATAGTCCTCCATTTTCACTTTCCATAACTAAAAGTTCTGCCCATTAAACTTGTCAACCTTCAGCTTACCCCTGTCTACCATTGCTCCCACTCAACTATGAGACTTCCACTCAACCATGAGACTTTCCTGCATAAGATAACTAAAAAAACAACCTCACTCTAATACCACTTGTTAGGATTAACCTCAAATAGAAATAATAATTACATGTAAATATCAAACAATATTAGAAAATAATAGATGGTATAGCAAAGAACACAAGACACCAAGAATTAGTGTGGTTCACCCAAACCCTAGGCTACATCCACCAAAAGAAAGTCCAATATTATTATGATCCTTCCCTGATCAGTCACCACACACTAACACTCAAGTATGGGCCTTAAACTAGATATTTTCAAAGCTAATGATAAGGTTAGGAGGGAATTTCTTTTTTCTATTCTCTCTAAGCTTGGCTTTAATGAGAATGTTACTAGAATTATTAAAAAGTTTGTGACCTTTGTTACATTTTTGGTGCTTATTAATGGAGCTCATAGCTGATTCTTCTCTTCTTCCCAAGGTTTGCATCAAGGTGACCCCTATCTCCTTACCTATTCATTGTTGTAGCAAAGGTTTTAAGCATAAATTTAGTTTCTTTGAAAAACTTTGGCAAAATTAAAGGTATTAAACCTACTTTCCTATGCCCCCTACAAATTATCTAGCAATTTATGGATGATACATTTTTATTTGGTATCTACTTTATCCATGAAGCTAGAGATTGCAAAGACACCCTAAATCATGATATGTTGGTCTCTAGTCAATGCATAAATTACTATAAAAGAAAAGTGCATTTCTTTAACATTGTTGCTAGTTTGAGAGAAAAGGTGACTGAAATTCTTGGTTGCTAGGAAGCGTCTCTCCTGGACACTTATCTTGGTATCCCACTCATAATTAAAGAAGTCCCCAATTAGTAAATTGGAATGGCCTAGTTGAACGCTTCCAAAGAAAGCTAGTAGGTTGGAAAGGTAAAATTTTGAGTAATGCAAGGAAATTCCAACTTCTCTCAGCCGCCTTGCAGGGTATCTTGGTGTATTTATTCTTCATCTTTAAAATTCAGATAGATTTAGAGACATTCTTGAGAAAATCCAACATAATTTTTTATGGTATGGCACTGAAGAGAAGTCTAGGATGAGCTTGGTAAGCTAGGAGAAAGTTTTTCATCCTGAAGCCCTTGAAGGTTTGAATATAAGAAGAATAGGACATTTGAATAAGGCCCTCCTAACCAAAATCAATTGGAAATTAGTGAATTCTTAGGGTAATTGGTGGAACATTGTGATGGCTAAATACCTTGGAGAGTTTTCTTTCCATCCCTTCCTTTGGGCACATGCTCTCCTGTAGGGTTCCAAAATTTGGAACAATGTGGTTAACACCCAAAAAATATTGAAGATGGGTTGTCACTGGATCATTTGGAATGGAAAATTAATTGATTTCTAGGAAGATTAATGGCTCCAATACAACCCCGTCATGCACATTAAGTTCCTACCTCTGTGCAAGATTTGTATTAGATTGTATGGCTCTCTGAATTGAAGCTTTATCACCCCAAATTGATAATGGATTAAATTCTAGAACTAGGAGCCTATGGAGATGGGCCTTGCCTAGAGCTACAAGACCTTCTTCAGAATTATAAGATCCCCCTCACCCTGGTGGAGGACTCGTTGGTTTGGAAACTTACCCCCTCAAGTGATTTCATAGTGAAGTCATCTTATCTCTATTATGGGGGTGGGGGGGGGAGGTGGCCCAAGGAGATTGGAGAAAGGTCTAGCACCCTTGGATCCTACCAAAGATAATCTTCTTTTGGTGGACAACTTTGCATGGGTCTATCCTCATTATGGATAACCTCCAAAGGAGAGGGTGTCAACTTGTTAGCTGCTACATTTTATGTCTCCAAGATATTGAATCTATTCCACACCTTCTTATCCATTGCCCATTTTCTATGGAGGTGTGGAGGGAGGTCCATTTCTTATGGGAGGTCCAGTGGTGTGTTGATGGAGAGTTGCAGCAATTTTTTCATTAGGATTGTTCGTCTGCCCACCCTTACCTTAAAAAATTATGGTCTATACTTCCCATGTATGTCTCATGGAAAATCAAGAAGAAGTACAACAATAGAATTTTGAGGGAACAAGCCACTACCAGTTCGAGGGTGGCTCGATAGGTTATTAGACTTCTAAAAGAATGTAGTGGGATTTGGTGGTGGAAGTCGCCCCCCCACCGAACCCCTTGGGAAGACTTGACATGAAATGGGCTTCTACTTGGGATGTAGGCCCAATAGTGGCACAATTTGACAATTCCAAAGCCATGGCTAGAAAGAAGATGGTATAGAACCCCCCCAAGTCCTAGACTGAACTCAATTTTGATGATTCGGCCATGATATGTGGTACTAAAGCGGGAGGTGTCTTTCACAATAGTATAGGAAATCTAGTGGTTTCCTATACTAGAAACTATGGAAGGGGCTCAAACAATTTAAGTGGAAGCCTTGGCACTTATGTGGGGTTTGAAAATTGTGAGAACTCATGGAATTAACGAGCTTTCCATTGAGGGGGACTCAATAATGATTATTAATATTATCAAGAGAGATGGTCAAAGTAGTTGGTCGATCAAAGTGATAATTGATTAACTCTGCAAGTTCATGGAAGAGTTCCATGAGATCCACATGGATCACATACATCAGAAAGGGAATGGTGTGGCAGATGAATTGGAAAAATTTGGCCATAGAGTCATGTGGTTAATTGAATGGGAGGATGTCAGATAGTTTTCTTCATCAACTCAAGTTATGGTGGAAAAGGGAGTGTATTTACAATAGACCCATATGAATCATCACAACAAGTGGAAGGCTTTCAATTATCTACATGGGTAGGAAGGCAAGGCTCTTCATAAAGGGATCATTTGCCAAGATTGTATGAATATTCACCTTAATGATTCAATTATCATGAGCTTTTTAAGTATTTCCAAAAAAGGATGAGGAGGGTGGATTTGTTGAGATGTAAAAAATTGACAAAAGATGATAAAAAAGATAATTTGTTAAATTCCCGCTCCAACTACAGTTGGTGATAGTTGTTTACGGATGGAAAGGAACTGTTAATACATGTCATTGGGGGTGGTTTTTTGGTTTTCAGGAAACCTTGTGGACTTGTGATATTTTTTCACTACCTTTTCCTTTTAATCTTGGGGGCAATTTATTTAATATTCAGTAACTGCCAAACTTGCAACAAGGCTACGTCAAAAAATTCTGAAGAGTTGGTGGTCAAACTGGGTGATGGCATGGGCACTAGTGATCATATTGACCCTATGGGAGTGGATTCTTATATCCGTAAGAGCAAAGCTATGATGGTTTATCTTCAAGAGGGTGGCTTATTACCATTGATGGAAGGGATGACAAAACATGATGAGAACATCTCCATGTAGTTCTTTAATTCGTGGAATGACAAGAAAGTGACATTCAATGGGATGGGTTTTGAAATCATGGAGGAAGTCATTATGAAGGTTGGAGGGTTTGTCCTAGAAGGCAAGAATTAGTGCAAGCAGACCAAAGTAAATGAGGAGACCAATTTTCGAAAAAATTTCAAGTTTAAGTAGGAACCAGTGCGAATGCGTGGTGGGTTTTCAAGGGAAGACCTTCCTAAATTTTGGGATGTTATTTGTTATGCTATTATGAGATACATTACCTTCAAGGATTGGTTTTAGGTATTATATTATTACCATTTCCCCATTCTTAACTACTTCAGAAACTTGGATCATATTTCCTTTCCATTTCTTTTGTTGCATTCTATGGAAGATTGTATCTATAAAGCTAGGAGGAAAAAAGAGGAGGGTAAAACATTTTATCTCATCTACCATGGGTTCATGAACAAACTGTATATCTATCATCTTGCCCAAAACCCACCGCTCCTGGTCAACCCACTAGCTTATGTCACTCCCCAAGTCTCCTTGGACCTTGGCCTTGGTCCCAGCCATAAAAAAACCAAGAAAACCCCTGTCCTTGAGGCTAAAATTAGCCTCATTGATTCAGGTACAAACATTAGGAAGAGCAAGAAGAATGTCTGGATAACTAACAAGCTCCTCCATCTAGAAAAATTCAAGGCCCTTCCTTTGAAATATGATTCCAACTCTGAATCTACCGAGATTGATGATAAACCTACAAAAAGGAAGAGACTACCCTAGGACACGAAGCATGTCCCCAACCCCCTAGCCTCTCTCACATTTTTGATACCCTCAAAGCTAACCCGACAAGAAGTGGGGTGAAGACATCACCTCCCCCAGGAAAGATACTCCTAAAGGTGGGGGGGAATGACAAGCATAGCCATGGCTAGAGCCATAGCAAGGCTAGACTGGATAGGCCAAAGCAGTAGATGAGGGATATGGAAGACAATCACATTGGTATCTGACAAAAATTTGACACTCTGGTGGAATTCTCCACCAAAGTCATGCATTTTGTGGCCACCGACCTTTACTCTTTGCAAGTGAATAAGGATGTGAAGGACCTGGGCAAGGATAACAAGACTACCTAATCCATTTATGTCTTTCTAGTAGAGGACTAGTTGAAGATGCTCCTAGAGAAACCTGTCAAGGTGGAGAGGTGGGACATGAACAAGGACAAGCCTGAGGAGAAGAAGGATGATGATCCTAGAAAGAAGGAGGGTAGTTATCCTTGGGTCTAGTTTTTTTATTTTTTGTTTCTATATTGTTGTTTAATATGAATTGGATACCCTAATTAGTTTTACATTATATTTTTATGTTGATATGTGAGACTGATAGCAACAAGTTGTTCTCGTGCTATTGGAAAAAAAAAAAAATCTTTCTACTAGTTTTAGGACTGATGGTATTATTAATTTGGCTCTGGATATTATTTGTATTTTGAAGTTTAAAGTTGGTATCAATTAGATGACTGGGAGGTAAACTCTGGCTAGCTTTTTTGCTTCTTTGTACTTCGAGGTCAGCACCCCATCCTTTTGGCTACTATGTAATACTTAAAAAACAAATATTATACTAATTTTTTAAGAGAATTATAATTAAACTTTTCACTATAATAATAAGTTTAATTCTAATATTAAGATTAATGATTGTTGTTATGGCTATTATTAGCTTAAAATAGAATACAGGACCCACTATGAATCAAGAGGTAGGTTTAAGATTTTTAAAGAACAATAATATTATATGGCAAAAAATAGATAAAATTCAAATGTCAGATTAAGATAAGAAAAATAATCTCAAAATTCAAAAAATAATACTCAAAAAGTCTTTGATTTAATAGATAATGTGAAAGCTAGTGTGGACATTAAAGAATAAATATAGCACATAATATAAGACTATTGCAATTTTTTAATTACAAAAAAGTCAAACACTTTATATTAAAAAAAAATTATCAGTAAATGGCCAAGGCCCTAATTAATTTTATTAATTCAAATAAATAAGTTACATTAGCTTTACTCTATTCAAATAGGCATTGGTAGGAAAGAATGGAGAAGAAAACCTCTAGTCTAGCCAAGGACAAATGTTCTTTATACTTACATCTTAAAAGGGGTGTAGCTCAGTGAGATCATGTCCTATATAAATACATCATCGTAAGTTACAACATAAAGAGGGGCATACCCCTAACAAATAACATCTGATTTGGTTACAAATTATCAATACATTTATCAGGATCCACATAAACTGGAGTTAAGTACCACCTATGTGCTCACATACCTCTTGATCAGATCAATCATCCCTCCTTTTGAGCTTTATCAATCAACATGTTAGAAAATGATTTAAACAAAAAATAGATAATGACTGCCTTACAAGGTTACTAAGAGATACTGAATTCCTATAATAGATGATAAAAATCTACCAACATTATAGAGGAAAAAATGCTCTACATTAAAAATCCATCCAAAATACTATAACACTAAACTATGTTGAGAATAGACTAAAATAGACTCCTTAATCTATCAAGATATATTAAACAACTAAACCTAACCTAAATAGTACATTGAACCCTAAAAGAACTTCCTTAGTAAGTCTCCATAGAACATTCAAATCTATATTTGAATTGTAAATAAACCAGCAACACCAGATTTGGATTCAGAGCCAACTACTAGAATGAGACAAAACAAACCAAAAGCACCAATCAAAATCTACTATGTTTCAAAGAAGAACTAGACGATCTGAACACCCTACTATCATCCATTCTTAAAGCTAATAATAGGGCATCCCAATAGAGCCCCTATACTATGCTTTGGATCTATACTGTCGAACTATAACAACTTGACAATACCTACAATAGCCTAACCTAAAGGAAATGAACCCTAATCTATAACATTTATCCAAAACTCAAAGAATCATTCATCATGATAAGTAAAGGTTGAAGCAATATTAATAGCTACATCAAACCCTATAGGCAAATAAAGGAGATTGATAAAAACCTACTAAAACACCATGCAACACCATTGAATAGTATATTTCCAATCACAATGATGATACTTAATAATGCTTTATTATAAATTGCCCTAGATGCAGAGCATAAAAGTATCAAGTCGACATATACTAGAATGCAATAATAAACTATCTCAAACATATGAGAATTTAAAGGAAAAAAACCATTAAGCAAGCATAGAAAATGATATTGACTTATTAACCAAATAAAGGATTTTTTATATTAACTAAGAATCCCTAATCTCAAATATCAAACAAAATCTTGCCATAAAAGAACATATAAGCCCTAGAAATTAGAAGATCTAAATTAAAATACCTAAACACATTAAACTCCACAGGCATCCATAATCAAATCATATCGAGGAAGCAATAAGATAAATCAAACTTCTTATATTCAGCATAATATCTATACATGATATTAAAAGAGGTCATTACTACATTCGTCTAAGATATTGAGCTTCTTATAAAAATGGAGTTCATACATAGAAACCAGTATATATTGATCAATACCGATCAAACAGTACATATTGATCAAGATATATTTCTGTCATAAACAGCATAGTATATGATATCTATCAGCTTATAGAGTACTAACCCTAACAAAAATAGAGCAAATTCCCAAAAAGCCATCAAAGGCAACATCTTACTTCCAGAACACCATGATAACTCCAAGAATGTCATTAGGATGCTCTGCATAATAATTTGGAGGGAATTCAAAGTCATTCTTGGCCCTACTAGTCTTTTTTGAGTTCGACGTGCAAAAATCTAGGGCATCAAGATTGTCAAAATTCACTCCTAGTTGAATGTAAGCATTGAATAGATTGAGGTAATTCATTAACCATTCTCTACTTTCATCCACAATGATTCCTCTCCAACAAAGAAAAAAATGAATGCTTGCCTCCATCTTGGGCCATTCATGATAAAAGGACAAGCTCTCTCAAATTACCAATGACGAACATCGATAAGCGGTTTCTAATTTAGGGGACCCCAAAGGTAACTTCATATACTTTTCTAGCAAAGGAATTTGAAAATTTTAGTCAATGCTATTTACAACTTTCTCCAATCGCTTCCTCCAAGTTGGAACAAATATGTCATAGAAAAGTTTGATAATGGCCTCTACCTCCACTTTTGCCCTCGCCATGCATCTGATGAAGGAGCTAATGATATCGATGTTGGTCCTCCATGAAAATTGATAGTCAAAAACTGCTTCCTTGATAACTCTGCTTATGGAAATCTGAGTCATGTCATCCACTGAATTTAGAATTTTGGTCCATCTCTCTGGTTTGACATTTCCATAGAATGCCATTATTCAGTTCTCCAATACATGATAAACATTGATATTTGATTCCATATTCAAGGAAAGAAATTGGCAATTGACAGTGATAGCAGGTATTGCACCATACCTTGCTAGATTTTGACCCTTTCTCTAAGGCAATTCCCAAATACTTACAAGGGAATAGACCATTTTTGTATCCCATGATCTTGCATATCTACTATTCTAAATCTGGTCTCGTATTTATAAAGTAAATCTCTAATTTAAGCTCATTAACTTTTTTACTAGAGGCTTCCATATATGCTTTAATGATGGATTTTAGACCAAGAGCCTCTTCAATTGTACTTTAGCCAGGCAAGATGGTATCATCTACATATTGTTGGTGAGAAATATTAGGCATGTTTCTAGTGACTGTAATACCTGAAATTTTTTGCCTTTTATGCACATCAACCACTGCTCTCCCAAATGCTTCTGTCATGATGATGTAAAGAGAGGGGGATAATGGATCTCCCTGTCTAATGCCTCTTGATATATTTAAATAACCTTCTAGCATTCCGTTAATGAGAATTGAGATTTTGGGAGTGGATATGAATTTGAAAATGAAGTTGATCCATTGATGGGAGAACTCGAAAGCTTCCAAAACCTTACATAGGAACCTCCAATCAACCATATTATATGCTTTTTGAATGTCCAATTTCATGAACATACATGCCTCTTTATTCATACAAGTAGAATGGATTGTCTCTTAAATGGTAATTATACCATCTAGAATAATTCTGCCCAACATAAAGCCAGTTTGTTCTTTTGATACTATTTTAGGAAGTATACCCTTTAGCCTATTGGCTAGGATCTTGGAAAAAACTTTGTACACAGTGTTGCATAGAGTGATTGGTCTAAAATCTCTCGAGGTCTCAAGTTCTGACTTTTTGGGAATCAAAGTGAGAAACGAATGATTGATCTCTGATAAAAAAGCACCCCCATTTCTTGGAGCTTCAATTGCTTTCCAGAAATTTGTACCTATAATATCCTAGCATTTTTGAAAAAAGAAGGCCTAAAAGCCATCTAGGCCCAGGGATTTATCCAGATTCATGTCAAAGACTACCTTCCTGACTTCTTCCAATGTTATAGGCTTATTTAAAACCTTATTATCTTTAGTTGTGACAATTTTTGGGATTACTTTAAGTAGATTAGCTTGCATTGTTCTATTTGAACCTTCATAAATGTTTAAAATATTTTGAAATTATTCTACAAAGGTATCTACAATTTCACTTGGTTTATTAGTTAAAATGCCCAAGTGGTTTTTGATACAAGTTATTCTACTTCTTGATCTGTTATATAAGGTGGAGTTGTGGAAGAATTTCGTATTCTGATCTCCTTCATCTAACCATCTCTCTCCTAATTTTTGTCTCCAAAAAATTTCCTATTTGGTTAGAATATCCTCTTGCCTTGCTAATAAATCTTTTTCTAACAAATAGCTATTATTGTCCATCCCTTTCTTGATTACTTCTGAGTTTAAATCCTTTAATTGCTTTTCTATATCTAATTTTTCTTTAAAAATATTATTGAAATGTTCCTTATTCCATCTAAGAATTTGTTTCTTGAGCATCTTCATTTTGGCAACAAAAATGAACATCTTAGAACCTTCAAAGTTGTCTTGTGCCCACCATTGTTTAATGTTATTGATGAAACTGGGATCTAAAAACCACATTTTCTCACATTTAAATAGATCCCTAATAGGTTTATGTGGCTCTAAAAAGTCAAATCTAACTGGAAAATGATCAGACCCAACAATTGGTAACATAGAAGAATGAAAATTCAAATTATTAGCATCCAGGTCACCTTTTATCATGAACCTATCATGTTTTTCAGCAATGTATGCAAAATCGTGTCTCTTATTATTCCATGTATAAATCCCATTACTAATTGGTATATCAATCAAATTGTGAGAATAACACCAAACTTTGAAATCTTTAGAAGCTTGTAATAATTGTTGATTACCACCAACTTTTTCATTTATATCAAAAATTGTGTTAAAGTCTCCCCCTAATAAAAATAGACTGCCCTTAAGATTATACATAAATGATCCAATGTCTTCCCAAACTGATTTTTTATTGAGATTGGTAATTGGACCATAGACATTGATGAGAATGAACTTAAGATCAGATTTTAAGCTCTGGACACTACCACTAATCCAATTATTACTAATGTTAAGAATATTTATGTATACCTTCCTAGGATTCCAAAGGATACCTAAACACCCTAAAGCCCCTATTGATTCTTGAAATACAGAGCTCCAAAGACCTAACATCTTATCTAATTTAGATACTTCTAACTTATTTAATTTAGTTTCCTGAATTAGAACAATATTAGAATCAAAGGATTTGAGGTTATGTTTTAATAACCCCTTTCTACTAGGGGCATTAAGACCCCTAGCGTTCCATGTAGTGATCTTCATGCCCCTTCGAGAAGGCACTTCCCATTCCCAATGTTAAAAATTTGGTCTATCTTTTGTTGTTCTCTATTGTGTCAATCTACTTCCCTGAGTTCCTTTAATGATCTTCTTCCTCTTTTACCTTTCAATTTGCCACAAATAGGAGATTTAAGTCCTTCTTGATTCATGTGGATCCCAAGTTGGTCTAAATTTTATTCTGCCTTCTGAATAGTAGAAACCTTCTCATCAAAGTTCATTTCCATTACTTCATTTTCAAGCTCTTTTAATATCTAATTTAAGAGGCCAAAATGTTTCCCTAAGTCTGAATCTGATCCCACTTTGCTATCATTGCTGATATCTTTGTCCTTTTGCTCCTCAAATATACCTTGCTCTTTCATCTGAGATTGGCTCAGGTTATTGTCCTCATTCTCAATTTTTAATAAATCTTTTCTTAGGTATTCACAAGTGTAGTTTTTCCCTCCTAATTTGAGGATTCTCTGAATTAATTCCTCCTTCTGAGCATTAGTGCTTTTGTCAATATTTTCAAAACAAAAAAACCTAAACTAATTCATCAGTTAGATGGGTCAGACTATCTTGTTCTGGTTTTGATATGCTCAATTCCCCCACTACTAGATCCAAATTACTGTCCTTGTTCAAGAAATCTTGAAATTCCTTTATCAGTACCTTGTCTACTATCTTTATATTCATATCCCTATTTTTTTGACTGCTAATTGGAGTAAATGGTGAGCTCATTGTAGCTGCTAGAGTTTTCCAAAACTTGTATAAATTATTGGTAATTGGAGTTACTACTTTTTTATTAGGCTCCTGAGACTAACTATGCTCAAATTGACTCATTTCCTTTTGTATTTTATATTTCTCTTCATTTTTTCCATTTGAGTTAAATAACAAAAAGTTCTCAATGTACTCTATATTGCCCCCTTTATTATCCCTTGTAGTGTCTGCTTGTTTCAATTTTAAAATCCCTTCATGCTTGACACCTTTTCTTATTTGACTTGAATAAATTTTGAGGACTTATCATTAGGTGTAACCTCTGCCTCCTTATGCTCTATTGTATTAGTGTTAGATTTTCCATTTTCCTTTTCTTTATATATCTATTGATCTTGTGAATGCTAAGATTCTCTATCTCCATTCTTACTTATACTCTTGCTACTTTTTTATGTTTTTCTTTTTCCTTTGGATCTCCATTTCTTGATGGAATAGCCATCATTTGTCATTTCTAGTTTCTCCTTGTGGTTAGCCACTATGACTGATTTAAGCTTTCCTTTGTCTACTGGAAGATCCTCTTCCCATCTACTGACTGTTTCTTTTGTACAAAATGGCTCTGTCTGAAATTAAAACTTATCTTGAGAATTTGTAGGATAGTTCGGATCTAGATACCTTTGATTCCTTATTTTCCTCATTATTCTCATCTAGGGGAATTTACTGCAAAAATTAGAAGTGAGAGGGAGAATTTTGAATTTGATTTTTTTTGTTGTCATCTATTCTTAAAATCTATGATATTTTTCCTTCATAGATTTGCAATTTTAGATCATATGTAGCTTTATTAGTTATTACTCTCTTTTGCATCTGTGTTGGATGGTTAAACTTGGTTTTGATGAGCATTTAAACATTGTTGCAATAATGAAATGAGGAATCAATACCAATAATTTCTCCCAGAGTAGATCCTATAGACCTAAGAATATCTAATTGGAGAAGCTCCAGAGGAAGAGATGGCATATTAAACCAAGTTGGAATCTTAAAGTCTAGCCGTTCTATACAAAAATCATAAGACCATTCTACAAATTTAACAATATGACCATTAAAGAAGCACTCAGAGACTGAAATGAATTATTTCTTTATAGATTCATCCATGCATTACATGTAAAGAATCTTATCTGAGAAATGAAATATACTTACCTGCTTCTCACAATTTTCTTTTAGCCAATCAAAAAGAAGGGGAAAATCTCCCAGAGGGCCATTCCAAATTGCAAAAATTCCTCCCTTTTGGCACTCAAGCCAAGTCTCTTCAACTTCTTTATTAGAAATAATTACAGGGTTATCTATAGGTTTAGCTGGGGATTGCGAGCAATAAAAGACCTTAGGGTTTGATGGAGAAAGGGCATTCATTGATGCATGCCAGTAGTGCAGGGGATGTATGAAATTAGGGAAATTGAATCAGATGATGGCTGACTCCTTAACCTTTTTGACTGACGTGATGCAAAAGGTGAATGAAAATTTGGTTTGTGAGATAGCTCACAAAAATGAGGATAGGCATACTTAGTTAAATTGAAAACCCTAAATTGATTATCTAGATGATTGATAATGAAGAATGAATGGGGTTTGTGGCTATTTGGTAGATTTGAGAGAATGGGAGGAATATCGAACATGGATCCCTGGCTTCTAAATGTCTTTTATTGTGTTCAAGTCCCCTAATTCCTCTGATGATTTTGATGCTTACCCTCAAATTTCTCCAGAATGGCAAAGCTATTTGTTGTTTCTACTACAAATTTAGATCCATGCAGATCTTGGATGGCCAAGGAAAAATGCCTTCTGCCCTATTCAGTAGAAACATTTTGAAGAAAATTGCCATTCGAATGAAACTGCCTAGGGTCTTTTCTTCTTCTTTTTTGAAAATATGACTGCCTTTTACCATTTTTTTTACTATTTCAAAACACTTTATATAATTACTAAAATATCTAGAACAAAATATAATTCAAAATAAAAATTAATAAAAATTAAATATAAGTTTATAAAAGTATCTATTTACATTTTTTTTGAAATTGCACATTTAAATACATTTTGAAATTACACATGTACATGCTTTTGAAAAAAAAAGTGTAATTTAAATACAATAAATAAAACATTACAAATATAAATTCTACTAAAAATATATTATTTCATTTATCAAATAAGTCTTCGTCTATAATTAAAAATACCTATTTCATTTTTTGACTTAAACTTGAAAAAAAAAACTAAATTTAAATTGTAAAAAAAAAAGATTATTTTTTAATAATATACATCACCTAGAGTCATAAAGAAAGAACATCTATGAAGAATATGTGACAAATTAATAATTGAAAAAAATATAAGTGAAATTATTTTTTAAATTTAAATATTTTAAAAATCATAAGTTTTTCATTAGAAATTGTCTTTTAAAATATATAATTAAAAGTGATATGTTTTGCAATGAAATGCAACTTTTAAATTTCAAAGAGAAGAAAGCTTCCTAGTGTAATCTATAAAAGTCAGAGATAGATAACAAAATTTTATGCATAAGCTAAGCTAGATGCTAGGATTTCTGAGATTTAAAAAAGGGTGGAAAGGATGGAGACCATGCTCCATAGATCAGCTAACTAGAGGCTCGACATTATTAAACGTTTCAATGATAACATCATTCAGTTGCACAGGATGATGGATGAAAATAAAAAGGAGGAAAAGAACAAAGAGGAGACCAGGGCAATTGATGAGATGCGTCTTTGCAGGGTGAGAGCCCAAAAAGAAAAAGGAGAGTGGAAAAGAGGAAGAGGGAAGAGGAGGCTTCCCCGAATGATAGCCAATCAAAGACTGACAAGGCTGAGGCCAAGGAAGAGCTGGAGCTCAAGAAAGTGGAGCTGGTTAAAGAATTAGTGCCCTAATCATTTCTCCTAGTTTTTGCTTGTTCCTTGGTTTTGGCATTTTGTTTTTTGCTTCTGTCTGTTGGCCAAGTTAGGCCTGTTTATTTTTATGTTGCTTGGTTACTAGACCTAAACTTTTTAGTAGTCTTTATGTTGTTAACTGGTGGGTTTTAGGAACCCCTATAAAAAAACTTGTTTTATTTAATAGAAAACAAGATTTTATACATATTATAATTTTTTTTTTATTGCTTGAAATATAAAAGTTTCTTTATTTTATCTAAGAATTGATAATAGATTTTTTTAAAGAATCTTATTTTTATATAACAACTTTAGTGTTTACTGTAAAAAAAATTGTGAGCTTGTATTTATTCTCTTTCAATTCTCTAAAATACTATAGCTACTCTATGTGACTCTCTAGGGCATCCCAATTTACTATCTATCCCTTTTTAAAATAAACCAAAACATGGTGAACAAAACTAAGAGAATACAGAGGAATTTTCTTTGGTCAGGAACAAAGGAAAAGAACAAATTAAATCTTGTCAACTAGGAGGATGTTTGTAAACCAAAGGAGAAGGGGGGTTTGGGAGTGAGAAGATGCAGAGACCTGAATAAAGCCCTTCTTGCCAAAATTGGATGGAGGCTAGGAGAAAACAAGACAGATTGGAGCAAGATCATGAAAGCTAAATACCTATCTAACTCCCTATTTACTCATAATATTTTTAATAATGACCTCCTGGGAAGATCCAAAATATGGATGAATATTGTCAAAAGTAGAGGTAGACTAAGGGAAGGGGTGAGATGGATTATGGGCAGTGGGCAAAACATCAGGTTCTGGGAGGATAATTGGATTGGGGGGAAACCACTGACTTATAGAAAATTTAGAAGACTAATGGAAACATTCAAGGCAGAGGTAGGGCTGAGAGTGGCAGATTATATTGACCCTAGAAGGAAGTGGAAGAAATTATGAAAAGATACATGTCCCCTAGAAGATATTCAACTACTTAAATAACTTGAGGAGTTGATGGAAGCTCAAAGACTCTCACTTCTAATACAAGAGGATAAATTTGTGTGGGATATAACTTCTAGTGGCCATTATACTATCAAATCTACTTACAAACTTCTCTTTTGTAAGGACCTTTGTCCCACAACATGGCATAAAGTTTGGATTAGCAATTTTCTACCCAAAATCAACTTCTTCTAGTGGACTATTCAACATGGTAAGATATTATCATTGGATAATTTGAAAAAAGAGGTTTCTTTATCACAAATAGATGTTATCTCTGTAATGAAAAAGAAGAGAGTATCTCTCACCTATTCCTTGAATTTCTATATACTCTAATGATCTAGTCACTAGTGTGGGAAAAATTTGGACCATGTTGGGTGCTGAAGGAAAATTTGAGTCAATTTGTTGAGAACTGGTATTGTCCCTTTTATCACCCCTAGCTGATATTCCTATGGAGAATTGTCCCACCATACATTTGTTGGCACATATGGAATGAAAGAAACAATAGAATCTTTTGGGAAGAGGAAAGGCCTATGGAGGTAGTTATGGGAATTATGGAGAAGCTGCTAAAGGAAAATATAATGATTACCAAATGTAAGACATGGAAGGAAGAACTAGGAAGGAAAGAATACCAAATAGCAGAAAGATGGGGTATCCATTGGAACTTTAATCATTCTAATAACTCAAAGGCAATAAAGAGACAATAGAAAAGATGGAAACTACCAAAAATAACATAGCTTAAATTAAACTTTGATGGTGTTGCAATAGAGGGTGTTGGGGCTGCAGGTGGAGTGTTGAGGAATAGAAATGGTGAATCGTTGCTCGTCTATTCTGGGAAAATTGTTGGAGGAAGTAATAATATGGCTGAAGTGATGGCTCTACTTTGGGGCCTACAATTGATTAATGTTATGCAAATAGAGGAAATAACTATAGAAGGTGGTTCTAAATTAATCATTGATATGGAAAAGGGAGTCTCTCAACCAAGTTGGAATATCTGAAACATTATCATAGATATTAGACATATCCTAAATGGGATGGAAAAAGTCCACTTATAGCACATATATAGGGAAGATAATATGGTGGCAGATGATGTTGCTGCCATGGGGTTTGAGTTAAAAGAAATGACATGCTGGAGAAGCATGGATATCCTAAAGGAGGAAATTAAGGCCCTGATTTGCAAGGAAAGGGGGGGATCAAAAATTGAGCATGGCTAAACAAATAAGGATCAGTGCCAAATTTGGCATTATCATCTCTAGGAAGGTGAAGCTTGCTAAATTTAATAAGAAGTAGAAAGGAAAGATGATGAGACATCTTCATAAGGGTTAGATAATAAATAGACACAATTTGAGGCAAGAGTTACTTCGCAATTATTGTAACATAATGCAAAAATTTAAACATTCTCTTTTTCAAAGTATGAACAATATCATTACAGATACTGTTAGAGATTTCATGGACATTAGAGTTATGATGAAAAGTACGCATGAATCCTATAATGAAAAGGTATGGGATTTTGAAATGTGTCGAAACCATGCTTGTAGGATGTTTAAAGGCCCTAGAGATGTTATTTTCAACATCATAGTGTTATTATTGATTAAAAATGTCAGCAAGCTTTAGGGTAAGAAGGCTTAGATGCAAATTACTGAGGTTGGGTGGTCAAGAATCAGCGGAGAAGAAATGGGTGGAGATGTGAATCAATTGGAGCCAACAAAGATAGAAAATTTTAAGGATAGGATGGCAACCTAGATCCTATTAAAAGAAGGGGGATTTATTCCTTATATGTTTCAATGGTAGGTTTCAATGGAAATTGTGCTCTTCATTTTGTGAATGGGTGGAATGACCAAAGAGTTACCATAAATGGTACCAAATTCCAAGTAAATGAGGAGGTTATTGCTATGGCCACTAGTTTGTCTCTAAAGGGGAAAAAATGGAAGAAGGTTATGGAAAAGGTGGATGAGGTCAGCATGGATAGTTTTTTTTGCTAAGAATGAAGACCTTATTCACTATAGGAGAGGCTTCTAGAGGGATAAGCTACCAGCTCCTTTGGATGATGTCTATCTAGTGATCATGAAGTACCTCATGCTCAAAGGTAGGTTTGGAGTCTATTATTATTATCACTTCCCTCTCCTGAACCAATTTAGAAATAGAGACTTTATTTCTATTTAGTTATTTTTGTTACATTCCCTTGAGGACATGATAAGTGATGATAGGGAGAAGAGAAGTAAGGGTAATAATTCACTATCATTCACCAGGGTCTAATTTTTAGACTTTACCAGTTTTATCTTGCCCTTTGTCCCCCTAGGTTTGTTGCTGATAATAAATGCCACCACCAAAATTCCCCTATGACTACTAGCACTAGAACTAGAATCCACATGTCACTCCCTTCCCTTAGTAAGGATAATAGAAAAAAGAAAAATCCAAACCTAGTAATTGAATAGAAGGGTAGTAAAAAAATCAAAATTAAAAAGCCAGTGGAGGTGGACACTGGGGATGAGGTGGAGGAGGAGGGAGGAAATGGTAGGATAAGGTCGAGGAGGTTAGCCAAGACACAAGTGAGATATAAACAAAAGGCAAATAGATTTAGGTTTGAGGAGGTGAAAGAGGAGAATTTTGAGAACAATGAGAGAGTTGGAGGAAGAGAAACATTTTGACTCCAAGAGAGAAAAGGGGAATGAGGAGAAATAAAAAAAAGTGAAAACTCTATTGATAATACCCAAGTGTCTACTGGTAATGTCAATAGCACTGAGACTACTCATGTGTCAGCTAGTTTTACCTTATAGCCTATCACCTTCTGTAATGTCCCCATTTTAGCAGTTGACCAAGTGTGTGTGTGTTAGCCTTGTTCTACATGGTCCCAAGGGCTAACGAAGGGTTTAATGGGATCCTGGAGTGTTTTGGCCTAGTCATTTCCAGTTTGGGCCAAAACGAAGTTGATTTACTCAATTTCAGGCATACTTACTATTTTTAGTAAGTCGACAGGACACAGTGCAGGTCAATTTTGGTGATTGGATTTGATACTCCTCGGTAAGAGCTTTCCGATGAGCTATCACTCGCATTATTCGGAGTCCGATTGCTAATACATTTTAATGCCTAAAGTTTTATTAAAGTAACGTCTAATTTAATTGTAAAATATTAAAGTGTTACTTTAATATTTATTTTATGGTGATGTGTACCCAAGGGAGACATAAGGGGTATTTTATTATATGTTTTATATATTACACATCTTTTATCCCACAATGCCCATATGAGTTGAGCGGACCCTTGGGAATTGAATAAAAGGAAGCATTTGTGGCTTCATTGGACAGGTTGAATATGAGAAGAAATTGGTGTGTGAGTTGCAGCTCCGTTCTTGGCATTTGAGGACATTTATCCTTTCTTGTAACATTCTAGACGTCATTCCCTTAGGGTTTGGCCTTTGGAATTCTTTGTTATCGGCTTCATTATCAGGCAGTTTAGTTGCATTTCTGGCTACAGGCGGATTTGGTATTTTGCTCATATCTTCTTCACTACTTGTCTAACGCTTGTGCCGCTTTGAGAGAATGATATTACAAAGGTAGTGGACTGATTGAAGGACAAAGTACTGTAGCAGCAAGTTCGAAAGCATGTGCTAGAGTATCATGTCAATAATGCTGAAGTAATTAGTGAGTTGATAAATCTGCCATGTATTTGGTTTTATGAATTCTGAAAATAACATTTATTTGGCTGTAGTTCATTTCCACTTTGCATATTATTGTAGTTTCTTTCTTTTTTATGTTGTATGATACCAATTCCATGCACAAACACAACAAACAAATAAATGTTTGATTTCTGGAGTTATAAGGGGTTTAAAACATTAAACAGAGAAATAAGAGGTTGAATGCAAACTGTTTGACATAATTCCTTTCAGCAATTTGGTTTAGTTTTTGGGACATTCAGGGGTGCCCATTACACCTTCTGTGAGGACAACAATAAATTGGATACCTCCCCTATCACCATCTCCTCTCTGGCAAAGGAAAAAACCAATTTTTTTACTAACCCCTAGGTTTTGTAGGATGAGAACCAACCATTGACAAAGATTAAGGAGGCACCTAAAAATGTAGAAAAAGGAAACAAGGAGAAGGAGGAGGAACAGAACAAGAAGAATGCACAGATGGAGAAAAGGGTCAAATCTTTAGAGGATGGGTTTTACTCCTCTAAATTTTCCTTGAAGATTACCCATGTTGTTGTTAGTGCCCTCCAATTATTGGCATAGGAGAACGATGAGGCAGGGTTAGACATGGAGGACAAAAAACTCCTATATAAGTTTCTTGTTGAGGATTGGTCTGGGTGCTTCTGGCTAGGAAAGGAAAAGATAAGGATGAGAAATAATGTGGTGGTCTCTAGGGGGTTTTAGCCCTAGTTTGTTTATTTGTTTTTGTAATTGCCTTGTTTGTTGGTTTACCGCATATTCTTAGACTTGTGTTAGCTCGTTTATGCCAATAGTTTTATGTTCCAAACATTCATAGTATGTTTAGTACAAGAGTCTTTAGAATTAGTATAAATAATACTCTGGTAGTTGTAAATGATCATGTGTTGTTTTTGGGCTGGGATGGTTTGTTTATGCCAATAGTTTATGTTTTCAAAAATCATAGTATGTTTAGTACTATAGTTTTAGAATTAGTATAGATGATACTCTGTTAGTCGTGATTGATTATGTGGTGTTTTTTGGTTATTAGTTGTTGTTCTCTGTAGTAGTGGTTGCTCTATGCTTATTTCTACTAGCAATGTGTTGGTTGTCAAGTTTTTGGTTGTAAGGGACAACCCCTTGTTTTGCTCACCTTTTATTTTAAAAACACAATAAGGAAAAAGCTTAAATGTAGTCTTTCAACATTATTCAAAATTATTTTATTAGAAAACAAGATAACATTTTAAGAAAAAAAATAAAAAATTGTAAGCCTTGTTTTACTTGACAATAAAAATATTCAAGCTTTATTGAAAATTAACCAAATTATTGAAATCCAATCTACAAAGTCACTTAAGCTCATTCTCATGGATAACATAAATTAAAATAGGTAGATGACAAGCAACAATTTCCATCCAATTCTCCTACAAAATCTCCATCTCCAACAAACCAATTTCATTAACTACACATTATTTTTTTAAAATCTTCAAATAATTTCTCAAATATTGTTCAAATCTAACTTCCATATCTTGGATGGTATTATTGGGCAAAATTAAAAATATCAAGAAGATAAAAGAAAGCTTGTCGCTAATATTAGAAATCTCTTGAGAGAAAAAAAATATTAGAAACTTGCCACTAATATTGATAATGAAAGGAAAGTATGAGAAGAATGAAGTTATTTTTTTACAAACTTCTAAGAAAATATTTTTGATCCAAAAAAAAATTGAAAATTGAAAAGGTGAGGAGTCTTACAACATTTCCATTAAAAAATAATTTATGGGAGCAAAGCTCCTACATAAATCCTATCAGCTTAATTAATAGATTTTGAATAGAGCTATAATGCAGCCAAGTTTCTATAGCATATTCTAGAGGAGTTTATCAAACTCGATGATATATCTAAAAAGATATTAGGTTTTCTTTTGGGTGTATTGTTTTTTTTTTTTTTAAATTTCCTATCAATACAATTTAAAATGTCTTTAACCAGCCCATTCTTCTTTAAAGTGTTCATGGTCCCATTAAAATCCTCCTAAAGTCATAGAATATTGACTTATGAATTCCTATGGTTCCTTTCATCTCTAAACCATGCTTGAATCATTTGTTATTCCCTACAAGGTGTCCATGGTGTTGCACAATCATCCAAATCATGTGCAATAAGGCCTCAGTATTTCTTTTATTCCTAAGTTTGTAACGTCCTTTTTAGACTTTGCACTTCCTTGTTGCTATATTGTTGATCAATTGAACTCATGCTCAATATGTTGTCTTATTTCTTCACACTATTAAAACTAGTAATACATGGTCACATGACCTTCTAACCAGCGGTTGCATTCATTAATAATTTTTCCTTTATTAGACAAAAATGAATGTCTCAATTTGAAAAAATTTAATTCTAATTTTTAGGTACGAAATCTAAAATATTAATTTCCTTTTATTTCCTACAATATACTTGGACTCTAAAGCCACTTCAACTATCTATATATATATATATATATATATATATATATATATATATATATATCTATATATATATATATATATATATATATATATATATATATATATATATATATATAATGATATATAATGTAATAATTTTTCCTTTATTAGACAAAAATGAATGTCTCAATTTGAAAAAATTTAATTCTAATTTTTAGGTACGAAATCTAAAATATTAATTTCCTTTTATTTCCTACAATATACTTGGACTCTAAAGCCACTTCAACTATATATATATATATATATAATGATATATAATGTAATATAAAATATTACATTTAAAAACATTTTAAAAATGTAATATAAAATAACTAAAACATCAAACTTGACAATAAAAAAATTATATATATATATATATAATGATATATAATGTAATATAAAATATTACATTTAAAAACATTTTTAAAATGTAATATAAAATAACTAAAACATCAAACTTGACAATAAAAAATTTTAAAGAAGAAACTCAACAAAAAATCCTTCAACAATCAATACTATCACAAGTATCTATAACACACAAATAAATTATTGTCATTTTACACTTTTATAAGAATATAGATCATTTAACAATAAAATTACAAAACAGATATAGAGATTTTAAAGAACTGAAATGATTTGGCCATAATTAAATGTATTTTCAAATTGATTAAAAATACACAATACCGTAAGAGGAACCAAAATTAAATATTGAAAGGAATTAAAATATGGATCTCGGTTGCAACTTAATTTAAGGTTTTCAAAAAGGTATTGAATTATGAAAATGTCACTTACATCTAATAATATTGTTAGAGTAATTAGATATTTCCTAATTAACTCTAGTCTACTTAAGCTAAACTTTAGGCATCTCATAATTAACTATTTTATTAATTATTATGATGCAACTTAGATTAGACCTTTTTAGGGTTTCGATCTCCTTTATAAGGATGATCTCTCTTTGTAATTAACCAATTCACTTTTGATATAGCAATTTCTCTTTTTTCTCATCAAGAAAGTCTCATCTATTGATCTAGCAATTCCAACCCCCATAGTTTTTGCTTCTCTCTTTCTGTGACATGTGTTTGCATGTCGGTGGTTCTTGGGAGTTGTGGGGTTGATCTTTCATCAATCTCAAACATGGTATTAGAGCTCCACATCTTCATGCCCTTGTTTTGTTTATGAGAGAGTGGCATACATCTAATAATAATACCAATCTGTCATTCTATAGAGAAATGGAAGACAAAATAGTGATGGTTCCCACTCAAACACATAAGCAAATAACTATCAATTGCTAATTGGAAGTACAACAAATAGGCTCCACAAAGAGCGAACATACAACTTGCATGTGCAATAATCAATAGCTAGAGACGTGCAAACACAGAGGTTCAATCTAGCATTCACCAAAACAAACAATGCTTCAAGCTGAATTGTTACAAGATTCTTGTCAAACATGGAAAATAAGAATAAGAAATTCATTAACTGCACAGATAGCGACATTTGGAACCCAGTTTAGATGGTTGCCAATTGGTTTCTCCCCCAATATCCTCCTTTCTTCCAATCCTTCTTTTCTCTAGTTACCTCTAAATTTGGTTCTAATAGAAATAATAGCATTAGAATTTGAATGAATAGGGGATGATTCTAGGATAGATAACTGAAAAACCATTTCAAATTTTAAGGTTATGCATACAAATTGTATCCAAATATTGAAAATGGTTTGTTATGGATATTTTATTTAAAATAATAGCAAACAAAAAAATAATTTTAAAAATGTTAAATTACATAGATATTAGATTGTTGCACAGTTTTGAGTTCTCTTATGAGACTAAAGGAGTCTCTCGGCTATTGAGAAGAATAATATTTTTATATTTTTAGTAGATATGTGTGGTATAGACAAATGCACCCTGATTGCTACTATTTTTTATTTTTTGTTAGGTTTATTAATTCTACATACAATCAATTAGTTTTTATATTTTATTGGATATATGGGAGATTTTAATAAGATGTCAATATTTTGAAACATTGAATCTTTATAAGGAGAGTGATAACCTATATGATGATCAATATTTTCTATAATGCTAACTAAATAATTCCTCATGTTGTTTTAGCAGTTAAGGAGATGTATTTAACTGTGTTATAAATATTAAATGGATTACAATTTGTATTATTTTAATATATTATTAAATCATTTTTTTAATGATTTTAAATTGAATTGAATACAAATTATATATAAATTATCTCAACAATCTCCCACTTTTTGTATACATTGCATAGGGTCAATCCGTAGCCACATAAATGAACAAGGGAAAAATCCCTCCTAGCACATCCACCATCATGGATCAAAATACACCAAGTGCTCCATCTTGGTACCCGCAACAAAATCAAAGTATCAAGCATCTCAAACATGAATGATCTCACCTCCTATTATGCCACTGCCACTGGACATACATAGAAGCCATCCATAGAGAAAGCCACCCACCCTGTCACATTAAAAGATCATAAAATCCTATACCAACTAAAATTCCAAGCACAAAAAAAAAACCTAATCCAAAGGTAATCACATGTATCTGTAGTTGTCAAAATATCCATAACTGAAATAGCACCCACAGCAAGTGCCAAACCCATCCAACTGTCCATACCTCTAAAGGTACATACCAAGTGAATCTCACATCATCAACATATCCAATCTATAACCTATAATTACAAGCCTCAAGAGCAATACCTACCACATATATACCAAGAAGCTCCAACCGCAAAAGATAATGTCAAATATATAACCAATCCACTCACAATACCTCAAAGAAATGAATCCATGTGGTCTCAAGGAAATCCACAATACATAAACTGATATCCTACAAGAACAACTCTCATAACAAGTCTCCAAAATTCTCCCAAGTTCTCCACAACCAATAGAGGAAAGAGATAAAAGAATAACCATGTCATCTCTCACATGACATACATGAGCACAAACCAGTAATCACAATCTCCAATGAATCTCAAATCCAATGTAAGTGAAATAGAACATCCAAGAAGATAACCAAGACTAGAGAAACCATGCAAATCATAACCTGTATCATGTCCTTCTACACAAACCTCTAGATGTAAATTGTGCAAGTATGATCTCCTCCATAAAACCCCAAAAAGAAGCCACAACAACCATACTATATAAGTACTCATGGATGTAAGCCTCTCACAAGAAGATCAAATTCATAAACCATTCCTAATCCAAAGAATATGCCCAATATAAAACCATCTCCCAAACTTAACCAACATAACAACATATGCACATGGAGATAACCAATGCTAAATCATCTCTCAAATGAACCCTCCAGAACTAACTCATGTACCATAGCTCAAGATCTATATCTATGAAAGACAAGCATAAATATAATGCACCCAAGAAAAACAATGGGCTATACCTCTCAAGTAGACCAAGAGTGGGGAATGAGAATGCTCATCAAGATATCCAAGTTTCCAACCAAGACTCATCTAAGAAAAATCTCCTCTCAAGTGCATATTAGATTACTGCCCTTGGGACTTCCTACTAAAACCATCAACTATCTCAACAAATACTTCTCTAATTGAAGAGAAATCAGCATCACCATTGTCTCTAAGTATCCATGGGCATCTGTAACCAATCAATCCATGCCAACATAACAATATCATGAAGTATCTAGCTTATGATCAGTGTACTCAATACCAAGAAACTAAACTAAGATCAATGTCAAAGTTCCAACCATGGCCTCAGGAACATAAACATGACAACATGATGTAAACCATCTCAACCAAAGAGATAACATGCTCCATATGAACATACCATAACATGTCACAACTCTAAATGTGTATCAAGAGTATACCATGACATAATAATGAAACCATCCTCATACTAAGGATAACATGCCAAATAAAAGCATAAACCACACCTTTACCAAGAACCCTGTGAGTCCTCAAGATGCAACCATCTCCATACACCATGAAGAAAACCATCTCCACATACCATGAAGAACCATCTCCACACACCATGAAGATAACCAACAATCCAATGATTCCTTAAGATCTAACCATCTTCACACACCATGAAGATAACCAAGTTCACTATGCAAATGTCAAAGATGCTTCTGTAGCAACAGGATCTAAGACAAACCTCCAACATCTGCAAACACTCAATAAATATATCAATGCCAAAAATCTCCCACTCAACCATGGTACCAAGTCACTTATGGCATCATTAAATCCATCTCCTACATGAAGATCATCTAGGTCTACTCTCACACAACCAAAGTGTCAATACCAAGTGAAACCAAGATCTCTAAATCAATAAGATATAAACCAAAACCAAGAACTAATCCTGCATTGTCACCTCATCATTGTCACAAGCTCTCACTAAACCATGTATCCAAGCTATCCATGACACATGATGAAAAAACCATCCTCTAACCATGAGAACCAACCAAGGCATTAAACCATCAAAGAACTCAAAGTGCACATCATGAGCTCTTCAAAAGAAACCAAATCACCATGATCCTCAACCAAGAAGATATACCACCATAACTAAATCACAAATCCAAGCTAATTAACATCAAGGATGTACCTGTATAGCCAATCATGTCATGCCAAAAAATTTATGGCACCATGATCACATCCATGAACCAAGCATCTATCTCTCAAAGTGTCCAACTTGTCAGCATAAACCACAATCCTCCACCATGACTATACCTAGTAACAACATCTCATCCCTCCTACATGAAGAAAAAAATTAGCAAATCATGTGACTAAGGGCATAGACAACCCAAATCCAAGCCACCAATCTAAATATGCATCAATAATGAAAGATCAATGGGAAAAGACAACCCATAACCAAGTCATAAATGCAACTTATAAATATAGACCACTTACAACACTGCACAACTTGTAGATCCAACAAGTCACCATACATATCCAAACTAAATACTAATAACCATATCATTATGAGACCAATATGAATAATGAACTGAGTATACAATGACATCAAATATTAAATCTCTAATGCCATAAACCCACAATGTTACCATAGTCAAAATATATCTATAAACTATTCAAATCAATATATCACCAAATAAACCATGCCAAACTTGCATCAAATTAAAACCAATGTGTAGAGCTCTTCAAGAGCTTTTCGTTGACTACTCAAAGTCCAAAATCTAACTCTGTATGCCCAAGTTATGCCCTAATATGTGCTCAAAATAAACAACATCTAAATTTTGGGCTCTTAAAACCTTAAAAAATCCCAAAATAATAAAACCAAACCTACATCAAGTTGTAGTGCTTTGAATTAGCTTTCCAACGCCTATAAAAACTCTAAAATCCGATATCCTAGGAGAAAGTTATGGTCGTTTTACTAAGACAGTCTTTTTACCATTTTCACTGCAATTTTTCATTTTTTATTTTATCTTTGTGACAAAAATTTCGACGGGATTAAATTTGATGGCCATCACGGGCTAAAACTAAAAAACTCTTTCATTCCCCCTAAACATGGCCAAACTAGGGCATATTATATATCAAATTTTTTGAAAATGTCAACCCGGATCCAATGGTGAGGTTTTTTTTTACCCAGGAGGTCATTTCTACAAGCTACCTCACAAAACTCTCATTTCAATGAAACATCTGAAAAAAAATCCTTTTGCCCAAAAAATTTCACATGCCCAAAATCTACCAACATCTCATCATAACAGCAAACCCAAAACCCTCAGATCTATAATAAACAACTCATATATCTTGCCCTTTCTTTTATCCTCTCATGCATTCCCATGGATTCAATCTAGGGTTACAATAACACAACCTAGCTCTAATACCACTTGTAAGGAAACTTGCAACAAAGAATATAACTATTTCCACATAACCCATAATATATCTAAAATAAATATGTATTTAAAATCTACATGCAAGAGAATAGACAACATACCCACAAAAATTGTGACACAAGATATACCCTGGGAAATCCTCATTAAGGGAAAAATAAACCCAGCCTCCAAAAGCATCCATCACCATGTATTATTTAGCAAAAATATCATTGCTATACAACCATGAAAGCCTTCAAAGCAATAGCCACCACTGAGCAATCCATGTGAACAAGCATGAACCCACACATCCCATGTCATGCTTCCAACCTTCACAAATGCTCCCTTGGCTAACCTGTCAAGCCTTGTCCCACTTGACTCTTTCCTTTTTTTCTTTCTCTCTCTACAACAACTACCCTTGTGGCTACTTATATAGTAGCAAGTCCCATAAAACCACTAAGTGATATTACATGAACCATGTGCTACCTAACCCACTAACCCCACATTTAATATTGGGCATTTAATTCTTTTCCCAAATATTAAATAATTACATGAAATATTATGAAAATGTTACAATACAACTCATCAAGTATATCCTATGGGAATCTTTACATGTTGCACGTCCATCTAGGTGCAACATTACATAATAAAATAATATAATATAATATAGCAATATTATGCAATGTGTGCAACAATGTGTGCAACACCCATTATCTCAACGAGAGAGAGAGAGAGAGAGAGAGATTAATGGGGAATTAATGGTGAGAGGGGGATGAGAGAGTTGAGGTAGAGAGAGTAGATCTATATTAGGAGGAGGAGGTCAGATATGAGGTTAAGGAAATAATTAGATCATGAAATAGAAATAGATGTAGAGAGAGGGGATATTGTGACTTTAATATAAAACCAAATTATTTTCCTAAACCTTTAAATTGAAAACAAAATTTCCCACTAAACCAAAATCAAACACTAACCCTGACCCTAATTGAATATTATACCATATTGAGCCCTAAACTATACATAAGATTGGTAATATATAATCTAAAAACCTAAGTTTGCTTCTATATGTAATCCAATAATAGTCAAATTATAAATATAATCTACACTATAACATAATGCCAAATTATAATTTTATTCTTAGGACTTTTCTCTCTAAAAGCTACTAGAGATATATATTATATATTATATATTATATATAAAGAAATCCTAGAGATATCAAGGCTTTAATTTACTTTACAAAAAACTAACATTTAAAATTTGATGTGTCGATATCTCTAGACTTATAAGTGGTGATATCTCTCGGCTTATAAAATTTAATGTGTCGATATCTCTCGGCTTATAAGACTCTTAGTGTTATAACAAGAGTCTTATAAGTTAAGTAGATTTTGATCCACTGTTATGCGTTATGTAGATTCATAATACACTACCGAGATAACAGTGTTATGCCACTGTTATCTCTGCAGTGTATTGGCAGAAGAAAGAAGCAACAAAGGTAAATGTTGCTTCAAACAACATTTACCTTTGTTACTTCAACATAACAGTAACAAAAATATACGATGGTATCATCAAAAGACATATAATTGATCCCATTATAGAATAGAGGGATCAGTTATATGTCTAATTAAACATTATATCTATTAAATAAAGAATATAAGATAAAGAATTTATTGACTCTCCTTATTGGTGTTTTTAATTGTTATATAGACAATTATCCCTAGTTAATAAACTAGGGATGATACTTTCTTATATTATGTTTAATTATAGCTCCTTATTATAAATAACTAGCTATAATTGTCTATGCAAAGTATTAAATTTAAAATTTAATGTTTAAATTTTAAATTTAAACATATATATTCATGTTGTCGATATCAACAAAAACAACTCATTAAATGAGCATATTTTCCTAAGAACATTTAAAATCTCATGAAGAATTTGATGAAGAAGAATCATTAGCTCCTTATTATAAATAACTAGCTATCATTGTCTATGCAAAGTATTAAATTTAAAATTTAATGTGTCGATATCTCTTGGCTTTTTCTATATATATTATATAATATAGAATATATATAGCTAGTTATCCATGTGAGTGGTATTATATTGAATAGAGGAAAAAAATACATTTCTTTGATTTTCAATTCATGGAAGAAGATGACAATGAAGATGACAAAGCATTTACATTATTGTATCTTTTAATCATTGTTGAGTTGTTTTGCACGATGTTAAATGACAAGAATGCTTTTGAACTCCTTTCTTTAAAAGCTAATTGAGGATCAACTCCAAGGTTCTGGGTGATCTTGCAACCTACTGAAATCTACTCAATTGAAGATAAATGTATATGTTCATGAGGAGGCCTTTGTTGGTTCGAACAAATTTTGGATAATGTGTTTGATCAGTTGTTGTTTGAAAAAGTAACCACAAAAGAGATATATTTTTGGTATTTTTTGTTTTATGATTAATGAAATTTATCGATGCAACTGTATGAATTCATATTTTAACCAATTGTTATCAAAGAAAATAACAAGGCTAAGGTAACAAGAGATTAAAGAAAATAACTTGACAGGGAAATTCCTAATGGATATAAACCATAGTAACAACATGTCTATAAGTTAATTCATCAAAAAGATCTTGTAGGAAACTAATGAAATTAGGAACAGTGCTAACTCGACTCTATTGATGCAATCATCGATGGAAACTCAATAATAACCAAAAGATGTTTCGTGTGTTTCATCAAATTGCAAGGCCACAAAAAGTGTGCTCATGCGAGACAAGATGCTATTGAGGAACAATAAGTGATCTTTTCTCCAATTCATTACATCAGTAGAATTCATTAACATGATGAAAACACCAAAACTAAAAGGTCGCACCATCATAACAAGGAAATAAAACCACTGGCCCCATTATCATTCATGAACATGCATTCACAAAAATAACACACTGTGGAAAGAATAACTACACTAAGAATGAAAGCACCAATAGCATATATTATTGCATCAAAATAATGGCCTGGAGTACTTATTACATCCTTGTATTTATAATAAATCTTCTCCTCCTTTTGTGTTAGGAGTGAGAGTTCTTAAAATGCAAACTCATACTAAAAACTAATAAAAAAAATCTAATTATATACAAACTAACTCTCTAAATGGTGCTAAGTAGGTCTCCACCCTTGTTTATACTTATTAATAGGTGCATGAGCCTTTACATAACACAAAAGAATAAAATAATGAGAAGATAAGAAAAATGCATCTGCAAGATGATCTAGGAGTCTTTAGAAGCTCTAAAAATGGAAGCTTGGCCTTCACTAGGTGTTTCTAAGAATTGAACTGTCGTAAAAATGTGTTTCTGGTGCATGGAATTCTCTAAATTAGGAACTAGTAGTTAACTATCATTGCACTGCTTATTTTTCAAAAATTGTCGATGCACCTTTGAGAAAATTGCACCTATGCACCTTGGTGACAAGATCCAAAAATCCAAAAATTCTTCTAAGTGTCAAAAACTTGATTTCCAACATCTGGGTTTTCTTCCCCTTTATACCAAAATAATGTGTGGATGTTTCCCTTTAAAATTTTGGATAGAAAAGATGATTTCTTGAGGAGATAATAAGTCTAAAGCTTCATACTTTATCCTCACTTCCCTATGGAAATCATGAAGTGTGATCTTAGTTGCTATAGAAGACAAGGAAGCCATGATAATGTTCAAGACCTCGAAGGGCCTCTAAATGTTTTAGATATGTGCACTTGTGCACCTTAAGAGATAATTCATTCACTAAATCTTCAAATTTTGCACATGCTCACCTATGCACCTTCAGGGAATTGTGCAAGGTGCTCAATTCACCAAAAAACTAAACTTCTCAGTTTTGAAAATAGTTTTTGGGTTTCACTCAAATGGGGTTTTAGATCACTCTTGTGTACTTATTTTAATATTTTTGATGATTTAGGTCTATTCGTGCACCTTACACACCTATGTACTTTGCTCTTCAAAAATTGTAAAATTGCACATGTTCGCACATGTGCACCTTCTAAATTCTTCAACTTATGCATATCTCAAAATTACAATGTGCACTTGCACACCTTCTGGAGACAACTCATTCACAAAATCTTCAAATTATGCACCTGTGCATATGTGCACCTTTAGGGAATTGTGCAAGGTGCTCATTTCACCAAAAAATCAAAGTTCTCAGTTTTGAAAATGGTTTCTAGGTTTTTCTTAGATGAAGTCTAGGAGCACTCTAATGTACTTATTTTTCCCTTTTTGATTATTTGTACCTACTTTATAGCCCAACATTGTCATAGGATTGAACTTCTTTTGCTTCTTCTATCTAAAAACCCAAGGTGCTTGTTTTGAAAATGCACATGCAATAACATGCTCATTTTTTTGTGATATGGATGATGGGGATGCCATGATGACCTATCAAAAAAATAAATATCAATATACTAGTGTTAAGGGGTAAAAAAATGATGATAGCTAACTAGATTCCTAAACCCAAAGTACAAAAATTCTACTCCTTGAGCCACCTTGGAAGATACCCTATTCTAATGAACAAGCTTATGTGACCCAAAAAAAGGGTTCCCCATTTTAAAATTTTGAAAATGGGGTGTTTGTTGTGGAACCACAACAAATAGCCCCAACAAAAGGAAGAAATAACATAGGCATTTCTTCATCAGCAAGCATTCTTATAACATTGTCAAGTGACTAGTGGATTTCAAATATTTCAAGCAATTTTCAAGTCCTTTGAAATTTGAAACCTCAGAATCTCAAATTTTATAGCTCAGTGTCTATTTAGTGTATCAATTTCCTTTGATGTCTCAAGGTGTAGTCTATCATGAGTATCTAGCAACTTGGAGAAATTTTTTAGCTTGACCAATCCATTCATCAGGATTCCTCATAAACCTCTTTGTCGATTACTATCTAACCAAATGAGAGAATCCTTTCTAAGGGCTCTTGGTGAGTTATCAATTATTTCTATTTTGAGTATTTAGTAATCTTTTTTAGCTTGCTTTATGAAGCTCATGTGTTTCCACTTGATTCTTCCTTAGAGCAATTTCATAGAATAGGGTAACCATTTTGGAGAGCATATCCCTATATATTTGATTACCTTTTACAATGGTCTAGAATCTTTAGATATAACACCTTTTTGATTTGTGTTTTCTTCCTTTTCTACCTTGACCATGTGTAGGCTATGTGGCCAAGGTATTGGTGTTACTTTCTAGATCTATACTTCAGTTGATAACTATTGCATTCCTCTTTTGATGAACTTTTGGGAAACTCTCATGCCAAATAGTGATCTTAGTAGTTCTTTGAAGAGACCCTTTGTTTGAACCAACAATTTTTCAATTATCCCTTGCTATTGTCAACCTAGATTCAAAAATCACCTAGATAATAATTCTTAAATTTGCAAAGTTTTGAAAGCTATCAATCTATGATTCTCATTTTAAGACTAGAAGTCCTCTACAACTACAAGCAAAACCTTTTTCAGCTGGTACAAGAAACAAAATCATCTGAATTCTTTGACAAAGAAGTACCTCTTCCCTAAAGTTGAGACTAGTTGGGATGGACCACATGTTGGGAACAACCCCGACAAAACACATTGACTCCCTAACTTAAAGAATAAAAAGGAAAAAGATGAACAAAAAGAATCAACTCAAAGAAAACTTACACCTAACTTAAGAGACAAAAATAATTAAAAACAAAAACAAAAACATATATACAAAAAAACTCTGAATAAAAAGAATGTGGGGTGGTTTTCAGTAGGTTTCTCATTATGTGTAGTAGTAATGGACCACCCCCATATAGTTCTAAAAAATGTTGACTTGTCTTTGTACTCAAAAAAATAAAATCTTGGAAATCTTGGTTCAAATTTCATGCATAAATCACACAAAATCAAAAGTTGTGATAACTCTTCATGACCATAATTAATTCACAAACAAGTTCTCTTACCTTTAGCATCGTATTCAAATTAAAAATCATCAAGCTGAGAGGGATAATGGAAATATATCACCTGATCTAGTGAGTACCCCACCATAGGGGTACACTCACACATTGTAATTTCTCCTCTTGGTGGTCTTATCTCATGGTACACAACTCCACATGCACATGGAAATAGTAGCATCGACAATGTAATATAGCTATCAAAACAAGATCCAAAAGATAGAACATTTTGTTTATGGTCCTTATTATCACCACCATTAGCCTTAAACCATGAATTTTCACCTTTAGGATCATTGGGACTAGCAAACTCAATCATCATCCTTCCTTTCAAATTACAAGATTCATTAATATCATTAATCAAGGTGTTTTCTACCTCATATTCCAAAGAAGCATGTTCAAAATCACACTTACCCTCCATTGCGATCTCCCAAGCTAACAAGAAATTAGGAAAACTTACTTCTAAATAGATTCTACATGACTTGGTTATTGTATGGTTTGATATATGTGTAGAATATTCACAAATAAACATTTCCTTAGTCAAGCTTGAGACCAAATTAAGCACTCTATCCATCTCTTCTAATGACATATCTTGTTTCGAGGGAGGTATCTTATCACTATTCATTGGGGGATCAATATCACAATAGGAAGCATTGGTATCTTCTTCTTGATGACTTCCTAATTCAAAAATCTCACCAACCTTAGGATCTTCTGCATTTCCATCATTTTTTGCAACTTTGAGAAATTTTGCAACTCCATGGAGTTTTGGAACTTCAAAATTTTTTGCATCCTCAAAATTTATTTGGATATGCACACTTATTGCAACATTAAAATTTGAAAATATTTCATTACTTCCAACAATGTCAACAAGATGGTTTATCTATGTTAACACATCAGATACTGCTTGTTGGCAACTAGCACATTCCAACTCTGAATGAATCCTTTAATGGAGATGACAATAGTTAGGAAGCAAAAGGATGTATGGATTCTAATCTTCTCCAAGATACTTTAAATTTCTCATTATGTTATCCATAAAACCTTTCAAAACCTCATCCTTTACATGTAATTCCTTCTAAACTATCGGGGTAATATTTTTTGGAGCCTCATAATGAATTGGAGTATTACAGATCTACATGTCTGGAGGAGTAGGAAATAGAGGGAAATCATCCATTAGAAACTCTTCTCTACTTTGCAAACTTTTTATGTTTATATTATTGCTGCAATAAAAATGTATCCCAGAGTGTCCATGCTCGCTCTCTTCATTGAATGGGAACACAAAGTCCTCTTGATCATCTTCATCATTTTGTCCTCATACAAATTTATTATATGATTCAAACACCATTTGCACTAAAATACAAAGGTTTTTCCTCTATGATTTGGGAAGACTAATATGAAACATCATTGTACCCATATCAATTTTCACTTGGACCTATACCTATAATACCATTATTCTCATTTTTTATGTTATCATAGGGGCCATAATTCCTGCTCTAATTTGAGAATAATCATTTTGGGCAACAAGTTGTCTTGGATAATTTCCTTGGTTTCTTGAGGAATTCAGATTTATTCTCATAACTTCATTTGATAAAAGAGACATTGTCTTCTTCATGGCCTTAACCTCACTAGTCATATTGTTCTCAAGTTTAGCAAGTGGAGAAGTCTTTTTCTCAAAGAATACAGTCTTTTGGGGCTCATAACTTGAATATGTAATTGTTGGCATTAGAGAAATAGTTACCTACTTCATTGATGTAACAGCCTCTTTGAAGACCTTTTCAATGGTATTAATGTCTCTGGGTGGGATCCTTCTTAGAAAATAGAATTTAATGAATCCATTGTTCCCAAATAGATCTAGATGATAGCCTCTTGTGGTATAGTGTAAGGAAACTCCATTCTTTGAAACATCCTATAGAAGCGATGATTAAACTATGAAATAGTCTTGTAGGGATCCCTCTTAATTGAGATGAATTGATGATGTAGGATAGATGGATAAATATAGACCTTGAATTATGCCAGAAACTTTCTCTCAAAAGAGTTCCAATCCCTTATTGATGCTCGTGGAAGATTGAAGTACCAATTGAATGTTGCTTCCCCCAAAAGTGTAAGGGAAAAGGTGACAAACCATGTCCATATGCTAAATCTAGTTTTGATTAAAAATTTCCTTAAAAAAATTAATATGATATTCTATTGTTTTTTATTCTCTATAGATGAACCGTGTGAAAACTTTTTAGGATTTTTGGGTAAGTCATGTAATGGACCAGTCAGGTTCAAATGTGAACTTGGGCACTGAAGAAAGCCATGTTGCATAATGATGGGAATTTATGAAGTAGAATTTAAAGTGGATGATGATGATCGAATTTTAATGTGAATGGGTGGAGCCTAAGTATCCCTTTATCATTGAGAGGATTGCAAAAATGACTAAGTTCTAGGAACTTGTGTGCACTATTTGAAGACCTTAAAGCTCGCTAAAATGGAGATGGTGGATTAGGATCTTCTAATTTCTATTTATTCTAGAAAAGCACACATCTAAAAAGAACATCTCTTTAAAAAAGTGTACTTGCACACCAACACACTTGCGCACCTGTGCACAGTGATACATTTGGAAAAAAATTTGAACTTCCAAAAACTATAGAATTTTCAAACAACTTGGTTTTTTGAGACAAATCATTTTTAGGCCCTCCATCTACTGCCACTTTTTTTGAGTTGTCATTTTGCATGATGCTAAATGACAAGAATCCTTTCAAACTCCTCTCTTGAAAAGCTAATCGAAAATCAACTCCTAGGTTTTGAGTGATCTTGCAGAAATATGCTCAATTGAAGATAAATATATTTGTTTATGAGAAGGCCTTTGCTAGTTCAAACCAATTTGGATAATCTATTTGATTAGTTTTTATTTGAAAAATCAACCATAAAAGAGATATATGTTTGGTACTTTTTGTTTTATGATGAATACAATTTATCGATGCAACTATGTGAATTCCTAATTTAACCAAGTATTATCAAAGAAAATAAGGTAATGCAAGATTAAAGAAAATAACTTGAAAGAGAAATTCCTAATGGACATAAACCATGGTAACAACACATCTGTGAGTTAAATCATCAAAAAGATCATGTAGGAAACCAATGAAATTAGGAGTAGCACTCCCTCAACTCTACTGATGCAATCGTCAATGGGAACTCAATAATAACCAAAAGATGTTTCACATTCATCAAATTACAAGGCCGCAGAAAGTGCACTCATGCAAAACAATAGGTACGATATGCAAGAACAATAGGTGATATTTTATCCAATTCATTATGTCAATGGAATTCATTTACATGAGGCAAACACTAGAACTAAAAGGTTGCACAATCATAACAACATAATAAAACCATTGGGCCCATTATTATTCATGAATGTGCATTCAAAAAAATAGCACAATCCAGCAAGAATAAGTACACTCGGAATGAGAGCACCAATAGCATATATTATTGCATCAAAATAAAAGCTTGGAGTACATATTACATCCATGTATTTATAAGAAATAATCTCCTCCTTTTGTGTTAGGGATGAGAACTCTTAAAATGCAAACTCATGCTAAAAAATAATAAAACAAATCTAATTATTTACAAACTGACTCTATAAATGGTGCTAAGCAGGTATCCACCCTTGTTTATATTCATTAATGGGTGCATGAGCCTTTACATAATACAAAAGAACAAAAGAATGAGAAGATAAGAAGAATGCAACTACAAGATGATCTAGGAGTCTCTGGAAGCTCAGCCTTCACTAGGCATTTCTGGGAGTTGAATTGTTGTCAAAATGTATTTTTGGTGCATGAAATTCTCTAAATTAGGAACTAGCAGTTAACTATTGGTGCATCTCTGAGAAAAGTGCACCTGCACACATGCCCACCTTGGTGATAGGATCCAAATATCCAAAAATTCTTCTAAGTGTCAAAACTTGATTTCCAACAGCTGGGTTTTCTTCCCTTTATACCAAAATGATGTGTGGGCATTTCCCTTTTAACTTTTGGATAGAAAAGATGATTTCTTGATGAGATAATGAGTTTAAAATTTCATACTTTACCCTCACTTACCTATGGAAATCATGAAGTGTGATCTTAGTTGCTACAAAAGACAAGGAAACCATGGTAATGTTCAAGACCTTGAGAGACCTCTAGATGTTTTAGATATGTGCACCTGGGCACCTTAAGAGACAATTCATTCACTAAATCTTCAAATTGTGCACATGTGCACCTTTAGGGAATTGTGTAAGGTGCTCAATTCACCAAAAAAATCAAAGTTCTTAGATTTGAAAATGATTTCTGGATTTTTCTCAAATGAGATTTTAGATCACTCTTGTGTACTTATTTTGATCTTTTTGATGATTTAGGTCTATTTGTGCACCTTGTGCACTTATGTAGTTTGCTCTTCAAAACTTGTAAAATTGTACACCTTCGCACATGCACACCTTCTAGAGTCCATCAACTTATGCATATCTCAAAATTACAATGCGCACCTACACACCTTCTAGAGAAAATTCATTCACCAAATCTTCAAATTATGCACTTGCACACATGCTCGCCTTTAGGGAATTGTGCAAGGTGCTCATTTCACGAAAAAATTGAAGTTCTTAGTTTTGAAAATGGTTTTTGTGTTTTTCTCAAACAAAGTTTAGGAGCACTCTAGTGTACTTATTTTGCCCTTTTTGATTATTTGTACCCTCTTTATAGCCCAACATTGGCATAGACTTGAACTCCTACTTTCTATCTAAAATCTCAAGGTGCCTATTTTGAAAATGCACATGCAATACCATGATAATTGTTTTTGTTATGGATGATGAGGATTCCATGATGACCTATACAAAAGATAAACATCAATATACTAGTGTTAAGGGTTTAAAAAAATGAGCTAGCTAACTGGACTCCTATCAGGGATAACTTTAAGAAGCCCCTCCCAAAAAAAAAGCCTAAAATGCTAGCGAATCCAACATCTTGGGAGCAGAAAAATTTTAATATCAAGGGCAATTTTTTGTTCCATATAGGGAAATAAAAAATTATATGTTGGCGATTTGTTTCTTGCCCTAGCAAAAATCATTTTAAATGTGGTGAATTAATATTTTTTTTCACTAACGGATATATAAATGATGGCTATTTTTTCCCTTGACAAAAATTAATTAATAATGTCATAGGAAAATTACTTGTTTTGTAGGAAAATGAATAATAATGGTCTTGGCTAATCTTTAGTGGTAAACTGAAAATTGTTTAATCTGAAAGCGAAATTTGCACATGTATTGGTTAGTGACTATACTGACTGCTGAGTAGTCACTTTCAAGTTTCAACTTGTGTACTATCTTAGGTGTGTTATTAATAATGTCATAACATCATTACATCAGTGTCACAATTACCGAGTCGACTATCATCATTTTTACTATGTTAATAGTAAATACAATAGTTTTATTGACCGTTGATTAGTTAGAGATCAACGATAGTAGATGCATCTCAAGGCCACTCGCTTGAAAAGACTTGGAGTCGCACGTAATTTTTTGGAATGGAGACACATGGAAAAGTTTACATGAAAATCATTAATCATGTCAAGCACTATTGACTGTCTGACATTAATGTCAGCACATTTTGGTGTTTCACACACTTGAAAATTAATAGGAATATGAAAAAATAAGATATGGAAGATCGTGAATGCCACATCGCCAAAGAATTAGATGCAACTGCAGTCTGCCATTAAATAGGCTCTTCAATTCCTCTTTCAATATCATTTCTCATATTCTAATTTCTTCAATCTGAATTTGGTTTGTAGTTGCACTTTGTAGAGTTTTCAGTTTTTTGAATCGTAGTCATGGATACGCCAATTTGCCTGAAATGCACAAATATGGCTCTGCAAAAGCCCTTTCTAGGCAAGATTCCTAGTGATGTCCTTGCCATGGTTTGCAAGGTAGATGGTTGAATTCCTTTTATCCACCATGCTATATGCATGGTACTCAGCCATGAATTCTTGAGAAATGATAAGAGGTACCGTGTGTCCACAGATATTACCTCTCGCTTCCTCGTGTGTCTTCTTGACCTTGGAGGTAGGAAAATAAACATGTTGATGCTTCTACGTAACCTTTTTAAGGAAACATTTTTAGAAAATGATGTCAAAATTATTGTATTGGTCGAGTAGGTACCGGGGCCAGGTATTGGCATCCCTTTTGCAGATGTAGCAGACAAGTGTTGGGAGGAAGGCATAGGGTGCATTATACATAAGCATCCTTTCTTGTTCGGCATGAACGAATGACAACTGACTTGCTATCGAAAGTGGGCGTGGCTCGAAAGGGATTTTCTACAGAAATGGTTGTTGCTGGATGACAACATCAGCGAGACAGACTTCACATGGCTAGACGAGTTCAGTGACATCATCTTCTCCAATAGATTCCTCATGGACAGAATTGAAGACCTTTCTGATTAAAGGCTTCAATCCCTCGGCCCCTCAGCCCGCTCATGATTCTAGCCTCCCTGATTCCCTAGTTCCCTATTTAGTGTTCCCTATTCCCTTGGCCCTTTAGGGCAAAAAAATGTTTTGATTAGGGTAAAAGTTTTTCAAAAAAATGTTTTCAAGATATCTGTATTTTTCTTTTGATTGGGCCTTGCCCTTTTTGTAAATTACGAAATAGTAAAACCAACTTTATTAGTGATTTAATCATCTATTTTGAATATGTAAGCTATGAATTAGTATTATGTACATTGTACAGTCTAAAATATTATCAATGAAAATAATAGTTTTTGGCTTCTCAAATCATTATTCTTCTTAGTCTACGACTTTGTAAGTTTGTTTTTGGCATCTTGTTTCTCCAATTTTGCACTGTTGAAATGTTACTGTTAGTCTACTACTTGGTTTAAAATAGTGAACTGTTAATAATTAACTATTTTCCTTTAATCTGATTGGTTAAAAGTTAACAAATGGAGCTTAAAGGAAAACTAAAGATTAATAGATTATAACCTTAACAAAGTTAAATATAATTTTGATAATTTATGTGTCAAATTTTTATTTCATACCTATCTTGTCACCTATTCCTAACTTTTTTTTCATTATGAAATTTTTTAAATGATGAAGAATAGTTTATAAACAATTATCACAATTTTTAATATATGTTAAATTTTAATAATTTATAGATATTATAACTATATTATATTTTAATTTTGAAACTAAATAATAAATATGAATAAAAATAGAGCATTTGCAATTATATTTTTAACTTGTAATTATAACCATATCATATACATATAATATAATTATTTATACTATAATATAATATAATATAATTATAATTTATAACCATGCATATAATATTTATATATAATAATAATAATAATAATAATAATAATAATGAGTATGACCATCGAGTCATTGATGTGTCACAATTCTAGATGAATTTGGGCAGATGGGAAAAGATTCATCAAATCGGCCTGAAATTCCTCCCAAGCCGTCGATGACTCGATGGTCATACTCATTATTATTATTATTATATTATATGGTTTAGGGTTTAGGGTTTAGGGTTTCTCCATGTGTCATGATTCCAGATGAATCTGGGCAGATGGGAAAAGATTCTCCAAATCGGCCCAAAATTCCTCCCAGACCGTCAATGACTCGATGGTCATTATTATTATTATATTATATAAATATTATATGGTTTAGAGTTTAAGGTTTAGGGTTTAGGGTTTCTCCCAGGCCGTCGATCTATCAAATTGAGTCTCAGATGGTCATTATATATTTTATTAAATTTATTATTATTATTATGTTATATTATATTATTATATTATACTACATGGTTATATTTATATTTTATTATATGATTATGATTATATCATATGGCTATAATTATATTATATTATATTATAGTATAAATAATTATAGTATATGTTCTATTATATAATAAATAATTATAAATAATATTATTTTTATTTTTATAATAATTATAAATAATATTATTTTTATTTTTATAATAATAATAAATCTTAAATGATTACATAATATAAGTAATATTATTTTTAATTGAATGCCAAAAAACATATTATAATTTATAAAAAAATAGATTGTTAAAATATAAAATATAAACCAATGCACTTACATTAAAAAAAATTAAAAATATTTAACAACAATAATAATTTAATAATTTAATTAAAAATAATAGAACATATGATATAATTATGTATACTATAATATAATATAATATAATTACAACCATATGATTTGATATAATCATAACCATATAATATAATATAATTATAACCATATAATATTTATATAATATATTAATAATAATAATAATAATGACCATCGAGTCATCGACGACCCGGGATGAATTTTGGGCCGATTTGGAGAATCTTTTCCCATCTGCCCAAATTCATCCAGAATCATGACATGTGTCACGATTCTAGGTGAATCTGGGTAGATGGGAAAAGATTCCTCAAATCGGCCCAAAATTCATCTCAGGTCATTGATCTATTAGATTGAGTCTGAGATGGTCATTATATATTTTAGTAAATTTATTATTATTATTATATTATATTATATTACATGGTTATATTTATATTTTATTATATGGTTATGATTATATCATATGGCTATAATTATATTATATTATATTATAGTATAAATAATTATATTATATGTTCTATTATAAAATAAATAATTATAAATAAAAATAACATTATTTTTATAATAATAATAAATCTAAAATGATTACATAATATAAGTAATATTATTTTTAATCGAATACCAAAAAATATATTATAATTTATTAAAAAAAAAAAATTATTAAAATATAGAATATAAACCAATGCTCCTACATTAAAAAAAATTAAAATATTTAACAACAATAATAATTTTATAATTTAATTAAAAATAATAGAACATATGATATAATTATTTATACTATAATATAATATAATATAATTACAACCATATGATATAATCATAACCATATAATATAATATAATTATAACCATATAATATTTATATAATATAATAATAATAATAATGACCATCGAGTCATCGACGGCCCGGGATGAATCTCGATCTATCAGATTGAGATGGTCATTATTATTATCATTATATTATATTATTTAATATAATATTATATAAATAATATTAAATAATATAATATAATAACAATAATAAATTTAATAAGCATTTGATAGTCTATAGATCAATGACCCGAGATGAATTTTGAGCCGATTTGGGGAATGCTTTCCCATCTGCCAAGATTCATCCAGAATCATGACACGTGTAACTTATGTACATCACTACATTATTTAATATTGACTTTGAGTCTTGAGAATTTATTACGGTTAGATGTACATTGTACATAAAAGTTAAAACCATTAATTACTTATTACTTTCGTTTTAACTATTAAACTTCAAGTATTACCTTTTTAGAGTATGAAGTTGAGAGTTCTGGAACTATAAGACAAGAGTCCAATACAATAGTCATAGGGTTTTCAAATTTTTAATTTTCAAAGACTGGTAGAATTCCATTTTGTGTTCTGATTTCTGAAGACTGAAAGTGTGATTCATGAAACTTGGGTATCAGATGACAACACCAATTATCCAATCTCAATTCCAGCTATTTAATTTTTTTCAAAAAAATTCCATTGCAATTTGTAGCAATAGAAATCTTAATTTTAATTTCCTTAGGTTTACACTTTACAATTATTTTGAATAGGGTTTGAAGTCTAATAACCAGTAGCAGCCAGGCATGGGCAAAACAAATTCAAAAACCTCCCAAACGAGTGCACCCATAAAGGAAAAGAACACCATTATACAACTCAAACAAGTGCTACAAACCCCAGGTTTCACCGATGAATGTCATGATATTTTTTATCATGTTATCCATGGAAATTCTAGAATCATGGCAATTAGACATTCATTGTTTAGTAAGTGGAAAGATCCCCAAAAGGGGAGAATTTATTACAAATATAACAGTAGTATTGGTGCATATACAAATAAACTAGCTACTCTGGTTACTGGATTAGCAAACCTCGCTATACCCAAAGTATTCCCTTGCCCTGAAATTGTAATGCCATGCACTCAAAATTATGATGAAAATAGAAAGGCAATTGTAAACCAAAACACTTAGGAGGAAATTTTATCAATAACCAAGAGTGAATTTTTCACTCTGTTAGACCTAGGGTTAGGGTTTAGAACAAAAAGCTCTAAGGAGCGCATTGACTTGGATAAACTAGCTCAAGCTCATGACAAGTTGGAAAGAAGTTTTCAAGATTCATATATTAAGGGTTTAATACCCTCAGAGTCCACTACTAGTGTTACTATTACACAGGACAAAGACCATAAGCCTCCTTATCAGTATGATATTTTTGTGCCATGGGTTCATAATACTATTTCTTTGTTATCATTTTGCCTAGGATTGGATAGTAACAAGGAAGTGGGGGCCAGTGTTCTTGAAATGATTTATACTATCCATTGTCGAGGTCAGTCAGTTGATAATGTAGCAATAAGATATGTTTTTTTTCAGTACATTGTTGAATCTATGCAACAACAATTACTAATGATTAAACAAATTACAACTATAGGAAAGACGAAGACATTTAGGTTCACAAGTTACTTGTGCTACCTTCTTTTAGCAAAGCATCACCCAATATTTGAAACAGAGAACAACAAGCTTGATATTGAGGTCTATAAGTTTGATGAGAAAACCCAGAAGAAATCAGAGACACCAAGTCCAATATATGAGTGGACACATAAGATGAGGATGACTACTAACAATAAAAACTACAACCATTTTGTAGACTTCTTTTTGGCACCTATTTACCAAAAAATCACAGGCACTACAATGCATAGATTTCATATGTCTTGTAAAGCTTGCATTGAATTGGGAAGTCAGATTCAATTGGCTGACTAGTTCTTCATGGAAGAGTACACTATCTTAAGGTTTTACAGTTCAGTGGTTGAACCCTACAAACTTCCAATGCATGTTACAGAAAGGGTTTTTGCACTAGAATATGTAAGGTAGATAGAGAGCATAGATGAACTTTTCAATGGACAACAAAAGACAATGATATTTCTTTCCTTGTCTTTTGCAATTGGAGACCTCGCATTTGAGAGAAAGGCTTTCAAAGTGGCAAATGAATTGGTAACTTTTTTTGGCTTTCATTTTGTTAGTCACTAGAATTATGATCCACTGAGCATAATAAAAACAAGACTTATTGCCAATGGGAACTCTATGAGAAAATATCAACACCAGGAGATGTCATTGGTAGAAAAGTTAAAAAACAAGGATTCGTGGGATGAGGTTAAGAAAGAGATGGAGAAACATGTAGCAGAGAATAATATTTCAATGCAACAACTGTCATCCCAAATTACGACATTGCACATATCAGAGTCACACAAATCAGGGCCTCTGACATACTTAAATTTCTACAAGAAAGCATCTGAACCTTCTAAGAAGTCTATGCCAAAAGCAATCAAAGAGGCATGCATATCTAAAATGTGGTGACAAACCAAGATAACTGAGTTTTGGAAAATGAGGCAAAATTTGGGTGAACCAAAGACATCAACAAATTTTGATAAAATTGATGAGGATGACCTTTTTAGCACTTATTGGGATAAAGAGAATCCAACTATACTATATCAACTTGACAATTGCAGTGACAGTGATATTCAAAGACAGGAGGACCTCCAGTCTGATGCTGACATTCAAGGTATTCAAGATTCTGGGTCAACCAGGGGTAGAGATATTATTAAACTTCAAATGAGTGATTCTACTAAATAAACGTATGGTAAAGGAGCAACTATGATACAAAAAATGGGTTATGCAGGTATAGGGCCCATTGGTGCAAGTGGTGATGGGATTTGGAATCCAGTTCCACTACCAGACCCACCCAAAAGAGGAAGTAAACCAATCATTGGAAGCTCCGAGATTGAAGATGATTCATCTAAAAAGGGAAAAAAACATTATACTTCTACTTTCGAAGGTCATCCCAACACATCATTTGTTAAATCTTCAAATCCAATTGTAGTTGATCCCACTGGCACTGGCACTGACATTGGCACTAGCATGGATGAACCTTGTGCAAAAAAGAGAAAAAACTTATGAAAATTACACCTCAAGAAATGTTAGCAATTACTTCAGCAATGTATGCACCAGTGGCTTTTGTACAAAACCCTGAAAATAGTCGTAAAACGACAGGATTTGGAATGGGCCATCTTCAGTATGTTGGCAATCCTCAAAATACAATTGTAGGTTGAGTAAGTTTAGCTGGAGATGGAGGAGCATCAGCATTCAATGATATAGTTGATAATTCACCTTTCAAACACTCAATTGTGTCAGAAAACCCGGATTTTAGTTTGAATGAGTTTGCATCAAAGTTTGAACAGACAAGCGAAAGAAATAGGCAAATTATGAAGACTTTGAAAAGTGATGCAGTTGTCGAATGTCAAGGATCTACTAATAGAATATTTCCAACATATGATCTAAACAATGAAATGATGAACTTCATAGCCTTTATGACCCTGGGTAGAGATAATAATCCACCACAAAATGTAATAAATCGTAATGATATACAAGTTACCAGTCTTCAAATGGATTTGTCAAAAGTGAAAAATATTGACAAAATCAATATATCAAAAGAGAGCAACAGAATGGTCTACTCTACACTTCTGAAAGTGGAGATGAAAAACAAAAGGCTTACAAAAAAAATGGAAAAGTTATAGGCAGACCTTGATAATGTGAAGGCGAAGGAGAAAGCAGCAGACAATAGGTTCAAAGAATTGCAAAACAGGATAAAGAAATCTTCTCCTACCGAGGCAATTGTCTAGCAAGAAAAGATGAATGAACAAGTGCAATATTTAACAAAAGAATTGGATGAGTACCAAAACAGGCTTAAGAATGAACAAGCATCTACTACACAGTTGTTCAAGTCTATAGAGAGTAGTACATAGGTCATCAATCAATTTAAAACTGAGTTGGAATCTATTGCCAAGGAAAATAAAATTTTGAAGGATGAATGGGAGAAGGAAAAGAAAAAAGTAGAGTCTAGGGAAAGTATGATTTTTAATTTGCAAAAAGAATTGGGGAATGATAAGAAAAAAGAGGAGTCTACTGCAGACACAATCCACAATTTGAATAACCAATTGGAGAATATGAAATAAAAAGAGTTGACAACTGCAAAAACTATCAGTGATTTGAAGGAGGAATTGGAGAATGCAAAGAAAACAGAGTCTAGTGTTACTGCAAGCACTAACACAGTCCACAAATTGAGGAGGGAATTGGAGAATGCAAAGAAAAAAGAGGAGTCAGCTGCAAAGCAAAACCTTGATTTGAGAAAGGAATTGGAGAACACAAAGAAAGAGGATTCTACTCAAAGTCTTCATGATTTGAAGAAGGAATTGGACAGTGTGAAGAAGAAGGAGGAGTCCACTTCAAAGACAATCCATGATTTGAAAAGGGAACTCGAGGAAAACAAGAAAAAAGAGGTAAGTACTGCAAATAAAATCCAAGATCTGAAGAAGAAATTGGAGGATGAGAGGAAGACAGCAACTGATTGGCAAAGGCAACTAGAGGAAATGCAGAAAAAGAGTGAAAACGAGATGTCTGAAATGAAGAAAAAGGTGGAGAATGTAATGGCAGAAAATAGAATGACCTCTTCCGAAGACCATCATGTGAAGGATACTATAATAAACACAGTTAAGCTTATCAAACAATAAATTTGGGACAAAATAATGACGATCAGTGATGGTTTGGTTGAATGGCCTGATTTAAATAGCAATCTTAGAGTTGTCTTTGAAAATGTAAAAATTGATTTTCAGGCTAAAAGACAAATCTTCACCAATTCCTTAAAAGATCTTTCTGACCAAGTTCTCAATAAACTAAAGAGATCTAGTCATAGGGATTTTGCAAACCATGGAATAAAAAATCACTTGGATGCCTATGTAATGGCCATTAATGTCTCTCAACATTGTGAAGAATTAACACAAATTGGTGAATTGCTTAATTCTGCTTCCAAAAAGTTGATGAAGATGAATAACACTATAGTGAACTTGTTGAATGTTGGATTACCAAATCTACCTAACTCAAAAAGCACATTCATTGGAAATGAAAATTACATGAAAAATTTGCAGGGCAGGATGAATTCTGATTTAAGGGAATTGCCTGAGGAATTCACTCCAGAGGGAATTGCAAGTTGCATCAAACCACTATCAACAATGAGTGATGCTATAGATAGATTCCTCCTATCATATGATTCTATCTCTCAGAAGTATTTTTTGTTAAGAAGACTACAACTAATTAGCTACAACCTCAAAAAAATGGGGCTTCCAAATGATGTAGAATGGACCTCCCTAAAGAAATTCAGTGAAGCTGGGTCATCTTCTCAAACTATTATTGTTGCTATCAGTGGCAGTCATAGCTGATAGCACTAAGTAGTAACATTGTAACAACTTAGTAAGTGATAGAACTATAATCATTTTGTTACTTGTTGCTCTTTAATTTCAAATTTTGGATTTAATTTCAACTTTGTTTAATGTTAATTGTTACAGGAATCAAGAGCCAACATATTAGGATAGTTGGGAAGCCAAGCACTAGCATACTATGGCATATCAAGAATCAAGAGCCAGCATATCTGATCATACGTAAAATTACAAACTGACCTATAGCTATTGTTGCTCCCTTGTATCTACAAAAAGGAATTCACGGTCATTGCAATTTGACATTGAGTCATTTGCAAAGGGTTGTAATTGTTTGTAATTGATAATCGTTAAATGTATTATGTTACAGGCTGAGTTGTAATTATAAATTATAATACTTTTGTTTTTAAATGGAGCTTATTCTGTTAAATGCATTATGTTACAATTTCTTAAAGAAACTAGAATCAATGAAAATATCAACATGTTAAAAAAATAGAATCAATGAAAATCTCCACATGTAAGTACTATGTTTGTAACATCAACATGTTCAAACTTCAAAAATAAATAAATAAAATTAAGCATCTATAAAGGGATAGTGAATGAAGGCTATAAATTAACTTCTACAAACATGTTACATAATTAATTAGTACGTAGAGTCTTAGATCAGAGCTACTAGCCTACTACTTGACTCATGCAAAAGGTTGAGAAGCTGCTATAGTTGCCATTCTGCCTAGACCAGCTCAGCATCACTATCATCAGAATCCTCTTCATTTATTGCATATAACATTTCATTGTTTATTTTGTTTTCTTCAGATTCACTGTCAGTGTTAGACTCACTATCCATGCCAAATTCAACATCATCTTCATTGCTTTGACTTTCAATATCATGATATGAACCACTGCCACCGCCACTACCACTGCCATTTGTGTTTGAAATTTTGGCAATCCCTCTTCTTTGACATTGGTTTCTCCAAATGTTGACAGCCTTGTCATAAGGGAAACTTTCTACCTCATACCTAGAATTATAGAGCCTTAGACAATTATCCAAATTTTTGTCTAATTTGTTTCTAACCTTTGACTTAAGGAAGCCCAAAGTACTAAAAACTCTCTCATCCTCCACTGAACCCAATATCATTGTCAAACATAAATTGGTAAGCTTGAAATATTCAAGTATTGCCTCTCTCAACTGATTGCTCTCACCAGGGTTTTTCAAAATCTTTGTTACTACTCCCTCTTCATTTGGGTTCTCCATAACAGCATATTGTTCCCTCATTATGTTTGCAAAAGAGTATGATTGATCTCTCACTCGAGTTTCATCTAAAATTTCATTTATGGTGACTCCATTGATTACTTTAGGTGTGCAAAAATGTTGAATCAGAGTCGTCATCCTTCTTCAAAAATTAGTTGGACTGTTTAGAGACCAATATTGCAAAAAAACAATTGACATTGCTTAAAGCAGTTCCTCTGGAGGGAATCTGAATCTGATTTATGATGACATATTGTAGCAAACTTGCTTGATAGAGTCAAGCACAGAGTCTTTGATCTTCTTGAAGGCTTCACTTGTAACACGTGAAAGTAGCTTCTCTGGTTCTGATTCAACTTCGCTTCCTACTTCATTGGGGTTGGAGTTGGGGTTGACATGGGCATAGTACTACATTGGTATGTCAACTCCACGTACCCTAGAATATACCTCATCATTTGCACCAATATGTAAAAAGTTCCCAGGATTGTTCAAATCTAAGATTTCTAACCACTTTGCAAACTTTGTTTCATCTAATGGTAATAATCGGTACAGAGTATCCAGGCTACTACATGTCATTTTACGCAGCTTATTATATTCTGCAATGTACATAGCTCTTTGTTGAACCTTTTTTATAATATTTCTCATGTCCTATAGCATGGGGAGAATAGCTGCTAAAGTTAAGAGTACCTTAACATTAGTTAGGCTTGAATATAGCTGAGGGAATCTATCTCGCACAGAGTGGATTAGTCCAAGCGATGATGGGTATTCAGACATTACTCAATGCAGCAGTCCATCCAAAGAGATCCATCTAGTATCATTGTCTTTAAGAAGCTTCCTCCCATCAGTAAGTCCTGTAGCAAAGTGTTGAAATTCCCAGACTCATTTTGGACTTCGATAGAAGTATTGGTAAATCTCTTTGATGAGAGATTCCACTTTACTTACACAACCAAAATTGCTGACAATTCTAAAAGCTAGATTCATTTGATGGGCCATGCAATGAATGGTAATAGCGTAGGGTGCCAAATCATTATTGATCTTTTTTCAAAGACCGCCTTTATGACCTTGCATAACCGAAGCACCATCTGCTCCAATACACACCAACTTTTTGGCAATCTCCATGCTATCCAAACCTCTAGATTCAATTAGAGTAGTCTTTAATAATTCATATAAGTTTTCAGCTATCGCACTATGATTCAATTTAGCAACAAATAGTAGAAATGGTTGATGACAAAGATTGTTTATAGTATAAACATGCATGCACACCCAAGAAGTATTATCAATTTTTGTAACTTCATCTTGAGACAATGCAATGAAATCTGAGTTTTTTATAGATTCCTTCATATCTTCTATTTCAACCTGTGCAAGACATTTAGCCCATTCCCACTCACTGTTTACTGACTAATGACTATTAGGATAGTTTCAAGTTTTCAAAAAATGCAATAATGCAGTCATTGTAGGGTAGTCTGTCATAGGGAATCCTCTACTCAATATATAAAAGACCACACCTAATTGAACTACTTTTCTCATATTTTGCACTTCTGTTGCTTTCCCAATGAAATCTTCAATGGAACCTTTTACTGCAGAATGCATCTCCTGTATTTGCTGGTGTAACTCGTATATTTCAGCATTCCTAATATGCAGATAGTTCTCCTTTGTTTTCTAAGTTAGCACAGATTTTTTGACTCCATCTATAATTTCCTTCTTGTAAACTTTACCGACATGCTTTTCTATGGTATCAATTTTAATATGCAGCCTCTTCTCCTTCTTTGTTATCTCTGTGCAAATCTTACATCTACATTCTATAGGAGGCTCACCATCATTTGGATTAGGCACTTTTTCACCCATTCTAACTGAAAATTCCTTTTGGACATATCCCAGCGAGATCGATCTTTCTTCGATTCTAGTTTTCTTTTCCCCTTTTGTGCATGAACCTGATTTATGAAAACAATTTTGGTTTTCTCAACCAACTAGTCCAGGACTAACTCCAACTCTATAATCTCAGTTTGTGACTCCCTACTCGGGGGAAGTTCCTGTAGATCTTGTTCAAGTTCGTCCTCGATTGAGATATCAGGTTCACCAACTTGAACTTCAATACTGTTTGAGGGTCCAACTTGTGATGAATCTCCTTTTTTAGTAACCACTAGAGATCTAACTTGTGAATCTTGTAGGTTGCCAACATTTTCACCACCAAAATATGCCACTATGGCTCTGTGTTTTGGTAATGGTGGCCTCTCTTGGATTTCAGGGATCTGACCCCTCTTGTTTGACATGGCAAACCGATAAAGGTTGCAAAAAAATATCAACTTAGTTTTTGAACAAAAGACTTAACTACTTTGACTACATATAATAACAATAATATGATTCATTCTCAAAAAAAGGGTACTACTACTACAGTACTACCCAATATAATTTGCAACCTACGGTACTACCCAATATAATTCGCAACCTAATACCTATAGGCTATCTTAGCATGTGAGATGTCCAGTCACCAGTGGACACTAGACAGTGAAACTAAAAAAATAACCAGGACCACTTATAAAATAATTTAAAAATCACTTGCCTTTTACAAAAACTAGGGTCCACGAGTCAATGGCCAATGCACTCAGCACTCTAAAAGTTTAGCAGCAATAAGAAATGCCAGTCTCCAGACCAAAAAATAGCGAATTGTGTAGAATAATAATTTCTTATAGTCCAATCTAGGTTGGCGAATTAGGCAGGATTAACAAGCGAGAATGTCAAATGCAGGTGAAATGCACCTTCTGATGCAAGCCTATAGTAGGAAATAGTTGGCTAAATGGGACGGGTGATCGACACACGTCGGTAAAATGGCTGGCAACACCCAACCCAAGGGAAAATTTATATGGTTGTAGTAATGGCAAAATAACATCCGCCAATAAGAAACAGCATGCAAAGGCTAGTAATATGTTTAAAATAAATGTATCCAAACTATATATCATATTAGCAATTGCACTAATATTTTTGACTAATCATGTGATAACTAATGGGCGGCCACCCCAGGTGTTGGACCCAAATATGATAAATATTCACCAAATGACGATTGCCCCATCAGATGGGATCACCAAAAGGTGAAGATTCGTCTCTAAAGTAATCCCTGACTCCTATACCCAAACTACAAAAATTCCACTCCTTTAGCTACCTTGGAAGATACCCTATTCTAATGAATGAGCTTCTATAAGCCAAAAAAAGGGGTTCCCCATTCCTGAAGTTCAAAATGGGGTGTATGTTGTGGAACCACAATAATTGTAAAACTTTAAAAAAAATTTGAAATAGTTTTTATAAAAGCATTTAAATAATTTTAATCAATAGTAATGACTTAACTTCTAAAATATTTTAATACCACCTAATGTATATACTTGTTTTTTAAAAAATCTGGTAGAGGAATGAGCTAGTAATCATACAAGACATATCTAGGTTTTTTCATCTTTTCTAGTAATCCCATTCAAATGGTTTCTTCTTGCAATATCCTTTGAAAAATAAGTGTCAATTAGTAACGAATGGTTGGCTTATTATATTCGACCAATGTTATTTACATTGAATGTTGGAAATTAATCATAATTTATTTTTATTTTGGTGAATGCAATTTTATTAGTGTTAATTTTTATTGGTGATTCAAATGTTATTTGTTTGTATCTATTTAAATATTTTATTATTATTATTATCTATTTAAATCTATTATTCTAAAAATAAGCTTATTATTAAATATTATAAGAAAATTTTCAATAATTAACAATATTAGTTCACAATATTAATATATAATAAAGAAAGGTAATAACATGAAATTAAGAAAAAATATAGCCAATTTTTTTTTTATTGATAAGAGGCATGTGCCCATTTTATTAATATCCAAAATATTTACAAACCATGTTCAAGTCCAGGCACTATGGGAAAAAAAGAATGGGGTAAAGAAAACCCTCGGTGTAGCCTAGGATCGAAATCATGTATACGTACAATTGCCTAAGTTAGAACTTGAAGAGAGCATCCCCTCTTTTATAAAAGATATTAGAGGGCATACCCCCTATTAAAATGTATTTAATATATGTTTACATGAATGAGTGGTTCCATTATTTGATGTTTTCATGAAATAATGATTACATTATTGATTGATGCCCAAGAGATTGGTAAGGTAGCACCCTTGACAGTTTGAAAATAAAGGAGCTAGTAAGCCTTTGTTTGCCTTCAAGTCCACCTATCAAATGAAAAAAAAACTACCAAATAGAGAATATTTCCAAAAAAGTGGGGTTAGAGTATAATAATCCTAAACATATTCATCAGTTTCCTAGGAAACCATAATGGAAATTCCATGCTCGAGAAAGCTACAGGGTGTTTTGCTTGCCAATGATCTATTGCTTGATCCAACATAAAAGAACAACCCTGGTTTAAGAATATTAAAGAAAAATAGAAGAATAGCTCAAAAAATGGGATTTATAGATTCCAAAAGTGGACTAAATGAAATGGACCTCACTATAATAAAAGAAGGTCCTACTTCCCTTAAAAACTACAAAATGGCATGTTCAATTGACCTTGCCTGCCCTCAAATAGGCAAATAGAGAACACAAGAAATAATGGCCTATCACATGATAAAGTACCTAATGCTAACCAAAGTATTGAGTACCAAACTAGAGTAGATGAGAATAATAAATTTTTAAGATTATGGCCTCAAAGGTTAAAGAGATTATTCTTCAAGGTCACAGTTTTGCTTCTTCAAGTTCACACTATGGAATTCTCAAACAATGTTCCGCTAGAAAATAAACCTTGTTAAAAAGTTAAAAATGAGCCAATAATGCTAACAGAGTTAAATACAAACCCAAGATTCAACCTTGGTTGAGCTAATTTAAAGAACCCATTTAATAAAAACACATTGTTAGCTTGACAACCGATTATAGCAAGTGGACTAAGTCACAAGAAAAAGTTCATATTAGGAAGCATTCTTCATGATTGTACTAATTAATCGAAGACTATGATTACTTACACAAACTAGCCATAGTGAGAAAAGTTCACCTTAGAGCTAAAAGTTAAATGATAATATTGAGATTTAATCAGGACTATAAATTATAAACTTTTTTTAAAAAGAAAAATTAAATCGAGAGTATTAGTCTTGAGCTTCAGCAAGCTCCACAAGTTGAGATAATCAAAAAAACAAAGATAGGTACTAGTCCACCCTAAAGGCCTCCTAAAGATCATCAACAACATCCCTGAGGGGACTATCCTATAGGATATCCTCATCACCAAAATAACACTCCAACCAATCATCTTCTAAGGGCTCTAAGATAGAGCAAAAGTGAATGAGGAAACATGGGTTCCTTTTGTAGGTGTCACTTTCAGCCCAGAAACTAGTTGAGTTCTCTATGAAGATGATTGGATAAGTGATGATAGTTTCCCCTCTAATTTATACCATATTATAGTTTTTCACTAATGGAATAATGATTTTTTCCCTGATACTTTGGAGAATGGTGTCTAGGTTACTAAGCAGAACATACTCAAACAACTCCCTACATAGATTGGCAATGAGGTCATGGTCAACATAGAAGTGATGAGAAAATAAAATAAACATAGAAATAATGTCCAAGTTAGAACAAAATCTATTAGGCCTATTTATGTATTAGGTCTCCAAACATCATAGGATGACTTGCCAGATGATCCAATTCTTAACCTTAACAATTTGCATAATTCTCTCTATTTTTTCAGGCCTATCAAAATTCATGAGCCAAGAGGAACAAGAAAGCTTGAATGGAGTATCCATGAAGAAAAGTGAGGTCATGAAAGCAACCCATCAAAATAAATAAGTGTAGGAATTTTTTCCACCCTATCTTCATAAATGCCTTAAAGGCTCTTGATTTTGTCATTGGGGAAATTGACCAAAAAGTACTACCAGTTTCAAGACTTAATAAAGATGGTACATAATGTAGGATGTAATTCTAGGTAAATATGCCACTAAAAGAAAGATGTGACAAGGAAGAGTAAATGCATGCCGACAAAAAGAAAATAAAACAACATAATTAGAGAGGGTGGAGAAAAGGGGAAGCCTAGGAGAAAATGAGAGAGCCATCCACCTACCTAGAAAGAACATTAATTAAAATTAAAAAATAGATTAATAGAGGATAAGGGACAAAGCCTAAGGTGGGAAGGGGTGAGGACAGAAGATAGTTTCCTCCTTTCTGTCAACTCCCTCATTAGCAAGTTTATCAACAAAACTATTACCCTCTTAGTATATATGGTTAATAGTAAAATTTTGGATGTTATTAGCTAGGTCTAAAGCCTTAGTTAAGAGGGAATTTAATCTCCATTTAGGCAATGGTTGGTTCCTAAATGCATTGACCACAATAGTCAAGTCCCCTTCTATTTCAACTTGGTTAAGATTTAATCTAGTGCATAACTATAACCATTCAATGAGGGCATTAGATTCCACTTCATTGTTGGAAGCTTTACCTATAGGTTTCAAACATTGGGCCAAATGCTTTCCTTCATGAATTTGTATAGAACATCTTATCCCAATAATTCTTAGGTTGCCCCTTGATGCTCCTTCAAAATTCAATTTAACCCAATTTTAGTTGGAGGGATCCATCTCCAAAGGGAACTTCTTATTTTTCTTTCCCCACTGCCTCTACCATAAAAATATGGTAGTTTGAGTCCTTGACACTTGTTTATCATTTTTTCATCCCAAATTGACAAGGATTTTGATGATCCATTAGAGTTTAAAATTTTACTCTTAAGAGTTTCTATGATAAGGGACTCAATTTTTAGGGTTATCTAACCCAAAGACATACTATAATCCTTAAAGATCCTTCTATTCCTTTCCTTCCACAATTTCCATAGAACTATAGAAGGGGAAATTATCTACAAACCATGGAAGATGTTGTCAAAATACAATTTTGGCCAATATCTTAAGAAGGGCCATCTTAAGGTTTAGTTTATTAGAGATTCAATACCAAACTTTAGATGAATAGGTTCAATTGAGAAGGATGTGGTTCCTAACTTCCTCAGTATCATAAGATAGAGAATAGCTTGGGGGTCCCTCAAAGCTAATTCTTTTAATTCTATCTATTGTCAAGATTCACTTTTGAAGGGCCAACCATGAGAAGGCCCCAAATTTTGGGAAACATAGGGGGTTCTAGCATAATGAATATGGAAATTCCACCTTAGGGTGATATTTTATATTGGTTATATAGTTATAGCCATTCTTGGTGTTATACTCTCTATTTTTGGAACCATCCCAAATTATGATTTTTTCCTGCTCCTGTAATGGTAATATCTCGTTCCTTTAAAATATTCAACATGATTGATTCTTTGTCTAAAGGGATATGGAAGGGAGATAATGATTTCCATTTCCATCCAAGTTTGGATTCCATATCCTTCTCTATATAATTGATTAAGAAATTCCCAATCCTATCTTCTAGAATGGTTCTAGTAGAGAGAATGGTAATGAGCTTGCTGATAATATGATAGCCACCACAAGAGTTTGTAAAGAATCTTATTTGATCTCCTTTCCCAATTTTGAAAGTAGCTTTATTAAGGATGACTGGCCCATAGGAAATCATGAAGTTCCATAGGTTAGACCCCCTTGAGGGGCTCTTAGATCTAAGAATGCTTAAGCGATTATTGGGAAGTAGATATTTGTTGACTAACATTCTAACCCATTTGAGGTGTGGATACTGAATCATTTTCCAAATCAACTTAGCTCCTAAAGCCATAGCTCGGTCCTTCAGATTCTTAATGTCAAAGCCTCCTTCTTTCTTAGATTGAAAAAACTTTTTCCCATGCAAGGAGAGAAATTTTATTTTATCATCTAATACCTACCATAAGTAATTTTTTAAAATTATATTAAGGTCATCTTTGGTCTTGGTCGGTAACTCTAGCACTGATAATTGATAAATTGGTATACTAGACAAAATTGACTTAGGCAGAGTAATTCTAGCAGTAAGGGATAGATACTTCCCATTCCATGATTGAATGCTAGATCTAAGCTTACTAAGGAGGGCTTCCCAATTGGATGCCTTTTTTCTAACCTAATTCTAGGAAAACGCCCACATCTTCACAAGGCAAGGAACCTTTCTTAATATTCATGATCTTACTAATGTTTTGTTCCTAGGTAGAAGAAGTGTTGAAAAAGAAGATATCATATTTGGATAGGTTAATATCTTGGCCTGAGTCATTCTTATAAGAGCTAAGGGTCCTTTTTTTAAGGCCTTTGCTTCTTTATAGCTCGCTTCCCCATATAACATGGTATCATCTACAAATTGTTGATGGTTGGTTTCCTCTTCTTCCTATGATATCTAAATTTCTTTAAGGGAATGGTTGTGTTTTACATTACTTAAGGCTCATCCTAAAGCCTTAGACATAATAATGAAGAGAGAAGGGGATATGGGGTCTCCTTGTCTTAATCCTCGAGATGAGGAAAAGAAACCCTCAAGAGAACCATTGACCAAGATTTAATAAAATGGGAGTTGAGATACATTCATAGGGAATATTTATCCATAATTTAGAGAACACAAAGGTCTAAAGACATTTGCAGAGGAATCTCCAATTGAATTTATCATAGGATTTATTGATGTCTAATTTGATCATTATGCTAGGGGCTCTGTTAAAGCCAAATGAATGGATTTCTTCTTGTGCAATAATAATTTCATCATAGATAGATCTACCAGGGACAAAGCTCATTTATTCCTCATAAGCATTAAGAGGAGATTAGTCAAGCGATTGGCTAGAGTTTAAGATAATAACTTATATAGGGTGTTGTACAAGGCAATAGGCCAAAATTCCTTGAAACTAACTGCATAATCAAATTTCAAAATTAAAGAAAGGAAAGTTTGATTAACCTCTTTAAGGAGTCCACCTAAATTTTTGCAACTTTCTAGGGTGTTTGTTATTTATCTCACATGAAGTACCAACATTTTTTAAAGAAACATGTAGGGAAGCCATCCGGCCTTGCAGATTTGTCAAGGGCCATTTGAAAAAGAGTTGTTACCTATTCGTTTGATATTTTCTGTAGTAATAATGTATTTTTTCTTTGGTAATTATTTTATGAATATTATTAAGCAGAGCATTTTGAGAATGATATTGCCTCGCGAGTGATATCAATAATTTTTTCCACTATGTTGTTATATTTATTGTTTATTTTCATTATTATATTGACAACTCTTCTTTTTTTGGTTATGTTATGAAAGAATTTGATATTTTTGTCACCCTCACTTAGCCATGTTTCACGGGATTTTTGTTTCCAGTATACTTCTTCTCTAGGAAAAATATCTTCCATTTTCAATCTTAAGTTTTTTTCCTTAATATATAAATCCTCATCCATGCCTCTTTTAATAAATTTTTATTAATACATGCTAGGTTTGCTTCAATGTCCCTTTTGGAGTCAAAAATATTCCCAAAGTGGGTTTGGTTCTAGTGGATAAGGTTATGTTTTATTATTTTTAGCTTCTAGACAACCTTGTATAGTCTTGACCCCTCTACTTTGGCCTTAACCCACCAATGATCAAAGGTTGGAATCAAGGAACTATCCTTCAACCACATTAATTCAAATTTAAATGGTTTTCTAATAGGTGTTTCTTCAGTCTCTATTGATAGGAAGATCGAGTAAAAGCTAGATCTTGAGAAGGGTAGGGTCTCTAATATCATAACAGAAGAGGTAGGTTTCTTGAGATCATAAATATATCAAGTCTCTCTATCACCTAACTAAAGCCTTGTCTTCTATTATTCTAGGTGAAGAAGTTGACTTTGGATTTAATGTCTAGCAGTGCAAATCTATGCATCCAATTATTAAATTCGAGTGATGTTTCAAATAATTTTGAAAGGCCCACACTTTTTTCTAAAGGAGATGTGATAGAATTGAAATCTCCTCCCAAAATACATGGGGGAATTGAGGATTTTAGAGAGAGGTCAAGTTCAAGATAGAGGAATCTTTTGTCTCCTATTGGAGTTGGACCATACACATTGAAGAGACTAAACTAAAGACCTTGAACTCTTACATGGGCTAATAGCCAATCCTTTCCCTTCTCAGAGGAGTGATAATAGTTGACTAAGGGTTCCATATTAAACTCAACCCTCCAAAGGCCATTGTGGTAGGGCTCCTAAATATTTTTCTTAGACCTTTTTTTCTCCTGAAGAGATTGAGCTCATCTTAATTCATTTGTATTTCTTGTATCCTGATAATATCAAGTTTATATTGGGTAAGGCAATACTTTAATAAGCATTTCATGCTATGGGTGTTTAAGCCCCTAACATTCCATTTAGTGATCTTCATTTTCCCATGGGAAGGTATCCCCCTTCCTTGCATCAAATAGTGTGGTAAGTTTCATTAGAGGGGTAGTATTCCTTTTCTCTATATTCTCACCAGGACCCCTATTCTCTGAAAAAAGCTATGTAAGGCATGCATTCATATCTTCCACATAGAAGGATGTGTTATCCAAGATAATAAAGTCTCTTGCACTAGGATTAAAGTAAATGTTCAATAATGTCTAAGGAAAAGTATCTTCCAATGTGATCCTAGACTTCTTAGGATCCACAAGTTCATCCAAGGGAGCCATAGTGGTAGAGTGTGTAGGTTGAGTATCGGGGTGGGAGGGAGAGTTGATAAGGGGTTCCTCTATTAGACTTGGATGACTAATTTTTTCTAGAATTTGCCAAATAAATTAATCTTTTGAAGTGGCACATTAAGGTTTTCCTCAAATGGGAGCCATCACAAACATCCTTCATAAGTACCCAAGAAAATTTTGGGGGACGTGTAATATATGGAGTGGTTTGTAATAATTCTCATGGGTTTCAAAGATGTTTCCCCAACCTTAAGATCAACTAATATTTTGACATATGTGGATGCCACATAATTTTCTATCAAACCTCTAAATCCCCCAAGGGAATCTCCAATCTGACGAAGAATACTTTCTTCAATAAGTTAGATAGGGAATTTTCTAAAGGAAACCCATTTCAGAATAATTTGAGAAATTAGGGTTTGAGGATTAAAATTTGGTCTCCATTCAAAGAATTTAGCATATTGACCTTCTAAAAGAATAGATTTCCATATAGAAGATTATTTTTTAGATTAATATTTTTGCATTTAATAAAGAGAGTGTTATTGAGTAGGCTAGTAATACTTGCTTGGTCTTCTAGAACTGATATCATTCAAACAAAAAATTGAGTTGGAAGAGAGTTATTTCCACTCTATTTTGAAAAGATATCTTGAGAATTTTAGAGATGCCACATCCCATCCAAATGATAGTTGCTAATAATCAAGGTCTAGAGATCTATTGGGGATAAACTTGTGTTTGATTGTTGCAGGAGTTTTTGATGCCCTACTAGGAGTTTATTCAAATTTGGAACCCTAGAGGCTCTGAATTCTCGATAATGATGAGTATTTGTGAGAGAAATATTGTTTTCCCCACAAGAAAGTGGAATGGAATTATCTACAATTCCTACTGAAGGGATTTGGGTGGAAATTACCAATAGTTTCTCATTTCTTTCTAATCCTTGCCTTGGATCCAAGAGGTTTCTCTATTCAAGAGCTACGAAATTACCAATTTTATGTCATTTAGAGGGATAGTGATTCAGATAGCTTGAACCCTAGCCACTTTCGTTGAAGTAGGATTATCCCATTCCAAAGTAGAGAAAGAGTAACAGGTGGAGATTTCTACCTACACATTTAGAAATTTATCCACGAGAAATGGAGAAGAATTGATATCACCTTGAGGAGCTGAACAAGTATAAGAGTTTGAGTAGTTAACCAACTGCTTTCCCTGCCATTTGTGGAAGGCCATCGACCTAGTATTTTGCTTGCTCATTTTTGCATCTTCACTCTTTTTTTATTTCTTTTTTTAAATTAATATTTAATATTATTATTATATCAAGTTTAATATTTTATCTCTATATATTTTTGCATACATTTTTTTTAAAAATCTTCATGAGTTCTTAGAAGTATTTTCCTTACATATGCTTTTGCACTTTCCATATCTTTAAATCATATTTGTCTTGAAATAATTATATGATTCATTTTGGAAACTAATACATTTTAATAAATTGAAAGTATAGAATAGTTAGAGCATGGAAACCCATTATTATGAAGAATAATCAATCTATATAAGTGATTCTAAAAGGAAAGGAATGAGGACACTTAATACTATAGTTTGATTCTACACCAATCAATCGCATTTATTTCAAATATTTTGAATTCAACATATGCGAGAAGCTATAATCATATTATAAAATCTAATCAAACGAATGATATGGAAAAATTATATACATTTTTTTAAATATTTAATGTGCATTATTCCTACTTTGATATTTTGCATGCATGCCTATCTAAGTATTAACAAATTGTAGTATGTAAGACCAATCTCCCCATATCTATTTTGATAATCTAGAATGGTTTGCTAAAAAGGAAACAGTATTCCCTTGATTTGACAATGGTTGTACTAAAATAAAAAAATACTCAATGCAAAATGTCTCATATGAAAACTGAGCGAATTATTGGAAAATTGGATTTCTGTCACTTAAATGAATGACTCCTTGGTTGCCTCCAATCCCCCTGCAAGCACTTCATTCTTCCTCTTCAAAAAACTTGTTAGGCTGACAAAAATTGAGTTATTTAAAGAAATCAAGTAATCTTTAACTTTTATATCACATACCAAGACAAAATATGACTTTATCTTTAAGAAATGCAACTTTACTTGAAGTAAACATAAGCTTTGTAAATAAAAATATATAAGAGGACATTTTTTTAATAGTTGAAACAAAGTGGAAGCCAAAATGAGGTGCAAAAATAGTTAATATTAAAACAATATGATTTAATTTCAACTTGAATTATTTTTGACATAGATCAATGCATTCAAATCTGCACATTAAGGTGACAAAAGTGACTAATAGTTTAAAAGTAAAGGCTATTTTTTTTTCTTATGAGGGGTATATTCAAAATAACCCAATTCTAACATACATATACTAGTCAAGCAAGATTAGATAGAGAAACAAAAGCTACCTAATGTTCATGTAATGCCCCACTTGGAGATCCTTGGAACGAGGACAAATAAAAGCCAATAATTTTTTTAAAGTTATTAAACATTTATACATAAAACATCAACATGCAACTAATCACTAAGATCACATCAAAAGTCTCAACCAAATAGTCCAATCGACCAACAATCTCCAAGCATCACTACTAACCAACACATTCATTAACTAAACATGAAAGTCAAACATACAAGCTATACTTAATCTCGGAACTATTAAGACCTAGGAAGGTGTGCATCCCAATAGGGTATCCAAGACACCCAAACTCTCTTCTCAAAGGTGCACAAAAATGCTCCCTATCTTTTGTGCGAGGAAGTAAAAAAAGCTAGACTTGCACAAGGAGACACATGCTCACATGAGAAAGTATCGCGCCCCACATGAGGAAATGACCCATCACACAAGTAAACACCCAACCACATGAGAGAACTTCTGGCTATGCAAGAGAACACTTGGCTGCGTGAGAGAATAATTGGTTGTGTGAGCCAGTACTATCTTGCGTGAGAAAATACTAGGCCACACGAAAGAATGCACTCTCATGCGAGCATCTATCATGGCCTACATGAGAGAATGCTTTCCTCACATGAGGAAATGCATTCTGAACAAACAAGGCTAACAGCAAGATAAATGCATGAAAAGGAACTACAATAAGAATAAATCCTCCACACCAAGGATTACCAAAAACAAATATGTCCAGGCACAAAAATTTGAAAGCATAAAGGAGATCAAATATCTCTAATATCTAATACACAATATCTAATCCATAGAATCTAATGTAATGATGCAGACAACAACATCATAATAAACATACATGTGCATAAATGAAATATCTCAAGAAGAAAAGCACAAGCAATGAAGCCACCAAACTAAAAAAAACCGTGCTCATTTCCTTCCAACCATAATGGCATCATGAGACCTCAAAGGCTCTAACCATCCCCTAAGCATGAATCTCAAATTTTCAACAAGATAGTTGGAGTTGTTTCATGAGATCATTCTTACCAGTAACCATCAAATAACATCATAAGAACAAGGCTGACAACAAGATAAATACATAAAATGGAAGTACAATAAGAATAAATCCTCCATGCCGAGGAGTAACAAAAATACAATCCATTTCCACCATCCAAGGAGACAATGCCAAAATCACAAAAAAATATATGGGTGGCATACAAACTAAGGTAAGACTAAAAAGCCCAAAACTCAAAGTACTCAGATAACAATGAAACTAAAACCTCAATTCAAGAATGGGGTCACAAGACCAAGGGTCTAATAAAATTCACCAAATAGGCTCAGATTCCCAATCTGGCAAAAGACAAAAGTCCACAAAAGCCATTACGGAAACACGAGTGTGGATCGGGGGATAAAATAATCTAGAATGTCCTATAACCATTCTAATTCCACAATCCTAATCATTAAGGTGAGGGATACAAGATCAAATCTCTAAATGATCCAAACAAAGAAATGGGTGAAAACCTAGATGGCATGCATAATGAGACAATGCTAAAATGCCCAAAACTAAAACATCTTGGAATTTGATAAAATCAAAAACCCACTTATCAAATAGTCCCAAACTAAGGAATATCAAATAAAATTTGACTTCCAAGAAACCATGTAAAAATTAGCAGCATAACAACACTAAAACTTGCATTTCTAATTTCCTATGAAATAGAAATACTCACCCTCATTGAACTAGGTGACATGAAAGCTTAAAAGTGGAGGGGAAAACTAGTTCTCCACTCCCTACATTTAGCAACATGAAACAAAAGTTGAAATAGAGTAAAACCAATAAAACTCAAAAGTCCTACCTTGCAGCCAATAGGGAAAAATGGAAATGCCATTGTAAAATAATGGGGATGTCAAATCAAATGACACCATTGACATAATGGAGCAATGCTAATATGAATCCAATGAGATCAACCTTACAACGATCCACCGAGCCAAACTCCTACAATGAGCAAAACACTAATTTCTCACTACAGGGTTGGAAGGAATTTTCTCCAAAACCATCAAATAAAAAAAAATGAGAAGTGAGAATAAAATCACTTTTAGCCAATATATGCACTTTTGCAAAGTGGTATATAAATTAGATTATTTCAATTACATAATATAATTGGCTTCCTTAATGCAAATTGAATCAGGTGATTCTAATTGAATTGGAATCCAATTACAATAAATTAGCTAGCGATAAAAATAAAGATTAAATCAAATAATTAATCCTTTCAATGCATTAAAAAACATTTGATTTAATCTATTCCACTACCATTGCAAAATCCTGAATGCATAGATATGCTCACATGTCTAATCGTGTAATGCATTATGAATCTGGATTTACCAATTACCAAATTATTAAAATGACAATAAATATATATCACCCTTATAGGGATGATATTGGCTCAACATGAAAGGTATGATCAATAACTCCATGTGCCACTACCAGGGATATAAGTCCTTCCCAATAAAAAAACACAATCAAGTGTAGATGCACAATAATAATAGTCAAAGTGACAATTATTCAAAATCATGTAATTAAAGCATCTAATTAATTTCATTTAAATAGCTCATTTTGCATAAATTACTTAAATGAACAAGGTACTTATCTATAGCATTATAACCAAGGAATCCAACATTGACAATTCATTTCTAACTATTTAAGCATTTAATAATGGAATAATAATAGTCATTAAACAACTTAAAGGGGCACTTAAAACATATAAGTGAACATGGTCAAATGCATGACTAACCACTGCTACAAGAACCTATTGGAAATATAAGAGTAACTGAGAGGGGAGGGTTGAATCAATTACAAAAAAAAAATCCCAGATCCCTTAGATGTCAGTACAAAACAATTCTGTTAAATCTTAATTCTACTAATGCTCAGTAAACACACTATAAATGTTGTAACTCAGTAAATACTGAGAATGCTCTGAAAATACTTAACATGAAAATATTAAGATGTTATCTATGATTACTTTAAATTATTTACAAACATATAAAATAAATAATATGAACATATTTGACATCAAGATTTAACGTGGAAACCCTATTTGGGAAAAACCACCAATTGCAACTAGTTATTGATTTTCACTCTTCTGAAGTAAGCCCTATTAGGAGCCAACCCTTTTAAAGGTTACAAAACACATTGTTAGGTGTGACCTTGTTAGAGGATTTAATCACCCTATTAGGAGTGGCCTTGTTAGAGGTCTTTAAACACATCAATAGAAATACCACCTTGTTAGAGGATTTACAAATAGTTGTTAAGCCAACTCTATTAAGAGATTTAGATCACTGCTACAGTGGTTAAAGAGTAACAATGACATGACCTAATTTGGATGCAACTAAGTTGTTGATTACAAATCTTAGTTCTAGCTTATATTTGATCCTTTTTTATTGAATATATCTGTTTAGCTTCTCGAGGATATTCTATTTATCCTTCTAATTCGCGTCCTCTTAGCATCATTAGATCTTCAAAAATGTCTTCCATCCATTCACACTTATAATCCTCAACTTGAATTTATATTTATATCTTTCTTATTTTCAAGTTAGCTCAAATAAAATTTAGAATAATTAATATTCATCTTCTCAGTCGGTTAGAACCAACAGATAAAACAATTGAGCTTAATATGCCAAAACAAGAAAATCCTTCATTAGCCAACCCTAGTCGGTAGACACTAACTCAAAAACAATTTTCTTGTGTTAACCAAGTGAACTCAATCAACATTGTATACACACAAAGTTTCTTTGGTAACTGAGTGAGATCAGCTAACACTAGTTCCATCCAACATTTTCTTCATTAATTGAGTGAGCTTCGTTAACATTCATCTTCTATAGACTTTCCTTTGACACCTAAGTGAACTTGGTAGATGATGCCTTTTGAACTAGGCAAACTCTCAATCACTTGGTAGACATAGAAAACTGTCTTCAATGCATGAGTGAGCTCGGCATGCACTGAATGGTAATGATATGACATTTTGTGTAACATCAAAGATAATACTCAATTAATCAATCATTCCAATAATCTCCCTCTTTGGCATTGATGGCAACACAATATGTCATAACACAATGAAATTTTGGAGCAAGAATAAAGTAAGGAACATATCCTTAGTTTCATTATGATTCTCATTAATGAGAACTCTCTCTATCAGTGTGAACTCTTTCTGTCTTCAATTTCTCCCTCTGTCAAAAAACTTCTTCTGATAGCAAACTTTGCCAAGTTCAGTCTCCCTCATTGACATCTCTTTCATTTTAGGAATTTTTTTATGATAACAAACTTCTCCACAAAATTTCTATGAGATATGATAGAAAAATTCTCCCTCTTTGACATCTCTTGCCAAAGACAATAATCAATTAATATCAATGTACCTCAAGTACTAATTTATTTGCAATATGTCCTTGACAATTTTGCACCAACTGATTGATTTTCAATAATGCATTAGTTGATGCATCACTAATCTTTATTTAGTGAGCTTTAGATAGGAGAATGGCCCCTAGCTTACCTCTTAGATACAGAAATGCATCCTTAGGTAATGGCTTGGTGAATATGTCTATAATTTATTGTTTTGTATTTACATATTCCAATCTGACTTCTTTATCTTGCACCAATTCTCTCAAGAAATGACATTTTATGGAAATGTGCTTTGTTTTGGTATGCATCAATGGATTCTTTGATATGTTTATTGCACTGGTGTTATCATAGTATATAACTACTAGATCCTTGATCTCTACCTTCGTACGTACCAATAGTTATTTGTACCAAACAATACTAGAGCAATTGACTATTGTTGCCACATATTTTGCCTCTGTTGTGGACTAAGAGATACGATTCTATTTCTTGCTTATCCAAGACTCTCATCTTTTACCAAGAAAGAATGCTCCACCACTAGTGCTTTTTTCTGTCATTAATACTTCCTTCCCAATCAGCATCTACGAATACTTTAAAATCCAAATTGCCTCCTATTTTGAACCATAAACCATAGTATTCGGTGCCTTTCAAATATCTCATGATTCTCTTGATTGTTTTTTATGTGATTTTCTTTGGGATTTGTTGAGAATCTTGCCACCATACCAACTACTAATGCAATATCAAGCCTTATATGCACTACATACTATAATTTTCCAAGCATTGATCTATTTATGGTTGGATCTACCTCTTTAAATCATCATTTTTGGAAAGCTTATGTCCATTAGACATAGGAGTTCCAACTAGTCTTGAATCTTCCATTCCAAATTTCTTTAGTATCTCCTTGATATATTTAGATCAGGTAGTGTAGATACCATTTTCTTCTATTGAATCTACAATCCAACAAAAAAAAAACCATCTCATCAAACATAGACATCTCAAATTCTTTACTCATTTCGTTTGAAAATGCCTTGCACAAGTCATCATTTCCTATGAATAAAATATCATCGACAAATATTTTTTCTAACACAATCTTCTTATCTAGTCCTTCTTTTATATACAAACTATTGTTATCATTTGTTCTTTGAGAACCAATTTGTATCATTTAGTTATGAAGTCTTTCATACCAAGCTTTGGGAGCTTTCTTGAGACCATATAATGCCTTGTGTAATTTGCAGACCATGTCTCTTTTGCTAGGATCTACAAAACCTTTAGGTTGTTCAATGTAGACTTCCTCATCAAAAATTTCATTCAAGAATGCAGATTTTGCATCCATTTGATAAACTTTAAATCCTCTATGAGTTGCATATGCTAGTAAAGTTCTAAAACCTTCTAATCTTGCAAAAGGAGCAAAAGTTTCACCATAATCAATACCTTCTTCTTGAGAATAGCCTTTACATACCAACCTTGCTTTATTTTTGGAAACTTCTCCATCTTCATCTAGCTTGTTTCTAAATATCCACTTTGTGCCAATTACATTTTTATCCTTTGGTCTAGGAACTAGAGTCCAATTTTTTTTCTTCTTTATTTGTTTTTTTTCTTCCTTTATTGCTTCAATCCAACTTTCATTACCCAAAGAATCTTTAACATTTCTAGGTTCAAATTTAGCAAGTAAACATGTACCTTTCAATCTTCTTCTTGTCATTATTCCATTTGATTTGTCTCCAATGATCTGATTAGGTGCATGATGCCTTCTAACGTATCTTGCTAACACTGGTTCTTTGGATTTGGAGTGAGTTTTACTAATTTCATCATGAGCTTCAGTATCAAGCTTGGGTCCCATTGTCTGTGACTTGGGTCCCTTGCTCGGTAGCCTCTAACTATGACTCAGGTTGTATTATCTACAACTTGGTAGCTATTGTATACTTTGGGGAATCAAGAGGTGAATCCTCCTTTCTTTTAGATAGATTCGGTAGGATATCAGGTTCATAGTAAACAAATCTTTTATAATCATTAGGCTCTTTGTTGCTTTCTTCTTCACTCTTTTCTGCAAACTCATCAATTCTCACATGTGCACTTTCTATGATCTTATGAGTAGACAAATTCAAACATTTATAAGCTTTACTTCTATAGGAATATCCTAAGAATATGACTTCATCACTTTTGACATCAAATATGCCTTTTCTAGATTCTTTCAAGATATAACATTTGCTGCCAAATACTTTCAAGTAACTTACATTAGGTTTGTAGCCATACCATAGCTCATAAGGAGTTTAATTTGAGTCTTTCTTCATCTATACTTTGTTTAAGGTATGAACTATAGTGTTGATAGCTTCCTTCTAGTATTTGATTACAATATTCTTTTCTATCATCAATGTTCTTGCACAATCTATGATGGATTTGTTCCTTCTTTTAGCTATACCATTCTACTCTAGTGTACCAGGAGCTTATACTTGTCTTTTAATTCCTTTTTCAATGCAAAATTCATTGAATTCATTGGAGATGAATTCACCACCTTTTTCTAATCTCAAAATTTTCAATTTCTTTTCAGTTTCTTTTTCTACTCTTGCCAAATACCACTTGAATTTTTGAAAAGCTTCAAATTTTTTTTTTAGATACATTACAGCCATCATTCTAGAATAGTCATCAACAAAAAGAATGAAAAACTTATCTTTACTATAACTTTCTATTCCAATAGTTCCACATTAGTCTATATGCACAAGCTCTAAGACTTCTTCAGAATGATAGCTCTTGCTTTTGAAACTAATCTTTCCCATCTTAGCAATTTGGAAATTTTTGCATAAACTAATATTAGGTTTCTTCAAGCTAGGAATACCTATTACTCTTTTATGTTTTCTTATCTTAACCAAATTATCAAATTTTACATGACATAATCTTTTGTGCCATAACTAGCTTTCTTCTACTTGAGCAATAAAACATGAATTTTTACAAAGATCAAGATAAAATAGATTACCTTTTGTTTGTTCTCTAGATCTAACTAGATTTTCTCTTTCATCCAGTAGTTTGGCCTTTCCATTCATAAATTCTACCTTGAATCCAATGTTATTCAATTGTGTGACACATAGTAGATTATTCTTTAGTCCTTCAACCCAATAAGCACTATCACATATAAGTTCATTGGTTAAAGAGATACATCCTCTTCCTTTTATGCAACAAGGTTCATTGTTTCCAAATCTCACACTACCACCATCATAATATTCCATGTGCTCAACTTTTGTTTTATCTCTAGTCATATGATGTGAGTAGCTACTATCAATAATCCAAGTATCAATTTTTATAACATGGGAGATAAGTTTTATCTTATATCCTTCATCATCAAATTCATCTTTTATAGCAATATATACCTTTTCATCTTTAGTATTATCAGAATCTTTAGCCATAGAACAAGATTTCTTACCTTTTTCCTTGTGATCCTTGTAGTTTTTGAATTCCTTCTTTCCTTTTTACTTTTTCTTCGCATCCTTGTTTTCTCTACTTGGACACCTACTAGCAATGTGACCAATTTCTTCATAAGAAAAGCATATTAGAGGAATCTTGCCTTTGTACTTTCCTCTATCTTTGGAGTATTTCTTTGCTAGTAGGGCTTCAACAACTTCAAGATCATTGTTAGAACTTTCTTCTATTTCTTCTTCACTTGACTAGCCTTTGACTTCTTACTCTTTTTCTTGAGTGAGGGTTTTGCTTCAAATGCAGGCTCAATACCTTTGAAACTAGGAACATAGTTATCATAGTTATCCAACTCAAAATTTATCAATCTTCCAACTAGAGCATTTAAAGATATTTTGTTATTTGGATCACATCTCATCTCTTGAATAACAGACACTCTAATTTCATAGATAGGAACAAGGGTTCTGAGTACCTTTCTTACAACTATTTTTTCATCAATGTCTCCTCCAAATGCTTTGATTGCACTCACACTTTCTTTAATTCTTTCCACATATTTTTCAATGTTTTCATCTTCTCTCATTTTCATCTAATCAAGTTGGCCTCTAAGACTTTTTGCTTTAGCTCTTCTTACATTTTCATCTCCTCCATACATATCTTTCAATTTGGTCCACATTACATGAGCTATTTTGTAGATTTTTACTTCATCAAATTTAGCATAACTAAGAGTAGATGCAATATCAATCATCATGATGTTATGATTCTTCTTTTCAGCAATGTCTTCAACTGATAATATTCCAATAGGAGTCTTGTATTCAGTATCAAGATAATTACAACATGATACACTGATAGTTGCTAGATGTAATCTCATAAGTCCTTGTCATGTTGTAAAGTTGTCTCGGTTCAACTTGAGAATCTCTCTTCTATAAGACATCCTAATCTTTAGCTTAGGTCCTTGAAACCTTCTCTAAAAGAACCAAAAGCTCTGATACCAATTGTTGGAAATATAAGAAAAGTAACTAAGAAGGGAGGGGTGAATCAATTGCTACAAAAATAAATCCTAGATCCATTTGATGTTAGTACAAAACAATTCTGTGAAAGCTTAATTCTACTAATGCTTGGTAAACACACTGCAAATGTTGTAACTCGGTAAATACTAAGAATGCTCGGTAAATACTTAACATGAAAATATTAAGATGTTATCTATGATTACTTATTACTTTAACTTAGTTTCAAACACATAAAATAAATAATATTAACATATTTGACACCAATATTTAACATGGAAATCCAATTTGGGAAAAACCACCAATTACAACTAGTTACTGATTTTCACTCTTCTGAAGTTAGCCCTGTTAGGAGCCAACCCTGTTAAAGGTTATAAAAGACACTGTTAGGTGTGACCCTATTAGAGGATTTAATCACCATATTAGGAGTGGCCTCGTTAGAGGTCTTTAGACACATTAATAGAAATGTCACCTTGTTGGAGGGTTTACAAAGAGTTGTTAAGCCACTTTGTTAAGAGATTTTGATCACTGCTATAATGGTTAGAGAGTAATAATGACATGACCTGATTTAGATGCAACTAAATTGTTGATTATAGATCTTAGTTCTAGCTTATACTTGATCCTTATTTATTGAATATACCTTTTCATCTTCTCAATGATATTCCACTTATCCTTCTAATTTGCTTCCACTTAGCATCATTAGATCTTCAAAAATGTCATCCATCCATTTACACTTCTAATCCTCAACTTGAATTTATATTTATATATTTCATATTATCAAGTTAGCTCAAATACAACTTAGAATAATTATTATTCATGTTCTTAATTAGCTAGAACCAATAGATAAAACAATTAAACTTAATATGCCAAAACAAGAAAATCTTTTGTTAGCCGACCATGCTTGGTAGATACTAACTCAAAAACAATTTTCCTATGTTAACCAACTGAACTCGGTCAACACTACATACACACAAAGTTTCTTTGGTAACTGAGTGATCTTGGATAACACTGATTACATCCAGCATTTCCTTCATTAACTGAGTGAGCTTGGTTAACACTCATCTTCTGCAAACTTTCCTTTGACACCAAGTGAACTTGGTAGATGATGCCTTCTGAATTAGGCAAACTTTAGATCACTCAGTAGACACAAAAAAATATCTTTGATGCCTGACTGAGCTTGGCTTGTACTGACTAGTAAAGATATGATATTTTGTATAACATCAAAGACAATACACAATTAATCAATTGTTCCAACAAAACCTAGTCAAGTGTAGTAGGATAATAATACATAGTGCAATATATGCACACATCTCAAGGTAATCATGATACCACATCAATCCTAGTAACCACTGGCACAAACCTTAGTGAAACCATCTAACACATCACAATCTCATAAATCATCCATAAGCATAATCAATTCAACTGAAACAATAACGTAAATCTAATCACCTCAAGGGTGTAGACCACTCATGGTCCCTATCATGATCGCTCACAAAGAAAGATCATTAAGGTTGCATCCATCAAGATGACTTATAGAAATCAACTAGGAGAGGCACTATAGTTCACCATATCTTGATTAGGAAAATGGATCAAGGCTTGATGTTGAATCATAAATAATTTTTGGTAGGAAAGTGACAATAACTTATATTTATAAAAAGGACCCTCTAAATTCTTATTTTCATGATGAACATACCCTTTGTTTCTATCCAGTAGAGGAGGAGAACATTGTTTCTTATAATCTATATATATAAATTTTCCCTAATTTTGAAGAAAATTGAGATGAAAGTTGAATGTATTTTGGGGCACAAGGAGTAGGGAAAATGAAGAGAAGTTATACTTGTTGACCAAAGAAGGAGATCAGATACCCAAAAGGCTAAGCATACTAGCTAATAATTATGAAAGGGTGTGAATGGTTCTCATGCATGAATGAATAGGGGTAAATAATGTGAAAAAGAGATCATAAAAAATATAAAAGAGATAGACAAAGAAGGAAAATCGTCGAGCTAAGGAGAAAAATATTGAAGCCAAGCACACGAAGGAGTCAAACACTTAGGCAAGAAGATAGGCGTGGGACCAAAAGAATAATTATATTTTTTCTTGTTTCTGATTAGGATGGTGGAAGCATCCAAAAATAAATCCCTTCACAAATTAAAATACAACAATTAAATCATGCTATCAAAAGAATAGAAATAACGTCTCAAATGAAAAATTGCAAGTAATATTTAGAATTTAGGGATTGTTTGACGAAAAAATAGCAAGACATGTCTTGGATGAGTAATATGATGTACTTGAAGGTGCACTACATGAGTAACTCAAAGTGTAGTGAAAGAGCTTGTTGGTAGTGGAGAAGACAATGAGGGAAAGTCCTAAGTTACAGAGCACAAAGATCTAGACCAATTTTTTTAGAAGGTTACATTGTTGTTAAAGCAATTTTAGGACAAAGAAAAACACCTTTCTCTGCCTAAAAATCAAAATTGTGAAATGTCAAATCTTCAAATGCAATGTAAAAATGAAGATATTTTTGTTTTATAAGTGCAAGTGAATCTTTCTTGTCAGTTTCCTTGTCATTTCAACTTTGAAATTTCAACATTCAAATAAATAAGAATCTTTATTTAACACACTTTTACAACATATAAGATTTAGGAATAATTATTTAAATTATCTTATAAGATGAATTTAATAAATTTCATCACCCACCAATCTTTGACATGTTTGCCTACAAAATTTATATCAAATATTGGACCAGTCGTATCTTTATTTTGATGTGTTTGCCAACATTAAAGAATTATAAATTATTTTCCTACAAGTGCACATTAATTATGCCAGGTAAATGTAACACTTTCATTATCATGGACCATAATGTGCCAAATCAAGGAAGAATTCCCCTAAATCCACCATGCTTTCAGAGAAATCTTCAGTACCCCTAACTTTTTTAGGGTGGAGGGGAGAATTGAAGTCACCAATAACCATCCACTTCAAGTTTCCATATTTAATAAGACTCACAAGGTTATTCTAGATAACTTTCCTTTGTCCTTGGTTATTTGAGGAATAAACATTAACTAAATTCCAAGAGCACCCAAAAGAAACATCTTGGAAATAGAAATAATAATGTTACTGGAGGAGTTCAGGAGAGTACCTGACAACTTAGTGGCATACCAAATGATAGCTAGACCTCTTGAAGCACCTTAAAAATCTTGAGAAATTCAAGAGGTTTCAAGCCACACAAACTTCATAGCCATTTCCATACCATCAAGTTGTTCATTTTAGTTTCTTGTATGAGAAGTCTATCTGCTTTGAGATCATAAAGAGCACACTTCAACATATGTTACTTCAAGTGACTATTCAAACCCTTGGAATTCCAAAAAAGTATTTTGATCATTATAGAAAATAAATATAGTACTACAAAACACATCCTAAAGCCTCTTTTAACCATGTAGATTAGGTTTTTATCTCCACTCAAGGACTACCTTTGACAACAGGATTCTCTATGCTTCCCACTATATGTCCCAAAGGTAGGGGGTCAACATCCTTTCTTGTTAGAAAGCTTGTTTTACCTTGTCCAACATCAATTTTGTACTTCCCTTTATTCGTCTTGTCAACTTTGGTCCACTAGAATTCCTCAATAATGTCATTCTCTAAAACAAAGTTAGCATCCCAAATAGAATTATGGAGGCTAGACCTCAAGGGACCCATAATTTTTTATTTATAGTCATCCCAAGAAAGAGATTTAGGGTAAGGTAGAACAAAAAAAATACCTGTACTATTATCCAGTGGGGGTTTATTAACAACCATCTTTGAAGATGTCAAGAAGGAAGAATGGAGGTTCTAAAAGACTCGTCTAGGATTCTTTGTTGTGCAGGTGTGCCAAGAGGGCTTTCCTTTGAGGGAGGGGCAGGAATAACATGAAACCCTTCCACACCTAATAGGAGAGAATGAGCCAAATCATTAGGAAGAACCTTTAAAATCAAAGGGGTTTTCAAGGGTAAGACTTAGAACTCTGTGACTTCCTTGGGTCCCTCCTCAGATATTTTGGGAGAAGAAGGACAAAAAAGGGCAACATGGCCAAAATGTCTAAATTTCACACAAAACAAATCTACTTTTTTGAAAACTAACAATTGGACACAAGACCCCAACTTTGAGTCTAGGGTAACAAATGTAGGGAGAATCTTGTTTATAGAGACGCTGACATAGATTCTTGCTATATATTAACTTCTATCAATTTCATTAATATTAGTGTATATTAATATTTAATATTAATGTATTGATTAATAAAATAATACAAATATACCTATTATAACTATAAATTAATAGCATATAGTCCAAATAAGTTAAAACTAATAACTATATATTATTATATATTATTAGCTAAAACGTAACACTAATAAAATATATAGTTAAATATATATAGGATTAATTCATATTATATTATTATTTAGATGCTTTGTTTTTTAATAATATTTATTAGTTATTATAATTATATATTATGTTGAATTGTTGAATTGTGTCTTTATTATGAATTGCTTATTTGATTTAATAAATGCATATCTATGAATATTATTTTTAGCATAATATTATTATAACTTGTTCTATATCTAAAAAATGTGTATCAAAAGAAAATTATTAACATAATAATAATAGTTAGCATGTGTCGCTTAGTAGGTTTAAAATATAGAAGGTGGGATATTAAGACAAAATTTATATATTTTTAATATTATATGATTAATTATATAATAACTATAATATATGTGATTTTAAAAATTTTGAAGTATGATTTTTCACATGAAATGTTTATATAATATTATAAATTACTAATAGTGTGTTTAATATGGTATAATTTTAATGACATGTACTATTAACACTAATGAAATTAATTAACAAAAAACTCTCGCTCTACAATTACTGCCCTCCCTGCTCCCCTTTGCACCATGCCTAACTTTACGTCTAGAATTGATCCTAAGGTTGGGACTACTTCACTTACTTCTCCCCTTCCATCTTTTCCTATTCTTTCTAGTTCACCCCTTCCTCCCCAGTTTCCTTCTCTGTTGGCAACTCCTTATTCTACCTTGGGGGTTCTTCTTGGTGCTCTTCCTCCCTTGGTTTCTAGTATTGGTAAGACTTCACTTGCTAATTTTGGCCCATCTTTTGCACCTCTCCAAGCAAGGGTGTCATTTTCTTCTAAGGACTTTGGCACTAAAGTTGGCTCTGTTGCCCCTCTGGCTCCCAATAGATCCAACTTGTTGGAAGGAAGTATGGTTTACATTCTTGATGTGATCCTTGATGAAATGACTAAAGAGGTGGAGCTTACTCTAATTGGACATTTCCTCCTCTTTAGGACCTTCATTGAAATGCTTAAGAAATGGGCTTCTTCTACTTGGTCTTTAACATGAAGTGTTAAGATTAGCACCTTGGTCAATAGTGTGTTTTTGTTCTCCTTCTATAATTATAAGGATATTACATCCATTATCACTAATGGGCCCTGGTCTTTTGGTACTAATGAGGAAAATATGCTAGTCATTTGTGAATGGAAGCCTAAACTAAATCCAACAACTAACTTAGGAGCTGAATCTCCTACCTAGGTTCATTTTCCTGGGCTCCCTCTAAAGTTTTGGAATTTTGAAGTCTTTAATGGCATTGAGGAATCCTTTGGTACCCTTCTTTCAATTGATAGAATCACTCGGTAGAAGTTAAGGCTTTTGTTTGCTAGGATTTTTTTGAGTGTCAAATTCAATAGAGTTCTCCCTTCTTCTATCTCTCTAGAATCCAAGTTGGTGACCTTTGTCCAAGCCCTAGAGTTTGAGAATGTAGAGATGTACTACACCCAGTGCAAAAGGTTTTGACACCTAAGCATTTCTTGCTAGTCATGTCTTATTCATGTTGGTAAAGTCCCCTCTTCTATCTTTTATCCCTTGATGGGTCCCCCATAGGTTAACCCTTCTCACTCTTTAGTTTTCCCAAAGGAGAACCCTATGGTGATGCAGCCTTTTTTCCCCATCTTAATCCTTTGTGGTAGAGTATCCTAGACAAGGCAGTTAGGAATGCCCTAGTAAACCTGTTTTCCTCTATCCTAGATTCCCCCTCTTGTTTCTTACTTCAAATTTATTGGTGTTATTGAGCCCATTGAATTCCTTGTCTAACATAGAAGATGATGGTACTTTCAAATCTAGAGAGCATCTTAGAGCCCTAAAAATTCTTTCAGCACCTTCCTTTACAAAGGAGCTAGAAGACAATGAAGAACTTTTTGAAGAGTACAATTGGAATATAGCGGATAGAAAGAGTAAAAAAATGAACAAGATGAGCCTACAATAGGAATTACCAGTAGTAAAAATCCCCACTAATGCTACCTATAATCTTCATAATTGTAATTTTGAAAGGAAGGATAAGGAGCACAAAAAAGGGACCCACAATGTTAGAGATGACACGAGAGATTCTGAAAGTTCCCATTAGTATTGTGTTTTAGAAGTTAGTTCCAACTATTATTTATTTTTAATGAGAATATTTTCTTGGAATATAAGAGGCTTGAACAACACTACAAAGCATCATATCTTAACGTGTTCCTATTCAAGAAACTAAAGTTGATATGAAATAGGAGGGATTTAACAGAGTGGCAAGTAAGGTTTGGCCTATGACAAATTGGATATATGTGGATTCTCAAGGGGCATCAAGAGGATTAGCTATAATGTGGAACAAAAATAAAATCACACGTACTTTGATTTATTCATCTCCTAACTCTTTTATCTTATGTTGCCATCATATTTTATCTAGGTGGTCTTGGAATCTGGTTAACATTTGTGCTCCTAAAAATAAAGGCCAAAGGAAATAGTTATGGTCCTCCCTAGCTAACCAGATGGTTAACAATAAAAATGCTAATGGAAGGTTTTTGGAGATTTTAACTCTCCCCTCTACCCTTTAGACAAGATAGGGGGAATTTAGAACTACTCTTATAGTAAGACAGACCTTGGGGAGTTTTTCCTTGATCAAGGTCTCATTGATTTAATTCTAGTTGTCTCTAATTTTACTTAGATGAATAGGAGATAGGTCAGTAGGGTTTTTGATTAAGTAAAACAAGTTTTATAGGGATCCTAAAATTTGAGATTTTTTACAACATATCAAATATATAAATATTTAGAAAAGTCTAGAATCAACGAAACTGCTTAACAAAAGCCAACCCTAAACAACAGGCCGGCGACTAGGAAACAAAAAACTAGCAAAACTAGAACAAGAAAAAACTAGCTACACAAGGAAAGAACAAGACAAAAAAAAAGGCACTAACTATCAATTCTCTTTGTCAAGAACTTGTAGGATCTCTAGAGCTTCATTGATATTCTTGTTGTTCACATCCTCCTCATCCTCGTTTTGAGCCTCCACCTAGTCCTTGGTTTCTTTCAGATCATCCTCTGCCTACCCAGTTTCCAAGCTAGTCTTCTCCATCTTATCCCCACTGAATCTAGCACTAATTAATGATTCACCCAAACTATTAATGTTCTTATTCAGACCATTCAAAGTGGTGACCACTTGATTTACCAAGTTTTGATGAAAGAACTCCATCCTTTGGACTCTTTGTTTGACCTTGGTGATTCTTTCCTCCTGGCTTGCCCTGTGTTCCTAGACATTGAAGAGCCATTGGCTTCCATCTTGGCTTCTATCCTTTTCATTTTTCCCTTGGTCATGATTGATATTTTGGTTTCCTTCCTAGCTTCTTCTCCCCTTAAGTTCTTCAATTTCATGAAATAACCATTTGATAGACCAAAAAATGTCTATCATGCTATTCTTTGCATTGTTCAACAGGTTAAGCCCAGTTTCCCTCACATTATTAGATATCACAACTAGACTAGGATCAATGAGATCATCATAATAGGTTTTTCTATTAATGTCCTCCATTACTTGAATATTCAACAGCTCCCTGACAATCCCAAATTTGGCTTTATTCGAATTAAAATTCCTCTGAGACCTCCTATTTTTTGCTATCAGCTCCCCACTCTATTTTCCCAAAATAGATGGGGAGGAAGTGGGGTTAGGGCATGGAATGACAGGAATCTAATCTTTCGTTTCAAGAGCCTCATATGCTTTCCTTTTCTTAGGATTCCCTGACATGTCTACTAAATCCTCCTCCTCCTTTTCACTTTCCCTCCCCTTCTTCTCCTCCTTCTCATCCTCCTCCCCCTTTTCCTCCTCCTTTGAGTTAGTATCCTCAACATCATCATTATCCTTCTCCTCCTCCTAAGGCTTAGGCTTAGGGAGGATGGGGGGTAGACCTCTGGGGCTCTTTCTGTAGGGAATGTGGGTAGAGGGTTTACTTTCTTCCTTGGGTTTAGAGTAAACAATGTCCTCCTCTTCCAATTTTATGCTCTAAACATGCTCGGAGTCTGAGCTCCCCATTTCCTCAGAATCACACCTAGTATCACCAAGGGATTTCCCCCTAGTTTGAGACTTCAAATACTCATAAATCGGGAGGATTAATCCCTCGTGGAGAGCTGGGTTAGCGGTTGGTTTCCTCTTGAAACCCTCGATGCCCTTGCTCATGGAGGTGAAGAGATAAAAAGGAGAAGAAATTTTGATACCATGCCTAAATTGATTAAGCAAGACAAAATGATGCATTTTTATCTTATCAAATTTGGGGTCTAGGGAGATATATTCAATGATAATCTTGAGAACATACCTCCATAGTTTTGATTGATTCCATCTTGTAATATGTCTCCACCTTAAAGAGCTTATTCAGCTCATTTTCATCCTTTGCAAAGACTTAAATAGTGTTTGTCAACATTTTCTTATCTCAGAAAAAATTATTCCCTTCCAGAGGGATTTCTGCAACTCGAGCTATCAATTCTGCATTGACATGGTGGGTGACCCCATCAATTTTGACTCTCCCATTTTTCCAGGAGTCCACCATAATCTTGGTTATGCCCACATCAAATCCATGGAGGTTCTCCAGGAATCTAGTGATTCCACCCTTTTCCAATTTATGCCAAACCTTCAGTCTCTCCTTCCAGTTCTCCACCTCTCCCAATAGCTCCCTCCTACTTCTCTCCCCCACCATGGTTTCCTCTGATACAATATGCCCCCTCCTACTTGTAGAATCCTTACTCCACTTGCTCACAGAATGCTTATAGACGTCAGCCTCCTTCAAACTACAAAACTTGAAGATGTTTTCAAAAATACAAGTATTAATGGTAGTATTCAAAACAACCCTTCAAGTATGTCGTATGTACATGCTATTATGTTTTGAAAAGAGTTTCAGATGATTTTTATTAACTCCCACTCCAATGTGCAATCTATAAAATCTTCCCATTATTAAATTTGGATTATATCAGTACTTCCCTAGATGCAATCTTTTAGGATTAAATTATTCACTACCATCAAAAAGATGTAACCAACATACCATGTCATCTTCACATTATTGATGACTGCTTTGTTAGCAAATCAATTAGTTGATGTGTTGGCCTCCTTCTACATGTGGCTGACATAAGTCTTTTTGAACTTGCCCAAGTCAGACTTTAATTCCTCTATCATATTCGCAATGGTCCAAGAATGTGTAGAGTAGCTTTTGAGAAAATTTATGATGTTCAATGAGTCCCCCTCTAGCCATAGGTTCTCTATCCCAGAAGCCAACACCAGTTTAACAATGTGACTAGTAGCACTAGCTTCAGTGAAATGGTTTGTCTGATGTCTAAGTGGTCAGGAAAAAGCCACCACTCCTCCACCATAGCTATTTTTGATGATGCCTCCACTACCAGTAGGGCTTGGGTTCCCTTTAATAGCCCCATCAAAATTGGCCTTGTACCAATTTTCAAGGGGGAAAAACCACCTGGTCTCCTATCTTTTCCTATCCCTGTCCAATTTCCTATGTCTATTATTCCCACCTTCTTCAATATTTCCTTCCTTTGTGGTGGAAAATTTCTCCTTCATTAATCCTTCAATTTTCTCAGCAATGACAAACTCAGGGGATTCCCTATCTCTAAAAATTTGGTTATTTTGCCCCTTCCAAATACCCCAGCAGAAGTGCAGAAGGGACCAATAGAACATAAGTTGGGTGATTAAACCTTTGTGTAAACTCCTCCATTGGTTGAAGAATTCTTGTATGTTGACCAAGGAACACTAGCCGACCCCGAGGTCCCTGGTTAGGAGATTCCAAACATTGGAGGAGTAGGAGCAATGAATAAATAGGTGATTAACCGACTCTAAAGCCTACTTGCATAAACTGCACCTATTGGGGATAATCTAGTCTCTCTTAGTTAAATTTTCCGAAGTAAGGATTTTGTCTTAGAGAAAAAGCCAAAAGAAAATATTGATTTTTGGGGTAAGGCTAGGGATCCATGCCTTAGCCTAGATGGATTTCTCCATTTTATCCCACAATGAAAAGTACCTAGAGGTGAAAGAGTAATGGCCATTCAAGTTACCTCCCCAGATGACTTCATCCCCCTTGTTATTTATAAAAATAGCATACAGGCTAATCATCAAAGAAATAAGTTCTAGGGAAATCATAGACAAGTCTTACCATCCATTGTCTATTCAGTAATCACTGACTTTTAGACCATATCTTCTTGTGCATGGTTATACCTATATACCATAAATGGGGTGTTCAATAAGTGGTCCCAAAATCATCCATTCATCTTGCCAAAATAATATGTTCTCACCTTTACCAATTTTCCATTTAGCTTTGGACTTAGCCAGGGCCTTAGCCTTTACGATCTCATTCCATATGTAAGATCCTTGAGGAATCTCAGCCTCATGAAGCAAAAGGTTGAGCAACTACCTTCTTAAGTACTTTTCAATCATAATTTCCCTCCATTCTCCTAAACTTTGAAAAATGCACCATATCTATTTGGCTAAAAGGGCATTATTGAGATGTCTAATTTTTCTAATACCAAGTCCCCCATAACATTTGGGAAGGAAAACATGGTCCCAGGTGACAAGATGATATATTTTGTGCTCTTCAACCCCTATCTAGAGAAAGTCCCACTGAATCTTCTCCATTCTATTAGCTTGCTTAGATGCGATCCCAAAGAGGCTTAATGCATAAGTGGGGAGGTTTTGGAAAATAGATTTCACCAAAGTGAATTTTCCAACTTGGATGAGAGTCACACCTTTCTAGCTAGCTAACTTCTTGTTGAATCTATCAATGATGTTGTTCCAAAAAGATTTTGGAGGTTTCGACCCCAAAGGCATACCAAGATAACTTGCAGGAAGGGTACTAATGTCACTTCCCAATATACGAGCAATTTCCCTCTGTCTCTCCAGCAAAGTATTAATGAAGTAGACTAAACTCTTATCCTAGTTAATAGCCTAGCCAGAACCCCTAGTATAAGTATTCAGTAAGCCCTTAAACATTCTAGCCTCCTAGACTGTGGCCTTGCCCCCCAAATAGTATCGTCCACAAATTGCTAGTGGGTGAAAGAAAGATGACTAGATGAAGGCTTGACACCTTGCAGACTCTGATTCTATCTTTTTCTTAAAATAAGCCTTCCCAGATAGTCAACCAAAATGATAAAGAGAATAGGGGATAGGGGATCACCTTGTCTTAGCTCTCTTGAAGGGAAAAAGAAATTTGAAGGGGAACCATTAATCAGAATAGACAAAGAAGGGGAAGAGATAAGCTAAAAGATGAGTTTACACACCTGAGAATCAAAGCCAAAAGCTTGGAGGACAGCCATTAGGAAATTCCAATCCACCCTATCATGAGCTTTAGACATATCAAGCTTGTTGCCAACTTTAAGAGAGTGAATCACCTCATGCATTGTGATGATAGAGTCTAGAATCTATCTCCCTGGGACAAAGCTAGTTTGCTCAGAGGAGATAATCAGATGAAGAATTCTAAGAAGCCTAGAAGTAAGGACTTTGGAGATGATTTTGTAGAAAGAATTGCAAAGACTCATGGGCCTAAACTTATCCATGGAATCTGCCCCCAGGATTTTTAGAAAAAGAACCAAAAAGGTGGCATTGAGTTCTTTCAAAAGGTTTCTGGAATCAAAGAATTCCTACACAGCCTTCACAACATTCCCTTTGACCACTTCCCAATAGACTTGGAAAAAAAGGTTAGAAAAACATCTGAGCCAAGGGTCTTTTCACCCACAAGGGAGCTGAGAGCCTAAAAAATTTCCTCCAGGGTTGGGATAGCTTTCGACGTAGAGTTTTGGTGGGCTTGTAGAATAGACAAAATAGCCAACAGAATATCCTCTTGATTAGTCATTGAGAGAGTGTGATCCTTGGAGAGAAGGGAAGAGAAAAATTACACAGCTTCATCTACTATCTCATTATCTTTAGATAACAAAAACTAACCTTTCTTGATGCTAGAAATCCTGTTGGTGGCTCTATGCTTTAAAGTAGATAAGTGGAAGAATCTAGTGTTCTGGTCCCCTTCTTTAAGCCAATTAACTCTTGATCTTTGTTTCCAAAAGTGTTCTTCCCTAGAGATGATGTTATGAAGGTCAGAGAGAATAAACCTTTCCTCCAACCAATTCTGATCATTATATCCATCTTGTTGAATCTCTGCTTGGATTGTGTGGAGCTAATTAGTCCTCTCATCCTTATCTTGGAAGATGTGGCCAAAGTCTGTTTTGTTCCAGATTTTAATATTTCTTTTCACATTCTTCAATTTTTGGGCTACCCTAAACATTGTAGTGCCCTCCACCTCAATGTTTCAACATAAAGAATTTTTGCTTTCCAAAGCTAGGTGGGAGATCCACATTTTCTCAAAATGGAAAGGGAAGGACCTTTTGAATGAAAGAAGACAAATAGAAAGAGATATGGGGGAGTGGTCTGATCCCAAACTAGGAAGAAGGGAAAGCCTATAGGAGTGGGTTTGCATCCAAATAGGGTAAATGAGCGCTTTGTCAAGACAAACTTGGATACAATCCCCCCTGACTCTCCTATTAGACCATGTGAATCTGCCCCCCATGAGATCAACATCCATTAAGGCCAAGTTGTTGATAAAGTTTGAGAGGTCTAACTTACTATCCTAATCCAGGGCAATCCCTCCACTTTTATCCTCATCAAATAGGGGGGAATTGAAGTCCCCCATTATAATCCCTTTATTAATATTATTGGATTTAATAACCTCTATTAGCTTATCCCAAAAAACCTTTCTCTCCTTTTTGGAATTGGGAGCGTAAAGGTTTAAAATAAACCAAGATTCATTGCTATGAATATGGGACACCTTGCATAGGAGGGAATTACCTACATTATAGATAGTAAATATGTAATAAGCCTTGTTATTGTAGAGAATCAACACCTCTCTTGAAGCTCTCTCCGAGTCTGTGGCCTTGTTGCTCATTTTTTTGTTGAAGGAGATCTTGCCTGCCACCTCTTTTCTCATTTTGGTTTCTTGAATCAATAAAAAATTTACTCTTTGGTCTCTGATCATGTTCCTAACTAACTCATGTTTGTGAGCCCCATTTAGGCCCCTTATATTCCAAGAAATGATCTTCATTTCTTACTTCTAGAGTATTCCTTAATGGTTCTCTAGCTCCCATCTACCAAGTTTTTTCTGGCCTCTTCCTGCAGTAGCTGGTTCATGTTTTCCTTCCTAGAGACTTGAGTTACACCTCAACATCAACCTTAACCCTACTTCTGGTTATTGTTGGTGATAGAGGAGGGTGGACACAGTTCTTCTTCTTTTTTTTAACCAGACTCCAGCCATTGGTATTGTTTTGAATACAGTTGTCAATCCTATCTTCCCATTGTGAGATCATTTCTAGAGAAAAGTTGTTAATGAGCTCTATGATCTTGGTCCCTAGACCATTGGATGTTGTCAAATTTTTTAGAGGACTAGGGTTTCCCACCTAACCAAACCCATCACTAGTAGCTTCATCACATTGATTGTAATCCACCACCCTCAAAGAATCATCAACCCCATTATTCAGGGGGTCTGAGTTAGAGACCCTTGGAATCTCCACCCAAGGGGTCTCCTACCTTCCTACATTTTTCTCCTCAGAGATCACATTATCTTCTACCATAGATATGGCCACAACATTTGGGCCATCCATTGAGGGCTCCTTTGGGACACTACCTTGGAGACCATCCTATGAAATAGAGTCAAAGTTGTGTGGCCTATTGCCACTTTTGTCACCCTGGACTCCATCTTGCCTAGCGATGTTACCCTTAGCCTCCTTGCCATCATGGTTCTCGGGTTGATTAGCAGGTTTGCATCTCCAGATCAATTTTTTCTTTTCCTTGATAGAGGTTCCAAAGGGCTTGGATTTCTTCTTTTCTTTGGCCAATTTAATAGGATCCTGACTTTTCTGACTTTTCTGCTTCATAGCCCTTGGGCACTGATTTTCCTTATGGCTAGCCTTCAAGCAAAGGAAATAGGCAAAAGGCACTATTTCATAGATCATTTTTTGGACATGCACCCTAAGTTTTGAGTGAAAAGCCACAATTTTTGGCATGTTTGTTCCTTCTCTAATCCCTATGTAGATGCGAGCATAGTTGAGATGTCTTTTGGAAGCAATGATTAGATCAATAGATAGAAGTTCTCCAAATGACCTAGCTAGCCCCACAAAAACATCTTCATTCTAGAATTCTAAAGGCAATTTAAGCAGTCTAACCTACACAGGGGCTTGAAAAAAAAAGGAGTCATTCAGATTCAGCTTGGAAGACCACTTCTGGAGGACCAAAGTGGAATGACCAATAGCCCATTGAATTTTGTTGAGAATGGAAGAAAGGTCTTCCATGTAGGTGAATTCAAAAGATAAAAAACCCTTTTCCATGGTCATGACCGAGACATGACCTTTAAGAACCAATTTCCTCTTTATAAAAGTCCTCACAACATTAATATTTGGTCTAGGCCCCAAGAATTTTCCAATCAAGGTAGAAGCCATGGATCGAATGTTGTGATCCATGATTTTGTCTAGGACGAAAATGGCACAAGAACCTTTCTCCGTCTTAGGAAGAATCTTAACAAGCAGGAAAGAAGACTTACCTGAGGCTTGATCTCAAAAAGGGATGACCATTTAGCTGGCTGACCACCTTTAGGGTCCAAAGGAATCTTGACCACTTCCTTGGAGGGAGCATCTAGGTCCCCATTAGCATTCTTGAATGGGTCCCCTGTACATGACCCCTAATCGTCCCCCTTTTGCAGCCCATACTCTAGTCCAAGGATCCAATTTGGACAGACTAGAGGGATCCTACCCTTTTCCAAATTCAAATTTTGAAAACTTCCTCGACTATCGCTCGCACTTGCCATCATTTTTTATTTTCAATGTTAAAATGGTAAAATAGAATGAAATGGGATAGAAATGGAATAGGGAAGCGAGTAGGAAAGTGATAGATTATTAGGGTTATACATGTTAGATTGGATATATTTGCCTTGTCTTCTAACTAGACCAACTTGGATGACTTTCACCTTTTCTTCTAAAACTAGATCTGGTTCTAATCACAATGCTTTACTCCTAGAATGGAAAATGGGTAAAAGAGTGGCTACCCCTTTCAAAATTGAAAATATGTGGTTCTCCCACCCTAGTATAAGATTGTTGGAATACTAGAGTAGTTAGCTCCCCTATGATCAACCTTTGCACCAAACTCAGTGAGATAAAAACTAAAGTTAAGAGCTAAAACAAAAACTCTTTTGGAAATCTATTTGAAAGTAAAAAAGACCTAACAGAAAAACTAGAATAGGCTCAAAGTCATATGGAAATAAACTATGAAGATGGAAAGAAGGGAAGAAATGAAAGAATATTAAGAGAAAATTGGTTAAATATTTCTAAACAAGAAGAGATTTCCTAGAAGTAGAAATCTAGGATCCCATGGCTCATTACGAGAGACAAGAATAGTAGATTCTTTCATTAATCGACTTTGAAACATAGATGTAGAAATCAAATAAGAAATCTAAAGATATAATATGACACAATAGTGATAGAGGAAGGGATCTAAACATAGAGGTAGTCAATTATTTTATGAACAAATTCTCTCCTAACTCTCTCCAATACCCAAAAGACCTCCTCAATTATATTCCTAAGTTGATGTTGGATGAGGATAACCAAAACCTTATGAGTATAGTTACTAAATAAGAGGTTAAATTGGTCTCTTTATCATTTCAAGACATTAATTCCATGGGCCCAGATGGGTTCCCTCCTATTTTCTTCTACTAATAATAGCATATTGTGGAAGATGTGGTCTTCAAGGTGGTGTGTCACTTTTTCAGAACTAGTCACCTTTCTAAAGACTTGAACAATAATTACATTGCCTTAATTCCCAAGAAAGGAAAGTCTTATTCTCTCTTGGATTATAGGCCAATAAGTATTTGCAATACTTCCTATAAGATCATATCTAAACTGATGGTTAATAGACTTAAACCTACCCTTCACAAACTAGTTTCCAAAGAACAAAAAGGCTTTTTTGCAAGAAGGAACATTATGTATGTGGTTATCAAAATGCATGGACTAGTTTATACTATAATCTAAAGCTTTACCTATGATGGATCTCAAACTATACATTTCTAAGGCTTATGACAAGCCTAGCTAGACCTTTCTGGAAGGAGGGCTGAAGAGATTTAGATTTAAGGGGAAATTCCTTAATATGATCATGTGTTGTGTTAAAACCACAAAGCATGTTGTTATGGTTAATGGGTCTCCTATTGGTTTCTCTTCTATGGGCATAGGCCTAATAAAAGGAGACCCTTTATCCCCCTATTTTTTTATTTTGGTAGCTAAGGTTCTTGGTAGGAATCTTTCCAAACTCAATGATGGACAAGCTCTGAAAGATATTAAAGTCACTCCTATCCTTCCCTTCACTACTCAATAACAATTTTTGGATGATATTTTAATGTTTGGGGTTTCTTAGGAGAGGGAAGTGGAAAGGTGGAAGACTCTTCTAAACAATTATGCTACTATTTCACAACAAAGTTAATCTTCAAAAGAGCAAGTTTGTTCTTTTGTAATTCCAGTATTGCTCTGCGAGTAGAGATATCCAATATCCTAATTATAACATATCCTATATTCCATACATCTACCTTGGTCTCCCTTTTTCTCCTAAGAATCCTCCCTTATCATTTTGGAACAAGATTATTGAGAGATTCCACACAAAAATTGCAGGTTGAAAAGGAAACCTACTCAGCCAAGGGGGAAAAATTCAAAATCCTTAAGGCCTACCTCTGGAGTATCCCTATGTATGTCATATATGTGGAAGTTATGCCAAAAAAAGTTACTAAATTCTTGTAAAAAATACAAAAACATTTTTTGTGGTTCACTACTAAGGACAAAAGGAAAATGTCCATTGTTAAATGGGAAATGGTTTATAAACTTCTAGCTAAAGGTTGTCTTGGAATAAGGAAAATTCCAATAAATGAATATAGCCCTTATTTCTAAGATAAGCTAGAATTTTATTGAAGGGGAAAATAACTAGACTAACATCTTACTAGCAATGTATATGCCCTATTCCTCTACTGATTCTATGTTGGAGAAAAGCAATATTAGTATCTGCTCTTTCCTCTAGAAAGCTATAAAAAAAAAATCCTAAGAAAGGGGAGTAGAAAAATTATTGGTAACGGATCCAATTCCTTCTTATATTTTGAGATGTGGAAAGAAGATAGACAATTAAATGATGTCTTCCTAAATAGTCCCATGTAAGACTAGTTAAAAAGAACTTTAGGAGAGAAAGTTAAAGACTGTCTAGTTTGGGAAGAGGGAAGAGCTCGTTGGGTAGACCTAACAAATATTTGTGAGATACATAGGGAAATGAGGAGAATACCTAATGTAAGTAAACTGAAAGTTGAGGAACTGACTAATCTACTTCTAAGTACCCACCTATTCAAATCCTTTGAAGATAGATGGATATGCAGATACACAAACAATGGCTCCTTCTTTGTTAAAACTTCCTACCATTCCCAAATTTTAAATGAAGAAATGGACCCTAAGTGTAATCTTATTTGGATACCTAAGATCCTTCCTAAAATCAATTGCTTCTAGTGGGTAGTGATCCACAACAAATTTCCAACCCTTGATAACCTCTCTAAATGTGGGTCCCACCTACCTAATAGATGCATATTATGTGACAAGGAAGAACAATCTATAGACCAAATTTTTCTAAGTTGATGCTTTTCCTTTGACCTATGCAGTCTTGCATTTCAATCTCTCCAATCCAAATGGGTAATGCCTAAATCTATTAAGGATTTTTTTTTCCCTTGGTTTTTCTCTCCTCTTTTCCATCGCATTCTAATTAATCTTTGGAAATAAATCCTCCCTATGGTTTCTTGGAATTTGTGGAAAGAAAGGAATAACATAACTTTCAGGGGAGATTAAATCTTATATTGAACTGTTTCACATGGTTAAGAGATCGGTCAGAGATATTTTCAATTTTCCTTGTTTCCCTAAATGCTTTGATTTCCCCTCCATCTATGAAACTAGAATCAAACAAACATACCTGACATAGTAATCAAAACTTCACTAATTTGAATGGGTTGAACGTATGGAGGAGGAAGTAAAATAAATGGATTCCTCCATACCTAAGTTGGTGCAAATGCAATGTGGATGGATTCTCAAAAGATAACCCAGGTATTTTATGTCAGAGTAAATAATTAATTATTAATTATTTATTCTATTTACTTAAGCTTATTTAGATTAATATATTTATTTAATATTTAGTATTTAATGCATGTAGTGATGAGTTGTTGACAACACGGGAGTTTGCTCCCTTCTAACATGTTCCACCTTTTTGTGGAAGAGTGCTTAGTTGTCAACCTTATCTTCTACCTCCTTCTAGCTTGTTCTACAAGCTTCCTTGAGGCCTTTATAAGAGGTCTCTCTTTCATTGTAAATTCATCCATTCACATAGCAATTTCATTTTCCTATTGTGAAATATTTTCTCTTGCATTGTTTGCTTCAATCTCTTGCTCTTGTAGTTTCTCTTCAGCAAGCTATTTGCATGTAGGTGATCTTGGCGACTGCGGAGTTGGATTTCATCAACTCCTACATGGTATCAGAGCCTCCTTGCTGCTTCTTGTTTGAAGGATTTTTTTGAAGCCGCGATTCAGAGATACAAACCCTAGTTTGTTTGTGCTTTTTTCTTCAATTAGGAGAAAGAGCAATTTTTTCAGTATTTGGAGAAAAAGGAGAAAGAGGATTTGACATAATAGATCTAATATTTTTTGGGTTTTTTTCTTTATTTTTTGGAGGTGCGACGGCGGTGATTCAGAAAAAAAAACTACAACGATAATTTTCAAACAGTGATATCTCCCTCATACGGACTCATTTTTTCGAGCAATTTTTTTTGTTTTGGGGTAGGATTTCGTGATCTACACATTGGTGTAGGTGGTTTGAGATCTTTGTTCCTAAATTTTTCTACAACTCGCAATTCTCAATTTTTGCCACTTCAAATGCTTAGTACAAGCTCATCTGTACACATAATCAGGTTCTATTTTTTTTGAAAGTGTATATTTTTTTGTGTTCTTTCCAAATCTAAAATTAGATTATAGGTTCTATGGAAAAAAATATTACTTTCAAAAATAGGCCCTAAATTGGCTATTGTAATCGCACTAAGTAAAGAGTGCCCAATTTATACATTGTGGGGGGAGCATTTTCTTTTCTATAATTTTGCTTCAGAATAAGACCCTTCTACCTTTGTCTTCTTCTTTCTCTCAATGGCAGATCTATCTATGACCCATCTCACACCACACAAATATCACACCTGGAAGGTACAAATGACTAGGCTTCTCATGTCAAGGGGCTTATGGTCATGTCTGGATGAGAATCAACCTATTCTTACATGAGCTTTTGAGGTTCTTCAGCATAGGAACAAAATGGATGAAGCTATGGGATTGATTGCACTAAACATTTTAGACAATCTACTATTTCACTTGGATGGTTTGATTAATCCACGAACTTATTGGCTCAAATTTTAGACTTTGTTTGGCCAAGTGAATGAGTTCTAGGCACTTCAGCTAGATGCAGAGTTGACTTCTTTGACACCTGACAGCTTTCCCACCATTGAGGACTTCTTGATGAAATTCAAATCTTTGCGTACACTTTTGCAGGGATGTGGGAAAACCAAGACAGATGATGAGTGTATCTTTTTGATACTCTCAAAGTTGAGGGGATAGTATCAGATCTTCTCTTCCACTTTCTACTCCACTATGGATGCCTTGGGTGATAGACACAGGATGCCTTCATTTGAGATATTTTGTGATCAGTTAACCCATGAACAATCCAAGATTACTCAAATGGATTCACTTTCAGGTTCACAGTCATAGGCATTGCTTACACAAGAGCAAAAGTCAAAGCAAATATCAAATCCCTCTTCTACTAGTTCATCATCTTCTAAGAAGAAGGAGAAAAAGAAGACTGAGACTCCTACCTGTTCCTTTTGTGGGAAAGGATCTCATGATGAAGCACATTTTTTTCAAAAGAGATTTGATGGCTATGAGAAACAAATTTTAGATTTGCAAGCTCTTCTTCAGAAGAACATTGTCTCTTCTCCATCCTCTTATACCTCACAAGGGTCTGCCTTTCAGTCTTCTTCCACATCTTCACCATCTACATTGGATCTTGGAAAGGGTCATGCATTATAGGCTACCATTACATCTCCTTCACAGGTTCCTTGGATACTAGATTCAGGTGCTTCTCACCATATGACATCTTCTCAAGGTGTCTTCTCTACTCTAAAGGCTTCTCCTATTCCTCATATTTTCATGGGGAATAACACTACACTACCAATCTGTGGGAAAGGTTTAGTTCACATCCAAGATGTTATATTCAATGATGTATTGTATGTTCCATCTGTTTCTGCCAACCTTCTCTCAATTTCTCAGATTACACGTAGTGGATCAGGGAAGACAGTTGAGTTCACTGCTGATTCAGTCTTCATTTGCGAGAGGTCTTATTACTATAGGGGCCATTGATCCTTCCACTCGTCTCTACACCTTCTCACACTTTGGTCCACCATCTCCATTATTGGAGCACACTACTTCTCTTTCGCAAGAGCATCATGTGGTGTAGTCAGGATATTTGAACCTTTGTATTGTTCCTGAGATCCCTATTTTGACTTCCACACCACATCCAGTTGAGGGTTTTTCTCCTCTATAGGATTCTTCTTCTGCTCTATCTGATCCTCCACCTTTATTCATTGAGACTCCAGGTACACTTTTTCTGGATACTACAATGGACATTCATGACAGTGTCATCAAACCTGCCTTGACGATTCCATTTCAAGATCCTCATCCTTTTTCTTTTGGGCATCAACTAGGCTTTCTAGTTTTTCCTCTCATTTAGGAATTGCCTTGTTATGTACCCTTGTTTATGCCACATTGGAGTTGCATTGGTTCAATCCCTCCTTCAGGGGCTCCTTTATTCTAGGGAGGCTTTAGTATCTCTCCTGGGGGGGCTGGTTGTACTTATGGTTTTGAGAGAGTCTCTTGAAACATTTTTGGTGGAAGTTGTCCTTGGGGGGATTCATTGAGGCCTTCCTTCCTTCACTTCATTATTTTTTCTCTCTTTTCATTATACATGGGTACCTAACATGGCCTCATTGTCGGGACCCATTCTGCATTTTCATCTTAGTTTTGTGAGCTTAAAGCATTCTCCTAAGTTGCACTTAAGGGGGGGTCTTAGAGTAAATAATTAATAATTATTTATTTATTCTATTTACTTAAGCTTACTTAGGTTAATGTATTTATTTAATATTTAGTATTTAATGCATGTAGTGATGAGTTGTTGAAAACATGGGAGTTTGTTCCCTTCTAGAATATTCCACCTTTTTATGGAAGAGTGCTTAGTTGTCAACCTTATCTTCTACAAGCTTCCTTGAGGCCTTTATAAGAGGTCTCTCTCTCATTTTAAATTCATCCATTCACATAGCAATTTCATTTTCCTATTGTGAAATATTTTCTCTTGCATTGTTTGCTTCAAGCTCTTGCTCTTTTAGTTTCTCTTCAGCAAGCTATTTGCATGTAGGTGATCTTGGCGACTGCGGAGTTGGATTTCATCAACTCCTACATTTTAGGTCTAGTAGGGTTGGTGAGAAATAATAGAGGAGAAATGCTTCAAGGTTTTGCAAAAGATATTGGCATAAATTTTAATAACTATGCTAAAGGGTTGGCTATGTGACATGGTATCAAGTCCCTTTAGGAGCTAAGGGTTGACAAATTCATTTTGGAAGTTGACTCAAAACTTATAGTTGATACACTCTCAAATAAAGCTAAGAGTCCCTAGAGAATTCTTAGTCTAATGGGTAATTGTAAGCATAGGTTATCTGTATTTAGTGAAGTCAAGATTAGGCATACTCTAAGAGAAGGCAATAATGTTGTTCACTTCCTTTCTAACTAGATTTTAGACAACCTGGAAGAGCAAGTGATTGCTAAAGTTAATTTCCTAGAACACCTAAAAATTATTTTAATTAATGCTATCAATGGAAATGTCTGGGGTTTTGATCAAAAAGTGGGTTCTTATTACTTTATGAATATTGCTAACATATTTATTTTGTCTCAAGGAAACTCTAATTTTCAAAAGGACGTCACTAAGAGGAAAGTTTAGACTATTGATAGGGAAGGAAATTGTTCTAAGCTTGACAAAGTTATTATTAGCAAGATGAGGATGAATTTTAATTATAGTAGAATATCTAAAGTCACTTTGGTGACTAATATCAACTTGACAAAATTTAAATTTAATGATATAATCAAAGCATGATCTTATCTCATTTTAATGACAAGATATGGGGAAGGTTATACAAATGTAAGGACAAAATTATTAAAAAGATGAAAAACCTTACCAATTCTTCATTACTTGTCAAATGTGTTAAAGATGTCAGTGTGGATTATAAAAGATCTTCTAAAACCAATGATTTAATTACCAATAAAGGATTTGTTATGAAATTATTATAATCATGATTTATCAAGGCCAAAAAACTTGAGCAACTTCATTGTTCTCAAAGTTTCCTAGTTATTTGTTTATAGAAAAGCAATTTGTCTATGGAAAATATGTAGAAGTGTGAGGCTTATTAGAAAACCATCATTGTGGAAGATAATTAGGTTATTCAAGAAGTCCTAGAGGTGTTGTGTACATTTAAAATTATGGGTAGGTCATTGAAAAAATTTGAACCAAGGGACAATAGGGAATTGAAACATAATCATGAAATATGGAAGTACTTTCAAGATGCAGGGATAATTAGTTTCATTAAAGCTATGAAGGGCTTCAATGAAGAACTCTCTTATAGGTTTTCCAACACTTTACATGAGGGTATTGTGACTATTGGTAGCATTGAGTTTATGGTTATGCTGAAGCTAATTATAAAGACCATTAGTTGTTAGAATTCTTTAGAATAACTGAGGGGGGGGCGAATCAGTTGTTCAAGGTCCAAAAATTCCCTATTAATACCTTTTTACTACTTTTAATGAATCCATATACTTTTCATCCATCCAATACTTAAATCAATCATATAAGCAAATTACAGTAAATCAATATGCAAAGATAAAACATTCAAGATCAACACATGACACAATGATTTACGTGGAAACCCAATTTGGGAAAAACCACCAGTAACATGCTACTTGATTTTCACTCTTCTAAAGTGATGCCCTGTTAAAAGCCTGCCTTGTTAAAGGCTTACAACACAATGTTAAATGTGACCTTGTTAGAGGATTTCACCACACTATTAGGAATGGGCCTGATTAAAGGTCTTTAGAACATTCACTTGGAATGTCACCCTGTTAAAGGATTTATCTAATGGCTATTAAACCAACCTAAGTCCATAGGATTTAAACTTACTATTACAATTGCTAGAAAGTAACGATAATGGTCTTTTGATATGATATAACTTACAACATACTTTGCAGATTTCAGATCACACTTTCAGTTCAATCCTTATGCTTGACTTTAATCACTTCAGCTCTGACTACTTGTCTTCCACTCAAACTTTGTCTCCTTGAGTCTTCTTACTCATTTTGCCAATGCAATCATCCTTGTGGTTGTCTATTCTAACTGAGTTCTAGTGCTTTCTTCTCCTTAGCACATTCTATAGCACTTCATGCTTTTATGCTTGACCACACCTTTCTCTTTCATTGTCCCCTATTCTTCATTAACTTATATCTTCTTATATAGAAGTCTGATTTTTCTGTGCTTCTCAATTCTCCCTCTCCAGTTTTAGGGTTTCAAAATGGGTTAGGTAGGATACAATGTATCTACCCCATATCTTGTTCTCTTCTAGAAACTTTGCCAGTTATATCCTTAAAAGAAAAACATTTTACATGGTGTTCTGTGCCACTAGCTCATCATTCTTATCTTCATTTTAATTCACAAATTTCTAGATAACAACCTTGTCAGCTTAGATCTGGCGAATCTTCGATTTCCAAAATAATGCAGCAACTCAGCATTATTGAGTTACTAGTGCTCGGCACCTCTGTGTTACTCGGCACTTGTTCTGCTTGGCACTTGATTCTGTTCGGCACTTGATTCTGCTCGGCATCTGAAGTTTACTCAGCATTAACTAGGAATTTTCTCGGCTCTTACTAGCTTGCTCAGCTCCTTCTCTCTAATAATCTTAGTTTGAGCTTTACAAAAAACTTAGCTAAAAACCTTAAATATTTGATATGTTTTAGTGTGCCCATTCTTTGTATCTTATAGTATTCTATCAAATACACTTTTTCATCAATGGCTTAGCTAATCCTTGTACTTCATTACAACATCATAACTTCAACCTTTCTCTAGGTGTTCTAGTTACATCTTATTGATTGCCTCCTCCTTGACAATCAACTAATTGATAGTATTTGGATCACTAAAGCAATTGTCATTCCTGCAAGTAGCAATTTTGACATCAATGACAAAACAATGATTGAGGACATTCTTTACCAGTTCCATATATTATTCCAACAACTTTTCTTATGATCATTTCAATCATTTCCAACATTAGTTTTAGGTGAAAAGGTCATTGGGTCAAAATGAAAAGGAAGGGAAAGTACAGCAACTACATGAAAAAATTATTCGACAACAATGAGGAGGAAGAACATGTGAATGCTAAAAATGGGTATGAAAAACTTTCTCTCCCTCCTCCTTTCACTATTATCTATCTATGTATGAAGAAATATTTTAACTGTAAAGAAAGATTTAACCCTTACCATGCATATCACTTCCCCCTATTAAACTTACTACACCATTGGGAGAAAATTAACATTTCTTTCTTTCTAGTTTCTTCCTTAAAGGGTAGCATTGAAAATAGAGATAACCTACCTCTCCATCAAGGGTTAATTTGTATTTTATACCAACATGTTGTTTCCCATCACCTAGATTTTAGCAGGAGCTTGACCCAAGAGAAATAATTGGTTGGGACCAAACCATCTATCACAATTGAGAAATTAACTCGACCCATGTTTCAAGCCCTAGAAAAGAAAATCCTAACCTTGGGACCCAAAAAAAATCTAGCATTGAGTCATCTATTCTGACTCGTATCCCTAAAAATCCACTTGAGAAAACTTTGTTTCTTGAAACACCTTTAGAAAGGAAGAATTATCCCCAAAGAAGCCAAGGCCCCACCCCTAAAAAGAGAAAGAATAATAAAGACATAATTGATTTTGACAAACAAGATACTAGGGACGAGGAGAGTAAAGATAGGATTACTATTGGGAAAGGAGGACAAAAAGAGGCAAAATCAATGAGAATAAGTATTAACCTTATTGTTTTTGTCAAAGTAGTGAAAAAAAAACTTAGTCATTATTCTATAAAGATCAAATATTTTTTAGCATAATTGTTCAGATAGTACATGCCGAGAAATATGACAAGTAGTGTCAAGCACTAGTAGATGTCAAGCAGTTAGTGTATGCCGAGTCATTTAGGTTTCAAGCCAACAAAGGAAGCTGAGTAAATAGTATGTGCTGAGTGATTTTGGTGCTAAGAAAACAAAGTGTGCCAAGCTATTCAAAAGTTGAGTTACAACATTAAGAGCATAGTAAAGGTTGAGTATCAGAGCCTTTGGATGTCGAGTGAATAATTTATGACATAGATGTTTGTAATGGCACAAACTTCAATATAAACCATTTTTGGGCTGACATAATCATATTATGATTATGAAAGATAAGTATGGAGTCATAATACAGATCCCTATACAATACATGCAGCCAATCAAATTGAGGGAAGCATTTGGTGGCAATAAGGATAAACCATAGTCATTGATTCTTACCTAATCCATCACCACCAATGTTTATAAAAGAAGGATAAATCTTAATAATTTTAGCACATGTGTGAGGAGATGAATGTTTAGAATTTAGAGGGCATTCATGGTGGCTAAGATGCTTATGATAGAGCTATGCATTGCAAAATTAGTTTGAGAATAACATTGTAAAGAAGTGAAAGGATAGAGGAGATATCTTTGATCAGGAGAATCAAGGTTTAAATAGCAAGGAGAAGATTTGACATCAAGTAGAAAGGTGATAACTAAAGGATCATAGTGTTGAATCATTCTAATAGGTGATACAAATAAAATCTCTTAACCAATTAGTCCTAATAGATTGTTGTAAATCTCTTAACCGAGTGCTTTCTTTATTGTAAGTTTAAATCCTCTAACAAGGTGATACCTAACACTCTTTGTAAGCCTTTAACAAGGAAGACCTCTCACAGGGTAGATCATAGATTATGATCAAACACATTGTATCCATAATAGGCTACACTTTACAACTACATTAGTGAATATTTTTTGGTGTCATCTCCACCCTAGTTTTACCTTCTCATTGGAGGGTTTCTAGGTAACCAAATTTATTGTGTTATGTGTTATTTACTTTATGCTATGGATGTGATGCATGTTATGTTATTTCAATTTACATGTTAAGTTATGAGATGAATGTTGGAAATGTTTTAAGAGGAAAAATTTTTAAGTATTGATTCACCCCCACCCCCTCAAACTTACTTTCCCATTGTTATTTCCAATAATTGGTATCGAAGCTCTATTCTCTAGAAAGGAAATTTTTATAGATTTGGAGGTAAGATCTTGAAGATGGAATTCTATAAATTGGGAAATATTATTGAGAACCAAAACATTGAAATACATCTTTCCCTACATCAACTCAAGGAGGAAAGAGATGAATTGCAACATTCATTGAAGAGAAGATAGGAATTTGTTATTCAGCAAAATGACACTCAATATCAAGAAGAAGACACTACTAGATTGTTTGAGGATGGAAACTCAAATGAATTTGATGCAACAGTCATAGATTTGATGGAAAAAAAATAATGCCCTAACTCAAGAAATCAAAAATCTCAAAAGAGAACAAGATGTATAATTAGTATTTCTATGTGAGGTAACTGAAAAGAAAAAGAAAGCTAAGGAAAACAAAGTCATGATTAAAGAAGACAAAATAATATTTACTAATAGACTTGAAGAGAAGACATCAAATGTGAAAAAGCTTGCTAACATGTAATTGGATACAATGAATTAATTGATGCTTGCAAACCATGAATTGAATAGAAATGAAATTGAGAAAACAACCCTAAAATCACATAATGATCTACTAGAAAATGAATTGAGAGAAAACAAGGAAATCATTGAAAGATTCAACAAACCAAGTGAAGCCATAAAATACTTTGAGAAATTGATGGAATCACCAAGACGTAATAGTGATACTATTGGATTGGGATACACTTATAATAAAGAAGGAGAATCATCTAAAAGAGGTGAGAAAAGGAATAAGAAAGGTAAGAAATACAAACCTACGTGTCATAATTGTGGAAAATTGGGTCATACAAAAAATGTTTGCAAAATAAAAATTGTTAATCAAAACCCCAAGGAATACAGAGGATACTGCTACAACTGTAACAAACAAAGACATCAAGCAAATGAATATAGGACCAAGACTATGAGAACTTAGAGATTTGAAGGATATTGTTACAATTTTCATAAGTATGGGCACAAAGCATAGGAATACAGATCTAAGACCAAGTGGACATCAAACAAACAGATAAAGATACACAAAAATGGAAACTCCTATGATTGGGATTACAACACAACGTATAGTTGTCACTATTGTCAAGAATATGAACATGTTCCTAAGAATTTCATAAGAACACATTTCAAAAGAAACTACATTAGATGGTTGAGTGAGACTACATGCTTTAGTTGTCTCAAGACTGGTCATGTTAGTAGAAACTATCCAACTAGGTCACTAGCATTGAGAAATGAAACCAATAAAGGTAAAGAAAAGGTCAATATTGAAAAGATAAAGGTCTAGATGAAAAAGACATGGAAAAAGAAGGAACATTGAAATACATCAAGTTCAAATGAGGTCACTTCATCCAATGGATCAGGTGATCACATCACCCCTAACTAGGCAATAAAAGGTATGTGTAGAACTAACATTTGAAAAGTTATATTATGCATCAGTTCCAAATATCTAAGATCTAAAAAGAATAAATATGCATGAATCAAGATGCAATGAAGAAGTTAAGAGTAAGAGTTATTCTATAGATATGTTGTTGTCAAGTATGGAAGAAATTGTAGTTATTATTGAGTGATGTAGTCAAGGGTAGTATGAGATGAGCTTGCTATGTATGCCAAGCATACTAGGAATTCTATGTTAGCCAAGTGTGTTAAAAATCTTATATTGGTCAAGCTCACAACTATGTAAGCATTGAGCAATTAATGCCAAATTTGAAGGGTTATATAGTCAATATTCAACTCATTTGCACATACCAAAGTTTAAAGAGCATAAAGAGCATGAAGGAGAATTAAAAAAGGAGATTCTAGTGTTTTTTTATCAGATCTGACTACTACTTGACACCATTCTACGGATTCAAGAGGTATTTAACTTGTGCCAAGTTATGTTGTTTCATTTATCACAAACCCTAGAAAAGTAAAATGGCAACTAGTTCTTTGTCTACTATTTGGAAAGAGGGGAAAAGAGGTTTTCAATATTCAATTGATAAGCAATGATGTTATGCAACCCCCATTCTGAGCAATTCCTAAGATTGCATACAAGGGTGATCTGTCTAGTGTGCTATCCATGATACCACCAAAGGTTCTTATGATCCAAGATGTAAGGTGTTTCTATACTAGAAAGATTTGAGAGGTAGAAGATATGGAAATTAGAGACACCTATAGTAAGCTATGTGACAATGGAGTTTTGAGGGAAGAGAATAAGATCATTGAATGAAAAGGGTTAACACATGCACTAGATTTTATTCAAATGTTTAAAACTAAATGGATTTAGATTTTTGTAAGTCACATACATGATAGCCAAATGTGGCTAGAGGGTGGACCAATTAGAATTTCTAAGAGGATTGTGTAGAGTGTAACAGGTTATCCTACCCTTGACCAACCGAAGATCATGAAGAGTGATGTGAAGGAAGTTATAGAAAATAATATAGGTGCATGTGGAATAAGAGAGGGATGTCAATAGACACTATTTTAGATCCCATTATTGCCTTTGTAGTCAGATTCATTACCCATAAGTTCTTTTAGTCAAGTTAATTGAATGGTGTTTCATGTATGGCAATGGACTTAGGTTACAAAATTGTAAAAGAGATCATTCCTATGACCTTTCCAAGTTACAACTACAATAGTTATCTAAAAACTTGGAAGCTATTAGGAAGGCCAAAAGTGCATCTTGCAAGTTTGGTTCTTTGATTTTTTGCATATTTTTCTATGTGCAAAATACATTCCCCACCTTTGAAAAAGTTTCTTGGAAGACTAGTAGGTCAATTACAGAACAAATTTCATAATTAATTGAGCAACTTGGAGACAATTTTGAGTTAGTGATGACTAGTTATTTTGAGGATTTTTAGTCCATGAAACAAAGATTGAGGATTCCTTATCACTAGTGGAACAACATTACAATGATGTGTTTTTCCTATTTGATGCAGATCATACATATGTGCAAGCAGCAATACCCAGGGTTAGATGATTTAAACCCTTTCCATATGAGATCAATGTGGATGAAGCCTCTATAGCACTCATAGCATTATTGGTAGAAGAAATTGATAAAGATGCTACATCTTTTGGTAGCTATGATGAAGCCAAATCCAGAATAACCATTGTTTGAAAACAACTATAGTTTTGAGGAGTAAAAAAAAAATTGTTAAAAGATTGAAGGAGAGATTTGGTGAAGGTGAAGATGATGATGATGATGATGACAATGATGATGAAGAAAAATAAGGCTAAGAACCATTGAAACTAACACAAGGCCTAGGTGAAGATGTTGAAGGTGTCAAGGAAGAAGAAGTCAAGGAAGCACCTAAGGAAAAGAAATAAAGGAAGGAAGAGACTCAAATAGTGAAGAAACCTGAGAAGATTGTGAAGAAGTCATAGCAAAAGCTAATTGTACCTATAACTAGGTCAAGCATAAGGGCAGCCATTGTATAGGCTAAAGAAGTGACTAAGGCTAAAGGAAAGAGAGCCAGCACTACAGCAAATCCAAACGAACCTGCTCCAAAGACATTTAAAAGATTAAGAAATAAGTACACATCTCAAAAGGATTTAGATGAGGAGAAGACTGAGTCAGATAACTTAAGTCAATACAAAGTGGTAAGCCGCAATCCCTCTTTTGATATTGACGATTTATGTGAAAACATTATAACCAATGCAGATTTGTCAAGTTTTACACATGTTGTCTTTGATAAGCTAGAGTATTGATAAAAATAAGGTTGAAGAGGCTACTTTCAAGAATACTCTACTAGAGATTTCCAACTCTTTACCCAAAAGTCTTTATGACAGAGTTGAGCAAAAGTTGCAATTTAGCTTACAAACTGAGAGACAAATCAGAGAAATGACACTAGCCCAAGTGATGCCTAAATTGGATTAAAAGATGATTGACAAAGATATGGGGAAGCATAAAGGGAAATTTTTCCCCAAATATAGAGCTTTCCATATTTCAAAGAACATAGAAGATGTGTAACCAAAATTACATCAATTTGGAAATCAATATATAAGTTGTCCACTCAAGAAATTACTGAGAAAGGTGAGCATGATGAGCAAGAACCTAAGAAGAATGAGGAAGAGATAGAAAAAAAGGTGAACATAGTCAAAGAAGGTAATGTGGAGGGTACTAAAGAAATAGCAGAGGAGGCTACAGCTAAAGAAGAGTAGCAAGATGTGCAGAACACATAGATGTTGAGTGTTAGTCCCCCCATATAATGACCAAGAGAGTCAATAGGACTTAGTAAGAATCAAGGATGTTCCTAATAAAATAGCACAAAATGTAAATCCTTTGACTAAAGATGACTTGAAGAAAATTTTTCAAGACTCCACCAATGTAGCACTATTATGCAATAATCCTATATTGGTGAGAGTAGATGAAATTCAATAGGCAGAAGTTGCATCTATAGGGAAATAAAAAAGGATACATCAAATGTTCCCCCCATCTACTATAGAGATTAAGGATAAGGAATAATAGGTTCTTCAAAGGGATAAAAATGTAAACTTGGAATAAAAGGATGATACAAATCAAACACCATTTTTCATGCCAACTATTATCATTTAGATGAAAGAGGCAAAAGTACAACCTATAGACACATCAGTGCCAAGCCCAAATATTTTAGGTTTACAAGCTATAATGACTATTTAGAAGGATGAAAGTGAAGTGCATAAGGATCAAAAAGAAAGTCATGTACCTATACCATGATCACAAGGTAAATTCTAGAAGGAAGTAAGGAAGACTGAAGAGTTGAAGCTGACTACTGAACTTGAGGAACAAATTGCAATACAAACTCTGGTTACAATGCCAGTTTCCAAATCTCCTCTTAGTAGTCACACTCTTTAGAGGCCGAATAAAATGTCACACCATTACAAATCTCAAGGCCAATTTCCAGCACACCCAAGAGTGTTGAAGTTACATCATTTGAGGATGTAAATTTAGATGAAGTGGTTGAGTTACCAAAGTTTTATCTAAATACAATCACTATTGAAGAAATGAGCATTCTCCAAGAATCTCTACAGAGGAAAAAGAGACAAATCTTAAGGAGAGAGCATAAGCAAAAGAAAGTTTTGCATGAAATTAAAGATATATTATTTGATGCTTTTACTCTCCCAAAAATGAATGAAGATAAGCCTATAATAGAGAAACTTTCAATTCATTTCCACTTCACCCTCATGGGTTAATACGTAATCTTATTCTTGAGCATTACATTTATCTACTCTTTGTAGTCTCTCTCATATTTTTAGTTCTATACATACTAGAAGAGTTATTTTCCTTGATATTTTCCTTTATGTTTGAGGATATTATTGTTAGAAAAGAAGGCTAGTACATTATGCATGCTACCAAAAATATTGTGCAAACTCAATCCTATAATAGTAGCTTAAAAAAAATTGCAACCTAAAATTCAGTAGTCATATGATGACCAGGCTTGATAAAGTGACACTCTTCAAGCTAATATCCATGATGATTGAGATTATGAATATCCTTCTATATTAAGAAGGAGTCTAACACTTCTTCTAAGACAATGTTGGAGCTCAAAAGATTTATAATCAGAGGAAGTCTAAAGATACATGTGTGTGACTGCATGATTTTGATGAGCATATCCCTATGTACATCATAAGGAATTAAAGATTCACCAAGAAGTCTAAAGATTCAGAAGGGGTTTGACAAGTGTCCTCAAGTGAAGAAAACCTTTAAACGAGTAACTAGAGGACCTAACTTGCCAAAATCATTGTTGAGAGGGAGAAGCTTGAGGGCATCTGACATTCATTTTTTTAATGATTGCTTCTATTTAAGGAAGAAGCTTGAAGTGAAATTCTTTGTAATGTACTCTTCTCTATAAAATAAAATTAAGGTGAAAGCCTTTGTGCCACCCTCTGACTTGGTTCATGGTGGTTACTATTTCACATATGATATGTAATGAAAGGTGAGAATATTTCATTGACATATATAAACATAAGGTAACAATTGTAAGGTGATGATCTTATAAATGAAAGACCTATTATCATGACAGATTTCATTAAGTTTTTGACCCAGAGTGTTTTTGGAAGTCATGATAACCAACATATCATACAAAAGGTATCTATTGTAAGTTGATGATCTAAACAATAGTTTAACCTTATGTCAAGAATACCTATATTAAGTTATTGATCTGGATTGTGCCAGATAGCTTGACACTAAAATTTTGAGGTTATCATTAGTCTAGTTCTAAATTCAGTCAGGGACTATGACAATGTGTACATCAAGATTGCACCTAGAAAATTTGATGTTAAGTTTATGATTATCACTAATATATTTCTAAATTGGTTGAGGATTGTGATAACACTCATATCATGATTGACTTCATTATTTGTTGTTCCAAATTGTGTCTGATATCATGATATTGAAATAATTGTTCTTGTTTTATTACCATGATAGGCTACATTAAATTGTTGTCCTAAAATGTGTTGGAAGTCATAATAACTTATAAATATGGACCACACACACACACACACACACACACACACATATATATTGGATACTTTATTGTTATCCTAATATCAAGGGTGTTACCTAATAGACTACATTTGGTTGTTTTTCTAGGGTGTCAGAGTTCAAATAATAGACAGCCCTCTAAGATATATCATACGATTAATAAATCTAGATGAATCTGAAATGTCCCTTTTCTGATTTTACATGATATTTCCAACCTTTAATCAGATCTTTAAGATCAAACAACTAATATCACAAAGATCCTCCAAATTTCTCAAGAAACCCCAAATCGGGTATGCCAGAAATTGTGCCAAAAGCTTCACAGCTTCACCAATTACTAATAAATCTGAAAATGGAAATTTTTACAGAACTTTCAGCAGCATAACAGCCTACAAATTGACATTTCCAGATCCGTATAGCCTTTACACAACAGCTCAAAAATGTAGGACCAAAACTATGCTCATCGGGCTCCCAAAATAGCACAAAATATGCCCGGAAACACCACAAGAACACTAATAATCTATCTCAGAAGTTTAATCATGTCCCAATATATATATTCAGATCTATTTTAATAGCTTAAAGTCTAAAATACAGCAGCAACCAAAACTGATATGAAATACTCAACCGGAAACACCAAACTCTTACAAAAATACACCCGGAAACTCACAAATCTGCACTGTTCAGCACAAAGGCAAACTCTGTATGAGCATGCACATGGAATGGCTTCAAACTCCTGTCCTTAGCCTTCCTGGAAACCTGCAAACTCCCGTTCTTGGGTCTCCCTGGAAACCTGCAAACTCCCGTTCTTGGGTCTCCTTCTCCATAGGTTTGGCAGCCTCTGAAGAATAACAAAGAATGAGCGAAAATCAAGTCTGGAATCCCCCCAAAATGCCTCCAAACCTCTTTAAAAAGGGCATAACTGTAACTCACGTCCAAGAGAGGTTAATGAAACATATTTTAATAATAATTATCATTTATTAGTCCAACGGTTTCCAAAGATTAACTCCCTTTTTCTGAAACTTCACTTTCTTGGGCCTGCCTGCCTTAGCAAAGATTTTCTTTTTTTTAAATTATTTGAAAAGGGGACATGACAAGTCCTCCCCTCCCAATCATTTTTTGTCCTCAAGCAATGGCTGAACAATAAACCAATCAATCCACCTGGATCCCAAATGTAGTCATGAACTATACTACTACCAATTAACATAGGCTCCTGCAATATCCTTTGCAATATGACCAAGAGGAATCCATAATCAAATTGACAATTATAGCTCAACCAAACTCCGAAATCACCACTACCACAAACAAAAACCCATGAGGCACAAACTCTTAGAACATCAGAACCCAAGTAAAGTGGACAAATCAAACTACCAACACAGTAAATACCATCAACGCATCCCACTGGCCTATATGGAATGTACAATCCAACTCTGAAACAATGGTGAACCCTCTTGAATGAAACTGTACCAAGTATGGAGAATCCACACACTGTACAACTCCTGCAGTCAACACAACTCTGCAAATCATCGGCCACTATCTCATAACCATAACTCCCATACACTGCTGATGGTGAAAAGACATTACAAGATAAAGAGTAAGAAATGGAATCCAAACCAAATTTGTCTACCATCAACTCCTCAGCACAAGGATCAAATGCTAACTGATGTACATACCCTGCAATATAATGTTGATAAAAAAAACCAACCTCAGTCAACAGCTCACCATGAAGAAGTGATACAACCCACTGTGACTGATCACCAGCTAAGTCAAGAGATGTCATAGCCAAAGGAGTAGAATCAATAACAACACCTGCTGAAGCATCACTCTGAAACTCCTGCTCTAAGTCATGTATTATCAAGCTGTCAACTGTAGAACCTATCGCCATGTCATGCCCATCACAACTCTCATCTTGAGGCATCAAATTGTCCCATAACTGATGATAAGCACTAGGAACCAAAGTACATCTCTGTATCATCATCTCATCAACATGGTCATCAAAGGTAGATAGATGAGCATACCTCACAGTGTAATGTCGATAGAATGCACCAATCTCAGTCAGTGGCTCAGACTGCAATCCAGATGTAACTAACTGCAATCGATCATTAACCAAATTGGAACTGACTACTACCTCTGAAGACATTGCGAAGGGAGTAGTATTACTAGTAGGAACCATGCCAACTATCAGCTCACCAATGTCACACATGGTCTTTGATACAACATCTCTAGTCTTCGTGCCATTAGTACTAGAGGTCACCACCATGTCAGGCATACAACAATCTACTACAACACCCAACTCAATTGAACCTAACTCTAGTGGGAATGAACCTGATATTCCAATGTTAGTATCAAGAATGGATGCATCCCCATCTCCACTGTCTCTGACAATCTCGGCCATGGACATCCTCGGATCACCAAACACCACTGCTTGTGACTGTATAGAATCAGGTGAAGACTGTAGTCGCTCTAACTCCATGGTCACCTTAGCCAAATGAAACTGTGACTCCTTGAAAGCCAACTGTGTACTCTCAAGAATCTCAGAAGTCACCACAAGCTGCTCAGTAATCTCACTCACCTCATCTTCCTTGGCCAACAATGCATCATATGCTGTACTGCCCCACTTCATAAGATAATCTCTGTCGGCTACCAACTGCATATAATCCTGTCTCAGAATCTGGATAGCCTCCCATAAAGAGTGGAACTCTGTCAAGGAAAGATAACTACCTCCCTGCTCATCACTAGTAGGAGAACCCCATCCATAAACTGCTAACAACTGACGAGCAGCATTGAAATGCTGGCAAGTGATAGCAATGTCTTGGTCACTAACTCTCAACTGATTAGACACATGATGGCACTGGCTTGACTGTCTCCTACAAACCTCCTTTGATGCACTGTCTAAAGGAGTATCCTCAAAGTTACTAGTCTCTAGAGTATTACCATCCATATCCTGTGAATCAAATCTAAAACTCATATCAACATACAGAGTATCAAAAACATTAGCATTTCTGTCCAACTCCTCTATACCCAAGGAAACTAAGTCTTCAAAATTGCCCATTGCATCCTTCTGGATGTCATCAATGCCAATATGATCCTGGGACTCATCTATACACACTGCCAAATATGAAATATCATCAACACATTCCAACAAGTAAGGCCGACTGGATATATGAACAAGGCCCAACATTGGTGTATAAAAACTAATACCAACATCAGACAAGATACTGGCACAAGAAAAGACAACACCATGTAATCTGCTAATCAAATCCATGATAGCACCCAAACAAACACTGCTACCAAAAAGTGTTAAAGATATCCAGTCAACTGAATCCCAAATGCCAATATAACAATCTCGAGTCCATATTCGTAAACTAGAATCAACTGGTAACTCAAGCAAACTCCTCACCTGAGTAATATGACCAATACCAACTAACTCCACATACCTGTCATGATGAGATAATGAAGTCACAATACTATCTTGGTTCACCTTCAGCTGGCTGGACAAATCATGTGAAGTACTACCAGCCTCAACCTCATGTGATGAAGCATCTAACTGTGCCTGGTACTCTTTCTCAGCAAAGTCATGAATGCTCAATGGCTGCTCATCTCTACCAGGTATCTCACCATCCTGCACAACAACATCCTCATAATCATCATCTGAACCCACTACACTGTTGTCACTGCCTGTTGTAACTATACCATCCTGAATACCTGTGGCATCACCCTTTGACAACCTGTAAACAATTGTCTCAATTTGAGTATCAAGTTGACCATTACTATCAATCTGTGTAATATCCTTTCCCACCACCTCCTGTGGCAGAGTAGAATCTGAGACCTCTACCTGGCTATCAGCTAGTTTCTCAAACTCCTCATGCAAGTTCTTGGAAATTGTGTCATCTGTCCTGTGAGAAAATCTGCCAAATAGAAATCCAGTCAACTTATCCACCTTAGCTGGGTCAGATAACATGTCATTTATACGGTGGTGCTCAACCAACTATTTAGACATGTCATGGCTTATTTTCATAAGTTTATCTCGAATGTCTAAATAACCATCCTTTCTATTATTTTGACTCTGGCTATCAATTGTCCAAGATTGTTCCCTCTGAGACTCTGTACTATACCTGTCCATTCTGGATAAAGTAGAGTGTAACCCCAATAGGATATAACTTCTTCAAACACCAAGAACTAACATGCAAATGATTAGAAGTAGCATGCAACCATAGATTTGGACATGCAACTGATTAGAAGCAACATGCAACCACCAAATTATGACATGCAAGATCTGGGTAGTTGTCAAAACTGAAATGCAAACTTCTACAACCACCAAATTCACCAAGAACTAACATGCAAATGATTATAAGTAGCATGAAACTATAGATTTGGACATGCAACTGATTAGAAGCATGCAACCACCAAATTATGACATGCAAGATCTGGGTAGTTGTCAAAACTGATATGCAAGATCTGGGTACTTGTCAAAACTGAAATGCAAACTTCTACAACCACCAAATTCACCAAGAACTAACATGAAAATGATTAGAAGTAGCATGCAACCATAAATTTTTACATGCAACTGATTAGAAGCAACATGCAATCATAAATTATGACATGCAAGATTTGGGTAGTTCTCAAAACTGAAATGCAAGATCTGGGTAGTTGTCAAAACTGACCTGCAACTTCTACAAACCCTCAGGCTGGCAAGATCATGGCTCTGATACCACTGAAATGTCCCTTTTCTGATTTTACATGATATTTCCAACCTTTAATCAGATCTTTAAGATCAAACAACTAATATCACAAAGATCCTCCAAATTTCTCAAGAAACCCCAAATCGGGTATGCCAGAAATTGTGCCAAAAGCTTCACAGCTTCACCAATTACTAATAAATCTGAAAATGGAAATTTTTACAGAACTTTCAGCAGCATAACAGCCTACAAATTGACATTTCCAGATCCGTATAGCCTTTACACAACAGCTCAAAAATGTAGGACCAAAACTATGCTCATCGGGCTCCCAAAATAGCACAAAATATGCCCGGAAACACCACAAGAACACTAATAATCTATCTCAGAAGTTTAATCACGTCCCAATATATATATTCAGATCTATTTTAATATCTTAAAGTCTAAAATACAGCAGCAACCAAAACTGATATGAAATACTCAACCGGAAACACCAAACTCTTACAAAAATACACCCGGAAACTCACAAATCTGCACTGTTCAGCACAAAGGCAAACTCTGTATGAGCATGCACATGGAATGGCTTCAAACTCCCATCCTTAGCCTTCCTGGAAACCTGCAAACTCCCGTTCTTGGGTCTCCCTGGAAACCTGCAAACTCCCGTTCTTGGGTCTCCTTCTCCATAGGTTTGGCAGCCTCTGAAGAATAACAAAGAATGAGCGAAAATCAAGTCTGGAATCCCCCCAAAATGCCTCCAAACCTCTTTAAAAAGGGCATAACTGTAACTCACATCCAAGAGAGGTTAATGAAACATATTTTAATAATAATTATCATTTATTAGTCCAACGGTTTCCAAAGATTAACTCCCTTTTTCCGAAACTTCACTTTCTTGGGCCTGCCTGCCTTAGCAAAGATTTTCTTTTTTTTAAATTATTTGAAAAGGGGACATGACAGAATCATACTTCAGATTTTATTGAAAGATTATATATATGTTTATGGATATGTTGATATGTCATTCTAGGAATATCACATTGAGATGATATATCTCCATATGCTTGAGAGCACAATGTGTTCCAAAACCAATCCTCCCTAACTAAGAGGTAGTGTTAAAATTATAGCTACAATTGGATTAATTTAATCATATGATACAAGGTTGATATAATATATTATATCATCTAATATTATACTATATATCATATTATAAATATATTATATTATCTATATTGTATATATATATTATTATACATACATATTATATATAATACATATGTTATATTGTGATTTATTTTGTTAATATAATAGCTAATAATGACTAATCATAGAGACATGTCTCCTACTCTTATATGTATAAGAAATTGGGATTTGCATTTGGAACACACCTATAATAATGGTCTTATAATTACATTTGTAGGAATCAATTCATGTTTATCAAAATAACCGATGGCAATTAATTAAGGAAAGGCAACGAATAGTTAATTCCATGTAGGGACATGACCCTATGTGGCCATTGGCCATGTAGACTCATGTTCCTATGGGGACTTGACTTTAGTCCAATATAAAAATGGATATTGCTGCTTTAAGAAAAAAAAATTACAACAATATTTAGTATCTATAGTAGCAAGTTTACTACTATATATTTACATGTTCACCATACTGTTTATATGCATAAGTTGATGAATTAATTATTTTTTAAATTATACACATTTAGATTTATTCTGATCACATCATATTACAAAATAAGTGAAACCAAAAAATATATATCACTCTATCATTGATCCTATTTACATGTACATAGTATTAGAGCCTACCTAATAGAGAAAAACATTTAGTTTAAATTAGATTTCAAATTCATAAAATTATCTCAAATCTGCAACTATGGTGAATCATGTAAGACTAGAAGATAGACTTGAAGGTGAATCCAACTTTGCATCATGGAAAACATGAATAAAGATGATTTTCCCTCGAGAGATGGAATTAAAAGGATACATAGAAGAAAATAATTCTATACCTATGATCCTAACAAAATGATTTGGAGAAGACATAATAATAAATCTATGAAGGGGTATTTGGTTGGTTAAGCAGATAGGAGATGGTAGGTAGGAATTTAGTAGTGGGAATCACCTCTAGTTTTCTAGGGAATCTGGACGTAGGGAATGTGGTAGCAGAACTTGGTAATAGATTAGGTGGGAATCTAGAGTAGGAAGAAGACAAAGTTTTCTTAGGTTTTGGCTATAGAAGATATGGGGTTTTTTACTATTATTAGTCTAATCCTTTGACCTAGATTCTAGTCCTTACAGGGGACCCACAAAAGAATATTTTGAAAGAGGAACCTTCTCTGTGTGTGTGTATGAATTATGAAGGATTAAATGTTGAAAGGTAGAAGGAGGAAAATAAATTGGGTCAAAGAAAGTAGTCTTCTTTGTTTGGAAAAAGGCTAGGAGGCAAGTCTTCATTTCCTCCTATTACCTCTAAATCCTATCGGGAAAAAGGTGAGTTTCATATTTTTATCCCGAACTTGATAGTAAATTATTCTATATCTACTATGGATTTAACTCTAGTTGGGAAATTTTTGGGGGCCTGACTAGATATTCAAACTTTAAGAAAAATTATTAAAAGGAAATGGGCTCTTTGTGGTCAAGTGGATATTTCTCTAATGATGAAAGTTTTTTTCTCCTTTTTATTTACTTGCAAGGAAGATTTGAATATGGTTTTATGTGGTGGACCTTGTTTATTTGGTAATAGTACCTTAACAATTTAAAAAATGGGAACCAAACATGGATCTATCAAATGCTTTTTTCCTAACTAATCCAGTGTGGGTAAGACTCCTAGGTCTCCCTCTTGAGATTTAGCATGAAGACATTTTTAAGGGAATAGTTGGATCTTTTGGAGGACTAATGACTATTGATAATATGACTGCATCTAGATCTAGACTTCATTGTGCTAGAATCCATGTGAAAGTTGTGCATCTGAAGGACCTTCCTTAGAAGGTGGAAATTAATTCAAAATTAGGAAAGTGGACTCAAGAGGTTTTTTTTGAAGATCTTCCTAATGCATGTTTTGTTTGCAAAAAATTGGGTCATTGAGAAAAAAATTGTCCACTGAAACTTAAAAATAAACAAAAGATGTTGAATGTGGAAAAGAAGGTTCTAAAAAGGGTTTCGAAACCTAAAGTATTACTAGAAGTAACTATTTTGCAAGGCCAGAAAAGTGAAGATAGTCTTAAATCTCAAGCTGATCAAAGGAAGGAGATGTTGAAGGATGAAGAGAAGAATATCGTAAACAATGAGGAAATTCCATCTTCTATTAAAGAAATTGAGAACTCTAAAACATTATCGAACAATTTGGTTATTTATCAAGATAATGTAGAGGATTTGGAAGAGGTTGAGGAGTTTGAGGAGTTTGAGGAGATTGAGGAAGGATAAATCCTAGAGGAAAGGAGTGGATAGCTAGATGAGATTGATATTTTGGAGGATTAATAAGATGAAGGAAATCTTATTTTGCTGAAACATCTATGTCAAGAAATGTTGATATATGATTGAAAAGATCATTTGAAAAGAGATTTGTTAAGGAGATTGTTGAAGAAGACTATGTGTTTCAATCATTTTTTTTTCACTAATGTCAAACCTACTATTTTTTGGTAAGACAATTGCTTATAAGGTTCAAGTACTATCACTTAGGTGATTGATGAAGAGGATTTGATCAACAAGATATAACAAAAGCACCTAGAGGAAAGATTGAGTTATGATTATGTAATAAAGTACAAGGATTAGTTAAGACAATGATGATGGGATGTATTGATGATCTACTTAAGGTTACAAAATGGTTGGCTACACTTAGAAAGATTAGAAGAATAATTTAACAAAGTTTTTCTACCAAGCTTGACCGGGTGGATAGTAGGTGCTGAGAAAAGTTAGTGCAAGCCAAGCAGAAAGTCAGTTGGAGTTGAGTAAAAGCAAGATCTAGTGAATGTCAAGCAACACAACTGATGTCAAGTAAATTTTAGTTGATGCCAAGCACCAGTAAAATCTAGTTGATGTTGAGTGATTTTATAGTTGATGTTGAGTGATGTAGTATGTATCGAACATCAAAAGGTTGATAATGTTGAGCTGCTACATTATGATAAAGATCAAAGATTCACCAAATCTAAGCCAACAAGTTTGTTTTCTTGGAACTTGTGAACCAAGAGGAAGATAAGATTGATGAGCTAGTGGCACAAAATTTGATGTGAACCATTTTTAGGCGAATTCAAATGGATTCTAGGAGAAGTTTCTAAAATAGACAAGATATGGGGTAGATCCACAACCCTAATTTAAAAAATGGATAATGAGTGGGAAAATATTATAATTTTCTTTATATAGGAATTTTTGGTCATGAAAAAAAGAGGCTAGAGGTTTTGGTGTCATGTGTGAGAACCGAAGAAGGAGAAGGAATTAATGGTTTTGCTTCATCAAGTGACCCAAGAGAAGTGTCTACAATGGAAAAGTAAGCAAGAAGGCTTAAGGAGATGAATGCTTGAAGGGTGAACAAGTTTTTAGAGCTGCAAAGTTGAAACCCAAGAAAAATTGAGGACTAAACAAAGATCTATAATCTGCAAGTGAAGTTGTAAGTTGTATCAGATCAAAGTACTATTGTTACTCTCTAACAATTGTATCAGTCTAGGGTAAATCCTTTGGATTAAGGTTGACCTAACAATCATTGGAAAATCCTTTAATAGGGTGGAATTCCAAGTGAATGGACTAAAGTCCTCTAACAAGGCTCACTTTTAATAAGGTGTAAGAAATCCCTTAACTAGGTCACATTTAACAGTGTGTATTGTAACCTTTAATAGGGTTGGCCTTTCACAAAGCATCACTTCAAAAGAGTGAAAAGGAGTAGCATGTTACAGGTGGTTTTTCCTAAATTGGGTTTCCATGTAAATAATTGTGTCAAGTGTGTTGATGAATGTGTTGTGTTTCATGCTTTACATTTCTACAAGTTGATTTTACAATAACATACAAGCTTTAGTAAATACACAATGAATGCATGCATGGGTATGAATGTTTTATGGGTTCACTAAATTGAGAAAAAAAAATTATTTTATACATCTAGACCTTGAATAATTGATTCACCCCCCAGTTATTTTAAAGTAATTCCAACAATGGTTATTAGAGCCATATTCTTAAGAGGACTACTTTTAAGGTACTAGAAGCACAAAGATCAAGATGTCTAAAAGAGAAGTACCCAAGCTCAACAGAGATAACTTCCCTGCATGGAAAAGTTTTATGAAGCTACACCTTGGAGGACTTGGAGATCATGCACAATCTACCATTACAGTGGAACATGTTGATCTAGTAGGAGCCCTAACTACTAAAGATATGAAGAAGAAAAAGAAACATAATCAGGTGATGTTGGAGATTGCCTTAGCTCTAAGCTATGCCAAATTTGATGATATCAAAGGCTTCACACTGCAAAGAAGATGTGGGATGCCTTGACCACCATTTATGGAGGAGACAAAAATGTTCAAAGAGCCAAATCTAAGAGCCTCAAAGGTAAGTTTGATTATATGAGAATGGAAGAAGGTGAAAATATTACTCAGTATGTTGCTAGGATAAAAGAAGTTGTTAGTGTAATAAGAGGAGCTACTGGTCATATAGATGATGATGTTGTGTTAAGTCTTGAGCACATTACTACATATCTATGCTATTAGATTTTTTGCAATCCAAGAGTTAAGATGTATTTCAGGAAATGATCTAACCCTTGAAGGTTTGGTAGGTAGACTCACTACTTTTGAGCTATCTAACTTTAACAATTACAAGCCAGAGAGTCTTGAACCTACTTTCAAAGCTAAGTTTTTATTAAAGGATTCTAAGGAGGTAAAGCAGAAGAAGAAGAAGAAGAAAAGAAAGATAAAGTATGCATCTAGTGATAGTAATACAAATGAGGAAGATATTGAACAATTGGAAGCACTACTAGCAAGGAGATTTCATAGAGGTAAAGGCAAGTTCAAAGGTAAGTTACCCATCATTTGTTTTAATTGCAATGAAATTGGTCATAATGTTGCAAGAAGTACATAGAAGAAGAGCTGCAAAGAAGGAAACAAGTACAAAAATAGAAGAGAAGATGATAGCATAGATTACAAAGAAAAATGCAAGAAGTCATGCTACATTGTTGATGAACATGATGATGAAGAGGTATATGTTGCAATGAAGGAAGAATCTGATGAAGATGAGGCAACTGCACTTGTGACTTGTGTGAACAAGAATAATACATGGATCATTGATAGTGGATGCTCACATCACATGACTAGAGACAAAAGTAAGTTCGTTACCTTAACTTAGTATGATGGAAATAGTGTAAGATTTGGTAATGATGCATCATGTTTGATAAAATAAAAATGCTCTATCAAACTCACAAACAAGATTTCATGTGACAATGCCTACTATGTTGAAGTACTAAATTATAACTTGTTAAGTGTGTCACAATTGAATAATCTAGGATGCAAGATTGAATTTGAAAACAAAGCTGCCAAGATGTATTCCACAAATGGGAACCTGATTGGAAAAGGTGATCAAACTAGAAGTAATCTATTCTACCTAGATATAAAGGATGCTACTTGTCTTATTGCAAAACTTGATGATGTATGGCTTTGGCACAAGATATTATGTCATGTTAATTTGGATAATTTGGTTAGTATTAGTAACATGAAAAGATTTAGAGGATTACCTAAGTTGAAGAAACCTGATAATATAGTGTAAAAGTAATCTCATCTAGGTAAAATGTCAAACTCAAGCTTTAAGAGTAAAGCTTATACCTCTAAATAAATACTAGAGATTGTCTATACTAACTTATGTGGACCAATTGAGGTGCAAAGCTACATAGGAGATAAGTACATAATGTTGTTTGTTGATGATTACTCTAGGATGATGATAGTCATGTTTCTAAAATAGAAATCTAATGCTTTTCAAATGTTTAAGTGGTATTTGGCAAGAGTTGAGAAAGAAAAAAGGTAAGTATTTGAAATGCCTAAGATTAGATAGAGGAGGAGAGTTCACTTCAAATGAGTTTGAGATATTTTATAATGATAGAGGAATCAAAAGACAAACATTTGCCCGTAGGACCCCTCCACAAAATGGAATTGTCGAAAGAAGAAATAGGTCTATAATGGACTTTACTAGAACACTTATGATGGAGAAGAATGTTACTCTAAAATATTGGAGAGAAGCTGTAAGTACTGTTGTATATACCTTGAACTGTGTGCAAGTCAAGAAAGGTACTCATTCAACACCTTTTGAACTATGGTATGGATATCCACCTAATGTGAAATACTTTAAGATATTTGGAAGTAATTGTTACATTCTTAAAGATTTTAGGAATGGAAAGTTTGATGCAAAGAGTGAATAAGGTATATTCCTTAGATACTCCACAAGAAGCAAAGCTTATAAGTGTTTAAATACTAATACTAACAAAATTGTGGAAAGTGTAAATGTGAACTTTGATAAATTTGCAAAAGTACATGAGGTTGAACCTATGAAAGAACTAGAAGAATACAAATCATTTGTATACTTCTATGAAGAAATGCTTGCTGAAGAGGATGCTACAAATCAAGTTATAAATCAACAACAAGTTTTAGTAACTGTCGAGTCACATCCTATGAACGTCGAGTTGAATTTAGGAACCGAGCTACATTTAGATGTTGAGTTGCAGAATGAAGAAAATACACATTATGATTCTAAGATTAGCACACATGAAAGAGATGCTAAGATATCAAACAAAGATGTACACAGTGACTCTAAAGCTGAAAGACAAAATGTAGAAACAAGAGTTGAGCCAAGATTGTCTAAATATGTCATCGTCCTATTGATCAAATCATTGGAAACAAAGATGCTAGGCCAATGACAAGAAATAGATTGAGAAGTGAATCACGTTTGTTAAGCATGAAGGAGCCCAAAATAGTGAAAGATGCATTAGAAGAGGATGATTGGTACAAGCCCATGGAAGAAGAGATTTAGCAGATGGAGAAGAACAAAACATGGAGTCTAGTTCCTAGACTAGAAGACATGAATGTGATTGGTACCAAGTGGGTATTCAAAAAAAAGCTAGGTGAGAATGGTGAAGTGAAAATAAACAAAGAAATATTAGTTTGCAAGGGCTATACACAAGAATAAGGAATTGATTATGGTGAGACATTTTCTCATGTTGCTAGAATGGAAGGAGTAAGAACTCTACTTGCTTATGTTGCTTACAAAGATTTCAAAGTTTATTAGATGGATTTTAAATCTACATTTCTAAATACCATACTAGAAGAGAAAGTCTACATAGAATAGCCAGAAGGGTTTGTTGATGACAACAATAAGAACATGGTATGTAGATCACAGAAAACACTATATGGATTGAAGCAAGCATCAAGAGCATGGTATGAGAGACTTCACACTTATCTTATGAAGATTGGATTTAAAAGGACTGATGATAATAGTAATCTATACATAAAAGCAGAAAAAGACAAAGATATTTTTCTATTTGAAATATTTGTTGATGATATCATATTTGGAGGACAAGATGCTTTACGTAAAGATTTTGTAGATCAGATAAAGCAAGAATTTGAAATGTCTATGTTTGAAGAAATCAATTTTTTGTGGTATTGCAAGTATATCAGATGAAGTATGGTATATACATCACTTAGTCAAAGTATGTCAAAGAGATATTGAAGACATTTGGACTAGAGGATTCCAAACTAGTAAGCACACCAATGGTGACAGGACACAAGTTGTCAAAGAATGATGACTCAGTTGAGGTAAATCAAACATTTTACAGGTCTATGATTGGAAAATTACAATATGTAGTACATAGTAGACCTAATATTGCATTAGCTATAGTGATAGTTGCAAGATTCTCTGCTAATCCTAGGGAGAATCACTTAATACCTCTGAAAAGGATAATGAGATATTTGAAAGGAATAGAAGAGTTTGGTCTATACTACAAGAAGAATGAAAGGTTTGACTTGAGAACCTACATTGATGTTGACTAGGCTAGAAACATTAATGACAAAAAGAGCACCAGTGGAGGAGAATTTATCTTAGGCAAGAGATTGATTACATGGACAAGCAACAAATAGAGTTGCACCTCCCAATCTACTGCTAAAGTAGATTATGTTGTTGCTGCTATAAATTGCACAAACATTGTATGGATCAAATAGCTACTCAAAGGAATGAAGGAAGAAATCACAAAACTAGTGATACTTTATTGTAATAATACAAGTGGTATCAATATATCAAAGAATCAAGTGATGCACACAAAGATAAAGCACATTGAAATCAAGTATCATTATGTAAGAGAATTAGTTCAAGACAAAGAGGTGAAGATAGAAGATGTTAACTCAAAAGAGAAAATTGATGATATCTTCAAAAAATCATTACCTAAGGATTCTCATGAGTATCTAAGAGGTAAATTAGGGGTGATACCCCTATCAAAGGCTATGTAATTAACAAAGGGAGTGCCTTGCATCAAACAAGCTCATGTTCACATAATAAAAATTGATGTAGTGGATCTTACTTTAGGAACTACCTAAAGTAATCATAGAGCTAAAATTTCAAATCAATCCAGAGCAAGGTGACAAAGGAAGAAAATGAGGAAATTGCAAAGCTTATATCTACATATTTCAAGGATGACAAGTTTTTGGTATAAGTCTTTGGCATTGTTTTCAAAGAGGGAGAAAGTACATTATAATGATCATCATTAGAAGAATAATTTTATTGATCAAGTGCAAAAGGAAAGTGGAGAAAGTACAACATTAGAAGAATCAAGAGAAAAGTGGAAGAAATTCCTAAACTGATTTGTTGATCAGAGAAGAAGAAAGATATCAAGAATCAAGTCAAAACAAGAGAGGGAGTCATTGATCAGAGAGCCAGAAAGAAAGAGGGAGAAATCCTAATCTACCTAGTAAGAGGGAGTTACAAGAAGGAACTTAGAGGGAGCTTTAAGGAAGAGATTTTGTAAACTAATCAGAAGATTGAAGTTTTTGATAGAGGAATACAAGTTCTTTCTTTGGTATTACCTTATTGTCTTAACCTAGTTAGATTGGTTGAACAAGATGTTCATCTTTTGATTGACTTGGTTGATCAGTTTGGTTTGCCATCAATGCCAAAGAGGGAGATTGTTGATATCTTATTAAAAAGATCATTTAAAAAGAAAATTGTTAAGAAGGGGGTTGTTGAAGAAGATTGTGTGTTTCAATCATTGTTTTATCATTGATGTCAACCCTGCTATTTTTTGGTAAGAAAAAATCTTATAAGATTCAAGTACTATCACTTAGTTGATAGATGAAGAGGATTTGATCAACAAGATGTAACAAAAGCACCTAGAGGAAAGGTTGAATTGTGATTATGTAATGAAGTACAAGGATCAGTTAAGACAGTGATGATATGATGTATTGATGATCTATTTAAGGTTACAAAATGGCTAGCTACACTTAGAAAGATTAGAAGAATAAGTTTAATAAAGTTTTTATACCAAGCTTGACTAAGTGGATAGTAGGTGCTAAGAAAAGTTAGTGCAAGCTAAGCATAAAGTCAGTTGGAGCTAAGTAAAAGAAAAATCTAGTGAATGTAGAGCAACACAGTTGATGTCGAGTAAATTTTAATTGATGTCGAGCACCAGTAAAATCTAGTTGATGCCAAGTGATTTTACAGTTGATGTTGAGTGACATAGTATGTGTTGAGAATCAGAAGGTTGATAATGTTAAGTTTTTGCATTATGATAAAAATTGAAGATTCACCAAATCTAAGCCAACAAGTTTGTTTTTTTGGAACTTGTGAACCAAGAGGAAGATAAGATTGATAAGCTGGTGGCACAAAATTTGGTGTAAACTATTTTTAGGTGAAATCAAATGGATTCTAGGAGAAGTTTCTAAAATAGACAAGATATGGGGTAGATACATTGTATCCTACCTAATCCATCCAAAACCCTAATTTAGATTATGGATAATGAGCAAGAAAATATTCTAATTTCCTTTATATAGGAATGTCTGGTCATGAAGCAAAGAGGTTAGAGAGGTTGGTGTCATATGCAAGAACCTAAGGAGGAGAAAGAATTAATGGTTTTGCTTCATCAAATGACCCAAGAGAAGTGTCTGCAATGGCATACTAAGCAAGAAGGCTAAACGAGATGAATGCTTGAAGGGTGAACAAGTTATCAGAGTTGCAAAGTTGAAAGCCAAGTAGAATTGAGGACTGAAAAAAGATATATAATCTGCAAGTGAAGTTGTAAATTGCATCAAATCAAAGCTCTGTTGTTACTCTCTAACAATTGTATCAATCTAGGGTAAATCCTTTAGATTAAGATTGACCTAATAGTCATTGGAGAATCCTTTAACAGGGTGGCATTCCAAGTGAATGGCCTAAAGTCCTCTAACAAGGCTCATTTTTAACAGGGTGATTGAAATCCCTTAACCAAGTCACATTTAACAGTATATATTGTAACATTTAATAGGGTTGGCCTTTTATAGAGCATTACTTTAGAAGAGTGAAAAGGAGTAGCATGTTACTGGTGGTTTTTCCCAAATTGGGTTTCCATGTAAATAATTGTGTCAAGTGTGTTGATGAATGTGTTATGTTTCATGCTTTACATTTTTGTAAGTAGATTTTATAGTAACATACAAGTTTTAGTAAATACACAATGAATGCATGCATGCATATGAATCTTTTATGGGTTCATTGATTTTAGAAAAAAAAAAAAATTTGTACATCTAGACCTTGAATAACTGATTCACCACCACCCCCCGCCCCCCTCATTTATTCTAAAGTAATTCCAACAAAGAAATTCCTATGAATGGAAGTGAATTAGATTCTAAGTATTTGGATTTGATAACTGATAAGGAAGAACCAAAATAGAAATAGGGTCAACTGAAGAAAAAAAAAATAGATATAAAAGCTAACCCTTTTCCTATAGAAGTTGCAACTCAGAGAACTAAATTGGAAATAGGTCCTATAGAATTGAAACCAGATGTTGAAACCACAGACAAATATGGTAGAAAAACTACGAAAAAGAGGAGAGAAGCTAAAAGTATGTAGAATATTGTTGATGGGATGCAAGCAACTATTCTGGATTTTACCCCTAAAAATTTATAATGAAAATCATTACATGGAATATTAGGGGATGCATAGTATCCATAAGTTAGATGTAGTTCAAAATTTTGTTAAAGAGCATAAACTTGATATAATGGTAATCCAGGAAATTAAAATGGACAAAGGTAAAGTACAGAATTTGAAATCATTCAAGAACTATTTTATTATGGCTAGTAGTTTTGAATGAGCATCAGGTGGTACTCTAATAATGTGAAAGCATTCTATGTATTCTGGTACCCTGATGGATGCCAATAAGCACTTCATTGTGGTTAAGATTCAAAATCTATCTTAGGATAAAAATTGGTATGTATTTAATGTGTATGCTCCTAATACCAAAAATTCTAGAAAAAAGTTTTGGGATTCTCTTTCTAAGCTCAAGAGTTTAGACTATAATGCAAAATGGTTATTTCTAGGTTTAATGTTCCTCTCTATGAACATGAAAAAAAAGGGGGAAATTCTAGTCAACTAGAAGGAAAGTTGGATCTCATGGATTTTATTAATAAAGAAGGTTTAATTGATTTGGATCTCCCATGGATTGACTTTACCTAGAGTAATAAAAGAGTTGGAAATGAATGTATTCAAGCTTGCTTGGATAGAGTTCTAATCTCTCTAGATTGGACCAAAGATTTTTTATGCACTCTTAATGCAATATAGAAGATTTTTTATGAACACTTTCTACTCTCTTTCAAGGCTGAAGCTATTCAAGAAAGGAAGAATTTCTCATTCATATTTGAGAAGATGTGGATGCAGCACCATAGTTTTGAGTCTTTGTTGGAAGAATGGTAGAATATTAATATTGAAGGAAAGGCTTAGTTTTGAGTTGCATCCAAAATTAAGTATGTCAAAAGAAGAGTTGGAGAATGGAATAAGAAGTCTTTTGGGAATATATTTGAGAATAAATAAAATCTAAAGGATGATCTAAAAATTTTCCAAGATAAAATTTAGTAGGAAGGTTATTCGAAGGAGTTGATTAAAGAAGAGAATGAGAAGTTGGTTGAATACCATGACATCATTTATAAAGAGGAAATATTTTGGTAGCATAGGTCTAGATCCATCTAGCTTGAAGAAGTGATAGGAACACACAAAAAAATCATCTGACTAATATGAAACATAGAGCCAAGAATCAAATTTCAAGCCTTTCAAAGGGAAGAGAGAAAATTACTAATGAAATTGAGATTCCTAATGAAATGTTATCCTATTTTTCTTCTCTTCTTACTTCTGACCCAAATGTGGATGGTACCAAACAATTTGAGCTTCTTGAAGCTATTCATCATATCATTCCAAGTGAGCAAAAAAAATGGGTATAGCTATTCCCAATGGAGAGGAAATTTATAAAGTAATTTGTTCCTTTAAAGGAGATAAATTCTCAGGCCTGGATGGTTTTCCTGTGTTTTTTTTCTAGAAAGAGTGGAATATGATGGGTAAATATGTTTGTGATGTAGTTAAAGAGTTATTTAGAGTAAAAGAATGTTGAAGGAGATTAATTCTACTTTTTTTTGTCTTATACCAAAGAAGTATGGAATTGATTCCCCTAAAGAATTTAGGCCTATTAGTCTTTGTAACTTGATTTACAAAATCATCTCAAAAGTTCTTACTTTGAGGTTATTGGGTATCCTTCCTAACCTTTATCCTAAGGAGGATTTAATGGTGTGGGGCATTGAATCTAGTGGATGTTTCAAGGTCTCTTTTGTGTTTAGAATTGAGGATAAGGTCAACTTCCCCATGTGGGATAGAGCTTGGATTAAGGGTCTCATCCCTAAAATTAATATCTTCTTCTAGACTTTGCTTCAAAAAAATTAACTCTAGATAATTTGTAAAGAATAGGTATTTATTTGGTAAATATATGTTGTCCTTGTAAGATGGATTTGGAAGATAGGAATTGACTTTTTTTAAATTGTAGATATAGCTAGAATGTTTGGGGATCCCTCTTTCAATATTGGAATACTTGGTGGGTTCAGCCTAATAATATTGATGAATTCTTTCATAATTGGATTTATCCTATTAAAGGAGTTGAAATTGGTTTTCTCTGGAAGATCTCTCTTCCCCATCTTTGTTGGGGTATTTGGAAAGAAAGGAACCATAGAATTTTCAAAAATAAAGAAACTCCTAAGTGGGTTGTGGGTCAAAATATCATCAAAACCATTAAAGAGAATTTTAGAGAACAAAATTAGTGATGAAGCCCAAATTACAAATCCTATGAATGGTATAGGAACTAATACTAAATAGGATGACTAGAGATAATATGTGAAATGGAGATCCTCTCCTTTTGGTTGGTTGATAGATAATTTTGATGAATCAACAAAAGGGAATCCTAGAAGAGTAAGGTGTGGTGGAGTTTTGAGAGACCATTATAGTAGAGTGGTGGATGTTGTTGCTCTTCCTATTGGTCATTCTACTAGTCATAAATTTGAGGCTACTACGGCTTTGTATATTGTAAGGTTGGTAGTGGAATCTAGATATAGGAATTTATGGTTGGAAGGGAATTCTCTTAGTATTGTCAATATGTTGAATAATAAGCATACGACCACATGGAGTATTGATGGTAGTATTATGGAAATTAAAGATATTATTAAAAAAATTGATGAAGTTATTATTACCCATATTGTTCGTGAAGGCAATAAAGTTGCTGACTGGATAGTGAATAAAATGGTTAATAGGGGCACAAAGATAACTTGGTGTGATTACCTCAGCGAAGATGACTTCCATGTTATAATCTCTAATTTATTTTATACTCACCATATTTATATATATATAAGTATACATGGGACCAAATTGATTATCACCATAGGTTTATCATATAAAGTAGTGTCATTTGAATATGTGTTCAATGTTTAAAATTTTATAGTTCTCATTATTGTTGAGAAGGTTAGTTTTATGATTTTCCTCTATAGAATTTTGTTGAGGCCTCGATGGACATGAACACAAATTAGTCATTTCCAATGCTCTTCTATTTTTACTATGTTACTTTTTGATGTTATGGTTCGATTTGTACATGGTCATCTTCTTCTGTAGATGAGCCCTTGTATTGCTTATATTTTGAGAGAGTTTATTTGAGTCTACTCATAATGAAAGACAAAAGGTACACATTATTAACTTTAAAAGGTTGAATGAGGATATCTACAAGTTTTAGAAGGATTATGTTGAGCAAACACTCAAATTAAATCATTGGTTGGAACTTTGAAAATACTCTCTTATAGGTTTGACACAAATATAATTTCCTGTAATAAGTTAAATGTAGTTGTTTTTCTCATATTCATCCAAAAAATCCTTGAATTTTGATATGACATTATTGCTCCCTATTAATGATATTTTAGAGTTGTAGATATTTGTCTCTCAAAGTTTTGGTTGCTTCCAAAAAGAGTACGTCAATGTTCCTTTTAGATCTATTGAGAGCCAAGGAAAACAAGTAAATCAAATAAGCACAATCTTTCTATTTTATAAAAAAATTGCAATCTTTGATGCAACATATTTTAGGCACTGCCAAATAAGGCATTGCATTGCCTCTCTTAGGAGAAGTTGTGCAATTTTCAAATAATATTCTCATAGTTGCAATCTCATAGATGAGTTAAAGAAAAAAACCATTTGATACAGGAGCATCCTGGGTGTAACTTCAATCTTGCATCACCCAAAAATATTTTTATTTTCAGTCTTTTCTATTTTAATAAGGACTAGTAGACAAGGTGGTTACTATTTATGGTAACTTTTTATTTTTAGTAAGTTTTTCATACGAGCTTGAAATGTTCCCATTTTCTACATGAAGGTTCATTTTAGAATTATAAGCCTGCAATAAAAATCCCATTCCTCCAACTTAAGTATTGGAGAAGTTATTGCATATTTTTGGTGGAAAATTTAGGAGAAAAATCTTTAGGCTCTCCATTGGAGGCCTTAGAGTGCCCAAGTGAGGTCCAAAAATTTGACAAAAAAGCGTTTGCATGGTTCTGAGACTATAAATAATGAGGTGGTGTTTCAGAAAAGTGGTTATCTTAGCCAATCAAAGTAATGGTTTGAAAGTTATGGACTTCCAAAGTTGGGCTGCCCAAAATTTTTAAAATAATTTGTCAAAGATGTATTTAGCTAACTCTATTTGTATTGTTAGGGTATGTTAGCCCTGGGCATTAAGTTTGAGCATCTAGAACCTTCTCGGATGGCATAAAATTTCCTATTTAAGAAATGCCCAAACATTGCCTAGAATAGCTCTAGGTGGTAGTTCGTACCTTAATCTTGTAGACTACTATAATGAATGCACCCATATGGGTTAGCATATTGTACTTGTGAATTCTATAATTTCACATTTGTGGCAAAAATAACAAGTCCATATTTTGTTCTTGTATTTGTTGTTGTTTCTTTATTTATGTTATGTGTTTATGGTATTAAGGGGAGCACCCTTTATCAAGTGGTATTAGAGCTAGAGTTCTTGAGTATGTGGAAAGATCACTGACTGTGAGGTAGTTCAGACCAAGATTGTGGTTTGGCTTGAGTGTGTAGATTGATCATTAATTGTGAGGCAGTTTGCACTAGGATTTCAGTGAAAGCATGAAAATGCCTCCATGAAGAGAGCATGGTAGAAGAGCTATAGGTGTTACACCTAAGGATTTTAGAGCCCTCCAAAGATAAATGCAAGAATTGGAAGAACAAATGCACAGAGGAATAAATCTTGTCATAAGAAATGAAAGCGAAGATGAGGATGAAGTAGAAGAAAATGTTGAAGCAGAGATAGTTCTAAACCTAGAGGAAGATAGGCTTTTTAAGGCCATCTCCAAGACTGGAAAAAGGCCTAAGTTTGAAGTTTCCACATTTTTGAGAAATCTTAACCGAGAGGATCTAGTCAATTGGATCAATGAATTGGAGGAGTACTTTGAGAATGAAGATATTGAGGACTCTGATATGATCATGTTTACAAAGGCAAAACTGAAGGGACATGCAAAGATCTGGTGGCAAGAGGTTCAGTTGGAGCGAAATAGAAAGAGAAAGGACAAAATCACCAGATGGGATTGATGAGGCTAATTATTGTCTCTATTTTATGATAATTTTAAACATTCTATTTTATGTCCACCAAGACATTTGTGAACTTATGTTTACTTGAACTAATGATTAACCTATGGGTAGATAGTATGTCATATTTTACCAATATTATATATATAATGCAGTATTTCATATAACCATCAAAATGCATGTTCTAATATTTGAATTTAATTTGATAATGCTTATTTTCAAATATCTCTACATAATAACTAACATATTAGCAAAGGAAGCTAAAGATGGTTAGAAATATTCAAAGGGAAAAGTTGAAGATAGGCAAGAACATTCAAGGAGAAAAGATGCTAAGGTTTAGCCATGGTGGAAAGAGTCATAATGGTACCAAGGGACACGGCCACTAATATGGAAGAGCTATGAAGAATTGTTATATTTTCTTTGCATTCACTATTGTGTCAAAGTGGTTGTCCAGACTTTATTATTCATTCCGTGAGCTACTATCTTTCCTTCTTTTTCTCTGGCAGATTTGTAGTTAGTTTTTTTTTTTTTCTTTTTTGTTTTAGAATAAGTGTTGATCCTCTATTTATAGATATCAGACCAATAGTGTTACAAGTTAGAAGGAAGTTTATGACAAGAAATTGTTGACTCTTGCAGTGAGTTATTTTTATAATTTTATGTATCATTCTCATGTAAGGAATGTTTGGAACATAATGAAATAGCTCTTGGTTTACATTCTATGTTGGTAGATTAGTAGAAGCCAACCAAGGGGGCCCACTTGGGAGGTGGATTAGATTAGAGTAGTATAAATTTGTTTTCAAGCATCTTTAGTATTGCAGGTAGAAGTGTGTGCTAGAAAATGTGACCTGCAAGAAGCATGGGTTAACAAACAAACTCTAGTTTAAAATTTTGAAATTGCATCAAAGACGTATCAAAATGAAAAGAATAAAATACCAACTAATGCTTGCTTGGGTTTTGCAACCTTAAGCAACCAAAAAATCCAACTTTCTAGCCACCTCTACAGCTTAACAAGGACACCCATGAGAGGCCTTGTTGGTGTGTTAAGATGGGGGGGGGGGGGGGGGGGGTGTTTGATGTGCTCTCCCAAACACAACAATAATTGAATCTCTTGAGTGAGTGAGTGCAAGTGTGTATGCAAGTAAGGTATGAATCTAGACTAAATGAGATGAAGAACACCTCAAGAAACGGCTATGGAGAGAACCATTCTTGAAGGCATTCAAAGATGAAGATGATATGTAATGAAAAAACTAACTAAATATGCAAACTATGGTAAGAATGCAAGCTAAAATGAAGCTACAAATGCATGTAGAAATTAGATTAACAATGCATAATGTAAACTAAATCAACTACCAAATTGTTAGTATGAACCTACACAATCACTATGAGACTCTATCAATGCAAACTCAAACTACCATGAAAGTTCAAACTATGAATGCAAATTCAAATCTCAAACCAACATGGTAAAAATGCAAATAATGGGAGATGCAAATGCTTGAGACAAGCCCTCTATTTATAGGCTTGAGGGAGGGCTTGGTGAGGTGGCATCCATGTGGCATCCACATAGGTGTCACAAGGGAGACACATGGGCTAGAGGACAAGCCATGCGAGAGTAAAAAAGAGTCTTTAATGATTGAGAGGCTCAAGGTGTGCTCACACATCTGTGAGCAACCTTGGGGGAAGAAGTGGGGGACAAATGTGTAAGAGGTGTAAGAGTCATAAATGAAATAGAAGGTTCATTGGATCAAGAGTTTCTCACACATGTTTAAGCAAACTCTTAGGAGCTAAAAAGGTGTTTAGAAAGAGATTTATGGTAATAGTGAGATTAAGTAGTGGGTAGGCTTAGAAGGATGAGAGTGATGGGTATAGGCTAGGCTCTAGACTAGGTTTAAGATTAAATTAAATGAGATTTAATTTAATCATGGGTTTAGATGAATTAATAGGATGTGGAGAATTTAAATAAGTAAAATTTATTTAAAAAGAGGAATGTGGAGGATCATATGTTAAATTAATTTAACACATTAAGGCTAGAAGCATTTAAATTAAATTTAAATACTTAGAAGAATGAACTTATTTAATTAAAATAATTTAATTAAATAAGTAGAGGAATGTGAAAAATATAATTAATTACAATGTCATGGGCGATATTAATTAATATAGTCTTTAGGGATGATTTTAAGCGTCTACAAGAAGTTGTAAGTTCCTTCCTGTAGCATCATACTTTATGAGTGTTCTTACAGCATCTGTAAGAATAGTTAAAGTAGATTAACTAAGTTGGAATATATATTAGTATTTAATTGCATTTCCAGTATTCATTTCAGTAAAGAGTTAAGTGTGTTAGTTTCTTGTAGCACTAGTGTAAGTTATTTTCTTGCATTTTACTTTCCTACAGCATAAGCATAATGACTCATTAAGAAACCTAGTGCACATACTGTGTCAACCATCTCAAGTATACATCTCTAGTTTGACAAAATTAAATACACCTCATGGTGGGGGGAAATAGTCCTTAGATTGAATACATTATTCCTAACTATGGCCTTAGGTATGATTATTACAAACCTATTGTGAGGCGGACCATTTTTGGTGTCATTGTCGAGGATGGTGTCAAGCTAGGAGCATTCTTGAGTCATAGTTCTTAGTTAAGTTTTTTAGAAATTTATAGTCTTAAAGCTTTGTTCACTAGTGTGAAGAATTCAATTGCATGCATCAAAGACAAAGATGACAAGATGAATATGGTAGATTTCTTCCACAGGAGTCTGTTAATTTGAATGAAGAAATTGAAGAAGAAGAAGTTGAGTTGCCTTTTGAAGAAGCAAACCCTGCTTTTCCTATAGAATCATCCTCAAGAGTAGAACCTGATACGAGTGGTCTTCAAACTTTTGCTGAAATTTTGGCTAGTTTCCTTGATAATAGTGCTCCAAATCCACCAATTGTTAATAATCTAGTACCAATGTTCCTTTTCAGTAGCAACCTCATAATCTAATACCTCCAGTAATGGCACAACTTAATTTTTTGTTTCCTCTTCCAAGCCTCATAAATACTGATAATCTCAAGAATATACCCACAGCTGCTCTTCCAAAGTTCTATGGCCCTGCAACTGAAGACCCTAATATTTTCTTGTTTGAATTTGACATAATCTATTATAGTTTGACTACAACATTGATGCCCATAAGCTCAAATTATTTCCAGCAACATTGAAAGAGTCAACTTTACGATGGCTCATAGGCTTAGGAGAAAATGTAGCAAGAACTTGGGATGAAATGCAAACTCTTTTTCTAGATAAATATAAAGAGTATTGCAAAGCATCTAGTTCAAGAGGACATGATATCTTCAAGATATCACAAAAGTAGGAAGAAACATTGGAAGTGTTGGGATTAAAGATAGAGTAATTGAGAGGGGGGATGAATTAGTTACTAACAAAAATTAATCCATAGATTGCTTAGATGTCTTAAAGATCTAGTTACTGTTGATACTCGGTAAACAAAAATGTTATAACTTGATAAATTAAATTGTTACTTATCTTCAAGCATTCATGCATGCAACCGAAAATAAAATGAACACAAGAGACACCAGATTTAACGTGGAAACCCAATATGAGAAAAACCACCAAGTAACTAGTTACCAATTTTTCACTCTTCTGAAGTGAGCCCTGTTAGGAGCCAACCTATAATACACACTGTTAGGTGTGACCCTGTTAGAGGATTTTGATCACCTTGTTAGGAGTGGCCTTGCTAGAGTTCTTTGGAACAATTCAACTAAACTGTCACCTTGTTAGATGATTTATAAAATGGCTATTAAACCAACTATGTTAAGAGATTTGAAATCACTGCTACAATTGTTAGAAAGCAACAATGAATTGACCTGAACAAGATGCAACTAAATTTACTAATTATAGGTCTCTATTCTGCATCATTAGATCCTCATTGATCAAATATGATTTTTTTGCCCCTCAATGATCTCCGATCATCCTTCAAATTTGCTTCCACAATAATCAGTCCTCATATCACATTAATTCCATTTCCATCTCTACCACACTTAGAATTCACAACTTGACCTCTTAATTATGCCATTTAGATTGTCAAGTCAGCCCAATTACATGTTACATTTACCAATAAACATTACATTAGTTAGCTACAAATATTACTTTAAACTAATAAATGTTATTTCATAAAATAATGAAATCCTTTACTGGCTGACCCTGCTCGGTAAATACTGCTTCCAAAAATTTCTTGAATTAATCGTCTTGACTCGGTTAACACTGCAACATTTGCAAAATCCTTTAGCTACCTAGTTTACTCAGTAAGAACTGAATTCCTTTTCTATTCAAGAGAGCTCAGTAAGAACTGCTTCTGCCACATTTCCTTTGATGACCGAGTGATCTCGGTAACAACTAAATTTCTTTGATTAACCTTGAAAGCTCGGTAACCACTGTCTACTCGGTAGACATTGCAAATTTTCTTTACTAACCTTCTAGGCTCGGTAGACTCTGTCTTTTGCCTTACTAACCATCTGAGCTTGGTAGACTCTATCCTTTACTTTGCTAACCATCTGAGCTTGATAGACTATGTCCTTTTCTTTGCTAACCATCTGAGCTTGATAGACTATGTCCTTTGCTTTGTTGACCATCTAAGCTTGGTAGACTTTGTGCTTTGCTTTGCTGACCATCTAAGCATGGTAGACTCTATTTGATGACTAATATGACATTTGTGTGACATCAAAGACAACACATAATTGAACAATTGTATCCAACAATCTCCCTCTTTTCCATTGATGGCAACACAACATGTCATAGTAGAATGAAATTTGAAAACAAGTCTTTTACTGATAGAATACTTCACTTTCTTCTTCAAATATAACAAGCTCCTTCTATAATAATTTCTCCCTCTTTCACAAACTATCTCTCCCACTTACATAAACTCTTATTATTTTTCAAATTTTATAAAAATATGATAGTATACTCTCCCTCTTTGATAGCACATGCCAAATACAACTCAAAACAACTGAATAGCATTGTACCTGATGCAGTGATTCATATGCAATGTCTTCATTGATTTGTTGCATCGACTTATAGATCTTCAATTTTGTTCCTGTTGATGCATCACTAAAACTATACTTTAGTGAGCTTCAGATAGGGGAATGACCCCTAACTTACTTCTTAGATACAAGAATGCATCCTTAGGTAAAGGCTTTGTGAATATGTCAGCAATTTGTTCCTTTGTATGAACATATTCCAATCTAATTTCCTTTTCTTGTACCAATTCTCTAACAAAGTGATACTTTATGGCAATATGTTTGGTTTTTGAATGCATCAATAGATTCTTGGAGATATTAATTGCATTTGTGTTATCACAAAACATAACAACAGGTTTTTTGATTTCTTGCTTCATACCTTCCAATAATTGTTTGAACCACACAATGTTTGAGTAGTTTACTGCTGCTGCAACATATTCAGCCTCTTCTGTGGATTGGGATGTACAATTCTACTTTTTACTTGTCCAAGAAACCAACCTTTTTCCAAGAAAGAAAGCTCCTCCACTTGTGCTCTTCCTATCATCAATATTTCCTACCCAATCTGCATAACTGAACACCTTTAAATCTAGATTTCCTCCAAGTTTATACCATAATCCATAATCTTCAATTCTTTTTAAGTATCGCATGATCTTTTTGATTGCCATCATGTGATTTTCCTTTGGTTTTGCTGAGAATCTTGCTACAATTCCTACTGCAAGGGCAATGTCTGGCCTTATGTGCACCACATATTGCAATTTTCCAATCATAGATCTATACAATGTTTGATCTACTTCCTTTGATTCATCATCCTTGGTAAGTTTTAATCCAGTACACATAGGAGTTCCAACTGGTTTGCATTCTTCCATACCAAACTTTTTCAGTATCTCCTTGATGTATTTGGATTGAGTAATGTAGATATCATTCTTACTTTGATGAATTTGAAGACCAACAAAGAATTTGATTTCTCCAAACATTGACATTTCAAATTCCTTGTTCATTTGTTATGAAAATTCTTTGCAAAGATCATCATTTCCTATGAACAAAGTATCATCTACAAATATTTCAGCCAAAACAATCTTATTATCTGGTCCTTCATTTATGTACAAACTACTGTTGTCATTAGTTCTTTGAAAACCAATCTGAATAAGATAGTTATGCAGTCTTTCATACCATACTCTGGGTGCTTGTTTTAGATCATACAATGCTTTATGAAATTTTTAGACCATGTCCTTTTTGTCTGGATCAACAAAACCTTTAGGTTTATTCAATGTAAACCTCTTCATCTAATATGCCATTGAGAAATGTTGACTTGACATCCATCTGATAAACTTTGAATCTTTTGTATGCAACATATGCAAGTAAGGTTCTGACACCTTCCAATCTTGCAACAGGAGCAAAAGGTTCTCCATAGTCTACACCTTCTTCTTGAGAGAATCCTTTGCATACCAACCTAGCTTTGTTCCTTGATACCTTACCATCTTCATTTAGCTTGTTTCTGAATACCCACTTAGGTCCAATCACATTCTTGTCTTTGGGTCTAGGTACAAGAGTCCAAGTTTTTTTTTTTCTCTAACTATTCTATCTCTTCATTCATAGCTTCAATCCAACTTTCATTGTCTAGTGCATCTTTGGCATTTCTAGGTTCAAAATCAGCAAGTAAACAAGTTCCTTTCCACTTACTTATTGTCATTGTCCCTTTTGATTTATCTCTAATGATCTGATCTAGTGCATGATGTTTCCTAACATACTTAGCTAACACAGGCTCCTTGCCTTTTAGGTGACTTGCTTTGTTAACCTTCTGTGCTTCAACTTTTGGTTCTAATTTTGGTTGCTCGGGTTCGATAGATGTTGACTCGGTAGCTTCTATTTGCAACTCAGGTTCTTGTAGCTTAGGAGATATTGACTCGGTTTGAACTTCCTGTGACTCAATTAATGAAGATTTGGGAGTTGAATATTTCTAATTGACAGATGTATTGGTGTTGTATCAGGTTCAATGTAAACAAATCTCATGTAGTCTTCAAGTTCCCTTTTTCTTTTTTCTTCTGTTCTTTCTGCAAACTCATCAACTTTCACATGTGTACTTTCTATGACTTTGTGAGTAGATAAGTTCAAACATCTATATGCTTTACTTTTGCAAGAGTATCCCAAAAATATTCCTTCATCACCTTTTACATCAAATTTACCTTTTCTAGATTCTTTCAAAATGTAACATTTGCTTCCAAATACTTTTAGGTAACTTACATTGGGTTTGTAGCCATACCATAACTCATAGGGGGTTTTGAATGAATCATTTTTCAGTTGTACTCGATTCAAAGTATGAACTACAGTGCTAATAGCTTCCTTCCAGTATTTGATAGCAATGCTTTTCTCAATCATTAAGGTTCTTTCATAGTCCATGCTAGATCTGTTCCTTCTTTCTACTTTTCCATTTTGTTCAAGAGTTCCAGGTGCTAAAACTTGTCTTTTGATTCCCCTTTCAATGCAAAAGTTATTGAACTCATGTGAAATGAATTCTCCACCTCTGTCAAACCTTAAACATTTCAGTCTTTTGTCTGTTTCTTTTTCTACTCTAGCCAAATACCATTTGAACTTTTCAAATGCTTTTGATTTCTCTCTTAGGTACATGACAGTCATCATTCTTGAATAATCATCAACAAAAAGAATAAAAAATTTCTCACTAGTATAGCTTTCAATGCTAATAGGTCCACACAAATCAGTATGCACAAGTTCTAGAACTTCTTCAGTCTAATAGTTCTTGCTTTTAAAACTAGTCTTTCCCATTTTACCAATTTGACAATTCTTTCATAGACCAACCTCAGGTTTCTTTATGTTAGGAATGCCTCTTACTTTCTTGAATTTACTGATTTTTATCAAGTTTTCAAAATTTACATGACATAACCTCCTATGCCATAACCAACTTTCTTCAATTTGAGCAATAAAACATAAAAATTCACCAAGTTCAAGATAAAAATAAGTTATCTTTTGTTTGAGTGCTTGATCCAATCAGCTTACCTTTGTCATTCAGCAGTATTGCTTTTCCTTGCATGAACTCTACTTTAAATCCATTATTGAGTAGATGTGCCACACTCAACAAATTGTGCTTTAGTCCTTCTACCCAATATGCATTATCACATACAAGTTCCTTGGTTAATGAGATTCTTCCATTTCCTTTTATGCAACAAGGTTCATTGTTACCAAATCTTACACTACCACCATCATAGTCTTCAAAGTGTTCAAACTTAGTTTTATCACCAATCATGTGATGAGAACAACCACTATCTATAATCCATGTATCATTTCTACTCATATGAAAAATGAGTGCCATTTCTTCATCATTATTAGACTCATCTTTCACAGCAATGTAGACAATTTCATCTTCTTCTTCATCATCAGAATCATTAGATTCTTTAGCCATAAAACATGTTTTCTTATCTTTATTGTTAAATGATTTGAATTATTTCTTGCCATTGTACTTGTGACCTTTCTTCTCATCCTTGTTCTGCTTATTTGGGCACCTAGTAGAAATATGTCCAATTTCTTCACAAGAAAAACATATTAGAGGAACCTTACCTTTGTATTTTTCTTTGCCTCTTGAATATTTCCTTGCTAGTAGAGCTTCAACCACCTCAAGATCACTGTCTGAACTTTGTTCTAATTCTTCATCATTGTCTAACTATGGATCCTTTTTCTTCTTCCCTTTTTCTTTGAGTGAAAGCTTTGCTTCAAATGCTGATTCAATTTTCTTTGCAGCTAGAACATAATTATCATAGTTGTCTAGCTCAAATGCAGTCAATCTTCCAACTATGGCTTCTAAATTTATCTTATGATTTTCTTCACATATTCTTTCTTGAATTGCAGAGACTCTGATTGCATAGATAGGAAGTAGAGTTCTAAGAACTCTACTTATAACTGTCTCCTCCTTGATATCTCCTCGAGATGCTTTGATAGCACTAACACATGCTTTGACTCTTTCAACATACTTTGCAATGTTTTCATCTTCTCTCATTCTCATTTGATAAAATTGACCTCTCAAACTTTCTACTTTGGCTCTTCTCACATTATCATCTCCTCCATATATCTCTTTCAGCTTGTTCCACATTTCAAAGGTAGTTTTGCAATCTTTAATATCATCAAATTTTTCATAACTCAAAGTAGATGCTATATCTATCATCATGTTATTGTGAGTCTTATTTTCAGCAATATCATTGATAGATAATGTACCAACAGGTTCTTCATATTTTTCATCAAGATACTTCAGTCCTGAATCACCAATAGAAGCCAGATAAGTCTCATCAATCCTTGCCATGCTGAGAAGTTGTCCCTATTAAGTCTTGGAATTTCTCTCTTGTAAGACATCCTGATCTTTGGCTTAGATCCTTGAAATCTTTTCTTGTAAGCACCAAATGCTATGATACCAATTGTTGGGATTAAAGATAGAGTAACTGAGGGGGGGTGAATCAGTTACTCACAAAAATTAATCCACATATCCCTTAGATGTCTTAAAGATATAGTTACTGCTGATACTCAGTAAACAAAAATTTTGTAACTTGGTAAATTAAACTATTACTTATCTTCAAGCATTCATGCATGCAACTAAAAATAAAATGAACACAAGAGACACCAGATTTAACGTGGAAACCCAATATGGGAAAAATCACCAAGTAACTAGTTACAAATTTTTCACTCTTCTGAAGTGAGCCCTGTTAGGATCCAACCCTATTAAAGGTTACAATACATACTGTTAGGTATGACCCTATTAGAGGATTTTGATCACCCTATTAGGAGTGGCCTTGCTAGAGGTCTTTGGAACAATTCAATTGAACTGTCACCTTGTTAGAGGATTTATAAAATGGTTGTTAAACCAACTCTATTAAGAGATTTGAAATCACTACTACAATTTTTAGAAAGCAACAATGAATTGACCTGAACAAGATGCAACTAAATTTGCTGATTATAGGTCTTTGTTCTGCATCATTAGATCCTCATTAATCAAATATGGCTTTGCTGCTCCTCAATGATCTCTAATCATCCTTCAAATTCGCTTCCACAATAATTAGTCCTCATATCACATTAATTCTATTTTCATCTCTACCACACTTAGAATTTGCAACTTGACCTCTTAATTATACCATTTAGATTGTCAAGTCAACCCAATTACATGTTACATTTACCAATAAACCATACATCAGTTGGCTACAAATATTACTTTAAACAAATAAATGTTATTTCATAAAACAATGAAATCCTTTACTGGCCGACCCTGCTCGATAAATGTTGCTTCCAAAAATTTCTTGAATTAACCATCTTGACTCGGTTAACACTGCAACATCTACAAAATCCTTTGGCTACCGAGTTCACTCAGTAAGAACTGAGTTCCTTTTTTGTTCAAGAGAGATTAGTAAGAACTGCTTCTACCACATTTCCTTTGATGACTGAGTGATCTTGGTAACAACTAAATTTCTTTGATTAACCTTGAAAACTTGATAACCACTGTCTACTCGGTAGACACTACAAATTTTCTTTACTAACCTTTTGGGCTCGATAGAATCTGTCATTTGTCTTGCTAACCATCTAAGCTTAGTAGACTTTGTCCTTTGCTTTGCTAACCATCTAAGCTCGATAGACTCTATCCTTTTCTTTGATGACAATTTGAGCTCGGTAGACACTATCCTTTGCTTTACTGGCCATCTGAGCTTAGTAGCCTCTATCCTTTGCTTTGCTGACCATCTGAGCTCGATAGACTCTGTCTGATGAATGATATGAAATTTGTGTAACATCAAAGGCAACACACAATTGAAAAATTATATCCAACAAGAAGATCATGTTTCACATTTCTTGTATACACTACAAAAGAACCCTCGGCATGTGTTGTCTGAGGATTTACAAAAGCTAGTCTTTTTGAGAGGTGTGAATGATAATTGTCTAGAAGCACTAGACCTAATGGTTGGTGGTGATGCATATCAATATTCTTGGAATAATCTCAAGAAAATCTATCAAAACTATTCAAGGACAACTATGAAGAAAGGCTGGGGACCTCATTCCACAGTCACTAAAGGATTCAATCAAGATATTTCAAAGCTCAAGATATCTAATCAGCTCGCAGATTTTAAGGATATTATAAATGATGTTGCTACACATCTTGACACAATGACTGCAAAGAAGAAGCATGCAAAAGCTGAATTACAACTAGCTAAATATTGTTCCCACTACTGAAAGCAAAAGAAGGATTGCTAATGCAAATTGGTTGCCAACATGGAGAACCAGCATCTTCCAACTAAGTATATCAAGATAGATGGAGATGATGAGAAAGTATTCTTTGTTTCTCAATGCTGGTCATGGGCCAAATGTCAAGGTATGCCTCAAGACCCTTTGCAAAATTCAAATTTATATGGTAATCAATGGAAAAACCATAATCCCCAAGGTCCTCCCTAATATAATCAACCTTATTGGAATAATGTTGGGAAAAATAATCTACAACAACCCTAATGGCCTTAGAATTCTCAACCATTTTGTCCTAATTAATAGAATAACTAATGGCAGAACTAGCAGAACCAATGGCAACCATCCCAAGAGAATTGGAAATCTACAAACCAATGGAGAGGACCTCAATAGTGGCCTAACCAAAATACTAGTACTCCACAATTACCACCCCCATCCCAACAACCTCCACTAATGCCACCACCTATGAATCCTGGTTCTCAAAAGTAGACACAATTACCTGTAAAACCTTAGCCAAATCCAAATAACCAACGGCAACAACAACCCATGTATATTGTTGATGCTCAGTAATATCCTACTTATGCTCTAAATGTTGCAAATATACATTTGAGATCTGGTATAACTTTACTAGCACCTGAACTACCTCTTATAATTGAAATACTAGATACTCTTGCAGCATCAGAACTCCCAGTCTCTAAAAAGGTTGAGCCAACCAATGTCACTATCTCAACCCAAGCTCAACCAACAGTGGAACCTCCTTTTCTAGATAAGCTTGTACAAAGTAAACCTGTACAAATAGAGGAATAGTCTTTTGATATTGTTGATCAGTTGAAGAACATACATGTCCAAATACCCCTATTCCAAACTATTAAAGATGTTCCTATCTATGGAAAAGTCATTAGAGAAGCATGCCTGAAAAAACTTGGGAAGAAGAAAAAGGACCCAACTACAGTCCATGTTGTGGGACAATTGGCTAACATTATGTTAGGAAAATTGATAACTCCAAAATATTATGATCTAGGTAGTCCAGTTGTGAATGTGAGTATAAATGGTCAGTCTGTTAAAAATGCTTTAATAGATCTTTGTGCTGCTATAAATGTCATGACCAAGGATACTATGAAGAAGTTGAAAATAGAAGGATTAAGGACTACTCCAACAATTCTACAAAATTGTAGATAGTTCTAATATCACTCCTGATGTGATGATAGAAAACATAGTTGTAACCTTAGACTCTCTAGAGTATCCTACAAATTTCATGATTTTGTCTCCCAAAGTTAATTTATCTGGTGACCCTGTCATCCTAGGATGACCATGGTTAGCTAAAACTAATACAAATATAAGTTGTAGATCAATGAATATGACCATATCAAATGGCCAAGCAACAAAGAAATTTGATTTGTATCCTCCAACACAACAATTACAAGATTTAATCACATATGTATGGCTAGATTTAGGGGATTGAGAAGAAGAATTAAACTCTATAGCACAACTTATGATGTTACATAGACAATCCTTTCTAAAGTTGCCAGAAGAGGATTCAATGCTTAAGAGTATTCTTACTAACAATTGTGTGGTAGAAAAAGATGTATCTAAAAGGTCTATGTTAGAATTACCACATATGAGGAATGTGATGAGAATTGTACTTTTCTCAAAGAACATGTGTGCTAGAAGAAGTGACATGTTGGGAGCATGAATAAATAAGAAAATATTAGTTCAAATCAAAACATGCAACAAGTACTCATCAAAATGAAAGAAACCTTAACTAATGCTTGCTTGAGTTTTGCAACTCAAAGTAGCCAACAAATCAAGCCCTCAAACCACCTCTACAACTCAACAAAGGCACCCATGAGAGGCCTTGTTGATGTGTTAGGATGTGAGGTATGTTTGGTGTTCTCTCTCAAATACAACAATGTAGTGAATCTCTTGAATGTGGATGTGCAAGCGTGAGTGATGATGAAATATGAACCTAAGCTACATGAGATAAAGAACACCTCAAGAAATGGCTATGGTAAAAGCCATACTTGACGGCATTCAAGGGTGAAAATGAAATGCAACCAATAAAACTAAGTATGCAAGCTATACTAACATGTAAATGCAAAGGAAATGTAAATGCATAAGTAAACTAGACTAATGATGCAAATGAAAAGCTAAACCAGCTACCAAATGGTTAGTATGCATCTAGAAATCACCATGAAAACTACCATGAAAGCTACTATGAAAGCTCAAACTAGCATGCAAGCTCAACTACAATGAAATCTCAAATCTCAAACTAACATGATAACAATGCAATATTGAGAGATGCAAATGCTTGAGACAAGGCCTCTATTTATAGGCTTTAGGGAGGGCTTGGTGAGGTGGCATCCATGTAGGTGCCACATAAGGTGACATGCAAGTGGTCAAATATTCAAAGTTTTCTCACACACGTGTGAGAAAACTTGAGAAGAGCAGTGAGAGACAAGAGTGCAAGAGGAGTGTGGAAGCATGCCTTCTCACACGTGTGAGCACACACTTAGGCTAATGAGGGGGATTAGAAAAGATGATTAAGGGTAATTAAGTGGGATTAAAGGATGGATAGGCTTAAGAGGATGAAAATGATGGGTGTAGGCTAGGTTTTAGGGTAGGCTTAAGATTAAATTAAATAGGATTTAATTTAATCATAGGTTTAGAAGAACTAATGAGATGTGAGGATTTAAATAAATAAGATTTATTTTAAAAGGGGATTATGAAGAATCATGTGTTAAATAGATTTAACACATTAAGGCTAGAAGTATTTAAATTAAATTTAAATACTTTAGGCAAATGAACCTTATTAATTAAATAAATTTAATAAAATAGGTAGAAGAATATGACGGATATAATTAATTAATAGTTAATTAATTATAATGTCAAGGGCATTATTAAATAAATTAATATAGTCTTTAGGAAAATTTTAAGTGTCTGCATTTTGCCCCTCTTTGATGTGATGTCAGGATGGCATCATATCAAAGAAAAGAAAAATATAGGTTGCCCCAGAGAAAATAGGAATCCTACGGCGACGACAGAGGAAGAGGGTGCCCCCTTGTGAAAAATAGTACAAAAATAAATTTTGGGCAATTTTCACAAAAATGGTCTTTGGAAGGAGGAAAAATAGAAGAAAAAGGGAATAAATGAAGACATTGCATGACTTGCTTAGTAAAAGTGGAAGGAAGCAGGGTGAATAGGATAATGATTAATCTAAATGCAACTTAACTACATGAATGCATGAGATTCAGTTGTGTTCATATGGGAGAGCACACCTTAGTTTGATATTGCAAGAGGAGTTATGCATGAAATGCTATAGTAGCATAGATGACAAGATTCTTTTACGTGGACTTAACTCTCAACACAATAGATGTAGGTTTTAGAGTCATGATGGAACAAATCACATATACACACTGGAGAGGTCTGGGCACACCCAAAGCCTTGTTAGGGATCTTGGTGGAAAGTGTGCCAACCTGTTGCCCTCAGTGAGCAATGCATAACCATAACTTGAAACTGACATAGATGTGCTAAAGAATCATGAAAATATATCATATTGCAAAATGACACATGTAATCAGGTTAAGCCATTCAAATGATACCAAGATATTGAAGATCGAGGCACACATGGGAAGGCTATCGCTAACACACAAAGATAAAATCAACAAAAAGACCTTATGACCAAGTAGTCATTCAATCCATAGTTCTTGCCATGAACTTGATTCTGATAGTGAAATTTGTTAAGCCTGTGTAGGAAGGATTCATCCTATGAGGCAAAAAAAATGATTATTTGATTGAAATTGTATTGAAATGTGTGTGATTATTCACTGGCAATTGTGTGAAAGGAACAATGTTCTTAAATCATTTAGTCTTAGTATGAATTTGTGTAAATTTGTTTGCAATTACTACTTGATAAGCTCGGTTTGATGGGGTGAAGCTCAAATTAATGGGATCATATGATGAATTTGGATAAGATAAGATAATGGATGAATTGGAATGGAATGGAAGGGGAATGCAAGAGAGAAAGTGATAAATTAGAAGAAGTAAAAATTAATGGAATGTGGAATGGATTAGAACCAATGACAAGGGATAACTAAGGGATGGTAAATGGAGGAAAAGCAACATGAGTTAGTGGATGAAAGGAATGATGAAAGGATATGAGGGAAAATGCAGAGCCAAAGATCATGTTTCAAAGGAGTCCAAATGCCCCATAACAAGTATAGGAAAATGGAAGAAAATATGGTGGGAAAGGATTCATGAAAATGGGAAGGTGGCACAAAGGCTAGCGTATGGAGGAAGAGAAGGCATGTGTTCTTCCAAAGCATGTATAAAAAATTTGTTACTATGCCTCTAATAGTGATCATGAGCATGGGTATGAAAGTGGAATGAATAAGGGATATGGGAGGGAGGGTATGAAAAAGAGATGCGGATATGAAGGATATGGATGAAATATGGGATATTAAGTGGATGAAATGGAAGGGGTAACCAAGATCAAGGACATATGAAAGAAGGATGGAATTGAGTAGGATTATGGAAGGAGGATAATGAGGAAATGAAAATTCTAAGGACTATGGGATGAAAGATATGGATAGGATGTCAAGATCAAACATATGAAAGGAATATGGAAGTATGTAGGAAAATGTATGGATAATGTGCAAGGGAAAGTGCATATGGATGGATGAAAGGAAAGTGAAAGTCAAGATCAAAGATGAAAAAGGATGATGAAGGGTAGATAGAAGTAGGAAGATACATATGGAAGAGTGGTATGGATGGAGTTTTCCCTCAGTGTAGAGTGCAAGTGGAAGAGAAAAAGTGAATGGATGGATAAGTGGAAGTGGAAGACATGATAGCAAAATGAAGGGAGGACTCAAGCATCTAGATATATGGATGGTATCCCTTGATATTTATTTTTCTTTCTTTCTTTGTTATTTTCAAGGAATTTTTTCTATTTGCTCATAGATGTTGGTAGGAGAGTGAAAAGAAGGATGAAGTGGATTGTGGAATGGAGGACAATGACTTATGAAAAAGTTTGGATTAAGGGGGTGGAGTGGGTGGGAGGAAGACATGGCTGATGGATGCTAGGTTGGAAGAATAGTGAATGAGTGGATGAAGGAGGTCGAAAGATCATCATTGACACACAACTTGAAGGGTGATGGAAAGGAGGAAATTGTGGAGGATATGTAAGTTTGGTTTTTGGGATATAGGGACCCAAAATGGATGAAGGAGACAATGGATTTGTGATGGTGAATTTGGGTATATAAAGACCCAAAATGGATTTGTAAAATGGAAGGTGGAATGATTTATGAATGAGGTAAGCCTTTGAATTAGCAAGATTGGATGCCTTTCTAAAGTTTTTCTTTGAGATTCATTGCTACATTAAGTAGCTTTGTGATCCACAAAATTTTTGCACTTTTTATTTTGAGCCTTTTTGGCCTTCTAATTTTGTTTTGGATCAGATTTTTCTTTTCTTGGACATGTCTTTTAGAGGGGACATGTTGATCTTGGGATTTTTGTGGATTTTTGGCTTTATGCTCTTTTTCTTGGACATCCAATTCGCTTCCATTGGCCATGGTATGGGTGCATGAAAATAAATGGGGTGGAGAGTGTATGGATGGTGAGTATTGGAAGAAATTCAAGGATGTGTGCCTTTGTTTATCTTTATGAGGACCACGAAGGAATGAAGTGGAAAACATGGATATGGTGGATGGATGTACGTAAGGATCCAAAATGGAAGGAAGGGATGAAGGATTTGGCTATGGGACATAAGAACATAGAATGGATGGAAGTGAAGAAGGAAGGGGAATATGGATATAAGGTCCTAAAATGGATTTTGAAGATGAATGACGGTAAGCTTTAGGTTGGGAAGGAAGAATTTTCAATTTGGAAGAAGTGAAAGGTATACCAACATCTTGAGACATTATTTCATTAATGGGATAGTTATCATTTTCAACACAAGATGTGAGTCCATGTGTATGGGGTTCATGAGTGGATTGGATAGGTGTGATAGGATCATGTGGAGGATTAGGATCATGAGGGGGATTATGAGGGATAATAGGATAGTGAGTTGGAGTAGGATCATGAAAGGAAAATGAAGGGGTGCTTTGATCTTGACTTAAAAGAGGGTCATGTGGTGGAACAAGTGGATCATGAGATGGCATGATTTGATCTTGACATGGAGGGGGAAATTGAGTGGAAGGAACTTCTTCATGAAGTGGAGGATCTATGGATGCTAACTCTTGAGATGGAGTGGAATTGGTAAAGTGTGTGGTACATGAAATGCCTTGATCTTGATTAGGAAGGGAATCATGAGATGGACTGAGAGGGATAAATGGATCTTATAGGATAAGGGAATGATGGGATGGAGAAATGCTTGGATATAAAGGAGAAGAAGAATCTATACTGACATGCTTTGGAGGAAGGTCTTGAGAGGGAATTGTGTGTATGACTTTGGGTGATTGGATCACTTTATTTTGAATTGTGTACTTAGAGAAGAATTCGGGAGAGAAAAACCTATTATGAGTTAGGGATGATGTTTTCAAAGGATCGGGATTGTGTGAAGGTGGAACTATGGGTAGGGGATTGGGATGATGGTTTTTGGCATGAAGCTCAAAGTATGGGGAATTGTATGGAGGATTGGGGTTGATGCGACATGAGGACTATGGTCTTTGAAACATGGGGGAGGAGGACACATGGCATGGAAGGTGGACTTTTTCTATTGATTTGATAGGCTCAATATAGAATTCTTTAGTTCCTCAATTTCTTTGGCCATGGCATTTTTGTTTGAGGAATTGTGTGGGCTATGAATGGAATCATATGTGGATGAAGGATAATGACATGGATTTCCCTTGTCAAAGGTAGAGGAAGAATAGAAAATGTGAAATGGATTAGAATTGGATATGAAGTTATAAGGATGGATTTGATATGTAGGTTGAAAGGGAGGTATAACTCCAAATTGCCTTTGAAGATCTCCAACCATTTGATTAAGCAAATTTGGATCCATAGATGTTAGATGAAAAGTGATGAAAGATTTGATGATGGATGGAATATGAAGTTAGGACTAGGAGCAATTGTGGACTTTGTGTTGAATTGATTTGAAAGGTATTGGACTTGATTTGATATTGATTTGATTTGATATTGATGTTTATGTGATATTGATATTGATTTGATTGGATGAGGGTTTGATTTGATTTGATAAAAAACCCTATGATGAGTGTGAGATTTGAATGAAAGTCCAATGTTGATGACAATGCTCCTATGTCCAAAACAGAAGATTTTATGAAAATTTGAATTAGAAGAAGATTTGAATAGATGAAATTAGAAAGATTGATTATGGATTGATTAGAAATGACTAAATTTGACAAGGAATTGGATTAGAAGGATGATGATTTGAAGGATTGAATTAAGGATGAATTATGAGATTAGTGAAGGAAATTGAATCTTGATTATGAAGCATGACTAGGATGAAGATGAGGAATTAGATTGAATGATTAGGAAGACAATGAATGATTTGGACAAATAGAGATGATTAAGACGTCAAGGAATGGTTTGAATGATGAAGACAAGGGATGTATGAGGGTGATGAATTTGATGGAAAGAAGAAGTGATGTGAAATTGATGTGGACAACTTGACTAAGAGGACTTGAACAAAGACTTGTTTTTGTTGTTTTTGATATTTTTTGATTTTGTTGAATTTTTGAACTTTTACGATGTTTTTGGATTTTTATGTTTTATGGTGTTTTAGGGTTTTTATGTTTTATGATGTTTTAGGATTTTTATGTTTTATGACATTTTTGAGTTTTTTTCAAATTTGAGATGCAAAATCAAACAATGAAATATATACAGGACAAGTATAGACAGTGTGTCCCCTTCAACAAGGGAGGGTTTCAACACTCAAGCACATCAAACACACCAACAATCCTATAAGGCTTCAACTAGGATGTACAAGGATCAACTAGAGCGTGTCCTCAATATATGCAAGGTACCTGAGGCCCAAATCTGTAGATGAAATAAAATAATGCCACATAGCTGGGGGGAGACGATAACCCAAATCTCCTCCTTCACTTCCCAAAGGTATAAAGTTCTTTGGGGCTTAGCCAAGAGTGAAAAAATTTTGCTTCCAAGAGAGGTGTCTTTCTATTCACCTCCCAATTTTTATACTCCGCCAGAACATGGGAGTTGAGGTCATCCCAAGGGGTGATGAAATCCCCAAGTAAGCCTCCTAAAAAAAAAGAAAAATAAGATCACTTATTTCTTGTGCACCCAAGATCACCCAAAAGCACGAGGGGAGAGAATATGTAAGTGGTCTCAGGGTTTAATAGACATGCATTCTTTCCCAATGAAGCTTTAGGTTTTTTAATCTACTTGAAGACACACATGTTTAAATTATACAATGTTCTTTCTAACTTGAAATCATTTTCAACATAAATGAAAGCATGGATTCGTTAACAAGAAAGTAAATTGAGCGTGTGCATAAGAAAATTCCACAAGGAAAAATTCAAATTCCCTTTAGGCATTCAAGATTGAGTGAGTGTTCATTTTAAGCACCAAATTGAAATGTGCATTGCCATGTTCTTTGATCCTTAAGCATTCAATATTTGATAAGACTCATTTTAAACCCAAATTGAAATGTATATCATCGCATTGTTCTTTGACCTTTATGCATTCAAGAGTGTGTTTGGTTTATCCAATTAAGTGCAACCTTCATTCAAAAAAAAATGGTTAAGCATTCAAGTTTATTTCCAAGAGCAATAAAATATTAAGCAAAACCTACAAGAAAATATGGTTAAGTGTTTTTAAAATGCTCCAATCTGTAAGAAAAAATAAACTTGATTAGCCTCACAAAAAAAATCTCCAAAATGAAGGCTTTACTATGGAAAATTTTATTTTAACTTTTTTTGTTATTTTCCATGGGCTTTACTATGGAAAATCTCCAATCCTACAGAACCACCAAAAGTCAAAATTTGATTTATACTCTATTTTTCTTTATTTTTAATAATAAAAATTGCAGATGATAGATTGCAGGTGGAGATGAAAAAATGTAGGAAGAGAGGATAGAATGCAAAGACAAAAGAATAAAAAAGAACTATGATATACCTGATACTTACATTTGTAGATCGCAGATGAAGGAGTAGAGATCAAAGACACCAAAACACGTAGATGACAGAAGTCAAAGATGACAAAACTAAGAGTTACCAAAAAATTACAAACACAAAAATAGAAGGTCTTCGGGAAGATGCAGACGATAGTATACAGCGGAGATGACAGTTTAGAGGTGAAGACGCTAGTTTATAAAAAAAGATTGATTTTCAATCGCCCACAACATAGACAATACAACAAGTTAGCGTAAATGGCAGAATGTCAGAGATGATAGTTTAGTAGGCGTAGATGCTAAAACTCAAGTTTAATGCCAAATAAGGCGGGGTCAAAATATGCAAGGCAAAAATGCCAATCTACGGAAATGCTAGTCCGCACAGAGGCTAGTTTGCGGAGATGACAGAATGTAGACAACACTATGTTTGATGCAAACAAAAATGCAAGGTTTTTTATGACAGACTACAAATTCTTGATGGATTTTTGAGATAAAAATAGGGACATGGGTCCCACCAGGTATGCCAAAATGTGTGCTAGAAGAAGTGACCTATTGAGAGCATGAATAAACAAGCAAACAATAGTTCAAATCAATATATGCAATAAGTACTCATCAAAATGAAAGAAACCTTAACTAATGCTTGCTTGAGTTTTGCAACTTGAAGCAGCCAACAAATCAAGCCCTTAAGCCACCTCTATAGCTCAAAAAAGGCACCCATGAGAGGCCTTGTTGGTGTGTTAGGATGTGAGGTATGTTTGGTGTGCTCTCTCAAACACAACAATGTAGTGAATCTCTTGAATATGGATGTGCAAACATGATTGATGATGAAATATGAACCTAAGCTACATGATATGAAGAACACCTAAGAAATGGCTATGATAAAAGTCATACTTGAAGGCATTCAAGGGTGAAAATGAAATACAATCAAGAAAACTAACTAGGTATGCAAGCTATACTAACATGTAAATGCATAAGTAAACTAGACTAATGATGCAAATGAAAAGCTAAACCAGCTACCAAATGGTTAGTATGCATCTAGAAATAACCATGAAAACTACCATGAAAGCTACTATGAAAGCTCAAACTAGCATGCAAGCTCAACTATAATGAAAGCTCAAATCTCAAACCAACATGATAACAATGCAATAAAGAGATATGCAAATGTTTGAGACAAGGCCTCTATTTATAGGCTCGAGGGACAGCTTGGTGATGTGGCATCTATGTAGGTGCCACATAAGGTGACATGCAAGCCATGCAAGTGGTCAAATATTCAAATTTTTCTCACACACGTGTGAGCAAACTTGAGAAGAGTGAGAGACAAGAGTGCAAGAGGAGTGTGGAAGCATGCCTTCTCACACATGTGTGAGCACACAATTAGGCTAATGAGGGGGATTAGGAAAGATGATTAAGGGTAATTAAGTGGGATTAAAGGGTGGATAGGCTTAGCAGGATGAAAATGATAAGTGTAGGCTAGGTTTTAGGTTAGGCTTAAGATTAAATTAAATAGGATTTAATTTAATCATAGGTTTAGAAGAACTAATTAGATGTGAGGATTTAAATAAATAAGATTTATTTAAAAAGGGGATTATAGAGAATCATGTGTTAAATAGATTTAACACATTAAGGCTAGAAGTATTTAAATTAAATTTAAATACTTTAGGCAAATGAACCTACTTAATTAAATAAATTTAATTAAATAGGTAGAAGAATATGACAGATATAATCAAATATAATGTCAAGGGCAATATTAAATAAATTAATATAGTCTTTAGGAAAATTTTAAGTGTCTACAGAACCAAACATTCTTCATCAACTTTTGTCATGTGAATTAGATACAAGTCCAATTTCTCAAGCTACTATGATAGAGTCTACCACTACTATTGAGCTGTCCAAAGGTCATAATCTTCATGTTAACCCCAAATTATCATACACACAAATGGAATAGTTAACAAAGCTACTTCAAAAGCATGAAAAGGCTTTTGTATGGGACTATGGTGATATGAAAGGGTTGAGTCCTACATTATGCACTCATAGAATATACAGCAATGAAGGGTGTTTACCGCTTTGTCAACCCCAAAGAAGGATAAATCCAAGCCTTAGAGAAATAGTTAAAACTAAATTGCAAAAATTGCTTGATGTTGGTTTTATTTATCCTACATCTAATAGTAGGTGGGTGTCACCCCTAGTCGTAGTGTTCAAAAAGGGAGAGAAATGGAAGATTTTTTTATATTATAGAGAATTGAACAAGGCCACCAAAAAGGATCACTTTCCTTTACCATTCATAGATCAAGTTCTAAACACTCTAGCTGGAAAGAAGTATTTCTCTTTTCTAGATGGGTATAGTGGTTATAATCAAATTAGTATTACTCCTAAAGACCAAGATAAAACCACATTCACATGCCAATGGGGTACTTTTGCATACTCTATTTTTCCATTTGGTCTATGTAATGCTTCTACAACATTTCAACGAGCTGTTATTTGCATCTTTGCTAATATATCACATGATTGTATGGAAATATATATGGATGACTTCACAACATTTGGAGTCACCTTTGAGGAAGCCATGATGAATCTTGAAAAGGTTCTAATAAGGTGTTAAGAACATAATTTGGCACTTAATACTGAAAAATGTTTCATGCTCATGTAGGAAGGTGTGGTACTTGGTCATTTCATATCAGTTGCAGGAATACAAGTGGATCTAGCTAAGATAGAGGTAAGTCAAACTAAAAGATGTAAGATCTTTTCTAGATCATGTTGGATATTATAGATGTTTCATAAAAAACTTCAGCAAAATAGCTAGTCCCTTGTATACATTATTGACTAAGGAAGTTGAATTTATTTGGACACCTAAATGCAATGAAGCTTTCCTGCAGCTTAAGAAACTTCTCACTATAGCCCCAGTTTTACAAGGCCCTGATTGGACTTTTCCTTTTCACATATATACAAATGCTTCTGACTATGCCATAGGGGCAATTCTAGGACAAAAATATCAACATCTTGAAAATGCAATATATTCTATTAGCAAAAGCCTTCATGGACTAGAATTAAACTACACAGTGACTAAAAAAGAAATGTTAGCAGTAGTTTATGCTCTAAAAAAATTCTAGCATTACATAACTGGTTATCCCATATTTGTTCATACTGATCATGTAGCAATTAAATATCTCATGAAAAAACTTACTATAACAGGCAAGTTAGCAAATGGTTACTATTGTTGCAAGAATTTGAGATCACCATCGTTGATAAGCCTGAAAGAGCCAATATAGTAGCTGATTATTTATCAAGAATCCACAATGATGAAAATGACACTACTTTGGTAGATGATGCATTTTTAGATGAGCATTTATTTCATATTGTTGTTCAAACTCCATGGTATGTAGACATTGCTAACTACATTGTATCTAATAAAATGTCATAATATTTCTCTTACAAGGAAAAGAAGTTGCTTGTCAAGAAAATTTTTCATTTCTCTTGGACTGATAATATCTTATTTTACACTTGACCTAATCAAGTTATGAGAAGGTGTGTGAGAGCAGATGAGACATATGACATTCTACATGCATGTTATAATGAACCATGTGGAGAGCACTTTGTAGCAAAAAGAATAGCCTTGAAAAATTTAACAACTAGTTACTATTGGCCTATGCTTCACAAAGATGCAACCAACTAAACACGAAAGTGTGACAAGTATCAAAGGATGGGCCAACCAACAAGAACAGATGAAATGTCTCTCAATCCACAAGTGGCATTAACACCATTTGACAAATGGGGAATGGACTTCATTGGTCCAATTGATCCTCCATCCAATGGGAAATCATATATCCTTGTGTGCAATGACTACCTAACAAAATGAGTTGAAGTCAAAGCCATGAAGCATGCTCGTGATCTCAAAGTTGCAAAATTTTTGTATGAAGAAATCTTTACTTGCTATGGTATACCCAAAGAACTAGTCATTGACCAAGGTGCTCAATTTACTTCTAATCTAATCATAGAACTTATGAAACAATATAATATCAGGCACCAAAAATCAAGCCCCTATCACCCTCAAACTAATGGACAAGTAGAAGTCACAAATCGAGAGATAGAGGCCATCTTAACAAAAATAGTTCATTTGCACTGTAGGGATTGGAATAGCAAATTACCAGAAGTTGTTTGGGCCTACAGAACAACATGGAAGACTAATACAAGGTTCACACTATTTGAACTCCTATATGGGAAAGTAGCAATGCTCCCCATTTAATTTGAACATAAAACTTTAAGAACTGCACTAGAGTTGAACATTAAAATTCCTGCGACACAGAGATAACATCTTCTACATCTTGATTCTTTGGATGAAATGCACAAGGATGTTGTAGAATGCACTAAAATCATATAGAAGCAAAGGAAACACTGCCATGACTCCCACATTAGCAACGAACAATTTCAAATTGGTGATTGGGCATTGCTATATGATTCCAGATTTAAAGATATGCCAGGCAAGTTGTAAACATGATGACTGGGTCCATATAAAATTAACCATGTCTTTGCAAATGGAGCCATCCAAAATTAACTACTATTGATCTAGTGCCTTTTAAGTTATTAGTCAATGGCCATAGACTCAAGTTATATAAATGGCCCCAAACAAAAAAGGACTTCCTGTAGCAGTTTCAATGGCCAAATTCAAATGCACACTAGGTAACTCTTCCTACAATATAAGGTGCTAACCTCTTGCCTACAGCTCTTAAATACTAATTTCCTCATGCATGCCCATAATAAAAACTTTATGTCCACATAAAGTTCCAAATTTCTCCATTCATCTTCTAATTTCTTCTTTTCTAACTCATCTCACTTCTTTACCTACCACCCACCCACCTTCCACATCATAATTTTACAATGCTTTCAATAAACACTGCAAGTTTGTTGATGTATACTGTCACTGCTGATGTACTTCTGCCACTTTTTGGTACATACAACGATTAACTAATAGGTATAGGTTTTTCAAATATTTTTTCATTTATAGTACATAAATTTTTTTGTTTATATCTAATACTGCATTATTTATATTATGGTGGCGTTATGCCAGTTCTATACCCCGTACTAAGTCTAACAAGTGTGGACACTTGTCCATATTTTGTAAGGGGAAAGGAAGGTTACTAAAACCCAATGACATTCCTATTTATTCATAAAGATTTTTTATTTTTTCCCAAATCTTTATACTTCTTTTATTTATGAAACTCAATTGCTATAAGTACAGAAGTGTTTAGGTGTCGTACCCCTTATTCTTGAATGATTCCTTACTCTCAGGCTATGATATGACCCATATTTAATTTCAAGTGATCTAAATTCCATTTTCAAATGATTTTCACATATCCATGATAAACCACATTATTATTGATCATAATGAATTTTCATGACATTAATTAGCTTAAAAAACTGAAATGTGAAAATGGGTCTGTAAAACAACAACAAAAGAAAGCCTAAATTCATAAGAGGGAAATAGTGCAATTGGAGCAGAGAGTGAAATTGTCAAGCAAAATGGCTGGACAATTGCAGCGACGAGAACCAGTGGAGCATACTATTTTACTCTCAGACATAGAGGTAGTGAGAGATTTATTGTGTGTGGCTAGTTAGGGTATTTCTTAAGTGTAACTGTGTTTGATGAAGAAGTAGCCATGAAATTTACAAGAATATTTAATGAGGGAGAAACTATTGTATGGGGGTTAATGATTGTTGCTATAGAAGAGCGAATAGTAGAAGTAACTAGGTTACTAGCAATAGGAGAGCATTATCCTAATATGCATGATGCAAGATCAATCAAGGCTCAGTTTTTCATACCAATTGATCCTCAATTAGATATCACCAAGCAAGGTTGCAAAAGGATGTCTCTTCTGTCACCATATAACGAGTTGGTTATGCACATTGTTAGGTACCTCACCTATGAAGGAAGATTTTCATATTTACATGCACATCATTTTAAATTTTTGAGTTGTATAAGGCACAATTATCCAATAAATGTTCCCAATTTTGTGTATAACATGTTATGCATTAGTGCTAAAGAAACCCAAAAGGGAAAGGACAATTATGTCACCCATCATGCCCTAATTAAATTATTCATAGAAAGATCACTTAGGGATGCCTCTCCCATGTCATGGGTAGAATTTTTCCAAGCTAAAACCCTACAACCCTAGTCTATCCTTAATGAACAACCTAGTGAAGAGAATGTAGTTCCCACTGACGAACCTAGTGTGAAAAGGCCTCAATATGTTGAAGCTAGCAATGTGCAAGAGAATATGCAAGAAAATGTGTCCTTATCTATTCAAGAGACTCAAAAAACTACCTCTTCGCGAGTAAAGAGAAAATAGAAATTACAAGAAGAGACCTTGGCTCCAATAGTAGAAAAGCCAAACCCTGTAGTCACAAAAGAAAACTAAGACGGGTCCTGTAGTAGTTACTCCTACAGTAGAGACACTAAAAGGAAGAAGTAGGAAGAAGGATAATATACCAAAGGAGACCCCTATAAGAAGAAGTCCTAGAATGAGGATACAAATTTCTAAGGTGATAGTAGAAGCTTAGTCTACTTCATCCAAACCATCCGCTAAAGAATCTCTAGTACAAATTGTTCATGATAACTCTCCTCCTCACCCTGAAACTACAAACATTCCTAAAAACCCTAATGAAGAATGTAGGGTTGACGTAAATGAAAATCAAAATGATCCCCCAATAGACCAACAAATAGTTCCCATAATGAATGAATTATATTATTCAAACACTAGCCTAGTTCCCTATAAGCCAACATGGTTTACAAATTTTGTAAAGTAGTTATGGAGGGAACAAAGGAAGAAGAAAAATAACTATGAAGAGAACAGTGGTTCCATTACCCTACAAAAACTTCTTTTCTAGTTGTTTGGACAACATATGCTTTTTGTCAACCTATGAGAAGAGGAGAGGAAGAAGATGAAAAAAGTCATAGTGTCCCAAGGTGAGGAAATTATAGATTTGAAAGAGCAATTGGCAAACCAAAAACAAAGGATGGATCATGCCATCAAAATGGCTGATCAAGCACTTGCTTGCAAATCACCACCTTGAATTTATGCTATGTGTTTAAAGGAACAATTCCTTTTATTCCAACTTATACTAACCCTCAAGAACATAAATTCAGAATTTAAATCAACTCAGGAATTCTATGGTTTATACTAGACTCTACCATCCTAGCAGTAGAACTTTCTCTGTGATTTATATGTGCACAATTTTATCATTCCAAAAAAAACTCAATGGAATCCTTTACTCTATATAGTGGATATACATCTGAGGGATTTGATATCTTGGATGCATAATGAAGCTAATTATGACAAACAATTGAATTATTATAGAGGCAAAGAAAGAATATAGCCCTTGTCATTAAGAGTTGAGTAGTAAACCAAAAAAAATTCTTAGGGACTAGTTTAGATTAACTTATGGGGATAAGAAAAATGGAGTAAGGGATAGAAACTTCGCTGTCAAAACTAAGGTCTATGCAAACTATGAGAATTTGCCTTACTTTTCCTTTTAGAGAGCCATGGTTGGTGTTAAAAGTAGGTGGGCTAGATTACCTAAGACACTTAAAATATCAAAGCCACTCGGTCCTATCAATTTAGAGGCCACCCTTCACTAAGTTCCAAAGTATATAGAGTTGGGGAAACAGGCTAGGCCAGAACTATGGTGCCCACTCACTATGCAACCTCCAATGTTCATGTGGCCCTATATGATATTAATGCTAATATACTTAACAAGTTGTAGGAGGATAATAGAAGGGAAGTTTGGGAGAGAGCACAAGGATTCTACTACACCTTCAAAAGTAGCAGGAGAGGAAGGACTGAGGTTGGAGAATTTAGATCACTGGCTAGAAAATGCAATGCTTGAGGGCAAGCAGTAGTTTAAAAGGGGGTAGATGATGAGGCTAATTATTGTCTCTATTTTATGATAATTTTAAACACTCTATTTTACCTCCACCAAGACATTTGTGAACTTATGTTTACTTGAATGATGATTAACCTATGGGTAGATAGTATGTCATATTTTTGCAATATTATATATAATGAAGTATTACATATAAGCATCAGAATGTGGGTTCTAATATTTGAATTTAATTTGATAAAGCTTATTTGCAAATATCTCTGCATAATAACTAACCTATTAGCAAAGGAAGTTGAAAATGGTCAGAAGTATTCAAAGGGAAATGTTGAAGATAGCCAACAGCATTCAATGAGAAAAGACATTAAGGTTTAGCCATGGTGGAAAGAGTCATAACAGTACCAAGGGACATGGTAGCTAATATGGAGGAGCTATGAAGAATTGCTATATTTTCTCTACATTCATTATTATGTCAAAGTGGTTATTCAAACTTTATTATTCATTCCATGAGTTGTTATCTTTCCTTCTTTTTCTCTAGTGGATTTGTAGTTTGTTTGTTTTGCTTTTCTATTTCAGAATAAGTGTTGATATTCTATTTATAGGATTAGACCAATAGTGTTAGAAGTTAGAAGGAATTTTATGACAAGAAACTATTGACTCTTGCAGTGAGTTTTTTTTATAGTTTTATATATTGTTCTCATGTAAGGAATGTTTGGAACATAATGAAATAGCTCCTGGTTTACATTTTGTGTTGGTAGATTAGAAGAAGCTAACCAAGGGGGCCCACTTGGGAGGTGGATTAGATTAAAGTAGCATAGATTTATTTTCAAGCATCTTTAGTATTGCAAGTAGAAGTTTTAAGTTCCTTCCTGTAGCATCATACTTTTTCAGTGTTCCTATAACATCTATAAGAATAGTTATAGTAGATGATCTGAGTTGGAATATATATTAGTATTTAATTGAATTTCTTATATTTATTTCAGCAAAGAGTTAAGTTTGTTAGTTTCCTACAGCACTAGTGTAGGTACAAAATAAATCAAAATGTCATCAAGAAACACAACCACAAACTTATCCAAAAAGGTACAAAATACTCCATTCATGACGCTCATGAATACAGCTGGAGCATTTGTAAGGCCAAAAGGTACCACGGTGAACTCGTAGTGGCCATACCTAGTATGAAAAGTTGTTTTGGGGATATCACTATCCACAATCCTCAACTGATGGTAGCCCGATTTTAGGTCAATCTTTGAAAATACTCGAGCACCTTACAACTGATCAAAGAGGTCATCGATTCTGGGAAGAGGATATCGGTTCTTGATGGTCACCTTGTTCAACTTCCAATAATCGATACACAACCTAAGTGATCCATCCTTCTTCTTGACGAAGATCACTGGTGCACCCCAAGGTGACACACTAGGTCGAATATGCCCCTTCTCTAAGAGTTCCTCCAACTGAGCCTTTAGCTCACTAATCTCATGAGTAGTCATCCTGTATGGTGCTCTCGAAACTGGCTCAACTTTTGGCACTAAGTCTATATGAAAATCCACTGCTCGAGGTGGAGGCATACCAGGAAGCTCTGAAGGAAACACATCTGCAAACTCCTGAAGGATTGGAAAATCATCAAGGGATGGCTCCCTTTCTGAATCCTCCTCTCGGTCACTAATAGTGATAGCAAACAACTGACAACCCTTTCACATGCACCGTCTAAGCTGCATAGTGGAAATCATACGAAGGGACACTGGCCTCTTCACTCCGAAGATCTCCCTAGAGGTACCATCATCACCCACATATTCCACCCTCTTCTGTCGACAATCCATCTTGGCGCTGTGGGCATAAAGCCAATCCATGCCAAGAACAACATCATAAGAACCCAAAGGGGTAATGCGTAGATCAGTCCTAGTGGACATGTCTCCAATCTGCATCTAACAACTCCGCACCATGGAACTAACTGACACTCTAGCTCCCGAGGCTAACTCTACCTCCCAACTAACATCCTATCTAACTGCCACTAGCCCGCAATACTCCACCACAAATGGAGATATAAAAGAGTAAGTAGCCCCGAAATCAAATAAAACTGCAACCATATGGCCCTGTATAATACCTGTAGCCTCGATAACTGTGGCCTGATGCTCAACTTGGCGGTTGTCAACCGCTGCAAAAACTCTATGGGATCTACCCATGTCACCAACTGTCAGCTCTGAAAAGGCCCTACTCTGACCACTGGATGCCTATCCCTGCGGACACTCCCTAGCTATATGACCCATGCCACCACAAGTGTAGCATGGTCCACGAGTATAAGATCGTGCACCCTGTGGCCCAGACTGCTGTGGGCCTCCTGACCTGCTAGATCCGTTGAATCCTCCCCTAGAAGACTGTTGAGTCTTCACTGACTGTGACTGAGGGGCCTGTACTTTCTGATCCTACCTAGGACCTTGTGACTGCCACTGCTTGGGCTTAGAGCCCTGATAACCCTGAGAAGGTTTATGTTGCTACTGGGGTTTTGGCTGCTGAGACTGATGGCCCCTAGAGGACCCTGCTATATAATTCTGATTCCCTTTCCAAGGGGGTTTCTGCTAGGAGGAGTTTTGGTTCTGAGACCGATCCCGTGACTCCTGCCTACCTCGAGTATCCTCAGCAACTAGTGCTATCTCCACTGCCTGTCTGAAGGTGGTAGGGAAGGCCATCCTAACTAGGCCCTGAAGAGAGAAATTCAGACCCATGATAAAGCGATGCACCCGTAGTTTCTCGTCCTTCATATATTCCACATAAGGAAGGAGCTCGAGAAACCTACTCTCATACTAAGCCACTGTAAGGCCTCTCTGATAAAGAGAATGGAACTCCTCTATCTATTTCTGTCGAAAATGCTCTGACAAGTATCTCTCTCAAAATCTTTCCAGGAAAGATTCCCATGTGAGGGTGTCCATCCTCACTCCACCAATGTTCTCCTCCTGATGCCACCAGTTGGAGGCATCCCCTCTCAACTGATGAACTGCTAGGCGTGCTTTTAGATTACTCCCATAAGGGCGTAACCCAAAGCACCGCTGTAAGCTCTGCAACCATGCCTCTGCTTCTGAAACCTCAGTGGTATCGATAAATAATGGTGGTCCAAGTCAAATCAATTCCCTGATGTCATCTCCTACATGTCTAGGAGGTCTGTCAAAAGGGGGTCCTCTCTGGTGTATGGACTCTTCCTCATGTTCACCCTGACCCTCTAACTATCTTGGTGGGGGACTCCTAGTCCTCTCTCTGACTCTGGGCCCGCCTCCTCCTGATCCCTCTGCTTCCACTACTGGAATCTGTGGGACTGGCTGAACTATGGGTACCACTCTCTGTTGAACTACACCGATCAAAGTCTGGAGTGCATCAATAATGTCCTGATTCGGGTTCGGTGGTGGTGGAGGTGGTGGTGGAGGTGGAGGTGGAGGTGGAGGTCCATCCTCCTGTTCCGCTCTACCACCCCTAGCCCTACGACCTCTGCCTCGCCGATTATGAGTAACAGGCGGCATCTACACAATTAAAAGTTTGAGTTATGTTAAGAAAGCACAATGGTTTAAGGTTCCTAGTGTTGAAACACGGGCTCTGATACCAAAATGTCATGCCCAAACTAAGAGGGCAAAAACAAACACAACTTTTTTTTTGTTGAAAATTGATTAATAATTAATATTTAAATATGCTCTACGTTTGATATGACTGAGATAGAAGTTTTAGTACAGGTTCCCTACATTGCATCCTAAGGTTATAACATGAAGACGATTGTATCGTTAAGATATTAAAACTTTTCTGATAAGATTGATATCGATCATTAATTTAAACATATAGTTAATTAGTCTAATATGATTCATGGGACTAACCATCTTAATTAAACCCATTAATATTTACATCTAATACTAACTACCTTTTACAAAGTTAATTTAATAAATCAATTTACTACGAACATCTCTAAAATCTAAGATTTAACTTAAATCTAACCAAAATTTAACTTAAATTAAATACCATATTCAGTTTTACATATATCTAAAACAATACTAAAAAAAATATTACAAAACTAAATAATTTAACATTAATATAAAAACAACTAAATTAATCTAAAAACAAAACGAATTAACTTTAATATAACCAACCAATCATAATTCTAAACTTAATTACATATTAATCTAACTTTAATGACTATTACTCAAATATACTAATAAATTAATACTACCTAAATATATATATATATATAGAAATGTAAACAAACATAACTAAACCACAAAAACAATTTAACTAAACTAACTAATCTAAACTAATTCTAACAATCATGAAACTAAAGCAATTAACTCTTTTAAAAAAAATTTAATAAATCTAACTTATACTATCCTAAACCCCTAACCCCCTGCACTAACCTACACCCTAGCCTCACTAGCCCTTGGGCAAGCGCTTCCCAAGCACTGTCCTTGGGACAGTGCTCTGCCTGAGGCCACAAATTGCAAAGCCGCCCCCTCTCTAACAAAAACTTGCAGCCAAAAAGGGTAAGGCACAAGTTGCGATAGCAACTCAATAAAGGCTCATTTCAACCAAAGAAAATTGAGGCTATTATCATGTGCAGGAGGATGGGACATGGGGTGATGTCATCCCATGTGATGACCTGCCCAAATTAAAATATTAAAATCTCTCCCTCCAAAACTGACGTCCATCACACATTGATTGCAAAAAGTTTTGCAGATAGCAAGGATGGATAGGAATAGGATATTTAGTATAATCAAAAATTACTCATAACAATTTTAAATGTTATTTAAATTAGAATGTATTTTATATTCTTAAATCAAAATATAAAAGGAATCTTTTAAAAGATTCTCTGTTGCAATGAGGGAAATTAAATTGTCTCCTCATACAAAAACCAGAGAGATAAATGGACACCTACAGCAAGTTATTCTTTGCTATTATTCATTTTATGTTATACACATGATTTTCTTCTTTTGTAATCTAGGATACTCAATATACGATAGTGCAAGGATAATTTGAAAATATTTATAAACTAAGTATAGTCTTTAAAAATGGTGATTCACTTAACATTCAAACATTAAACTTAATACAATGGATATACATTCCATGATAAGGCTTGCTATGAAACTATCTGAATTGTTCCTATCTATGCATTATGAAGTTTTAAAACCACTTTCTCAAAGATAGACATTATATTCTCATGCAAATTTAAATTTGAATGTACATTCACAGCTACTATACACTAGAACCAAAATGATAATAATAATCAACAAGGATAATCATTTCTATGAATACTATCTCTGCTATGATATCAAATTTAGTTTGGAAAATAGTTTTGTTTATCACTCAAACATCAAGTATTCTAAATTCTTGAGAGATGTTTCTATCCAAGACAATGAGACAACCAAATTTTGGCGATGGACTTCTCTTCCTTGATGTTCTTATACTACATAAAGGTGGTGGTCACAATAATGCATGGTAAATTTGATCTCCTAAATAACTTGAATTGCAATAGATCAACCATAGCCATTGTTTTCTTTCCTCAATCATAATTTTCATTTTGAACATAAAAAGAACTAGAAAATTTTGCTTACTAAACTATCATCATTTCAACCTAATTTTTGATGTGCATCCATCCAAAATAATGTGTTACAAAATTTAATCACATGCCCAACAATTATGCTCAAAACACCAATTTTATTTGTAAACCTGATTCAAGGCTCGACCGGGAAAGAATCAGGAAGAAAACCCGGCTTCGTTGCCATAAACAATAAGGTTTAAAAAACACAATTTACAATAGGATCTCAATCCCAAATTTCAATAATTTAATCAAATTTTCTTCATGATCATAATCAAGGAGTTTGTAATGTTTTCTGAATCTCATTTCAAGAACCCTGGAGGAAACCAATATCAGATCGGGTGACAGCCAAGCAGAACCAAAAAGAACATCAAGCATGCATAATCATGTGTGGTTTACACAATAGGATTCACAATGAATCAAGACTAGGGAGAGGTGGATTCTTCCAACTGGAGAAGTCAAACACAACACCAATTCATATGCCCAATCGGGGCCAATAACCAAAAACTTCCGTTCTTCCATTTAAACTTGCCATACTCATACCAAGTTTGTGCTGACGGGTAGGGGCCCATAACACCCTACCCTTTATCCCTCTTCTCATCCTGAGAAGAGACTCTACACAGGTTGGAGTCCAACTAAACAGACCTCTCCCAAAATTGGTCACTTCTACCCTCTCCTAGGGTGAGTAATACCAAAACACCCATGCAAGGAAACTCAAAATTGCAAACATAAACAAGAAAGGAAAAAAACCAAAATAACATGGTTTACAAATCTTCCCAACATACCCACAACCATACAATAGTGAAACAACAACAAAGTAACAAGAACATGAAACAAAACATAAAAACTGAATAAGGGAGATGGGAGTTTCCTACCTTCACAAAGAGGTAATGGAAATGAATCAGTTTGAGTAGAGTATCCCCTTCCTTCCTTCAAGCTTCAAGAAAACTTCTCTAAATGTAGAGATTGGGTAACCAAAAAACTAGTCCAAGGAAGGCCTCTAAAATAAGCCTCCAACTCAACCACCCAAAAGGAGCAATAACTATCTCCACCCACTAGCCACACTAGAAACTCCTAACTCAACCTACACCATGGTTAAACCCTAAAAGGAGGTGGGGTAAGACAACTCATGACAACCACTTGCAATTTTCGCACAAAGGCAAAAAGGGGACTTTTGAGTGACCTCAAAAGTCAAAAAAAGGGGCTTAGGGGTTGGAAAAGACCCCTAACCCATACCCATACCCTTTGGTTAGAATAAAAACATGTTAAAAGCCTAAGGAAAGAGGTTTAGAGACAAATAAAATATAGGAATGAGATAGGTCCATCTAACAACTCTAACTTGCAAATTAAGCACTAATCTGAATTAGGGATGACTAACCCTAATTAAGAACCTAATAGAAAATTGACACTAACTTGAATCCAAAGGTTAAACAATTAACCCTAAATAGCACACCGAGGCACATAAACATTTTATGAGTGTCAAGCGACACTGAAAGAACATAATTATGAACATTAACACTCACTGAACAAGGACGATGCATACATACATCACACAATATAATTACGTGAATTACGAACAACAAGGTTTCCAAAATTAGCACATGGAGATCAGTTTTGTTCCTCCGTAGGGTTTCTCGGCTAAATATCTGCACACTCATTGCACACATCAGTAGTCCCATAAAATCACATGTACATAAATGTATATGTATTCAGAATTCACATAAATTAAAACATACATCAATAAAGTTTCTTCATCCTACATAATTCTTAACCATTTGAAATATCTTAAATCAAATCTCAATCCTACATTTACTGATTTCGTCAACATACATATACATGAACATTAAATGACAATCATCAAATATATCTGGAAATAACATCACACAACATGAAATAATAAAATGTGTTCTAAGCATCAGATAATGTCTCGACATCTCGAGTCGCGGATAACAAAATAAGAGTAATGTATCACTATGCTACGATGGGTCGGGGCGAGGCCTCACATCCTCCCCCACTAGGCATGAACTTCCTCCTGGAGTTCATCAAAAAGGTACGGGTACTGAGATTGCATCTGCGTTGCATCCTCCCATGAAGTTGTGACCTCATCGTAACAATCCCATTGGACCCTAACCTGGTCCAGCTCTCGCCCTCGAAGTGCTAGGGTCCGTTGAGCAATAATGCGGATAGGCTCCAGTGCTAGCTATCCATCTGACTCCACCTGTAAAGCATCCCAATCAATAATATGAGACTCATCATAAATGTATCCTCTAAGTACTGAAATATGAAACACATCATGGATGCATGACAAGCTAGGTGGAAAAGCTAAACGGTATGCAACGGGTCCTATCCTCTCAAGGATCTCGAACGGCCCAACAAACTGGGGTGCCAAATTAGAGCCCTTTTTGAATCGAATCGGACTCTTGTGTAGTCGTACCCTCAAGAACACTCTATCTCCAACCTGATACTCTTGATCTGTCCTCTTCGCATCTACATACTTCTTCTGCCTATCCTGTGCCTCTTCCAGGTGCTGTCTAATCAGGGTCACCTGCTGCTCCATCTCCTTTACTAACTGGGGACCAATAGATACTTGATCCTCGATCCTATCCCAAATCAAGGGTGTCTTGCACGGTCTCCCGTACAAAGCCTCATACGGTGGCATACCTATGGAAGAATGATGCCCATTGTTATAGGCAAACTTGACAAGATGAAGGTATTCCTCCCATTTGACCTGATGGTCCATCATGTACATATGCAGCATGTCCTCCAAAACCTGATTCACTTGCTCGATCTAGCCATCGGTCTGAGGATGGTATGATGTATTAAAATTGAGCCTAGTGCCCAAAGCTGACTGCAACTCTCTCCAAAATGAAGAAGTGAACAAAGATTCTCTATCAGAGATGATCTTACGAGGAACACCATGAAGTCTAACAATGTCCCGCAAGAACACCTGAGCTATGTCTCGTGCTGTAAATGTAGTACGCACGGGTGAGAAATGGACAACCTTGGTCAAGGTGTCAACTATCACCAGAATGGCATCATGGCAACGAGACGACATAGGAAGACCAACAATAAAATCCATAGATATAGTGTCCCATTTCCATAGTGCAATCTCATGCGGCTGGAGAAGCCCGCCAGGATGACGGTGCTCCGCCTTCACCCGCTGGCACTTGAGGCATCTCACAATTATGCTAGCAATCTGCACTCTCATGCCTGGCCAATGATACAACTGCCTCAAATCTGCATGTAATTTCTTAACACCGGGGTGCGCTGCATAAGGTGCTCTGTGAGCCTCAAGTACAATGAGCTCGCGCAAACCCCCAATGGAAGGTACATACATATGTCCCCTATGCCGCAAAATTCCATTGGACTCCAAAGAATACTCTACAAACTTCCCTTCCAAAGGTCTCTAAGAATGTACTAACTGACTTACTTCTACATAAAGTTCATCAGCTAGTAAGTGTTGTAAGATCTGCTCTCTCAAGTCAGTGCGAGTAGTCACAGATGAAAGTTCATGGCGCCTTCTGCTTAAGGCATCTGCAACCACATTCTCCTTTCCCTTGATGTAATGTACATAAAAATCATACTCACACAGGAACTCCATCCACCTTCTTTGCCTAGCATTAAGGTTCGGCTGAGAAAATATGTACTGCAAGCTCTGGTGATCAAAATGAAGCTCGAATCTATGACATAGAAGGAAATGTCGCCATCTCACCAAGGCATGAACCACTGCTGCTAGTTCTAGGTCATGAGTAGGATAATTGAGTTTGTGTGTCTTCAACTTCCTAGACTCAAAGGAAATAGGTCACCCTTCCTGCATAAGGACTACTCCTAAACCATCTAAAGATGCATCGGTGCACACCACAAAATCTGCAACAGGATCTGGTACTACAAGAATTGGTGCACTTGTGAGGGCTCTCTTGAGCTCTTCAAAAGCTCTACCACACTTCTCTATCCACTCGTACTTCTTCCCCTTTGTCTAAAGAGAAGTGATGGGGTGTGCCAATCTAGAGAATCTTTGTATGTGTTCCTTGTCCCTTGTGCTATTTTGATAAACTACATATGAAATTGCTACTCTATTCCTCTAAGTCTTTTCCTCTTCACACTGAATTTTTTCTATAATCTCCCCTTTTATTGTTCTCTTCCACACATGCAATGGTGCATTTGACCTCCTTATAAAGAATGTGAAGACTTAGGATTAGGTATGGATGTACGATCCATATTAAATCTCAAATTCTTGCTCAAATCCTTTGTTTTCACTTATTAGTTGCATGTCTTCTCCATTTTTCTGATTGGTTGCATGCAAATTGGATAGGGAATGTAAATGATTCATCCCTATCCTTTTTCTCCTTCAAAATCCCTCCAAGTTAGCTCCAAAATAGTTTACATCTTAGTTTCTGAAAGCACAAACTCTTATGTTGATCCTTAGTTACTCGGCACTCATTATATTACTGATACTCGGCATGAACTGATTCCTGGATTTCTGAGCACCCATTACTTTCTAGTTTTCTTAGCACCTGTTAAACACTATATTGCTCGGCACATGCATGTTCTATATTGTTTAGCATCTAAACTTTTTGGATTACTCAGCACATGAAATTTTCTAGATTATTTGGCACATACTACATTTTGACTTGCTCGGCACCAACTATGGCTCGGCACCCATTGAAATTCTAGCTTAGCATACATTGTGTACTTGGGTTATATAGTAAAAATGGTTAAGTGCATTGACACTCAATTGTCAAGACTATTCTTTTGACCAACATGTAGTGCTGCCAGAATATGTTTTATTGATGGAAAACAATTTTTTGAAGGTATGAAGTGTGAGCATATGTGTTTTCCAATAATTCCAAAAGATAGTAAAGAAGAAGTAGAGGAGGTACATGCAAAATTTTTAGATATGTTGGGAGAGTTTTCTAATATTGTATTAGATAATGTACCTAATGGATTACCACCAATGAGGAAGATTAGTCACTAGATGGATTTGGTTCTAGGAGCTAGTTTGCCAAACAAGGTAGCACACAGAATGACACCAACAAAAATTGAAGAGTTGAATAAACAAGTTCATGAGTTGTTGTAGAAGGGGTTGATTCAAGAGAGTTTGATTCCATGTGTTGCACTAGCTATATTTGCACCAAAGAAGAATGGAGAATAGAGGATGTGCAAAAGTTCTTGTGCTATCAACAAGATCACAATCAAGTATAGATTTCCACTGCTAAGGATGGATGAGATTATGGATTGTTTGAGTGGAGATGAGTATTTCACAAAGATAGATATGAAGAGTGGGTACCATCAAATTCATACCAAAGAAGGTGATGAGTGGAAGACTTCTTCCAAGAAAAAAGAAGGACTATATGAGTGGTTAGTCATGCCTTTTGGGCTAACCAATGTACCAAGCACTTTTATGTGGCTCATGAATGAGGTACTAAAGGAGTTTCTGGGTAAGTTTTTTATTGTTTACCTAAATGATATTTTGATATTTAGTAAGACATTGGAGGAGCATTTGATTCATATTCGCAAGGTGTTTGATAAGTTGAGGGAAGAAAAGTTGTTGATAAACCTGAAGAAGTGCAGTTTTGTAAAGAAAGAGTTGGTGTACTTGGGATTTGTAGTCTCAGCAAAAGGGTTGAAAATTTACCCAAAGAAAGTGAAGGCTATCCTTGAATGGCCTACTCCAAAGCGTATGATAGAGGTAAGACTATTCTTTTGACCAACAATCTCCCCTTTTGACATGAGTGTCAAAAACACTTAACTAAGCATTTATGAACTTAACCTTATTGAGTATATTCTTCATTTGCTTGGAATTTATGAAAAATTTCAAAAATATTGTGTGTAACAATATACCTTATGACTCCCCCTGAGTTGATTATGCCTTGTCCATTCTTAAGACTAAAATTTCATGCTAATTTGCCTAATTCTTTTTGTCTTTTGTCCTATTTTAGCATTCTGAGCCCATGTGTTGTATCTGATCTATGTGAAGTTCAAAATGTTGCATCTCCCCCTTTCTCCTTTATTACTAGTATCCCCCTTTTTGGCTATTTACAAACTTTCCACTTTATTCTCAAAATGAATGAAAAAATGTAATCAAAAATGGTTCAAAATTTGGTATTCTCCCATAGTATCTACATATATACATATCTCCCCTTACTTTATCTCCCCCTTTTTGACACTAAAGTCAAAGGGTTCTATGGAGTAATACCATGCTTAGCCAAAAATCTGCTATTTACCTCTAGAAGTATTTTCAGAGCTTCATCCCAATTTGTTAGTGCAATATCCAATCACTTATGCTAGATGGTAACCTCTACTACTAGATGTACAAGTCCATCTAAGGTAGAAAGATTTGAATCTTTCTTGAGGACTTTTTCTACATACATTTGATCCTTATGGAGTACCTCCAAGTGAGGGGTTATAGAGGACTAAATTTGCATCAACTTAGCTTTTGTATTTTGCTCCTTTGCTATTAAGATAGCTAATTCTCTTTGTGTGTGAAGTGTTTGAGAAAAATGCTTCTCACTCTAAGCTAGACTAGATGGGAGTTGCATACTAGAAATATTTAGATTTATCTCCAAGTCCATTATCCTCTGGCTAGTCTCCTGTGTGAAGTTGGAAAAATCACACAACTTGTTGTACAGGGAGAATATATTCCCAAGTACAATTTTTACTCTATCCAATTTCTTAGCCAGCTCAACTTGAGATAGTGCTATATCACCAGATATTTTCTCATTTACCTTTCATTAGAACTTCCTTTCTGACCATTCCATCAATTTTGCATTTGTATCATGGTCTTCATTTATCACCTGGTCAACTATGTCAGATAGTTGCTCTACTATTGGCCTTGACTCATCAAGTCTCTGCAAGCTAAAGGAATCCATAAAGATTTCCTTTATCTCATTTAATGCTTGCCTATATTTATATTCTTTTCTCAATACCTCTTATCTTCTTCTTCTATCCAATGCACTCTATATTTCATTAATCTTCTCTTCAATGAGGGTTTTGGATTCATAGTAAGGTATTGTGATTTCCTCATCAAGCTTAGGAATTCCATATTGAAGTTTCCTAGCTACTTTTTTTGAGCTTGAGCCTAGTGTTCTAACTTGCAATGCTAGCATTTCAGTGCTCGGCTTCTGAAGAGTTTGAGTGTGAGTACCTATTTTGGGTAGTTGAAGCAAATTTTGTATGGCACTCTACTCCTCATCTCTTGTCTCTTCCTTCTCTTTAGCTTGTTTCACCTTTTCACTATCAATGAATGGAGGTGTGCTTGCTGGCTAATCTATTTTTCCTATGTCTACCCCTGCTATTGCACTCAAAACTTGAAGTGCATCTATTATTGTTCTTGGTGGAAATGGAGGAGGAAGGAATAGGATTCTAGTAGTTTTAGTGGTTGAAGGTGGTTCTTTTGTTTTCACCTTGACTTCCTTTGACTTGATTACTACTTTTTGCAACTCATCAATACTAACTAGTATTTGGCTTGAACATAATCTAGCTGCTTGTGTTGATTGGTCAAGGATCTTTGTGAGATCCTCTATAGTCAATGGATTGATGTTTTGACAACAGGTGTTGATAACATCCTTTATTTTGATAATCTCTACAGGTGTGATGGTGGCATGAGGAGGGCTAGGAGGTGGTAGTTGTGTGTCTTGCACACTTTTCTCTTGTTGTTCATCTGTACCCTTTTCTTCCTCTTTCTCCTCTTTATTCTCCTCTTCATTTTTCTTTTCTTCTTCCACTTTCTTCTCTTCCTCAACCTTCTTCTCCTCTTCCTTCTTATCTTCCTCTTTCTTCCCTATTTCTTTCATTTCCTTTTTCTTGGCACTTGCTTTTGCCTTGTATTCCTCATCAAACACATCATCAATTTTCTTGTATATTATTTTCCACAATCTTGTGGATTTACTGACTACATCTTCAATTTTATTTTGCAAAATACAAGATGCTCTATTCTTAGGGGTAAATCTACTATTGTGCCTCTTGACTGCATTATTTTATTGACCCTTAGTCAAATTAGGCAACAATCTAGCTAAAGTAGATTCCCTTATTTCCTTTTCCATTTGTAGAAAAAAATGTCATTTATCTTCAATGATTGTGTACAACTCCTTGGGCATTGAGCCATCTAGCTCTAGAGGTGTGTGCTTGTACTCGGCCATCATAGCATACACAAATACCTCTATTTTTTTTTGGTCTTCCTTAGTGAGCTTATTAAAATCTGAATTCTTTAAATCTTTCAAATTATCATTTCTAATCTTTGTACACAATTTATCTATGGTAGACTTGGGTGGATGACTTACCACTTTGAACTGACTATTATCATCTGTCTCTATCTTTTCTTCATCTGAGTTAGGTTGAGCTACATATTTTCTTCTCTTCCTTGGCTCCTCATCAGTCTTCTTGATATTTTTCTTCCTCTTCTCTACCTCTTCTTTGGCCTTTTGTGTTGTAGCTCTGGTGGTGGCTCTAGTAGTAGGCTTCTTTGGTGTAGGTTTTGCCACTTTCTTTTCTTTGGGTTGAGGAGCAGGTGGAGTTTTAGCCTTCCTCTTGGTGACTTTAGTTTTGATAAGTGCTTCCTTGGCTTCTTTTTCCTCTGCACCTTCTTCCTTGTGGTCACCTAGACCTTGTGTTAGTTGTAGAGGCTCATCTTCTTCATTTTCATTATCATCCTCTTCTTTATCTACTTCCTCTTCCTCTACTGAGCCTGCTTCTTCAACACCAAATCTCTTTTTGATCTTCTTGATTAATTTTTCCTTCTTCTTCACTGCAATGATCATTTTAAGGTTTGTGACCACCCTTGATTTGACAATATCATAAGTTTCAAAATGTTTTGCAGCCTTATCAATTTCCTCTACAAGTAGAGTTGTTATTGTTGTTGAGGCTTGATCAACATCAAGTTCATAACCTAGTGGCCTAAGCCATCTCACTCTAGGTATGACTACTTGTATATAAGTGTAATCAATATCCACAAGAAAGAAAATGTCCTTTTCATGTTGCTCAACCAGTGAGATTGGTATCCACATCCTCTATTTCATGGACTTCTTAAAGTCCTCAAAATAGCTAGTCATTTGGGCGTCAAAATTCTCACCCATCTGCTCAATGAATCCATTTATCTGCTCAACAATGGTCTTATTCTGATCCCATTTCACCTTTCCTACTAAAGGGAATTCTTTCATAATATAGAAAACCATACAAACCAAAACCGAGCCAAATTTGCATTGAGCTCCCTTAGACTTCCTTATAGCTCCCAAATTCTCATTGATCTACTATAACATGAGCTCTGCAAGATCATATGTATGATCTTTCTTTACCAATTTATAGGCAACATCCACTGCTATACATGGTACATTGTTTAGTCTGCTTGACTAGTAGAATTTGTGGGATATGACTCTCACAGCAAAATCTAGTAGGGGTTTTGTAATGGTGTTTATTTTCATTCCCCTATTATTCCATTTTGCACCTGTATTCTTTTCTATGGCTTCCTTTTTGTCACTTCTCAGGATCTTTGGCTAATCTAGGATTGGAATACCAGTAACCCTATGGACAGTTTTCTTTGTAAACTTCACTGGCCCTATTTCTAACCAAAAAGCTTCATCATGGATTCTACTCAACACTATGCATATTCATTCTATTTTGAAAACAATAGGGAAAACTAGGGCTTTGGTCAGACCCTTCTTCTCAACTATGGAGAATTCATATTTAATTTTTCCATTATCACATAGTTTATCAAATGCATTAAAAATCTCTGAATCTCCTATGGCTCCAACTTTATAGCTATAACACTTTCAAACGTCTTGAACCATAATAACTTTATTAGGTATTACGGATAGGGCACTAGCGGGATCATTCTTATAGGTGACTTTAGGAATGGGCCTAAACTTTGGCTATTTGACTTCATTACTGACAAGTTGAATTTCATGAATTTCCTTCTCCTTAGTGGTTTTTGACCCAGATGCCATCATTTACCAAACTAGGGTTTAAAATTAAATAATCTTTCAAACTCTGCGTAGCTTGGCACTTGAATGAAATCGAGTTGAATTACTATTAGAATCACTGCAAATTATTATTTGATCATTGTAGAATTACCTCTTCACTCTGCTCAACTTTTCTTTGCGTTCAAATGATTCAAAAATGAATGATTTTCAACTTTATTAGGTTCAAAAACCTAGCATTTATTGCATTTGTGATTACAGCTATACACTCAGCTTCCAAAGATTTTATCAGCTCAGCTTCCACTGAAGTTCATCTACTCGGTAACGACCAACATCTCTTACTCGACATCCACTAAACTATTCAACTCAGCATGTACTAAAGTTTCACTCGGCAACCAAAGGTAGCTCAGCATCATCTTCTAGCTTTTAACTTGACATCTTTTCTCATGCATATTTCTTCTTTGCAATATTTCTATGTTTTATTAGGCTGGTGTATAATACATCTTTATATGTATCAGCCCCATGTATCTATCTTGTGCTTAATTGGATGAGGTGTGATCACTTGACCTCTTGGGTGAAGTGATCTCTCCATTTGATGTGTTGCATTCACCTTTATTTCTCCATGTCTTGTTCATTTTTCCTCTTATTTGTTCAACATCAATCTTCTCTTTTCCTTTGTTGACTTTAGTCTTTGGTGCTTTTGACTTTGTAGGATAGTTTCTGCAGATATAATGAGTCTTCAAGCAACTAAAACGTGTAGTTTGGTTTAGCCACCTACTATAACTTCCCTTGAAATTTTTCCTTATGCAATTTTCAAGATTGTGTCCATACTCTTGACAATAGTGGTAGATATACCTAGTATTGTAATCCCAATTGTAGTGATGTGCATGATTGATTCCTCTTATAGGCTGATTAGGTGTCCACATAGGCTTTGACCTACATTCAAATGTTCTATGTCCATACTTTTTGTAGTTTTAGTAGTGAACCTCAAATCTTGGTGTCCTCATTGTCTTAGTTCTACAGTCTTGTGTTGAATGTCCTTGCTTCTTGCACTTGTGACAAAAATTTGCATTTGTAGGCGTATCATACTGATGACTATTCTTGCTTCTGCACATATTAGAGGTATGTCCCTTTTTACCATAGAAATAACAAGTAGGTTTAGTGTTCCTACCTTTCTTTATTCTTTCTTCTATAGCCTTGGATGATTCTCCTTGTTCAGTGATGATGTAGCCAAGTCCTAAAGTATCATTACTAGCCCTTGGTGATTTTAGCAATTGCTCAAAGTACTTAATGGCCTCATTAGGTTTTTTGTAACTTTCAACTATTTCCTTTTCTCTCTTCAATTAATTTTGCAATTTTTCATTCTGCATCTTCAAGGTGGAGATCTCAATGTCCTTAATGTTTAACTCATGATGAGCATTCATCATCTGGCTTAAGGTGTCTAGTTGCATATTTGAGATCTTTTCAAATTCAATTGTCTTCTCTTCCAACCTATTGGTGAGATTTCTTTTGTCATCTTCTATCATGGCCTTGTCTTCAATAGCTCTTTTCTTTTGTTCAATCAATTCACAAAGCATTTTGGCTTGTGATTCTTGTTCAAGCTTGAGTAATCTGATTTCTTCAGCTTGTGCTCTATTTTTCTCCATTAATTTTTCTATTGTTCTTTGGAATATCAATTGGAAAACACTTGTGTTGTATCAATCTCCTTGTAGTGTATGTCATTTTCAGCTATGGCTATCTCCTTCCTTCTTTTAAGGATTTTCTCAGCTCCTCCCTAGCTTCCTCTACTTTGTGTAGAGCTAGTTGCACATCAATCACCTGTTTGTCAATGATCTTCCCAAGTTTTAAGACTTCCATCTTTTGACCTTTTTCTCAAATCTGTTAGGCTTCTCCTTGTGTCAACCAGCACTCTAATACCAATTTTTGGAATGTTCAAATGGGAAGAGTACCTCTGAGAGGGGGGTTGAATCAGAAGTACCACATCTTTATATGTATTTCAATCCTTTAAATATATAACTAAAAAACAATTTGTATGCATGTAATCATAAAAAAAAACATGAAATGAAAGCATGCATCAACATATAACACAAATATTTGGTAACCCAAAAACCCTCCAGGAATAAGAAGGTAAAACTGGGGTGGGGATGACACCCACAAAAATCAATATAGCAATCAATGTTCAACCACTTCTGATGGTCTACCCTGTTAAAGGCTTTACACTGTGTCAATAGTGACTTGGTTAGAGGATTTACAAACACTTACATGAAGTGCCACCCTATTAAAGGATTTACAATAGGTTGTTAAACCCACCTAATACATATAATTTTTAATCACCTTCTCCAAAGGTTCCCCTACCTAGTTGTTAAGCTAACCTATCAATATAGGATTTCAGCATCTAATATAATTGTGAGAAAGTATTAGAAAATTTGACCTAATTGAATGCAATCTCAAATTTTTGGATTCAGGTACTAAATCTACTCTTCTCATTTTGATCCTTGCTTTATCTAATCTCTGTATGTGTTCATTGTCCCTTGTGCTATTATGATCGATTGGATATGAAATTGTTGCTTCGTTCCTCTAAGTCTTTTCCTCTTCACACTGAAATTTTGATATAATATCCCCTTTTATTTTTATCTTCCCCACATGCAATGGTGCATTCAACCTCCTTATTAAGAATGCAAAGACTTAGAGTTAGGTATGGATCTACGATCCATATTTAATCTCAAATTTTTGCTCAAATCCTTTGTTTTCCCTTATTGGTTGCATGCCTTCTCCATTTTTCTAATTTGTTGCATGTAGATTGCATAGGTAATGTAAATGATTCATCCTTATCATTTTTCTCCTTCGAAATCCCTCTAAGTTGGCTCCAAAAATAGTTTACATCTTAGCTTGTGAAAGAACAAACTCTTATGTTGATCCTAAGTTACACAGCACTCATTACATTACTGATGCTTGGCATGAACTAATTCCTAGATTGCTTGGCATCCATTACTTTCCTAGTTTTCTTGGCACTTGTTAAACACTATATTGCTCGACACATGTATTTTTTGTATTGTTTGGCATCTAAACTTTCTAGATTACTTTGTACATGAACTTTTTTGGATTACTCAGCACATACTACATTCTGACTTGCTCGGCACCAACTATAGCTCGACACCTATTGAAATTCTAGCTTAGCATACATTGTATACTTGGCTTATATAGTGAAAATGGTTAAGTGCATTGACACTCAATTGTCAAGACTATTCTTTTTACCAACATGTAGTGTTGCCAGAATATGTTTTGTTGATGGAAAACAATTTCTTAAAGGTATGAAGCGTGAGCATATGTGTTTTCCAATAATTCCAAAAGATAGTAAAGAAAAAGTAGAGGGGGTACTTGTAGAAGTTTCAAATATGTTGGGAGAGCTTTTTGATATTGTATTAGATAATGTACCTAATGGATTACCCCCAATAAGGAAGATTAGTCACTAGATGGATTTGGTTCTAGGAGCTAGTTTGCCAAACAACGTAGCACACAGAATGACAACAACAAAATCTGAAGAGTTGAATAGATAAGTTTGTGATTTGTTGTAGAAGGGGTTGATTCAAGAGATTCTGAGTCCATGTTTTGTACCAACTATATTAGAACCAAAGAAAAATGGAGAATAGAGGATGTGCACAGATTCTTGTGCTATCAACAAGATCACAACCAAGTATAGATTTCCATTGCTAAGGATGGATGATATTATGGATTGTTTGAGTGGAGCTAAGTATTTCACAAAGATAGATATCATGAAGAGTGGGTACCATCAAATGCATATCAAAGAATGTGATGAGTGGAAGACTCCTTTGAAGACAAAAGAAGGACTATACGAGTGGTTAATCATGCGTTTTGGGCTAACCAATGTACCAAGCACTTTTATGTGGCTCATGAATGAGGTACTAAAGGAGTTTCTAGGTAATTTTTTCATTGTTTACCTAGATGATATTTTGATCTTTAGTAAGACATTAGAGGAGCATTTGATTCATATTCACAAGGTGTTTGATAAGTTGAGGAAAGAAAAGTCATTGATAAACCTGAAGAATTGTAGCTTTGTAAAGAAAGAGTTGGTGTACTTGGGATTTTTAGTCTTATCATAAGGTCTAAAAATGGACCCAAAGAAAGTGAAGGTTATCCTTGAATGGCCTACTCTAAAGAGTACGACAGAGGTAAGATCTTTTCATGGACTAGCTAGTTTTTACACAAAATTCATAAGAGGTTTTAGTAGTATTTGTGGATCCTTGACTGAAATAATGAGAGAGGATAGGAAAGAATTTAAGTGGACTGTAGGAGTAGATAAGAGATTAATTTGTTGAAATAGAAAGTTACTGAGCAGCTTGTTTTAGCACTTCCTAATTTTAACAAGGTGTTTCAAGTAGACTATAATGCTAGTGGTACTACAATAGGAGCCAAGAAGGTAGACCTATTGCTTATTTTTGTGAGAAGTTGAATGATGAAAAAAAATTATGTTTATGTTCAAGAATTTTATGGTATAATTCAAACATTGAAAAAGTGGAGACACTATCATCTTCTTAAGGATTTTGTTTTGTATACTAGTCATCAAGCTTTGCAATATTTGAATAGTCAAGAAAAATTAAACCAAAGGCATTTGAAGTGGGTTGAGTTTTTGTAGAGTTATGCATTTTTTTTGAAACATAGGAGTGAGAAGTCTAATAGAGTTGCAAATGATCTTAGTAGAAGATAACTTTTGCTGACAAAAATGCAGATAGAGATGGTTGGGTTCAAGGAACTCAATACTTTGTATCTAGATGATCATGATTTTGGTGAGGCATGGAAGGCTTGTACAGGACCTTTTACACTTGACAGGATAAAGTGGTTGGATTTCATGATCCAGGATAGTATGTTGTTCAAAGGAAGCCAATTGTGCATTCCCAGAAGTTCAATTAGAGAGAATCTCATCAAGGAGAAGCATAATAAAGGATTGGCTAGACATTTTGGCTAAGATAAGACCATTGCTTTGGTTGCTAATAATTATTACTAGCCACAATTGTAGTAAGATGTGAAGAAGTTTGTACAAAGTTGCAAAGTATTTCAGATGGCAAAAGGAGTGAAGTAGAATATAGGGTATCAGAGAAGTCGTGGGAGGATGTCAGCATCAATTTTTTTCTTGGATTACCAAAGACTCGGTGAGGGCATGATTCTATTTTTGTGGTTGTTGGTAGGTTTTCAAAGATGGCACATTTTATTCCTTGTAAGAAGATTACTGATGTTGTTCATGTGGCAGAGTTATATTTCAGAGAAGTAGTGAGACTACATGGTCTGCCAAATAGTATAGTTTCAGATAGTGATACCAAATTTTTTGGGTATTTCTAGCACACATTATGAAAGAAATTGAAGATAGAGTTGAAGTTTAGTTCATCACATCATCCACAGACAAATGGATAGACAAAAGTTGTGAATTGTAGTTTGGGAAATTTGTTGAGATGTTTGATTGGAGACAAACCAAAAGAATGGGATCTGATTTTACCACAAGAATAATTTACATATAATAATTATGTCAATAGGGGTATTGGTAAATCACCATTCCAAATTTTATATGGGAGTAGCCCCAGAAATGCTTCTGAATTATAGTAGTTGGATAAAGGAGACATAAGTAGTGCTGAAGCAGAAGATTTTGTTGAACATTTGAAGAACATACATGAGGAGGTGAGGAAGCACATCATAAATGAATACAAAGTACAAGGCTAAATAAGATGTGAAAAAGAGGTATAAGGAATTTTATATTGGAGATGAAGTCATGATTCATTTGAGAAATGAGTGTTTTCTAGTGGGTACATATAATAACCTAAAAATGAAGAAGTTTGGATCATGTAAGATAGTGAAAAGGCATGATTCTCAAAATGTTTATGAAGTGAAGTTGCCTACTGAATCGAATATTTTGCCAGTCTTTAATATTTCAGATTTGACAAAGTATTATGAAGGAGGTGATGGAGAGGAAGTTTTAGAAGCATAGTGGAGTATTCCAGCAGCTAGTTCAGATACAAAGGAGATTGAGGAGATACTGGATAGTCGTGTTGGAAAAAGTACAAGGAATAGAACTTATGAGGAATAAATGGTCAAATGGGAAGGGAGGCCAGTAGAAGATTCATCATGGCTAGCAAGGGAGGAGGCTAACTGTCTTGGTTTTCCTCTGAACACCTGAGACATTATGGAGTCACTTTTCAAATTACCCTAGGTGACTGATGTAGGAGCGTCTCTGGTGTAAGAGCAATCTTGCATCACCCAAAAATATTTTTAGTTTTAGCCTTTTCTATTTTAATAAGGACTAGTAGACAGGGTGGTTACTATTTATGGGAACTTGCTATTTTTAGTAAGTTTTTAATATGAGCTCGAAATGTTCTCATTTTCTACATGAAGGTTCATTTTAGAATTATAATTCTACTATAAAAATCTCATTTCTCCAACTTAAGTATCATAGAAGTTATTGTGGATTTTTGGTGAAAAATTTAGGAGAAAAATCTCCAGGTTCACTATTAGAGGCCATAGAGTTCCTGGATGAGGTCTAAAAAATTGATGGAAGGGCACTTACGCAATTTCAAGCCTATAGATTAGGAGCTAGCATTTCTGAAAAGTGGATATAATAGCTAATTGGAGCAACGGTTTGAGAGTTATGGTCTTCCAAAGTTGAGCTACCCAAAATTTCTAAAAGAATTTGTCAAAAATGTATTTAGCTGACTCTATTTGTATTGTTAGGGTGTGCCAGCCCTAGGTATTAAGTTTGAGCATCTAGAACCTTCCTAGGTGGCATAAAATTGCCTATTTAAGAAATGCCTGAACATTGTCTAGAACAGCTCTGGGTGGTAGTTTGCAACTTAGTCTTGTAGATTACTGTAATGAAGGTACCCATGTGGGTTAGCATATTGTAATTATGAATTATGCAATTCTACATTTACAGCAATAATAAGAAGTCCATATTTTTTTGTTGTTTCTTTGTTTATGTTATGTGTTTATGGTATTAAGGGGAGCACCCTTCATCACCATTAGAGGATTTTCATCTTCTATACTAGCTACTTAAGGTACATAAGTGATGCTCATGCTTACATTCTTTTTTAGAACTTGCAGTTATCTGCAAATTAAATGGAAATTGCCTAATGCATAGATCCTTGAAAAGTAATTGATTAATTGGTGGAGTTTTTAGAGATATGTCTATCTATTTCTGAAATGTTTATGTAGTTGTTTTTACAAAGTTTAATACTAGTGGATTTGCATAGAACTGAACATGGCCATTGGATTCTACCTAGTGATAGATGAATGTGAAGTCATTTTAAATAAAGTGCCAAAAAAATTGTGAAGCCTTGAGTCTAACCAACTCAAACTAAGTGCAAGCAACAAAAGATTAGAGTTTATATAGTTGTGATATTATTGAGATCAAGGAATAGTTACTCATTTTTCCTTAATTGGGATGATCTTACATTACCTTTGAGTTTGAACTATAAAAAAACAAACTTTTGAACTTGGGACTACTAAATCGTGACTTCATTCTTGAACATCCATTACCTAATTTTTTTTAATAGTTTTTTTGTGAATATGTTTCCTTCTATACTCTTATCTAGTATTTATTGTTTGAATCACTATGGGTGCTCAGTAACCAAACCAATTACATAACCTTGATGATTTTGATTTAATCTTATCCTTAATAAGTATACATTTTGATAAGTGACCTAACATGTATGGAGATGAAAACCATTTAGGATCACATGTCACTCTTATTAGTCCATGTCTTCTAATGGCAAGGACTAAAGTTTAAGTTGCTCTATTTTTTATTAGTCCTTCCTTTAGTAATCATGCACTTCCCTCATTTTTCATTTTAACTATGGTTGGAGAAAAACATTTCATTAAATCAAATTATTTCATTTTAAATGTTAATTTCTCATTGGATATGAACATTTTCTCTAGTAGTCTTTTCTATTTTTTGAATAGAAAAATTGGATTAAAATAGAGCTTTGGGTGGTTGGCAAGTGAAAAGAGACGTATCTTTTCTTCTAGAGATTTTGTGTGACTTTCTGCATGAGCATCATGTGCCTCACACAAACAATAAGCTTGTATAGATGGTAAATATATTTATGCATGACACATCTTATCTTTGATTATCCAGATTTGGTGGAATTCCTCAAATTCATTGCTAAAGGAAAAAAGAATTATATATCTCAGAAAAATTGTTTTAGAAGATTTTAAGCTACATGTAAAAAATTAATGTTCTAGGCTACAAGTTTTGGTTGGTCTAACCAGACTTTTAGAGGGCTTTGTTGTAATAGTAAGAAAGGCCTAAGGAATTTCATGTCTTCATTTGGCATTTAAGTACAATAGATCTTTAGTTTTTTCTTTCATATTTTTAATTTTCAAACCATAGTTGAATAAACAACTTGAAAGATATGATTTTGAGAAAAAAGAAAAAAAACATGTTTTGACGCATTTGTTAGAAACTGAATATTCTTGATTAAACAATACTACATTTGGATTTTTATGTTAACAAACATACCTAGTTGAATGATTACTTAAAATTTGGTTGTTTATTTTAAGAATCAACACTTATTTCATGTGTTCTAGAAATAAACTACGTGTTCAACGACTAAGGAAACTTTGGAATATTTGTAAGATTAAATCACTTAAAAATTATGCATCAGAAAATTAAACACATAAAATTGGGGTTATGAAAGACAGAGAAGACGTTGTAATAATTGAATTAAGAAGTGTAAAAATTTTAATTGTGCATGTTGACCTTGTGGATTGACAGAGGAAGTTGACAATATGAATTATCTGAAAACATCTGTCAAATGCCCCCAATTAAATAGTTACATAAACTAGTGAAAATTGTTGGCTCTGTAATTGGTCACAACTTCTTAGATTGAATCCAATTCTCTTTCTTATAATTTTCAAATGTTTAGATGGCAGATATATCAATATCAGTCTTTCTCAGCTTCCCCTCACATCCATCTCCATTAATATTATCTTATTCATGCCCTTCGGGAACTAGTAAAGAAGAGTGGATAGAGTCTACCATATTCATAACACTTGTTATGCTCTATCTACTTCCAATCTATGGATGAAGACATAAGTATGTTAAAAAGGTATTGGATCTAAATGTATTGTATTCAATAAGTAGCAAACATAATTTATAATTATTCGCATGCCTTATGTGTTTTCCATTTGCCTAATTAATCAATAAAGTTGAAGCTTCTAATTTGTAGAAGACATGAAATGATTTGATCTAAAGAAAAATGAAATGTTATCTAGAGATCCTTAGCTAGTTCATTGTGTTCAAACCTCCCTGTAGTAATGGTTACACAAACTAGATATTTGGATGGGAAACTACTAAGTTTTCCTTGCAAAACAAACAATACAAAGGCTGAATATTTATATAGTTCATAGCCTTTGAAGCAACAATTAATTATTTCATGGATTGAAATATTAATTATTTCTAACATGGCAACTTTTGCAGCATTTACTGGCTTCTCAAATTTAGCATTCCTTCTGAAAAATCTAGTTGGAAGAAATAGTTCTAAGCAGCCTCAAAATGTATTGGTTACCTTCCAAATTTCAATTGAAAAAATATTTATTTATTTCTATAAAAGAGTAGTATATACAAGGAATTTATGAAATGTATTCAAATTCTTAATTAATTGTCAATTGTACTCAATATGCAAAGTTTTCTTGAGACATTTCAACACCTTATATTTAATATATAAATATACTTTCATATTTTCCATAAATAATGTTTGTGTATGTGCTACAACCATTGCATGTTATGTGGCTACAATTTCTGACTTATTTTTTGAATTAATTTGTGTGAACACTGGACAAATTTTAAGATAAAATGATTATAAATTTATGTATTATTCTTAATGCTAAAATATTGACTAAATATTACACCATCATTCAATATTTTTATTTTTATTTTCTATACTATTCATTCTTGGTTGGATTGAATGTTGAGATTTAAGAGTCGCATTGAGACAGGGAAGTTAATATCTTTGTCTAAACAAGAGCCTATATGTAGGTTATAATACTTCAGCCAACTGGGGGTGCAATAGTGGATTAATGGATGCTCCATTTAAATTTATTGTGGACAATGGTGGTATTGATAGTGAAGCAGGTTACCCTTATAAGGCTGTAGAGTGCTACTTAAGCATGAAACAGGTACACTTAGTTATATTATTTTCTCCATACTTTACAAATAGGAATTTAATCAAATTAAATTTTTAGGGTATTTTACTATTTACCATATGAAATGGATATTTTGAGGCTTTTTACATTTTTTGTTAAATCAAACATGTTGGTATAATTGTGTAGAAATTTTCTTTTATGTAATTTTTTGGTGAGATTGATTTTTTAGCAATAGGGAAGCAACTAGATTTGTTTGAAGATCTAAGAAGTCATAGTAGTAAATTTAGTTCATAATATATTAATTGTACATATTGCATTTGAGAAACTAGAAATTGAAATATTTTTGTGTTTCAAATCATTGATTGTTGCAGAATTCCCTCATTTTGTGACTGTAATATTCTTGAGTTCCACTATACATAAATTTTGTGCATTGCACTTGAGAAAATAGAGATTTAAATGTTTTCTATTTCAAATCATTGATTTCTTTCATTGCTACCAAAATTCCCTCATTTTGTGACTATATTATTCATGAGTTTGAAATTATTAACCTTTTTTCTATGTTTAACTTTCTAAGAGCCCTCCTTGTATGTGCTTATTTAAATATGGATTTCTCTATTAAATCCTTTATAGGAGATTTGAATGGATATAGGAGCACGACAAGGAAATGGTATGGGGAAATAATGGTGTTCTTACTAGAAGACATGTAGAGGAGATCAAGATAAACTACAACCATCTTATGTATAATGATTATGATGTTGAATATGAATTTATTTTTTATTGTTTTTGTGTCCTAATGAAAATTTAGATCAGTTGATATACTCTGTGATTTGAGACTTACTACACTATCTTGATTTTTTAAACATTAATTTTCACTAACGATGATATGAGGTGTTTCACCATATGATAACAATGTTAATTATGGTACCTTGATGATTAGGTTATATGCATTCAAATAGTTCAGTATGCCTTATTGATGATGTTATGATGTTTGGGTATACGTATGCATTACGATGATTATTTCAGTATTCTAATTCAAATTGATGAATATGTTATGATGATTCAATTATGAGATTAGTGATGATCAAGTATTTCAAGCCAATTACATAAGTCCTAAAATGACCCTATAGGCCAAATTTAATGTAATCCAAGTGCCCAAGTGGTATGTGTATGGGTTGGGAACCCTTTCCACTCTTCTAGATCCTTTTGTTGACTTTTATGACCCTTTAAATATCTCATTTTCCCTTTAGTTTAAAAATTTATCATCTCCATGAGGTTAGTCAAGTTTACACTTCTCCTAAAAGGTTTTCTTAATGGTAGGAACAAGTGGGAAGACCATAGAAGGCTTAAGTGAATTCTGGAGTTATTATCATTTCGGGTGGGTGAATTTAGAAGCCTATTTAGTGGCCATTTTGAGCGTTGAAGGTTTTTCACCCATTCTTTGCATTTAGAGAAAGTCAAGCTTGGAATTGAAGAGGAAGAAGGATTTATCTCATCTCAAATCTCCATTTCCATAACCTTTGTGAAGGTAGGATTCTCCATGGCCTTGTTCTTCATGTATTGTTCATTGCTAGCTTATGTAAATCTCTTGCATGTGTGTATTTAATGTTTGTGTTGTAACATGTGAGGGATGGGTATTTGTGGGTTTTCTATTTCTTTCCTTTCATGTTTTTCTTTTGGTTTTGTCTAGAAATCTGTGAAGGGTGTGTTGGAATTACTCACCCTTAGATAGAGTAGAAGTGACCATGTATAGGAGAATGGCTTTAGTTGGACTCTGGATAAATGTAGAGTCTCTCCTCATGTTGAGGAGAGGGAGAAAGTAAGGTGTTATGGGCCCTTAATTGTCAATACAAACTGGCTTTGCTTTTGGGAAATAAGGAGAGAAAGAATGGAATTTCATTGTGATTTTTCAGTCTTGGAAGAGGCATATGATTTATGTTCATGATTGACATCTCCTAATTGAAAAAATTCACCTTCTCCCTAGTCTTGTTTCAATATGGAACCTATTGTGCAAACCTTGGATGGGAACTATATGTTTAGTATGTCAAAGTGATTGTTTCTAAATGTCACCTAGTCAATTTTTGGTTCTCTTAAGCTTAGGGTGTGGCCTCACATCAAGGCCTTGGTTGGAAGGGGAGCTATCCATGGTTGTTATAGTTTAATTGCAAATTTCTTGGATGGGTTCTTGATGGAGCAACCCAGTTTTAGATTTCTAATGATGTTCCTTGAGTCACCTTATGTGGATATATATCCATTAATTTAATCTCTTGTTTATTTTTACATTCATGTAACAAGGAAGGAATTGCATCATGAGTTTGATTATGGAATTGATCCAATATGGTAATTTCATACCTATTAATAAGAGAATCTCATTCTATGAAGATATATGCATCATTTCATTGTATAACATATCCCTTGTAGTTTCATGATTAATTCTTTCTTTTAAAAGAATGGAAAACCATATTGGCTTAAATGTTGAAGCTTGCTTCCTAATTTATTTGTTGTAAAATATTTCCAATCATGTGAAAAAGAAAAGAATATAAATTTCATGTTCTTAGTGTTCTCATTTAGTTATTGAATCCAATTATAGATAGGACCCTATGGTTCTTGATTAATCCAATGTTCATTCTAATACATGTATTTAATTGTTCATTTTAAACTTGGTGGAATAGACCCACTTAATAAACCCCAAAGTACAAGCAGACCAAGAAGAACTAATATATTTAATCCATGAATCTCCTAGTTATTGAATTGATTGTCTAATTCCTTGAAAATTAAATGGTGCATAGATAACTTTTATTATCCTTATGCCCTTCTCAATACCTACAAATCCAAAAAAAGTTAACAATGCTATCTAGGAAAGAAAATAAAGAAAGCAAAAGAAGCCATTCAAAATGCATATTTTCCCATACATTTCCTCGGGGAGTACATTTGTTCTCTGGAAAAGTATGGACAAATATTAATGCCATCAAAAGTAAAATCACAGAATATCCTTTGAAATATCCTATCTCAAGTTTGAAATAGAAATAAATTATGAAGAAAAATAAATATAAAAATATTAAAGTCTTTATGGCACTTATGGCATTATGACTCATCCCCTTGTTTTAATATGTTGAGGGAGAATATAGAAGAAGGGGGGGGGTGGGATAGCACATGGTCCCCACCCCCAAAACACATTTTCAAAGTGGACTCAGACTTGCAAATAGAAGGGCAAAGTCAATAAAGAAAATCTAATTTCAAACATACATATCAAAAAAAAGAGGTACCCCTTGTCATTAATATCCCCATCATCACCTTAGGGATTGTAAATGATGGAAGAAGGGTGATAGGACTGTGCATGGGGCCACCACTCTCCTCTCTTCTTCCTCTCCATTTTTCACATTTTCCTATCATGGCCCTTAGAACAAACAATGAAAATCACACTTACCATGCTGATTTGGGACACCCATTGGTTGGGTGGACTGCCCAATTTCCACCTTCATTTATTACGTACCTCTCCCCCCCTTGGTTGAGCGCTCCATGTTGGGTGGCCTACACCTAGGAAACTGCCCCTTGAATTTTGACTTTCCCTTTCCCCTTGGCACATGGTTTAGGGAGGTTGAAGGAGAGTTAAGGAAAGGGGAAAGTGGGCATGGATAGGGTTAGGTGTGAGGGTTTAATATGTTTGTAAGGTTAGTTAGTGTTAGTATTTTGGTTATTTTTATTAGTAATTAAACTTTTTTGTGTTAGGAATTAGTTATTAGGATTAAAGATTATGTAATTAAATGTGTGATTGTAGTTAGAGGATTAAGTGCTAAGTCAGTAATTAGTGATTTGGTTGTCAATAGGTAGTGATTTGTGCTTTAGTAGAAATTAGTAGTTAGGAATGCTTATGTTTTTTTTTACCTTTATATCAAAATTATATTTCATGGTGGAGATATATTATTAGAATTTTTTATTTATTTATTAGTTAGAGTTAATAAATGTATTAAAGATTCTGTGAGTAATAAATCTCTAGGTGAAGTATTAAGACTAATAGTGTAGAAAGGAAGTGATATAGTTTATGTTCCTATAGATATATGCATTAGGAAAATATTTTAAACATTATGATTTGATAAATTAAGATTAAATTTTTAATATTTACTAATGTTTTGGTTTAAAGGTGTCATCGGGTTAATAAGGGTTCTTATAAGGTTTGAAAGTGTTATAACTCAGGTTGACTAGGTGAGACAATAGGATGAGTCAGGTTATGATAGAAGATGGGTTAGATGTTATAAATGTTTTAATGATAAATAATTAATGCTTTTAACTAGTTAATTAGGTTTTGATAATATTCAGAATTAAGTATCAGTATGTTATGATAGATTAACCCTTAAATGCATAATCAGATTCTCCTAAAGGTTGAACTAGTATATTATAGTAAGGGATAGTATCATGGTTGACTTAAGAACTTGGAAACCCTAAAATGTATTTTGAACTTGATTTCTTACCTTTGTAATTTGAACCCAGTGTTTTAATTGGTCATCTCATTCAACTCAAACTAAGTGTTCCTGTAATGATAGGACTTAGGGTTTCAAACCCATGCAGTGTGTTAGAATATTGACCCTTTATCCTTATGAAATGTAATTGAAGTTCTCTATGAGTACTTCAACTTAACTTCATGCTAATCGAGGTTATAATCAAAGACCAAAACCCTTGAACTCTTTAAACTAATTATGAAACCTTATAACTAGAAACTAACCTTGATGACATCTTTTCACAATGTATTCAATCTTAGTATGTATTATATATATTCTTAGTTATTATTACCTTTATTTTAAAAAAAAATTGTTGTGTTTTTGCCCTAATTTTTGGGCATGACAAAGTTATCAACATTAAAAAGGAATTAAGTTGAGACTGCCAACATAAATTCTAGATATTGTTGTGTTACAAGCTAACGAATATAGTAAACCAAAACAAGTGAAGATAAAATGCAAAAAATTCTTGACTTCAAAGCCTAAAAAAAATGAAGTCTCATGCATATATAGAAGCAATAAAATAAGTGAATACATATTTCTTGACTTCAAAGCATGGTGGAAATGTAGAATCATGGATAACAGTATTTACATGCACATGCTGGATTTTCTAAATAGCTTTCAAAAAATTCAAGAAAATGCAATTGCTCATTCCAAGAGCTTTTTTTATCTCTACACATGATTTCATGACAAAAATAATCATTTTTAATTAGACCTTAATAATTGGTATTTTACCATTATGTCAAAGTCATCATAGTTTTCCTTGATTTCTCTACATACAGTTCACCAAACACAACATTTGATTGTGAAGGGTTTGTACGACATTCAAAACTCTATAGAGGGCTTTTGTATTCTATAAATTGACAGAAAATTTCATAGACCTTCACCTTTCTCCACGGTTGTCATCACTATCATTGTTTCCTTCATTGGCCACATATAAATGTTGAGTGCACAATGCAATTAACAAAATTTTAATTATCAAGTGGATGGAAGAACTCCTTGGTGTAATGTGTGCTTATAAAAAAATTTGGTAGGTGGCATTGATGGTCAATAGGTAGACCACTATTTTCTAATTTCATATGCAAAGATGAGCTGGGAAAACATTAGCTTGCAATTCTCTACAAGAAGAAATTTCATCTACAGGCGTAGAAGGTAGGGACACAAATTGGCTAGTAAAAAAGGAAAGGAGAGGAAAGGGGATTTTATAGTCCACAAAACTGGCCATAGTTTTTGGGTTGACATATGGTGACAATGATATGAGACTACAAGCTCTCACTAGACCAACTTAGGCTATACACTAGGCCAACTCAATTTGTTAAAAGACATTATAAAAATAGTAGTCTTTCTTCAATTCTCATTCCTCATTGGATGAAAGATTATTTTCTCTATATTTTGTTAATTGAAAAAGACTAGTTTATATTCTCCTATGTGTCTTTATTACAAATAGATTAATAAGGAGTGAACATTTTGCTGACAAACATAATTTGTGCCAAAAAAAAATGGGAAGAAGAAATGTTCCTAAGAAACTCAACGATGAAATATTCTTGTAAGGATAAATCCATATGTTGCAATTATAGTATCCTTCCCAAACTACTCTTTAAGTACTTTGGGGTGACACATTTCACGCCTACTAGCTAGTACAGTTGAACATATCCATATTCCTATGGTCATCAACACATAGGAAACCATATTTTTATTTTAACAGAGATGCATTCCAACCTCTAGTATCGATAAAATAGGTTTTTTCCCATAATTTATAAACTCAATTTGATCACATACTTTCTAGTTTTCTAAGCATCCATTAAGAAATGGGCCACTTTCTTGATTGTGAGGTGCCTCTTTACATAATATCTAATGTTTTCTTCTATAGATTCATCCATTAGACAATCTAGACCTTGGAATGTCACCTATCGTGCTAGGTCCTCCTCCTTTAAGGAAATGATGCAGTGCAAGGCAGGAGAATCCCAAAAAGAGATGTCCCCTAGCAAATAACCACATAGCAAAACAATAAATAATAACACAAATAATTAGATCCAAAATAATGTCAATTCTCATAATATAACCATAATATTTACATCCAACATGCCTGGATGTAAGGCCTTCTAGGTTACAGCCAAATACATAAGCAATTACAATAGTAATTCTGCAAGATCTCTCAAGATCTAATCCCAAATTTAGCTAGTCCAGATCTACACTCTGGTAGAAACCTCCAAGGAAGATCTAAACTTGTACTCACAAGCACAAGCAATCTCCTTGTTTTCCAAGCTTCAGTTACTAGCCCTTCTCAAACTTTATCCAAGATCCAAGTGTAAACTCATGCGTCACATTCGACGCTCTATCCACACACTCTAGAAATTTTCTCACTCAACTACTCCTTCTTCCATGCTCTTCTCCAAGTTGGATGATAATCACAATCCTATTTTAAACTACCTCACATTCGGTGTTCTATCCACAGACTCAAGAAAGACTCGCTCTTTAGCTACTCTCCATACTCACTCCTTCAAATGAATGAATGAATAATTACAAGATAAATCCCTCTAGTTATACCAAACCAAGCCACAAATCGGCCACTAGCAAGTTACATTAAATAAACCCTCAAGCCACAAGTCGACTTAGCAAGTTACATTAAATAAAACCTCTAGCCACAACTTACATTTAATAATGCCACCTATTAAATGTCTTTTCCTTTTTCTTGTCTTTTTTTTAATTTTTTTCTTCTAATTTTTGTCACTTTCTCTCTCCTCCACAATTTTTTTTAATAATTTTTTTCCTTTATTTTTTTGAAAGAAAAAAAAAACAAAAACAAAATTATTTCCCCTTTATTTTTTGGACAAAAAAGATTCTAAATAAAAATTTAAAAAACTAGAGGAGAGAGAAAGTGACAAAAACTAGAAGAAAAAAATTAAAATAAATTAAAAATGGAGAAAAGAGAGAAAAGGCATTTAATAGGTGGCATTATTAAATGTAACTTGTGGCTAGAGCGTTTATTTAATGTAACTTGTTAAGATGACTTGTAGCTTGAGGGTTTATTTAATGTAACTTTCTAATAGCTGACTTGTGGTTTGGTTTGGTATAAGTAGAGGGCTTAGCCTTGTCATTATTCATTCATGAGGAGGAGGAGTGAGTCTGGGGAGTAGCTAAAGAATGATTTTTCCTAAGTCTATGGACAGAGTGTCGAATATGAGGCAGTTTATAGTAGGATTATGATTATCATCCAGCTTGGAGAAGAGCATGGAAGATAGAGTAGTTGAGTGAGAGAAGATTTCTAGAGTGTGTGGATAGAGCATCGAATGTGAGGCAATTTACACTTGGATCTTGGATAAAGTTTGAGAAGGGCTAGTAGCTGAAGCTTGGGAAATAAGGAGATTGGTTGGTGGGCTTGCAAGCAAAAGTTGAGATCTTCCTTGGAGGTTTCTACCAAAGTGTAGATTTAGACTAGCTAGATTTAGGATTGGATCTTAAGTGGTCTTGCAGAATTACTATTGTAATTACTTATGTATTTGGCCATAACCTAGAAGGCCTTATAGTCCTGCATGTTGGATGTAAATCTTATGATTATATTATGAGAATTGGCATTATTTTGGATCTAATTATCTATTTTATTATTTATTCTTCTATTGTGTGGTTATTTGTTGGGGGCTAGGAAATCTCCTTTGGGGATTCTCCTACCTTGCACTACATCAAGTGGTATCAAAGTGAAGATTGTTCCTGAGAGTGTAGAATGAGTGTCCAAGTTGAGGTAGTTTGCATTAGGATCTTGGGAGGACATGTAGATGGATTATGGTTGCAAGGATGGAAGCTTGATCTTGTTTAGGAAAATTGATCTGTTGGTGATTTTTTGCAAAGGATTTGCAAAGATCCCAGAAGATGGCTCTGAGAGGATTGGAACCTGGGATGATTGTGAATCTTCGTGATGTGGTAGAGAGGAGGTTTTATGAGATGTCTACTTAGTTTGAAGCTAGCTTGGTTGATCAAGTTAATGATGGGGTGAGGAAGAATTTTATAGATGCTTGTGGAGTTGGAGTCTACTGATCCCGAAGAGAGTTGTCTAGCTAGTTAGAAGACTTGTTCAAGAGAGAAGATGGCATCACAAGGTCAAGGTTGAAGAGGTTGGTTTTGTTGATCACTTCATGGAGTCTAATACAAAACCTGTAGAGCAACTGGAGTTTATTGCTAAGGACATTCCTAACCTTATTGATGTTGGGATGGAGATTAGTTTTCATGATTAGTTTGTTGACTCTGACATGGAGATTGCAAAGCACCTAGTCGTGGATGATCCAGTTATTGTTGGTGGTGACTTGTATGTTGTAGAGCATCTTGTTGTGAGAAATGATATGGTTGGTGTTGTGAGCTTGGAATTTATTCATGGAGATCTACATATTGTTTTTGATATGGAGTTTTTTGTTGGTGGTGTGGATTCACTAGTTGTTGATGTGGATGAGGATTTTTTTAATGAAGCTATGTTCAGTTTGTTCCTGGAAGTGAGCATGTTAATTTGATGGTTGAGATTCTAGTGTTTGACAAAGTGATGCAAATGTGGATGATTTTCATGTTGGTTTTCTTGCCTCTGTTGGACTGGAAGCCTTTGGTAAAGATGAAAATGGTTGCGGATATTAATTTTGGTGTCAAAGTGTGTCCACATTTTTCTATCTACCTGGGGAGTTTCATGAAAGAGCATCTTGTATCAAAAAATAAAGGAGCAAATAATTTTGTTTTTGTGTTTTAATTTCAAAAATAAGAGGAAAAAAATTATTAAAAAATTTAATTTTAAAATGGAGAGAGAAAGTGACAAAAAGTAGAAGAAAAAAATTAAAATAAATAAATAATGGAGAAAAGAGTTAAAAGGCATTTAATAGGTGGCATTATTAAATGTAACTTGTGGCTAGAGGGTTTATTTAATGTAACTTTCTAAGCCAACTTGTGTGCCAGCTAGCTATCTTGGCCTGCCTCTAGGCTCTAGACCCCCAGATTCATTCTGGAATAGCATCATTGACAAATTCAACAAGAAGCTCACTGGCTAGAAAGGGGCCACCCTAAGTCAGGCTGACAAGTGTACTCTAGTCAAATCCATATTCTAGAACCTCCCTACCTATGCCTTAAGTCTCTTTGGTATCCTAGCCAAACATGTTGATAGAATGGAGAAGATTCAGAGGGACTTCCTCTGGTTTAGGTCTAAAGATCACAAGAGATACCACCTTGTTGCTTGGGACCTCATCTACCTTCCAAAATTCCATGGGGGGCTAGGTATCAAAAAAATAAAACATATCAATAATGCCCTTTTAGCTAAATAGCTATGGTGCATTTTTCAAAGCATAGGTGTCCAGAGGGATATCTTGTTTGACAAATATCTGAGAAGACAATCCCCCACTTTCTCAATTCATGAGACTGAGATTCCCCAAGGGTCCTATATTTGGAATGGGATCTTGAAGACCAAACCCTTGGCTAAATCCAAGTCCAAATGGTAAGTTGGAAAAGGTGACAAAATTTTATTTTGGCAGGACAACTGGACTTGCCAGGGACCACTAATCAGCCACCCTAGCTATGGAAGATGGGTAGAGCAATGCATAGAAAGGTTTGGCACAAAAGTTAGTGAATACAAATCAACGAATGGCTGGCACAACCTGTCTGTGATATCCTTGGACCTTAACCCCTTGATGGTTTTACTAAATGCCACCTTCATTAACAATGATAAGGACTCCATCATTTTGGGAGACACCTTGAACAAACTTTATTTGGTTACTTCTGGCTACTTCTCTTTATGGGATAGGATGGAGAAACCTTTTTTGGCCAAAGCTTGGATTTCTGGTCTCACACCTAAAATCAACATTTTCTTCTGGCTCCTCTTGCAAGACAAAATTCTCACCCTGGATAATTTAGCCAAGAGAGGCAAAATTATCCCCAACAGATGTTGCCTCTACAAGCATGAATTGGAAACAATCAATCATTTATTCATCCACTGCCCCTACTCTTCCAAGGTGTGGATCTTCCTAACCAAGGATCTTTGATTAAGGTGGTGCCCCCCAGCCAATATCCAAGATTTCTTCTACCACTGGAGAAGCCATCACTCTAGTTTGAACTCTCAGTTAATGAACTCTTGGACTCTCCCACACTTTTGTTGGGGAATATGGAAAGAGTGCAACAACAAAAAAATTAGAGAAAGAGAGTCACCAGAGTTCATAATTGCTGAGAAAATCAAAGGGGTCATTTTGGAGAACTTTGCAATAATAAAAGGAGGAAATACCAAGGAAGGTGGAATCAGAAAAGCTAGTAAGAAAGACAGTGCCATGAGAAGATAGGAAGCAAGATGGTCTTTTCCCCCAGAGGAATGGCACAAAGCCAACTTTGACAGGGTGGGAAAGGGGAACCCTGGCCTAGCAAGAAGTGGAGGCATAACTAGAAATACTTTGGGGGGAGGAATTGCAGCCATTTCATTCCCTCTTGGTCACCAGACAAACCACTTTGCAGAAGCTAGTGCAGCCAGACATATTGTTAAGCTAGCCTTGGCCTTTGGGATCGAGCACGTGTGGCTTTAGGGTGATTCCCTAAACATCATCAATTGCATCAAAGGTCAATTTGTGCCTTCTTGGATGATCGCCAACATCATAAAGGACATCAAATTTGACTTGGGCAAGTTCAAAAAGACTCATGTCAGCCACGCTTACTTGGAAGCCAACTCGGTTGCTAACTAGTTTGCCAATGATGCTATCACCAGAAACTCGGTGATGACGTGGACGAACAGAGATGAAATCCTGATTATGGTGATTGAGTTGATCTAACAAGATAGAATCTAGGGTACAAATAAAATCCCATTTTAATAATGAAAGGATTTTCTAAATCACACGTCAGAGGGGGAGTTATTAGAAATCATGTGGAGCCCTTTTCAAGTCATAATTATGTGTACGAAAGGCACACTTCAAAGGATGGCAAGAATAGAACCACTATATATCGTTAAAACATTTTTGTTTTAAGTGCCCAAAGAAAAATTGAGCACTGTAAAATAGCTAGTGGTATAGGGTTTGCAGAGCCAAAGGCAACCATGGTCAAAGAGAGGATCAGAAGAGAACCCTGGGGGAAGGTAGAGAGTATGAAGGAGAAGAAGAAGGTGTGGCATAAACTCAAAAAAGGTACCATCACTAGGTTCATGGAAAAGCTTCATGACTTTGAAGCTGGGGTGACCAAGATCATGGTGGAAACATGGAGCAATGGGAGAGTCAAAATTGATGGTGTCACCCATCAAATTTTTGAGGGCTTCATCACGGAGGTGATGAACATTCCCTAGGAAGACATGAATTTCTACAGGGACAAAAAGATGTCGGCCAATGCAGTTAGCATTTTTGTCAAGGACAAAATGGAGAAAGATAATCTTTTCAAGATTGAAACCTACTATGACATAGAATCCATCAAAAAAATTTGGAGGTATGTTCTCAAGATACTCATTGCGTATATCACTCTCGACCCTAAATTTGATAGGATAAGAATGCACCATTTTGTTTTGTTAAACCACTTTAGGCATGGTGTTAAAATTTCTCTTCCCTTTTATCTTTACACTTCCATGTCCAAGAGTATTGAGGGTTTCAAGAAAAAACCTATTACCAACCCTTCCCTCCACAAAGGCCTTCTTCTCCTAGTTTACGATTTTTTGAAAACCCAAACCAGAGGAAAATCTCTTGGTGACCTAGGTTGTACTTTAGAGGACACTGCTAGTTTTGATTCTAAGGATGTTCAGGTAGTGAAAATTGAAGATGAGGTTAACGCCACCAATGCCATCTCTACCTAAAATCCCCGCATTCCTAGTAGGAGGAGCCCTAGATGCCTCCCTCCCCCTCTCCCCAACCCTGAGCCTCAAGAGGCAGATAGTGAGGAAGAAAAGGAGACTGACACGGACTCTAAGGATGAGGAAAAGTAGCTAGGGAAGGATAATTTGAAAGAAGAGGAGAAGGGGAGTGAAAATCACAACGAGGAGGAGGCTCTTGATGCCCCCCTGGGAAACCCTAGAAAAAGAAGAGTTTACCAAGCCCTACCTTAGATAGACTTGAAAGCCCAGAGTGTTGAGACCCCTAGCCCTATCCCGCCCACACCACCGCATGAGGAGATGATTGAAATTATGGTGGAAAAAAGTGGGGAGGTGATTAGGAAGAATAGGAGGAGGGTTTCGAGGAATTTTAACTTGGATACTGCAAGTTTGGGTATTGTTAGAGAGCCAATGAACATCCAGGTGTTGGAAGACCTTGACAACAGAACCCACTATGATGAGCTACTTGACCCTACTTTGTTGGTCATTTTTTACAATGTGCGAGAAACTAGCCTCAACCTCTTGAAAAACATGAAGAATAGCTTGATTGATAACTTTCATTCCATGAAATGTTTGTTTCAAGAAATTAAGGCTCTAAAGGATAAGAAAACCTAGGACAATAGCTAGGACATCCATATGGACCAGGAAACCATAGGAAGGAAGAGAGATCAGGAAGGCAGTCAAAATATCTACAGTGGTCAGGACACCAGTGATGAATAGGAGGATAGACTCTCCTTGGTTGAACAGAAAGTCTAGAGGTTTGATTCCATCCACCAAATCATGACAAAACAAATAGTGGACACTCTACACACCCTGAATGAGAACATTGTCAATCTGGGGGACTCTCTGATGAGAGCCAGATTTGGTGGGGGCATGATGAAGAAGACCTGGCTAGATTTTGGCCAAGAAGAGGCTTCTCAGAAAGACTCTAGGGACTAGATGAACTAGGTGGACCAAGCAGAAACCTAGAACAAGAACCAAGAAGGAATGGACAATAAAAAGGATAATGAAGCTATAGAAACTCTGCAGGATCTAGATAAGGACAACCATTAGTCTATTTTTCTTTTGGTTTTTCTCATAGTTTTTTTGGGTGTTAGCTTTTGCCTCCTGGTCATGGGACTTTTGTTGGTTTTGGCTTTTCATAGCAGTTCCATGTCAGCTGGACTTTTTTAATTTCTATCTTAATGTTGTAAAATTTTTGGGTTTCAGGATCCCTATCAAACTTGTTTTACTTAATCAAAAAATTGTGTCTTGAGAGTTTATTTAATTTAACTTGCTAGTAGTTGACTTGTGGCTTCACTTGGTATAAGTAGAGGGCTTTGTCTTGTCATTATTCATTCATTCAGATGAGGAGTGAGTGTGGAAAGTAGCTAAAGAGAGAGTTTATCCTAAGTCTATGGATAGAGTACTGAATGTGAGACAATTTATAGTAGAATTATGATTATCATCCAGCTTGGAGAAGAGCATGGAAAATGGAGTAGCTGAGTGAGAGAAGATTTCTAGAGTGTGTGGATAGAGTGCTAAATTTGAGGCAATTTACACTTGGATCTTACATAAAGTTTGAGAAGGGATAGTAGTTGAGGCTTGGAAAACAAAGAGATTTCTTGGTGGGCTTGCGAGCATAAATTGAGATCTTCCTTGGAGGTTTCTACTAGAGTGTAGATCTATACTAGCTAGAGTTGGGAATGGATCTTGAGGGATCTTACAGAATTACTATTGTAATTTCTTATGTATTTGTTTGTAAGACAAAAGGCCTTACAGTCAGGCATGTTGGATGTAAATCTTATGATTATATTATGAGAATTGGCATTATTTTGGATATAATTATCTGTGTTGTTATTTATTCTTCCATTGTATGGTTATTTGTTGGGGGCTAGGACATCTCCTTTGGGGATTCTCCTACCTTGCACTGCATCGGGAAAATTGGCTAATTCCTCTCTAGAAAATATGCCATCATTGCCACTCGAAACATATTTAAAACTTTACCATGGAGGATGATATTTAACCGTCAAAATTTGTTCCATTGTGATATTCAACCTCTTCTGAAGAAACTATGAAAGATAGAAAGCAATTTCTTTGTGATTGTTGATGCTTGGATTATGTATCACCTCAAACTATCACTTATTTAAGGTATAAAATTTATACTATAAAATTTCCTAGGTCATATCTTTTGCTAGTCTTACTTGGGTGTTTCGAGCAAAGTCTAATTTATTTTGGCTTCAGGCTAGGTGTCTTTTCCCTTGTTTGTTGGTTTAACAAACATGATCAGCTACATGCTACAAAATTTCTTCATGGAAAAATGCTACTAAAATTCTTTCAGGTATCTTATATGTTTGACACCTAAAAATATCTATTAGTAATGATTTTAAGGAAGACTATATTACAATATTTAGTTACATTCATCTCATCAAATATTCTATTTCCTTAATGTTTTCCAATTGATCAATGGCAAGCAACCCTCTACATGCTTAAGCTCAAATTTTTTTCAATTGTAATTTTAATACCATTTGAAAGAAAATATATTATTCATTTTGAAATTTGTAATAAGTGAAGTTTTATTTATCTTCCAAATAATTATATTCCTACTTGTATCAGCCATGCATGTCAAGAGTGCTCCATCTAGTACATTTTGAATTATATTAGATAGTGTTTTGTTAAAAAGCCTTAGTTGATGGGTATCTATTCTACTTAATTTTGATTATGTTCCTATATCTCAGACTCATTTTAGCCTTCCATATTGTAATAAGATTCATATTTGGACCGTGCATTATTGCATTCATTTTCAAAAGATAGGCTTGAGTGTTAGCATTATTCCAGTTGTAGTCTATACCATGAGTCCTCTTGATCAAGGTTGTTCTTAACTAATTTGTTTTTTTTTAATATTAAATCTTCTGCCTAGTTATTTTTTTTATAAAAATCTTAAATCTTTCTCGAAAACTTTTTTTGAAAGATCTCTACCAATGTGTAATAAAAATATATTAGCAAGGCCAAAATGCACTAATTTATTTCATTCTAATACTACAAAAATAAGTATATATTTGGCCTTACTAATTATTTTTTTCATTATCATTCAAATTATTATTATTGAAATAATGAAGATGCATCTCAAAAAAAAGTCCATATTGTCCACACTTTCTTCTATTCCTTCTACATAAAGTCCATGCAAATACTGCCTGGAGACAATTTATTCTTTATTCTTCTCCTCTGAAACACATTAGGCAAGGACTCGAGCTACACGCATAGCACTTATTTACATAAGGGATGCCTCAATGAAAACATGTGCATGTAGCTAGAATATAGTACTCACAACCTATTAAAATGGTCACGATGCACGTTTATCTAGAACTTGTCATTGAGAATCAAGGAGATAAATAAGAACTGATGCCATCAAATTTGTTTAGCATTAAGTTATTGAATCATGCCCAAAGCATTTTCTTTACAAAATTTTGAAAGAATTACTGAGATTATGATAGACATTTCCTCATTTGTGCAAGTTTTTCCATTAAAAAGATTGGAATCTGGCTAAAATTTGAACAAATTTGAATGAGGAAGTTATCACTTATGTAGCTTCCTTACATTATCAAGAAACAACAAGGCATCGAGGTTGCGAATTGAGATAGAAGCCTAGCTTGGAAATTTATATGTGCAAAATTGTGTAGACACTCTTCCTTCCCATAAAAATATACGAATTATATTGGCATCTTGGCATTATTTTGCACAAGATTAATTTGAAATGGGAAAAAAATGAGTGCCTTTCCATTGTTAAGGATTGGAGATTATAGGAAGTCCAAAGAATGGAATAGAGTGGCCCGACTCTTTACACCTTGCCTTTTCTTTCTCTATTATGCAATATCTCATGGATTTTATGCTACTAGGATTTTGGGAATTTGCATCAACTAATTAGTTATAAGACACTGCTAGTAATATTAATGAGAACCCATGAATCCATGTGCCCTCTTCTTTGATTCAGGTCTAATCTTTTTCTTCTGTTAAGTTATAGTCCCTTATAGTGAGTTTCAAATTGTTTACATAAAATTTTCCCTTTGTAAGAAATATATTATTGTAAAGGAGTAATTTTGAATAAACCAGTGGACATTCCACCAACTTATCTCTCTTTTTTTATAATTGATTTAAATTTACCTACAATATACATATCGATTGTATTGCACAAAGGCCTAAATTTGCTTGAGGTCAACAAGTTTAATGTGTAGTTTGTAGTATGTCTAGCACTTTTCAAATAAGAAAGAAATTTACAAATTTATTACCCTGGATTCTATAAAAAATTATATTAATATTTTGATGTTGTTTTTTGAGTGTTATATCTTAGTAGTTATTTTGAATATACCCTTGTCAATTGTTTTCTCCATTTCCAATGTTTTGAGCCACACCATTGGATGCATCACAAGGGAATGAAATTAGATTGTAATAGAACTATTCATATAGTTTTTTTTCATGTAGGCTATGATAAGGTATAAAATATAACATGTCAACTTGGCCTATCTCAAGTAGTTTGTCTTGAAAAGAAACACATTGCATATAATTTTGTAGAGGAGACATGATTCTTGCCTTTATAATTTAGTATTTATAGTTGTCATAGAAAAAAAATTGATCAAGATTACACTTCTAACAATAATTAAGTACATTTCAAACACTTTTCTCCTTTTCGATAGTGTTGATAAGGTGTAAAATCTAGCATGTCAAGTTGGCTTGTCTCGACTAGTTGTCTTTGAGAGAAAGGTATTTTGTTTAAACTGGAGCTTAGGTTTGAACTAGATTTTTTATCATGCCCACCAATTAGTGTAGGAAATTTATTTGTTAAGATGTAGCTTTAGTAGAAGTGAAGCACATACTAGATCATGTAATTTCATCTCACACGCATGTGTGTGTATGCTTCTATACACACACACACACACATAAATACTAGATTATGTAATTGCATCTCACACATGTGTGTATATATATACATACACACACACACACACGTGTGTGTGTATACATGCACACATATAAATACTAGATTATGTAATTGCATCTCACACATGTGTGTGTATATATACATATATATACAAATGTGTGTATATATACATATATGTATACATACATATATACATACATACATATACATACACACACACATAGACATATTCTTTTATATATGTGTGTGACTTTTATATATATATATATATATATATATATATATATATATATATATATATATATATATAGTCTTTCACTTAGTTTTAAATATAGATCATTATCAGGCATGTTAAAGACAGCATATTACTTTTGCAGATATAGTCGATGATAATTAATCAAGGAAAGCCAATGAATAGTTAAGTCCGCGTAAGGACATGACCCTATATGGCCATTGGCCATGTAGACTCATGTCCCTATGGGAACTTGACTTTAGTTAAATATAAATATGGATATTGCCGCTTTGAGAAAAAAATATAATTGCAACAATATTCAATATCTACAGCAACAGGTTTACTTCTATATATTTACATATTCACCATACTACTTATATATGTACAAGTTGATGAATTAACTATTTTTTCAATTATACACATTGATATTTATCCTAATCACATTAGACTAACAAATAAGTGAAATCAAAAAAGAAAAAAAATCACTCTATCAGAGATTCTATTTACATTTACATGGTATCAAAGCCTAACTGATAGAGCAAAACATTTAGTTTAAATTAGACTTCAGATTCATTAAATTATCTCAAATTTGCAACTATGGTGAATCATGTAAGACTAGAAGATAGACTTGAAGTTGCCTCCAACTTTGCATCATGGAAAATACAAATAATAATGATTATCCCTGGAAAGATGGAATTAGAAGGATACTAGAAGAAAATAAGTCTATACCTAAAACTGATTCTAACAAAACAATTTGGAGAAGACATAATAATAAAGCTATGAAGATCATTACAGATTCTATCAAAGATCATATACTCCAATCAATATTGTTTTGGTTCCACAACACACACCCCATTTCAACTAGAAATGGGGACCCCTACTTTATTTTTTTTTTGGTTTCTCAGAACCCTAGTCCAAGGCCTGAGTCTTTTTTGGGTTTTGTCTAGTGTTTTTGGTCACATCTGGGTCCTGATTGGAAAAACCTAGACTCCAAGAATTAGAGTGCCAAAACATTGGTTTGCAAAAAGGGGGAGAGAGGCACACCAGCACACCTCATTAGGTGCACTAGTGCACCAAATGACCTAGGAAGCAACATCACTTGGTGATGCGCAGCAGCATAGTTGTGCAACACCAAGTCATGCATTGATCCTTGGGTCTATATAACCTAGGGACCCTTGCTTCTCTCCCCACTTCACATCATTCTTCCTCCTCCAAGCACCCAAGTCATAGTACCACACCATTTGAGGTGTACCTTATCACCTCCTACACCTGCATTCAAAGATAAATTAAAAAAACATTAGACCCTAAATAAGGTGTGCATTAGCACACCTACCTAGGTGCACTACTGCACACCTTATTTGTTTCATTGAAAAATTAAAAAACTTTAAAATAAAACCTTATTTAAGGTGTGCAGTAGTGCACCTCATTAGGTGCGCTATTGTGCACCTTAAATAAGAAAACAAAAGATTTGCCTAAAGTTATGTGAGGGTGCACATCAACGTACCCCACACTTTTGAATAATAGAAGATTCACCAGGCGTACCTATTAGGTGCAATTGGTGCATCATTTGTTTTGCATTCTAGGGTATAAATTAGGTTTTTTGGTGATTTTTGAGCAACTTGGTTTTTACATTTTGTTCGTGTCAATTCTAAGGTTTGATTTAATTGATTTTTCCTCAACTTCTCACTAATGTGCATTCTTTTTGTGTAGATTCAATGGCATCTTCATCATCCTACCTTGCAAAAAAGATGGCTCCAAAGCTTGTAGTGTTCAAGTTTTAGGGTGTTCTGACCAAGTCATGATTTCAAGATGATTACTCATAAATCTAGGACACTGAATTGGGTCACACTGATTTGGGCACATTCTTGACACTTTGTAAAAAACCAACAGATTTTTGCATTGATCTGATCAGGGCTTGTCAGTGCAACATCACATCTGATGTCAGTGCAATCCTCAGAGCTAGATATGACACTCACAAAGAATTATGTTCTTGAAGAAAGAGTTGTCAAGAGAATTATTGGAGAGGATCATCTTGGATCTTTGACCCAAGAACATTGAGAAGGTGTTATATCTCCCAAGGGTAGATCAATTCATTAGATTAACCTATTAGAAAATGGAGAAATGGTACAGGAAACATATTGATGAAGCTTTTGAGATCATCCAGTCTTCATACCTCATTAAGAAGACTCCTCTAGGGTAGAAATAAGGAAAAGTTAATATGACGAGAGGCTATATGAAGGAAGATATTGGATATTCAATCATACTCTTGAGTAGAATTATGGGTTTGTTAGTAGCTAGACACGTGAACATTTTTATGGTGCATTTTATTGAGATGATCAAAATATTAGAGATGTCGATTGATTGGTCTTCTATTCTTAGCTGGTGGTATTGAAGAATAACAAAAAAATTTACACAACATCATACTTGGTGTACTTATTAGTCACAAGGGTGATGGATTATCCAAGGCTCTATAAGAAGGGTAGCATGTAGGATGCAAATGCATGGCCCTACATTGTATATCCTTAGCTAGTAAAGAAGAGGCTTTTAGAGCAAAGCAAGGAATATGAGATTGTAAATGATGCTTTCATATTCATAATAATCTGGTTCATCAAAGGAGATTATGCGAAGAGGATGTCAAAAGAGGTAGCTGCAAAGATTTTAGAGGTTGGAACCTATTACATCTAATATCAAACATTCACATATTTGAGGGTAGTGGCCACAACTATCAATCCTAAGAAGCTCGATATCAACAACTCTTATCTGCATACGACAAAGTAAGGAAACAATACAAAGTAACATGGGTATGGCTTATTGTAATAGGACCTTTTAGTGTGGATCGGAGACAAGACATTTTGTCTTTTGAGTGTGAATGGGATCAATATCCTTTAGAAGAATATAATTCTCCACAACCTTATTTTGATAACATTGGAAGGGTGCAACATCTAGCTGGCAAGACATTTCAGCATGAGGATGTGATTGAGGATCACTAGATGAATGCAGTGGACAACTACAATATCCGCATAAGGAATTATTGTAGGATGACTCTATATCTAGTAGAAAGGGCTTCAAATATGAAGATCCCATTGAAGATTGTGCAACAACATACAAAGGATCTGCTCGATCCATTGTTCAACATGGACAAGATTGGTGATAGACCTGTTATGAATGCCAAGATTGATAAAGAAGAGAACTCAAGCATTAATCATAGGGTGAGGCACATCATCCAATTGAAAAAGGATTATATCAAGAGACCTTTCAAACTTGATCCAATTCCTTAAATAGTATTCTTTCATGCTCAAGACCACCAAGTTGAAGGTTGAGGAGCTAAGGTCATAGTGCCTACATTTAAAGTCCAGTCACTCGTGAGACCCGAGATAGTACACCAACTTGATAAACCAATTGGGTATTATAGAGCTTAGAAAGGTAATGGTAAAGGGAAGAGTAAGAGGACATCTCCTCAAAAAATCAAGCTAGGAGAAGAAGCAACTCAGGCACCTCCACAACAGGGAGAAGAAAATGTACAAGGGCAAGAGAATGTGGAAGTCACACAAGCTCAAGATGATCCTCAAGTGTCACTAGTTGAACAAGGCCAAGAAGAAGCTAAGATTGAAATACAAGAAGTTCCTTCACAAGAAGTACAAGCTTCCCCCTTTGCACCTAAGAAGATAAAAATCAAGACTCTAGTAAAGAGGAGACAAAGGGTCATTAGGAAAGTGATTCCTTTCCCAGCAGTCCCTGAGTCTATTGTAGAAGAAGTGGAAGAAGAAGATGATGAGGATGAAGAGGAAAATATACCTTTGAATTGGAGGACTCATTTTGCAAGAGCTATAGAGTCAGAAAGGACAAGAAGCTCCACAATCACACCACCATCTATCCCTGTGCAACCCATTCAAACTACAACATTAGAAGATGAAATGCAATAGTAGATAGATGAGCAAGATGTGGAGGGAACTGATTTTTTTCATATGTCATATTTTGATTTCATGCCCATGGGTACTCAATTTGTTAGAGATAAGACAAGTGATACTCCAATCAATCAACCTCAATAGGAGGATTGGAGTTAGTTGCCACCTGAGCCACAAGGACTCAAGGTAGTTCTATCCTCCCTAGTACAAGTCACATTCTATGTAGACAAAGGATTAGCTACCCCTCTACCACCAAACATTGAAGGAGAACAAGTACAAATAGGACAAGGGGAAGAGCCACAACAAGTATCCATCGATGAAGTGTCAGAAGAAGGGCAGATAAGTAAATAGCCTCAACAAACTTCTTAAGTCATTGAGGTAAGGACTATGGACACTAAAGACATAGTAATTATAAACAATGCTTTCATATTCACAATAATCTAGTTCATTGAAGGAGATTATACAAAGAGGATGTTAGAAGAGGCAGCTGCAAAGATTTCAGAGGTTGGATCCTATTACATCCAATACCAAACATTCACATTTTTTAGGGTAGTAGGCACAACTATCAATCCTAAGAAGCTCCCAAGATATCCAAGTGATAGGCTTATACTCTTGGAGATCTCTTGACAACTCTTGTTTGGATACGATAGAGTAAGGAAACAACACAAAGTAACATGGGTATGGCTTATTGCAATAGGACCTTTCAGTTTGGATTAGAGACAAAATATTTTGTCTTTTGAGTGTGAATGGGATCAATATCCCTTAGAAGAATATAATTCTCCATGGCCCTATTTTGATAACATTGGAAGGGTACAAAATCTAGCTGGCAAGACATTTCAGCATGAGGATGGGATTGAGGATCATTGGATGAACATAGTGGATGACTACGATATCTGAATAAGGGATTATTGTAAGATGACTTTGTATCTAGTAGAAAGGGATTTAAAGATGAAGATTCCATTGAATATTGTGCAACAAGATATGGAGGATCTACTTGATCCATTGTTCAACATGGACAAGATTGGTAATAGACCTATTATGAATGTCAAGATTGACAAAGAAGAGAACTCTGACATTAATTGTAAGGCGAGGCACATCAAAAAATTGACAAGGGATTAGATAAAGAGACCTTTCAAACTTGATCCAATTCCTCAAATAGTAGTCTTTCATGCTCAAGCCCACCCAACTAAAGGTCGAGGAGCTAAGTGTTGACATATCAGTCAAGTTTGTTATTAGTGAAATACAATTATTCATATTGTAAGTATCTACCAAGCTTATTATATAGTTAACAGTGTTTACCAAGAATTTTAGTTGCTAGCAAGTTCTATAGTTGCTATTGAGTCCTTTGGAAAAATTCTATTGTTTACCAAGTAGCTACAGTTTGTTTGAAGATTAGCACTGTAAATCGAGCATCTCAATGTATGTCAAGTTTACCAATGCAAACTGAGTTGTACAATGATTACCGAGTTTGTAGTTAATGTGATGCAAGTCTACTATTAACCAAGCTACTCAATGTTAACCAAGTGACTGAGTTTATATTGAGCTTATGGTGATAGTGTTTATTGAGCTATGTAGTGGTAAACAAGTGATTCAATTTATATGATGAGTTTCATAATATTTACCAAGTCACCAATGCAGACCAAGTTCAAGACTACTTAGAATTGATTAGTATGGACCAAGATTCTACATCTACTAAGTACATGACAATGTTGAGCATTGATAGTGGATGCCAAGTATCAGAACCTCATCGAGTCAATCGTCAAAACTCAAGTGTCTACATTTGAGCTAACTTTATAATATTTGTGTAAAATTGTATTGTGGCCGACTTTGTAATTTGTATAATTTAATTGGTATAAATGTAATGTATCGTATCACATCCAATGTGTGAATATGTGTGCAAATATATGCATGGAATCAATGCAATCATCAAAGAAGAGTAGAAAGTGAAAATTACAAAGGCTACAATAGTATAAGGAGCAGTAAAGATTCATCTATCACAACAAAGTGATTTATACACTTAAAGGAATCTCATGTAGCAAACCAAGTTGCAAATCAGAGATCAGTTACTGCTTCATCCTGACAGGTGGATTGGTCAAATCCTTTAACAAGGTAGACCTAACAATCTTTTGCAAATCTCTTTATTGAGTGCATACTTCATTGTATGTTTGTAAATCCTTTAACAAGGTGGATCTAGCAATCCTTATTGCTCCTAATAGGGTAGATCATCAAAAGTGATCAATGTAAGCCTTAATAGGCCAACTTTATACTATAGTACTAAATCTTGTGGGTATCATCCCCACCCCAGTTTTACTTTCTATTTGGAAGGTTTCTAGGTCACCAAATCTTTGTGTCAAAATGTTATGAATGCTTTCATGTTTTTAGTTTCTCATGCATGCAGTTAGTTCAGTATTGGATTAATTGATAATTGGATTAAAGTTTTATAAATTTTAAAAGTTACTGATTCACCCCTCCCCTCTTAGTAACTTAGCCTTTAAGAATATTTCCAACAATTGGTATCAAAGCTTTCTGGTTCTCAAAGAAAAGTTTGACAAGGCCATGGAGATATTCAGACTTGACGAGGCTATTGACAATGAGAAGCTAGATTTGGAAATGGCTATTGCCCAACTCAAGAGAGAAAAGGAGCAACTCTCTCAATCCCTGAAAAGAAGAAAAGAGCTTGACATTCAAATGAATGATCTTTACATTGAAGAAAGAATCGAAGACCTTCATTCAAGCAATCTAGATGAAGCCAATGAATTAAACAAAGAACTCCTAGAAAAGAATGGTTCCCTACAAGAAGAAGTAAGAAAACTAAGAAGAGAGCAAGAAATTCAGTCAGTAAGACTATGTGAAGTTATGGAAGAGAAGAACAAGATAAGAGAAGAAATAGAAGAAAAGAACAATGAAATCTAGCACCAATCCCTTCAGCAAGCAGACTTCATTGATCAGCTCTACAATGCAAATGAAGAAATCATGAGTCTAAGATCCAAAAATGAAAGATTGCAGAATGACATAAAATCTAAAAGACATATCAATGAAAGAATGATGAAATCCCAAGTAGACATGAAGCAGTTGAATGAGTAAAATCTCTATAGACAAAAAGGGAAAAGTAGGAATTGGATATATAGAAGAAGGAAAAACATCCAAGCAAGGAGCTCAAAAGAATCAAAGACCTACTTGCAATCACTGTGATAAGATAGATCATACCTCAAACAAATGTTGGAGCAATAGAAAAGCAAAATTCAATGGAAAATGTTACAATTACAATCAGCATGGTCATAGAGCAAATGAATGCAAAGAGAAACCAAGATTTGAAGGCAAATGTCACAAATGCAAGAAGAATGGGCACAAATCATTAGAATGCAAAACCAAGATATTAAATCTAGTAGAACAAATTTTGAAAGCTATATTTGGTTGGGACTACAACACCTGGTGTAGATGTCATTATTGTGGAGAATTTGGACACATTGAAATGAATTGTATAAAGCATCACTTGAGGAAAAGGGATACTACTAAAAGATGTTTCATTTGTATAGAACTTGGTCATCTTGCCAAGAATTGTATGAATACTGGTAGAATTGAAGATGAAAAGAAGGCAAAGGCTAATAACATCCAAAAATAGATGAGACTACAATGGTTTCAAAGTCTACTAAGAATGAAAGTCCAAACAAGGATGAACAAGTCACTCAAGAATTGGGTGGCTCCACAATCTCTACTTGATTTCTCAAAGGAGAAACTCAGACTAGGCTACCAAAGAAGACATTCAAATTAGTCCCAGATTGAAAGAACAAAAAATCCATATATGTATTCAAGATACAAAGGGATCACTGAATGAAAGGATACCAGTCACTACCGAGTTACTTTTCTTATTGAGTGAGGTTGGGTCACAGACTTTACCAAGCAAGGTTGGGAGTAACTAAAGTTTCATATGGCTACTAAATGATTAAGGACTTTGTCAAGTAATCAATGCAAGGAAGTGGATGATAGTATGTCACTTTGATCTACCATCTATACCAAGCATTTATGGAAAAGTTTGATAAAAGGAATGGAATCGAAGTCATTTCTACCATAAATGTTTGAGATCTATTGTGCAGTGCGATCTTCAAGAGCTTCCAAGCGATTTGAGTTTGTTACCTAAAGATTTTGAATTCTCTCAAAACCTATCGAGTGAAGATGGAATCTAGTAGCAACAAGGCAAAGTGAGGTTTTGACATGTTAGTTTGTGGTGTGGAACAAAAGGCTCCAAATTTCAAACTCACCCCTGCCATTGCGGAAACCCTAGATTGATGTGGAGTACAGTCTCAAATCTCTCCAAAGGTACTATTGATTAATGATATTCATTCTCACTTTAAATGCATGATTCAAGATATTGGCACTTTGGAAATGGAAAAAGCCCTAGATCAATTGTGTGTTAATGGAATTTTGAAACCTGAGCATCAACATCTAGAGACAAAAGGGTTAACTCATATTCCTCACATGCCCCATGAATTTCAAGTAAAATGGATTAGGTATATTCTCAATTAGGTGCATAATGCATAGTTATGATTGGAATAGCCAATTTTAATCATGAAGAAGATGATTCATAGAATCATTGGTGTTCCAATGTTGGCCAAGGCTAAAACAACCAAAACCCTAGGTCATGCTAAACTTGAGAAGAAAACCTTAACAGAATGGGATGGTAGAGGCATGAAGATAAGCAGTGTGACTGATATGGAACTAAAATTCAGCATTCATATCATAGCACATAAGATCTATAACTCTCATTAGTTGAACAGTGTGCCTTGTGAAGCAGTTGACCCTGCTTACAAGGTAGTCAAGAACAATCTTTCTCTTGACCTTGTCGAGCTTCTGTTGAAGCAATTCAACAAGAACATGGAAAGCATCCAAACATCAAAGAATAACCCATGTAATTTTAGTTCTCTATTTACTTGTTTATTATTTTATGTTCAAAAATTCTTCCCTTCAAAAGGATCAATTGTATGGAGAAAAGATGTGCCAGTTCTTTACCAAATTAATGAGTATATTGTTGAGATAGGAGAGAACTATAATAGTATCATGGATAAATATTTTGATGCATTTAGAGAGAAAATGAATAATCGATACATAATTCCAAGAAAACTAGTGGAAGACTACAAGGATTATGTATATTTCATGGTAGATAGTGATAAGGTATACATTCAGGCAGTCAAGCCTAGAATTGCATGGGTGAAACCTCTTGGATATGAGTTTAATATAGATGAAACTAAAGATATAATTGAGGAACTTGTAAATGAACCAGTTGATCCCAAGGCTACATATTTTGGTACTTATGATGAAGCCAAGGTGAGGATAGAACTAGAGATCAAGCTCCCTCAGGCAGTAAACAAAGGTAAGAAAAGAATTGCCAAGTTGAAAACTAGTTCCACACTTTTTTTGACCAAGGGAAAAGGAGAGGATGAAGAAGTAGTGGATGAGTAAGAATTAGAGGAAAAGGAACTACTAAAGAAGAAAGGCAAGGTAATTATTAACAAGCCTACCAAGCCATCCATTGTTGTGTTTACCCGAAGGGCCTCAAAGAAAAAAAGTTGACAAGGAAAAAGGAGATATAATATTCAAAAAACCTCCACCCACCTTCCAAGATAGACTAAAAGAACTATAGGAAGGGGCCATCATAAAAAATTTTAAGGCACTAAAGTATGAAACCAGAACTAAGGAAGAATAGAAGCAAATTGAAGACTTAGTGATGGACAAAATGGGTAAGTGGAAATACTCACCAGAATAGCTTACTTCTAAGCTCCCTAATATTTTGATGGATAAGATTAAGCCAAGATGGGAATTTTCCATGCAAATAATAAAAGACATCTATGGGAAAACCCTAAGGTAGCTTATTCTGAGCCTAACAGACAAAGAGATTAAGGAACCTCTAAAGAAAAATGAGGAGAAATTAACTGTAAAATTTAACACTTGTTTGGTTTTGATAAAAGATATTAAGCATGTAATAAGGAATGCAAAAAATTCTTGGAAGAATATATATCTTCTTCACAAACCAAGTGATTTTTTTGTCTAAAGAGGAGAAAGATGAAGAGAAAAATGTTGAAGAAACACAAGATGATGAGGAAATTGACCTAGTCAAGATTGTTGTAGCGGTTGTAGCCTCACTTCCTCATTCTCCAAGCAAGGTATTGACCACATCAAGCATAGAGATGGCCTCTTTAGGATTGATTGTGATTGTTAGCATGAATAATGATGTTGTGGGGGAGTATTGTAGAACATTGTTATGATGTATCTATAACTATGTTTTTCATTGATGACAACATAGTAATAAGTTTGTAAAAGACTAACAGAATAACAGACTATGATTTTTGTACTTAGGACAATACATTATTTATTTGCTTATTCGCAGTTACCTACACATACTACAATATGTATTTATCACTTGGGCAACTGCACAAAACCTAAATTGACAGTGTATAGATGATATGGTTGATATACAGAAGATTGCATGGAAATAGAGCATTAGGAAAGTAATTCTTATTGTATGATTGATACAGTGCATTGTATTTGAAATGAAGGGTTTTGTAGTTAACTAGAGGTAGTACATTGACCACTAATGATGTTAGTGAGTGCATAGGTACAAAAGTTGCACGTGTGAAATTTTGGGTATAACTATGAGCTGACAATATTAATTAAATGTGTATTTCATTTAATTAACATACGATGATAAAATATGAAGTTGACTCAAGGATTTAATATTGACTGTGATATAAAGGAAAGATGTTTTTCAAGTTTTGGACATCATGAATGAGATCGATGAGTAGAGAAGAATTGTAAATAGTGAAGTCACAAAGCAAAGTGATCTGCAAATGCGTGTAAGTGACCTTAAGGGTTACTGTCAATGGATTCAAATTTCTAGATCTAATTGCATGATCTAAAGGTGAAGAAGTCTAATGTACTAGATAGAGGAAGAAGCAAAATATTATCACACATTTATTATTCTCAAAGGAATATTACTGAGGTCAATTGGATAGTGGGTTCATTGATCTGATCTCGAAGCTATTTGGGCAATGGGTTCAACTACCTTCCAAAACTCCTAACAAAGTTGGAATCTCCTAACAGGGATTCAAAGTCTCCTAATAGGGACTCTTGTACTAAGTGTTGTAATAGACTCCTAACAGGGTCCATCCTCTAACAAGGAACATTCATATTAGTACATTATTTTGTGGGCATCATTCCCACTAAGGTTTTTCCTCTGATCAAGGGTTTCCCTAGTCAACATATCTGGTGTAATCATGTGCATGCATATCTTTATAGTTGTTGTTAACTTTGATTTAATGGTTGAAATTGCTTAAGAGGATAAATGTTTCAAATTCATATATAACTAATTCATACCCCCCCCCCCCCCAAAGTTATATTGGTGGATTATTATTTCTAATAATTGGTATCAGAGCATCAGGTCCTTGAAGAAAAATTTTAGCAACTTTGGGAGATCCATGGCGAGTCTATTCAGAAAGGAAAGTTTGAGATTTGATGGCACTAACTACAACAACTAGAAGGATAAAATGAAGACTCATCTATTGCGCATGGGTATAGGATATTGTCTTTTAACCAAGGCATCTAAAAACATTGCAGAAGAAGACAATCTTGAAAGTTGTACCGAGGAACAAAGAGAAGTATTCTTGTGTAGCATAAGGGAAAGACAAGCAATACTGTCTACACTACCTGAAAGTGAGTATAGCCAGGTAAAACAACTCAAAACATCTCATGAAATTTGGAAACCTTAGAAGCTAGTTATGATGGTGATACACATGTAAAAAGATTTAGATTACAAAATATGTATTTTGCATTCCAAGATGCTAAGATGATGGAAGATGAATCTGTGAGAAACTTTATTACCAGAATATCTGAGATTGTTGCAGGAATCACATCTCTTGGTGGAAAGAAGTCTGATGATGAAGTTATATGGAAGATCATGAAAAGTCTAACACCACCTTTCAAGATAATAACACAAATAATTTAGGTAATGTTACCTTGTACCACTAATTTCACCAAAGAAATATTGCTTGGTAGATTGAAAGCTAAAGAATTTGATCTAAAAAAATCTAGAGAATTAGCAAAATTTGAGACACAATTTAATGCATTTAACATTAAACTGGGTCTAGCAAGGAACACAAAAGTGCAAGGAGACATTGCTAGCAGCAGCAAGTCTATTGAGGAAAAGATCTAGGAAAGAGTGGCTCTTCTTGTGGAAAGAGAAAAGGATGGTAAGAATATCTTTAAATGTTGGACATGTAATGAATATGGTCATTATACATCTAAGTGTCCTAAGAGAGAAAGAAAGTATAAGGGAAAATTCAAATCAAGAAGATCTAGAAATTGTTTATATGCCAATGAAGAAGAAAAAGAAGAATCTGATCAAAGTAAAAGTAAACATGAATTAGGATTCATAGCTATAAAGGAGGACAATCTTGATAGAGAAATTGGAGAAGAAAGTGCACTAATTTCACAAGTTGATAGGAAGGATTGGATCATTGATAGTGGTTTTTCACATCACATGACTAGTGATATGAGTAAGTTTGTCAAATTTAGAAGCCATGAGGAATTGTCAGAGTAGGAAACAATGTAGCCTACGACATCACAAGAATTGGATCTATCACACTAGATCATAAAACAAATGTTGCTAATGTTTATTTTGTTGATGGACTAAAACATAACTCGTTAAGTGTTGGGCAGCTTATGGACAAAGGTTACCAACTACAATTTGGTAATGACACTTGCATTATCAAAAACAAGGAAGGAAAACTACTTGGTACTGGCACAAGAACCAAAGGCAATGTATTTTAGTTAAACTCCATTGAAACAACATGTTTGGTAGCTAAAGTTGACAATAGTTGGTTATGGCACAGAACATTTTGTCACATTGATTTTGATAACATTGTGAAAGTCAGTAATACACTTCTTATGAGAGATTATCCTGAGATCACTAAACCCACTGACATTATTTATAAGGAATGTATCTTGGCTAAGCAGAAGAAAGTCTCATTTCCTAGCAAGTAGTTTGGTACTACACAAAAGATGGAATTGGTTCATACAGATCTGAGTGGTCCTACAAGAACAAGAGGGCTCTACGAAGAAAGGTATTTTATGATTTTTGTTGATGATTTTACTAGAATGATGTGGGTAGCTTTTCTTAAGGAAAATTTGGAAGCATTTGAAAAATTCAAGATATTCAAAAACAAAGTAGAGAATGAATCTAGAATTAAAATCAAAAGCTTAATATCAAATAGAGGAGGAGAATTCACTTCTAGAGAATTCAATATCTAGTGTGAAGAGCATGGTATCAGGAGATAGTTATCCTCACCCCATACACCTAAGTAGAATGGGATTGTTGAAAGAAAAAATAGATCAATTACTGAAGCAACAAGAGCTATGTTATTTGAGAATGATGTACCAAAGACCTTTTGGAGAGAGTTAATCAATATAGCAATATATACACTGAACAAAGTATAGATTAGAAAAGGTATGGAGAAAACACCTTATGAGTTATGGTTTGATCACTCACCATTAGTCAAATATTTTAAGATATTTGGAAGCAAATGCTACATCAAAAGAGATGATGATGTCGGTAAGTTTGATCCAAGAAGCGATGAAGGTATGTTCCTTGGCTATTCTTTGAAGAGTAAAGCTTACAGATGTTTCAACTATAGAACAAAAACTATAGTAGAGTGCATAAATGTAAAAATAGATGAGAATTTAAGCACTAAGGAAAATGTGATGGATTATACTTTTGATGGAGATGGTTATTCTAGGATGACCAATAGATGAAATGAACTATTTCTCAAAACTAACAATGACTTGCAGAATAATATGCAAACTGAAGTAATAAGAGAAGAACAAAGAACAATACCTTAAATAAGAATGAAGCAGCAACTCCTACTCCAAATAGGAATTTAATAAAAAAATCATCCTACTGATAAGATAATAGGAAGTAAAGAAAAAGGAGTAATGACAAGAAGCAGAATCAATGAAGAACTATGCCTAATATCTCAAGTAGAACCAAAAAGTGTAGATGAAGCAATCAAGAATGGTCATTGGCTAAAAGTAATGGAAGAAGAACTTCAGCAGATAATTAATAATGACACATGGGAATTGGTTCCTAGACCTAAGGACAAAAATGTGATTGGCACAAAATGAGTGTTCAGAAATAAAATGAATGAACAAGGAGAAGTAATAAGAAACAAAGCAAGACAAGTATGCAAAGGTTACTCTAAGCAAGAAGGAATTGATTATAAGGAAACATATGCACCTGTAGCAAGAATGGAAGTAGTTAGAATGTTCTTAGCATATGCAGCAAATAAAAACTTCAAAGTATATTAGATGGATGTTAAGTTAGCATTCTTAAATGGAGAACTTGAAGACGAAGTCTATATTGATCAACTAGAAGGATTTCCTTTGATAGAAGAAAAGGAAATGGTTTGCAAATTAAAGAAAGCCTTGTATGGATTAAAGCAAGCATCTATAACCTGGTATGCAAGATTGGATAAATACTTACTAAAGCTTGGATTTGCTAAAGGAATAGTAGATAGTAACTTGTACTTGAAAGAAATAGAAGATGGCTTGCTAATAATTATTATATTTGTTGATGATATCATTTTTGGAGGAAATGATGAAGCCAGTAACAAGTTCTTAGAAGACATGGAGAATGAGTTTGAGATGAGCATGATAGGAGAAATGAAATTTTTCTTAGGATTGAAAATTGTTCAAAAAAAAGAAGGAATCTTTATTTCTCAGAGAAAGTATTTAAAATATTTGTTACAAAGATTTGGTCTAGAAAATTGTAAACCTGTTGGAAACCCTATGGTAACTAGTCACAAGTTATCAAGCAAGGATGAGACACCTACTGTTGAACAAAAGAAGTAGAGATTTATGATTGGAGGATTGTAGTATCTGACTCATAATAGACCTAATATAGCTAATGCAATCAAAATTGTGACAAGATTTCAAGCTGATCCTAAGGAATATCATTACGCAGTAGTAAAAAGGATATTCAGATATCTAAAAGGAACATTTGATTATGGCATTTGGTATGATAGAAGTAATGATTTTACTCTTTGCACTTATGTTGATGCTAATTGGGCTGGAGATAAGGATGATAGAAAAAGCACAAGCGGAGGAGTGTTCTTTCTTAGTGGAAGATTGGTTTATTGGCTTGGCAAGAAGTAAGATTGCACAGCACAAAGCACTACAGAGGCAGAATATGTTGCAATAGCAAACAACTATAATCAAGTTATATGGATGAAGTAGATGATGAAGGATATTGAAATTACATTCAAAGAACCCGTTATCATTTACTATGATAATACAAGTACAGTTAACATGTCTAAGAATCATATTTTTCATTCTAAGACTAATCACATCTCTATTAAGTATCATGTGTTGAAAGAGAAAGTTGCAGAGAAAGAGATCAGACTGGAGTATATTAAGACTAAGGAATAGATTGCAGATATTTTTACAAAGGCCTTACCAAAGGATACATTTGAGTACCCGAGAGGCATGCTTGGGGTCATGCCCCTGCCTAGTTTAGAAAAGAAGATACAAAAGTGCATCAGTCTAGGGCACATAGCACCATTGTTAGACTGGACTAAATGTTGATGCTTCCTCAATGGGGGAGTATTTGTGATAAATAGAGTCAATCAAGGAGTCTTGGTAATTGGTAATTGGTATGCAATAGTGTCTTTAGACACTTGTATTATTTATAGAGTTATATGCAGAGTTGTAAAGCAACAAACCAGCTTGTGGTTGTGCTAATAGATTATTGTATGTTCAAAACAATTAAACCATTTGTGTACTATCTTTGACATGATGTCAATGGGGGAGAAGTATGGCATGAAAAAAATTGTACTATGGGGAAGAAATGTTGCAATAATCTACAACTAGATTTTATTGATGAAGAGACTTGTTGGTATTCTTGGAACTAGATGTTTTTCATCTATGTTGCCATCAATGCCAAAGGGGGAGATTATTAGTATGAATGTTGATGCTATGGGGGAATATTGCAGAACATTGTTATGATGTATCTATAACTATGTTTTTCATTGATGATAACATAGTAATGAGTTTGTAAAAGACTAACAGAATAGCAGACTGTGATTTTTGTACTTAGGACAATACATACTTATCTACTTATGTGCAGTTACTTGCACATACTACAGTATGTATTTGTCACTTGGGCAAGTGCACAGAACCTAAATTGATAGTGTACAAAAGATATGGTTGATATATAGAAGACCGCATGGAAACAGAGCATTAGGAAAGTAGTTCTTATTGTATGATTGATACAGCGCATTGTATTTGAAATGAAGGGTTGTGCAGTTAACCAGAGGTAGTACACTGACCAGTGATTATGTCAGTGAGTGAACAGATATAGAAGCCACACGTGTGAAAGTTTGGGTATAACTATGAGTCAATAGCATTAATTAAAAGTGTATTTCATTTAATTAATGTATGATGATAAAATGTGAAGCCGACTCAAGTTAATATTGAGTATGGTATAAAAGAAAGATGTTTTTTGAGTTTTATACATCATAAATGAGATCGATGAGTAGAGAAGAATTGTGAATAGTGAAGATGTAGAGCAGAGTAATTTGCTAATGTGTGTAAGTGGCCTTAAGGGTTGTTGTCGATGCATACAGATTTCTAATTCTGATTGCATGATCTAAAGGTGAAGAAGTCCAATGTACTAGATAGAGGAAGAAGCAAAATATTGTCACACATCTATTATTTTCAAAGTAATATTACTAAGGTCAATTGGACAATGGGTTTGTTGATCTAATCCTAAAGTTGTTTGGACAGTGGGTTCAGCTACCTTCCACAACTCCTAATAAGGTTAGAATCTCTTAATAGGGATTCAAAGTCTCCTAATAGGGACTCTTGTACTAAGTGTTGTAATAGACTCCTAATAGGGTACATCCTCTAACAAGGAACATTCATATTAGTACATTCTTTTGTGGGCATCATTCCCATCGGGCTTTTCCCTCTGATCAAGGGTTTCCCTAGTCAACATATCTGGTGTAATCATGTGTGTGCATCTCTTTATGGTTGTTATTTACTTTGATTGAATGGTTGAAATTGCTTAAGAGGATAAATGTTTCAGATTCTTATATAACTAATTCACCTCCCCCCCCCCCCTCTCTCAGTTATATTGGTGGACTATTATTTCTAATAGTGACCAACACTCAAAGCACAACCAGCCAATCAATCTTTGCACCAACTCAACTCAGCACATCATTAACTGAAGTGACCTCCACTTCATTCACCAAGTTGTAGACTCTTCCCTCTTCTATCATTTTGGCTACATCAATTTTGGACACATCAGTTTTGAATACATCAATTTTGGCTACTTTAGGTATTTCTACAATAAGTGCAATATCAGTTTTTGTGGCTAGTCCTAGTATGTCTACTATTGTTTCAATTCCTAGTAAGCAAGAAATAAGTGTAAGGATAGTTGAGACCAAGTCTCAACTGAGCATAATTTTTTTGGGGAATGGAAAAGAAAAGGAGGAAATAAACCTTGATGATAAAATTGTAATCCCAAATTGGGACATTTCAAAGCTTAATACTGATCAAATACAAACATTTGGTGAACTTCTCCAAAAGAAAGCCAAGAAAAACAGGCTAAGAGAAGAAAGGGACAAAGAGTTCAAAATCATTGAAGATGCCAAGAACATTTTGGCAGAAGCTACAAGTATAGAGGTTGATTCATCTCAACCAATTTTGTTTCAGCTAGCAGAGGCAGTTCAAAAGTTCAATGAAGATATACATGGATAGGATAAGTTACTTCAAAAGGCAAAGAAGAAATTTTAGAATAAAGTGTTAGAGAAAATTGCTCAACGAATTATAATTTATCAAGCAGAACTCTCTACCATTTTGGGTTCCCTGTAAACTTCATGTACAAATGTATCAATACTTTTTGGTAAGCTATGTGATGTTTCAAATTTTACTAAGGAAATAAAGGACAAATTGTCCAAGATAGATGAAGATCTCAAGGTGAGTGCTCAGCAGTTATAGCTTGACCCTATTTCAAGCTCTGGATATTTCAATAAGATTAATTTTTTGACAAATTTACAAGTAGAATTGTTTAAGGAAGAGGCCAGAATCAGATCTACACTGATAGATATTCAAAATATGATTCTTCCCAACATGGATGCACTACAGAAACATATTGCACATTCCAAAACCCTCATCCATGACAACAACTTTTTCATAGCATACCACATGATTGAGTTGTCAGCAGAAGTGTAGATTGCACTACATACATGTAAGGTCTTGTAGGAGAGTTGGGACAAAATGTTGGCCATAATACTCAAGGTACATTCAGGATTTTTGTCTCATTTTGGAATTAATATGTAACTATATAGAATAAATATTTGGCATTATTGTCAAAAAGGGGGAGAAGATATAATAGAAATGGGGAGAAGATAGAGAATATATAGAGAAGATATGGAAAAGATATGGAAATGATGAGTTATGGGGGAGAAAATGTAAGAATTGATACATAAGTTGTAAAAGAAATGGGGGAGATAGATGTGAGATAGATGTATAGCAAGTATGTACAGTATACTATATAGAAGCCTTGCCATGTACAGAAATATATCTTATAAAACCAATTTTGAAAAATCTCAAAAATAATATACTCCACCAAGCTAGAATCACAAGGTGATGGATAAAGGTATTCGGGAAACTTAATGAATTTAGTTTTGGCCAATATGTGTTTTTGTGACTAATGCCAAAGCGGGAGATTGTTGACATATCAGTCAAGTTTTTTATTAGTGACATACACTTATTTATATTGTATGTATCTACCAAACTTATTGTACAGTCAATAGTGTTTGCCAAGTATTTTAGTTGCTACCGAGTCATTTGGACAAATTCTAGTGTTTACCAAGTAGCTACAGCTAGTCTAAAGATCAGCACTATAAACTGAGCATTTTAGTGTATGCCAAGTTTACCAGTGCAAACCAAGTTGTGTTTTGATTACCAAGTTTGTAGTTAATGTGATGCGAGTCCAGTGTTAACCGAGCTATTCAATGTTAACCAAGTGACTCAGTTTATACTAAGCTCATGGTGATAGTGTTTACTAAGCTATGCAGTGGTAAACAAGTGATTCATTTTATATGATGAGTTTTATAGTATTTATTGAGTCACCAGTGCGGGCTGAGTTCAAAATGACTTGGAAGTAATCAGTATGGACCAAGCTTCTACGTCTATCGAGTGCATGACGATGCCAAGCATTGACAATGGATGTCAAGTATCAGAACCTCACCGAGTTAGTCTTCAAAACCCAAGTGTCTACATCTGAGCTAACTTTGTAATATTTGTGTAAACTTTTATTGTGGTTGACTTTGTAATTTGTATAATTAGATTGGTATAAATGTAATGTATTGTATCACATCCAATGTGTGAATATTTGTGTGAATATATGCATGGAATCAATGTGATCATTAGAGAAGAGAAGAAAGTGTGAATTACAAAGGCTACAGTAGTATAAGGAGCAACAAAAATTCATCTATCACAGTAAGGTGATTTATACACTTAAAGGAATCTCATTTAGCAGACCAAATTGTAGATCAAAGATTAGCTACTACTTCATCCTAGCAAGTGGATTCGTCAAATCCTTTAACAAGGTAGACCTAACAGTCTTTTGCAAATCTCTTTACTAAGTGCATACTTCATTTTATGTTTGTAAATCATTTAACAAGGTGGATCTAGTAGTCCTTACTGCTCGTAACAGGGAAGATCATCAAAAGTGATCAATGTAAGCCTTAACAAGCCAACTTTATATTGCAGTAATAAAGCTTGTGGGTATCATCCCCACCCCAGTTTTACTTTCTATTTGGAAGGTTTCTGGGTCACCAAATCTTTGTGTCAAAATGTTATGAATGTTTTCATGTTTTCAGTTTCTCATGCATGTAGTTAGATTAGTATTGGATTAACTGATAATTGGATTAAAGTTTTATAAGTTTTAGAATTCATTAATTCACACCTCCCCTCTCAATAACTTATCCTTTAAGGATATTTCCAACACTAAGGTCACAGTGTCTACATTTATAGCCCAATTGTTACTTGGGTATTATAGGGCTCAGAAAGGTAAAGGTAAAGGAAAGAGGAAGAGGACTTCTCAATAAATTGATCCAGAAAACAAAGTGACTCAGGCACCTCTATAGTAGGGAGAAGAAAATATACAAGGTTTGCAGAATGTGGAAGCCGCACAAGCTCAAGATGATCCTCAAGTGTCGCTAGCTGAACAAGGCCAAGGAGAAGATGAGATTGAAATACAAGAAGTTCCTTCACAAGAAGTACAAGCTTCTCCCTCCACACCTAAGAAGATAAAAATCAAGACTCTAGTAAAGAGGAGACAAAGGATCATTAGGAAAGTGATTCCTTTCCCATCAATCCCTGAGCCTATTCTAGAAGAAGTAGAAGAAGAAGATGATGAGGATGAAGAGGACAATATATCTTTGAACCAGAGGACTCATCTCGCAAGAGCTATAGAGTTAGAAAGGAGAAGAAGCTCCACAATCACACCACCATCTATCCCTAAGAAACACATTCAAACTACAACATTAGAAGATGAAATGCAATAGTGGATAGATGAGCAAGATGTGGAGGGAACTGATTTCTTTCAAATATTAGATTTTGATTTCATGCTTGTGGGTACTAAATTGGTCAAGGATAAGATAAGAGATACTCCAACCAATCAAACTCAATAGGAGGACTAGATTCAATTGCCACCTGAGCCACAAGGACCCAAGGTAGTTCCATTCTCCCAAGTACAAGTCACATTCTATGTAGATAAGGGATCAGCTAACCCTCTACCTCCAAACGCTGAAGGAGAATAGGTACAAACAGGACAAGGGGAAGAGCCATAAAAATTATCCACTAATGAAGTGTCTGAAAAAGAGCATATAAGCTAACAGTCTCAAAAAATTTATCAAGACATCGAGGTAAGGATTGTGGACTCTACAGACATAGTGACTCTTGGTACAGATCTCGTATAAAAGGAGAAGACTCCAGAAAGGGGAGATAAGGAAAAGGGCATAGTAGACAAGACTCCATCCTCAAAAGGCAAATCTCCATTCGAGCATATCCCAAGGTGGCTGAGGAAAGAATTAATAAGAAATAAGAAGCAACAATTCACCACAAAGGAAGAGGATAGGATGGAATTGATTGAAGTTTGAAGGAAGCCTGAATCAAAAGGATGCACAAGCATTAGCCTTTGTCATGAGTGATCAGAATCAAGATCTATTTGCTTATGTAGCTATCTCTCCTCCACATTCAAACATTGAAGAATTAACTCCATAGGATTATTAGATCAAGGAGGTTATGCTTGGAAAACCTACCTTGGATACTGCCAAGAATAAAAGAGGTATTTAGGAGCTTAGAATAGGATGGGGCAGAGTTGATAACACTTCAGCGAAAAAATAAAATCTTAAAAGGATATGTAAGTGAAGTTATTGGTCCACTAGATCCTAAAAACCCTAAGCAAATCTTGAACGTAGCACTTGAGAGAAGAGATAGGGATATAAGCCAATTAGATCCATTTTTGAGCGCTTGTCAACAATGGAGAGAAAGTTTTGAGGAAAAAGGTGTACAAATCATTTAGAGAAATTTGAAGTTGTTACACATCATGCAGGAGAATGTAGGTAGGCTAGTAGCCATTTAGAATAAAGATTTTGGGCTGATAGATGAGATATATACCTAGGGGAAGGATTTGCAGACATTATAGGCAATTAAAGGCCAAAGGTATCAGATGTTGATGGAGGTATATAGGCTAAGGAGTTAGACAAGATTGATGATTGGATTGAATATATTGTGGATAGTATTAAAACAATGGAGACATTACATGTGGAGATTCATAGGCTCAAGGATCAAGCCCAAGAGAAAATTTTGGAAGTTGAGAAGCATTGTAGTGATGTGTGTTTAGATATTTTTGAGGATGATGCATGGGAGAAGTTAACACCAATAGAGGTAGTAGTTGAGAAATCCAAGAAAAATTTTGAGGAAGTTGCTAATGATTATGAAATTAGGCAAGCATTTAGAATAGAGGAGGCATTGTTAGATTTGGATGTGAAATTAGGAGATTTGGCAGAGACTCAAATCGAGGTTGGTAACTACAGGCAGAAGGTTAAAGAAAAATATGAAGCCTTAGATTTTCCAAATGTAGCTCAAGTCACTAATATCATCGAGAAATTAAAGGGAAAATACCTAGACATAGCTTTGGTATAAAGGGGAACAAAACCCAGAAGCAAGAATTTCAATTTTGACACTTCGTGAAATTTTGCAATTTTTGGAACCCACTTCTGAGGTGTGTTGTTGCGTTGGTGCACCAAGTGCACAACTGTGCCAGGTGCACAAGTGCACTTCTTCAGTAGTGTTCTAGAAGATTTTGAGGAATTTAGAGGTGTGCCAATAGTTAACTATCAGTTCTAAAAATAAAGCTTTCCATACATTGGAAATGCATTCTGATAGCAGTTTAACTTCGACAAATGCCTAGTGAAGATGGAGCTCCAATTTTTGGCACTTCTAGACACTTCTACATCAACTAAAAGCTCTCTCTTTCTTATTATCTCATGTTTTCTTTTTTCTAATACATATAAAGGCTCATGCATCCAATTAATAATAAAAATATGGATAGAGTCCTACTAAGCACCAATTAGAGGGTTAGTTTGTACATAATTAGATTTGTTTTATTAATTTAGAAGCATATGAGTGCATAAAGATATCTCTCATTCTCAAAAAAAATTGAGGAGAGGATTTCTTATAAATTCAGGAATGTAATTTGTATTCTAAGCCACTATTATTTTGATGCAATAATATATGTTGTGGGTGCTCGCATTTGGAGTGTAGTGATTCTTGCCTAAGTGTGTTATATTTTGTGAATGTATGTTCATGGAATGTAATTGAGCCAATAGTTTTATTGCATTGTTTTGGTTTTGAAATCATTTAATTTTGGTGTTTTCTATGGGTCTACAAATTCATTTGACTTACTAAGTTCGAGAAGAGATCATCATATTGTTCTTGCATAGCTTTTCATCTCACATGAGTGCACTTTCCATGGCCTTGCGATTTGATGAAAAGTGAAATATCTTATGGTTACTAAATTCTCATCAATGATTGCATCAGTAGAATTAAAGAAGCACTACTCCTATTTTCATTAGTTACCTACCAATCTTTTTAAAAGCTTAACTTGCAGATGCGTTGTTTTCATGGCTTATGTCCATTAGGATTTAATTTTCATGTTATTTGCTTCAATTTGTTATTTCCCTACCTTTTTTATTTGCTTTAATAACCCCTTGATTAAATTTGGAATTCATATAGTTGCATTGTTAGATTGCATTCATCATAAAAATAGGAAAATACAAAAAAATAGATTCTATTTGTGTGGTTATTCTTTAAGATAGCAAGCAAATTCAAAATTTTATCTAAATTGTTTAGAGCCAGCAAAGGCCTCCTTGTAAACATTCACATTTATCTTCAACTAAGTGGATTCTAGTAGGTCACAAGATCACGCAGAACCTTGGAGTTGATCCTTGAATTAGCCTTTCAACAGATGAGTTTGAAAGGATTCATGTCATAAAGCATCATGCAAAATAATAGCTCAAAAAATATCAAGTCTCAAAACAACATATGAGTTGTTCACCATTATTAAAAATACATTTGAAATTAATAATAGTAGCAGACTACTAACATTGAAGCAACAACTAATATACATCTAGATGAACAATGGAGAGTCTACCACATCATATTTTTTAAGAATTGTAGATTTAAAAGATCAACTTGCTATCATCGAAAATTGTAAGAATTTTCATTAGGGTAGAATTCACCCAAAACCAAGGAACTCAAACATAAGCACAACAGTAGACCAAAGAGAGAGTATGATTGGAATGACAATATATTCTTTCAATATGCCATATGCAAGTAGACTAGGAGTGCCTGTATATAAAGGCCTTTGTAGAGCTTCTAGAATGCATAGAAGTTAGCAACATGATAAGTCATACAACCAGGCACATGTCCACCAGATATGAGTTATCCTCCATTAAGCACAGAAGTAAGTGTGATGATGTGAGGATAAGCCTATAATGGTGTAGCACGTAAATCAGTGGTGTAGACAACATGTGCTAAATTAGGATTATGAATAACTATGTTGTCTACATGACAACTCAGTGAATGATGCAAACTCCAATGTTGTAGACACCATGTATTGAATTAGAGTTGCATACTTCTGTGTTGTCAACATGACAACTCAAAAAGGTGCGCAAACTCCTAAGTGTCTCACCTAAATAAATAATAAAATAATGAATTAACCTAAGTAAACTTAAGTAAAGTGTAAATAGTAAATACTTATTTACACCAACACCCCCCCTTAAGTGCAACTTAGGGGAATGCCATTAAGCTTACGAAATCTAGGATGAAGTGCATGATGGGTCTCGGCTACTAGGCCAAGTTAGGTACCCATGTACATAATGCAAATGCAATCTCTCATAAAGCAAAGAAAGAGGGAAAACCTGATGGGAAAAACCCTCCCCCAAAAATAGAGATGAAAACACATACGATGTATGGATGGATGGAGTAATCAAGACCCCCCCCCCCATTACGACATACATCCAGTATATACATAAGAGAAAAATGAGAAGAGGAAGAGAGACATGATAGGCTCCCCCCCAAAGAAAATGCCAGCTAGTGACTGTTGTGATAAAGAAGTTGATCCAAGACTACAGAATGGTGTTCCTCCCCTTAGGAAGAAACAATGCCAAAGGTACAAATGAGACACTTCTGTTGTGCATGGAAAGAATCCCATAGGTGAGTGATGTCTCTAAAACCTGCTCAACTGACTGAAGAACCTATCTCAAAGAATTGTCTATCTCTGCAACTAATGAAGAACCCTTCTGTAACTACTAATCATAAGTATCCACAATCACTTCAACCAATGATGATCGATCATGTAGAGAATGAACAAGAGAGTCAGATGGAGGCCTTGTGACAATTGAAGAAGGTGTTGTTGCATCAAGAAGAAGAGGCAGCTCATCAATACTGTCCCCCAAGTCTGTCACTGAAGCTAGACCTAGAAGACTAGATATATCCCACTGTGTTGGACCTATCACTGTGGCTATGTATGCATGTGGACTAAACTAATGTAGTGACCTCTCACTATAATTGTCGATAGAACCCCACGTGTCTGAATCTGTTGAAGCACTATTGCTTATGTCACTATCAGTTTCCACATGATATGATGTGTGAAGAGGACTAGAGGACAAGCTGGGTGAACTTTCCTCAAAGTATACATCTTTCTCCATAAAAATCTGATGTGTCTCAAGATCCAATAGTCTGTATGCCTTCACATTGTCTTCATAACCAATGAAAGTACAAAACTGAGATGATTGTGCCTTGCATCCCTTGGAAGATACCTTTGCCCATGCAAGACAACCAAAGACTCTAAAGTGTGTCAAAATAGGTTTTCTACCACACCATGCCTCAAGAGGAGTTTTTCCATCTAAGGTTGGATGATGAGATCGATTAAGAATGTGAGTGCCACTAGAGATTGCTTCAACTTCTAATGATGGATCTAGAGACTTGGCCTGTATCATGCAACTTGCCATAGATTTGAGAGGGCAAATCCTCAATGTTGCAACATCTTTCTTATGCAAACTGAATGCTGGCAGATTCAAAAGATCAATGCTCCCAAGTCCACAAAAGTCTTTAAGTCTTGTGTTCACGTACCTTGCTTCCATTGTCCATCCTTAGAACTTTGATGGATTTCCTCAATTTTTGTTCTACATGAGTCTTGAAGGCTAGTAACTTGTCCGACACTTCATTCTTATTATGAAGAAAATAGACCCAAGTGTATCTTAAAAAGTCATCAACGAAGGTAAGTATGTAGTGACCTTGGCTGACTGCAAAAGGACCTACTAATACAATGTGAACCATCTGTAGAACACCTAGTGCTCTTGAAGACTTCCCTCTCTATAACTTCTCCTTTGGATGCATATCCATTGAATCTCTTGAACATTCATCATGGGAAAATTTAATTTGGGGTAGACCTTTGACCATTTTGTATGTGCAAAGTTGTTGAAGATAGAGGAAGGAAAGATGACCAAACCACTAATGCCATAATTGCATTGTTGAATTTGATTGAGATTGTGTTAACAAGGCCTTTGAAGGAGACTTGGGCACAAAATGGGAGAAAGAGTACAACATTTTGTTATGATTCACTTTCCCCACTGCAACCATGGAGTCATCTTTAAGACTGTGCACCTGTACTAAGTCAAGAATAAACTCAAATCTATGTCCATCTCCAAGGTGAGTGATTTGGTAGATTGATAGGAGATTTCAACTGAGGTTTGGAACATAGAGAACATCTTGAAACTCTCCATTTTCCATTTTCACATTTCCTTTTCCTTCAACTTCCATTTTGGTATCATCTCCCATGAAGATGTGTGGTACGTTGGACTGCTTCATTGAAGAAAAATCCTCCTTTGAAGAACCCATGTGGTATGAGGCACCTGAGTCAAGGAACCATTTCTTTGAAGAATTTGTATTAGCCATGAGTGCTTGCCCTTTACCTTTTGAATCTAAAGAAGACCCTTTATCCTTATAAGCATTAGGCAATGGAACATCATGTTTCTTCATGATGTTGGTCAACTCATCAATCTTCTTAAGATAACACTGATGCTCTTCATGACCCATTTTCTTGCAATAAGCGCACTTTTTCTTCTCCTTATTGTTTTTGGCCCCCTTCTTGTTGGAATTCGAGGAAGACTTGCCTTGTTGATTGGATTGTGGTGTTTTCTTTTCTGCATCCTCTAATTTTTTCTTCCACTTCTTCTTACCCTTTCCTTTATTTGAAGACTGTCCAGCTAAATTTTAAGAACCCTCATTATCGGCCACCAATGGTTTAGACTTACGTGATTTGAGAATTCCCATTGATTTTAACTTCTTTTATTCAGTATCCAAAAGATCAGCATATTCATCAAAAGTGACTTTATTATAGGAAGACCATAAGGTAGTCTTTGAGGTGTTAAAAGAAGAAACAAATGTGGAATACTTCGATACCAACTTGTTATGTATAAGATAGATCAATCTATCATCTTTGATAGAACTCCCACAATCAGTAAGCTTTGTCCTTAGTTCATTCACCTTGATGATGAAATCATGTATAGAATCAAATGACTTAGGATCTAAGGAGACAAACTCATCTTCAATTTTGAAAACATCATCTTCAAACATTTTACCATAATAAAAGTTTTCGAGGGTATCCCAAGCTTCCTTGGATGTAGAACACTTCTTAATTTGATACATGATCTTGTCATCAACCCCCAAACATATATCACCTAGGGCTTTCCTATCCATTGCTACCCAAGCTAAAATATCACTTGTTGATACTTTATTACCTGCTGGTTTAGGAAGAGTACCATCTACATATTGAGAAACTCCATTATGCATTAAGTGATACCACATTTTGATGGACCATGTAGCATAGTTATGTGGAGTTATTTTGGAAACTTAAAATTTTCCATAATGCCAAAAATGAGAGAAAATTGTAGAAAAGAGAGAACACAACACCAAGAACACCCCCCCTTTTCACTAAATCAAGAAACCCCCCCAAAATAAATGCTTTTGGCACTTTATCAGTAGTATGATTACAATAGCCACTTACCGATTTTGGCCTTTGTGGACTTTTGATTTTGCTTGTTATAACCTCTTAATGGATTACAAGTCTAGAACTTTACAAAGTCCTACAATTCTAAAGCAATACAAAGCAAAGCATGACCCTATTTCTAAAATTGACACTTTTATCCACACAACACTACAATTTGACTACAGATCTGGAAAGTAGACAAAAAATAATGCACTTTCAAAAAAAAGGAACCTATTTTTTACTCCAGATATTCCTATATGGAGCATTTGAAGTTGCAAAATGCAGGATTATGTAGGTACAGTCACCAAAAAATGCAATTTTTGACAAATCTGAGCACCAAAACTAAAAAAGAGCTACACTATTGAAAATTTTAAGAAATTGTACCCAATTTCAAAAAAAATTACACTTGATTTGGAGTCTGAATGACTGAGATATGGCCTCCCAAAGTCAGACTACAAAATCAAAAATCAATCTAAAGAGGGGTTGCATCAGCAAAAGATGGGGTTAAATTTGACGATCATACGATCGTTGCAACAATTTTAATTTGTCCTAAAATGATAGTCAGATGGCTGTCAAATTCAGGCTCATGAAATGATGACGTCAACGACCTTCCACCCTTGTGATGACATTAGCATGACATCAGTCATACGAATGATGACATCGGTAGTACATATTTGTATAGAATTATACGACATGGGTTGATGTGGCAGTGTACAGAATGCTGACAGGGCATGCTGACGATGCATACGGTGGCTCATGTGTCAGCCAAATAAGCACTAACTATGAGGCACGTGGATATTGATGTGTCGCTAACTGGATGGATGATCTGGCAACGGGTCACTACTGACTCAGATCGAATCTATAGCTAACTGTAGCAATGCATTGTCTGATGATTGGTCAAGTATTATGCCAAGTACAAAGGCTAAGCTAGCACGGACTAATAAAATGTCTTTGCGTGTCAGCGAGGAATGCTAGTCGCAGGGTTATTTGTAGCCAAATTATGGAGTTTTATGTCGTTGAGTTTTGGATTCTGTACATTGGACTTTACTCACGTTGTTGGACTCCAAAAAATAGTCCCACATTCGTGGGCACAACATAGTATGTGTTGTTTAAAATGAAAGTTGTGGGGCAGTAAAATAAAAAGCCCATTAGAAGTTGGTAGAGGTTTGACGCCTGTCAGATTTTTGAGGCAGTGGCTGGATCGGTGGTCGTGTGAAGATATCTGGCCACCAGTTATGTAGAGTGCCCGTCTTATGGTAGAAAATTTATCAGATTGTATGTTGTGCCCACTGAACTATAATAATATCCCTGCAAAATAATAAATACCCCTTTGAAATTACAGAGTCGAGGTGTGATTGCCCAGTTCTGCAAAAAAAAAAATTCTCTGACTGGAGAAAAAATCCAAAAATACCCAATTCGGAAATAAATTGTAGAGATTAAATTAAAATGCAAATTAGAAATACAAATAATCAAATTGAATTAGATCATACCCAGTTTCCAAATCGATGCCTTTGGGTGCTGATTTGCAAAAAAAAAATTGCCTTACGATCAACTTTAGCCCAGCATAGGCAAATTTATAGTTGATATTCACCGAATCAGCATTTTGGACACAATGGAGATGTTAGATCTAGCTCAAGATGCTCCCAATTTTTGCAATACTTTGAATTCGGATCGAGGTGCTAAAGCATGAACTGTCTCAAATGGCTATGCGTAGAGAATCTCTCTGAGCTCTAATACCATGTAAGAATTTTCCTTAGGGAATAATTCACCCAAGACCAAGAGACTCAAACATAAGCACAATAGTAGACCAAAGAGACAGTATGATCAGAATGATGATATATTTATTCAATATGCCATATGCAAGTACACTAGGAGTGCATGTATATAAAGGCCTCTGGAGAGCTTCTAGAATGCATAAAAGTCAGCAACATGATAAGTCATACAACAAGACGCATGTCCACCAGATATGGGCTATCCTCCATTAAGCATGGAAGTAAGTGCGATGATGTGAGGATAAGCCTACAATGGTGTAGCATGTGAATCAGTGGTGTAGAAAACATGTGCTAAATTAGGAGTGCAAATAACTATGTTGTCTACATGTAAACTCAGTGAATGATGCAAACTCTAGTGTTGCAGACACCATGTGCTGAATTAGAGTTGCACACTTTTGTGTTGTCAACATGATAATTCAAAAAAGTGCACAAACTCCTGAGTGTCTCACCTAAATAAATAATAAGATAATACATTAACCTAAGTAAACTTAAGTAAAGTCTAAATAGTAAATACTAATTTACACCAACAAAAATCAAGTAGATAATAAAGAGCTATGTCTAATTGCTCTAAAACGTTTACTTTTTTCTTGGGAAACCTTTGTCTGTGGATTGAGATCTCAATCTAAACTACCAAATTTTGAGCAACTCAAAAATCAATGCACTCAAGAGCAATTGAGACTAATCTCAAGAGGAATCTATCCACAACAAGGCTTTGCAAACTAATGCAAGCAATAAGGGAAAGAAAGGGCAATTCAAATAGAAAAGAGGAAAAGGAAACCAATAATACAAGAAAAGAGATTAGTCCAAAGTGCAATGTTACAAATGTGATAAATTTGATCACACTTACAAAGTATTCCCAAAATGGAAGAAAATTCAAGTTGCTATAGTAGAAGTCAAGGATGAAAAATTAAAATTTTATTTATCCCTCTCAAGTGAAATAAACTCCAACAAAAATACATGGATAATTAACAATGGAGGATCCCATCATATAAATGGATTCAAAGAAGAATTCAAAATGATTGAAGATTACTCCTCTAAAGAAGTAACTATTGGAGATCATTCTATTTATCCAATAAAAGGAATTGGATCTTGCTCAATAGAACTAAAAATGGGAATCATTATTCAGCTAAAGAATGTATTATTTGTACCTAGCATAAAAAGAAACTTAGTTTCAATATCTGGCCTTCCAGATCAAGGGTATCACATTGATTCCAAGAAGATAAAGTCTTATCCTGGCCCAAGAACTCAAATATCAAGAATGCTATCACCATTGGTCTCAGAGATGGTAGCCTATATAAACTTTGTAACCATCAAAATCTAGTGCTAAATCATGAAATTTTGAAATCTAATGAGATCTAACATAGAAGACTTGACCACCTTCATTTTCATGCCCTGCCATCTATAGAAAAGATTGTAATAGGCTTACTTAGCCTTAAAAATTTTCATTCTAGAACATGTAACTGATGTGCCTTAGGAGAAAATACCAAAGGATCTTTTCCCAAAAGTGAAATAAATCCAAAACCATACTTCAACTTATTCATATTGACATGTGTGGTCCTATGTCAGTCCCTTCCCTAAATGGGTGTCTTTACAGTGTAATTTTCTTAGATGATTTCTCTAGGAAAACTTTGATTTAATTCTTAAAACTTAAGGACTCAAGTGAAGTATTATCAAAATTCAAAGAGTTCAAGGATCTATTTAAAAACCAAACTAGGAAGAAAATCAAAACTTTAATATCTAATAATGGGGGTGAATACATTTATGAAAGCTTCGAAGAATTTTGCACCTCTATTGGGATCAAGAGAGTTTTTTTTGTCATATAATCCTCAAAAAATGGATTTGAAGAAAGGAAAGATAGGTCTATTATAGAATCTTCTAAAGCCATGATGCATGACTAAAATATCCACATACCATTCTGGGTTGAAGCATCCAACACTGTAAATTACATACAAAATAGATGTCCCACTCAGTCTTAGAGAACATAACTCTTGAAGAAGTATCTACATGAACCAAACACGAATTAAGTCATCTAAGAATTGTTGGATTTCCTATATATATTCACATTCCCAAAGAAAAGAGAATTAAACTTGAACCATCTAAAAAGAAAGGTATATTTATAGGATATAGTGAATCATCCAAAGGGTACAAGGTCTATTTTCCTAGACAGAGAACCATCGAAATCAATAGAGATCTAAAATTTGAAGAAGACATTGTTTTTAACCTCTCGAATAGCATTGATGAATCAAAGATACAATCAGCTAGTGAAATAGATGAGTATCCCATAATTGAGAATTAGAGGGAGAATAGTTTTGAAGGAAATGAATCACCTTATCCTATTACAGGAAATACTAAAAATCCTAACAATAAAAAGAGGCCACTTTGGGAAAGAAAGATGATTAAAGAAAATTAAGTAGAAGCTTATGTAGTTTTCAGAGAAGCAAAAGGATGAGAAGTCACTCATGCTATGTTGCTCTAGTATCCTAACTCTTGAAATCAAAACCTTCAAGTGTTGAAGAAGCATTATTATTCCAACCTTGAAAAGATGCAATGATTGAAGAATATCAATCCATATTAAAAATGTATGGGATATTGTACCCAGACCTAAAGATAAATCATTTGTCTCCTCCATGTGGTTATTCAAAATCAAACATGCACCAGATGGTAGTATTGAAAAATACAAAGTCAAATTTGTAGCCGGCGGATTTTCTCAAAAGGCACGAATAGATTATGAAAAACAATTTGCTCTAGTTGCTCGATACACATCTATCAAAATCATCATAGCCATTACAGCATCCAAAGGGTCGGAAATGCACTGAATAGATGTTAAAATTGCATTTCTAAATGGCATAATCAAAGAAGTAGTGTACACTAAACAACTGGAATGATTTTTCACCCATGACAAGTCTTCTTATGTCTGTAGATTGAAGAAAGCACTCTATGGTCTTAAACAAGCCCCCAACGCTTGGTACAAAAGAATAGACAGTTACCTTTCAATATTATGATACTCCAAAAATGAAGTTGATCCTAATATATATTTCAAAATATTTGATGGTATATGATTATTCTTATATTATATGTTGATGAATTGCTAATAACAAGTGAAGAACATCTTGTTGTAAAATGCAAATAGGTTTTAGCAGTTGAATTTGGCATGAAAGATCTAGGACTCATTCACTACTTCCTAGGCCTATAAGTATGGAAAAAGAAGAAATATATTTTTCTAAACCACAGAAAATATACTATTAACATTTTGACAAAATTTGGGATGATGGATTGCAAAGATTTGACCACACCTATGGAAGCAAATCTTCACAAACTTAAGAATGATGGATTTGAATCAAAACCTATTGATCCCACATACTACAGGAAAATAATTGGATCAAAAATATACTTAGTCAATACTCGACTTGATATTTGTTACGCAACCAATACTTTAAGCCAATTCATGTGTGAACCTAAGAAGATCAATGTCATGGAAGCCAAGCACATCTTACGATACTTATGTAGTAGATTGAGTTTAGTCTTAAATATGATCAATTTGAGATTCAACTTAATGGATACTCTGATTTTGATTGGGTTGGAAGCTCCACTAATTGTAAAAGTATGACAAGATGTTGTTTTAGTCTTGGTTCAACGATGATATCTTGGTTTAGCAAAAAAAAAATATTGATCGCCTTAAGTTCCACTAAATCATAATACATAGCTTCCTCCATATGAACCAACGAAGCAATACGGTTAAGAAAATTGCTACTTGGATTGTTCAGGAAGCCTTTGAAGCCAATAGTTATGCAATGTGACAATCAAAGCTGCATCAAGTTGTCAATGAATCTAGTCTTCCACAACTAATCCAATCATATTGAAATTCCTTATCGTTATGTTACAGATATGGTGGATAGAGAAGTTTTCAAATTGGAATACATTAGCACAAACAAAAAAATAGTAGATGTACTTACTAAACTCTATCTAAACCTAAATTAGAATATTTTAGAGGTAAACTTGGTATGGTACAAATGTGATTGTAACTATTGAAATAAACCTCAACTTTTTAATATATGTACATGTATATTATTGATGTAAAAGGTTACTATCTTATATGTATGAAATTTATAATGAAAGATACTCAATATTTCATTGATATATATGTTCAGAGGGTAGCTATTGAAAAGCAACAATCCTATCAATAGCTAGACCTCTTATCATGACAAGACTACATTAAGCTGTCACAAAGTGTTGGAAGTCATGATAACAAAACATATCATAATCAGACTTAATTAATTGTTGTCCTGGAGTGTCGGAGATTATGATGATTTTCATGATATAGATCATGACATTGTGATTTCTTATTATTTGAAAGACTACATTAAGTTTATGTCCTAGAGTATTCGAAATCAAATAACCTATTCTTCTAATAGGCATAAATGAATTAATGCCAATGCACATATTAAGAGAATAGGAGTTCATTTGAGGTTCACTTCTCCCTCGCTAAGAGGGAGTGTTAAAATGTAGCTTTAGTAGAAGTGAAGCACATACTAGATTAGGTAATTGCATCTCTCTCTCACACACACATACACACATATATATGTCTTATATATCGATTGTCTTTCACTTATTTTTAAATACACATACAGATATACATAAAAATTTATTTATTTATTTATTTATTTATTTATATATAATCAAATCAAGACTTCCTTATATCATTCTCAGGCATGCTAAAGACTGCATATTACTTTGGTAGATATAAGTGATGGAAATTGATTAACGAAAGACAATGAATGATTAAGTCCACATAGGGACATGACCCTACATGGTCATTGGCCATGTATAGTCATGTCCCTACAGGGAGTTGACTTTAGTCCAATATAAATATGAATATTATTTCGTTGAGAAAAATATGTAATTGTAACAATATTTAGTATCTATAGCAACAGGTTTACTTCTATATATTTACAAGTTCACCATACTACTTATATATATGTAGGTTGATGAATTAACTATTTTTTGAATTATACATATTCAAATTATTTTGATCACATCAAATTAACAAATAAGTGAAATCAAAAAATATATATCACTCTATCAAAGATCCTATTTACATTTACATTATTCAATCATGAACTAGGGTTTGAATTAGATTGTTGATCCTCACCACTAGAAAAAATTTGCAATGAAAGTTGGATGGCTACTAGAACATTTGATGGCAAAAGAAAAGATAAGAACAAATAAATGTTTACACTAATCATTTAAAAAATTGCTTCATAATCGGCTTGCATTGGCTATGTAACTTTTAAATGTGGCACAAACTTGCTTTGAATAGAATTGTGTAGACATTTATGATGTATGGTTCTTTCTTATTCACCCAAGTATTTAAACTAGCATATATAATTATTCTAATTCATCGATAGATTTTAATATTGATCTACCACTTCTATTTTTTGCCCCTAATTTACTGATATGTTGCATTCTCACCTTTACATTTCCCTTAATTTTTGTATACTTTAGAATTATGATATTGCTATCAGGATCTAACTATGTAATAGCAATATCATAATTTGACTTATTGTGAAAAACATCTCCTACTTACATTAGAATTGATGATAATTAGATGCACAACCCTAGATAGCATTGATTAACTCATATGCATGTGTAAAATGATATATCTAAACATAAACAATTTAGAAATGTAAAGAAAAATAGAAATGGCTTTAAAAATTTATCTCGGAGAAGTTTGAAACTATGTGATATCTTGCTAAACAAATATCACTATCTAATACCTTATAAATAGACTAATTTTCAAAGTCTAAATGTATTACATTTTTAGTGTAATTCAAGCTCTAATGAAGCAAAAATTCTACTTTCTTTCTTTATGAGAAGTTTTATAAATCACATCTTAAAGTTGAAGAGTGCTAAGTTGTGCAAGATATTTAAACCCATTTTTCTTTATTACAAGTCATGTTACAAGATTTTCTTGGGAGAAAAAAGTTAGATCATCTTAATGTTGTACTTGGAGTAGCACTTCATGCTACAAATGTGAGAAATGGAATCAATTGATTTACAAGCTTAGGATGGTTTATGGTGCAATGTATGGCATTACACTGGAATTGAACATTGATAATGAGAAGAACAATCAACAAGTGCTTATCCCACAATTAAAGAAAACTCCTAATAAGGTAATTGAGCCAACTATATTAGGTGTTAACTTTTTTCCCTTTTTTTTTACTTCAATTGCAGCTGTTGAATCTTCTATTACTCAACTTCTAATTGCCTCATGTGTGTTGAAAATATACTATGTTCAGGTACATACAAGTTTGTGACTTGTAGCAAGGACTTTGAAGTTTCACTTATGTATGATACACCTAATGCACTACCTCCAAGTGTTTCTAAAGAAAAAATACCAACATACCATGTTTGAGGCTTAACTAATACAATGCAAAGTAAGAAGGAAGTTCTTGATATGAAGTCTTCATTTCATGGTCTATTTTGAATTATTTTCTATTTATTTCCTACACAAATTTTAATCCACACATCTCAAGCCATTTAGACTACATATGTTTTGGGGTGATTGAAGATTTTTATAGTTCTAATTGATGGAAAATTCTTATTAGATATACATCTTGTAAACTCTCTTCCCCCATTAAGACAAACTTGCACTTCTTCTTGAGTAAAAGTGGTGCGGTGACATTTTATCATGATGAGGTTTTCATTGAATTATTGGGATGGGTTGAAGTCCCTTTGAAGAATCTAACAATAGAAAATGTGACCTCAACATTGTCAAATGCATCAACTAAATTAAATCCAAGTCCAGATAGCTCTACTAAAAATGTAGAAGCTAACTTTAATGGTGAGGGAATTGATAATAATAAAATAAGTACAAATCCAAAAAAGGTAAATGAAGATACAAAGTTCATTGCTAAAAAGAAATTGAGGAAAAGAACCTTCAAGGTTCCTCTGAAGGTCAGTTGTCTAGAGGTCCAATTTTGTTGTTAAGCTCTATTAGCTTTAAATTATAACTAGAAGTTGTTGTTAAGCTCAATTATCTTTAAATAATAAGTAGAATTTGTGCATCAATTATTATTTTTATAAAAAAAAAATGTCGTTGGAAATTTGATGACCAGTCAAATTCCACTGATGAAGATGTATGTGCAATAACATCCTCATCCAATGTGCAATTGAAGAGCATCAGGAATCCAATGATTAGTTAAATTCTATTGACAAGGATTTTGTATGTCCAACAGCATCCTCATCAAATGTGGATCCCTTGACAATCCTCTAAATTTTGACGATCGTCAACTGCATATTCGACGAGGATGTTATATGTTTGACAATGTCCTCATTGGATATTGAACCCCTTACTATCATTGAAGTTCTAACAATTTTCATCTACACATTTGATAAGCATGTTGTATGTTAGACAACATACTTGTCAGATGTGCAACTCCTGACTATCATTGAAGTTTTAAAAAATTGTGAAATTCAATCAAAGAGATGTCGTCAGACAAACAGTATTCTCAAATGCAACCTCTTTTCATAAATATGATGCACATTAGTGTCATAATCTTGATGTTGGTACATGTTGAAGGAAGTTCCAATGGAAACTTCATGACAATGGCATTTCTCGGTAGTCCAACAAAATCCTGTCAGAATTGCGACAAATGGTCATAAAAAATATGTCTCAAATGTACTAGTGTAGATAATAAGATTGGATTCTTATTTTGATGGGTGTATCCCAAGATTGAGTGAACCACATTAAATATTTGTCTTTTGTTATACTTTTATGTGTTTTATTTATTTACATTGTGGGTTATGTTTATTGTATGTAAGTGTTATATTTCTGACTTCTAATCCTAACAATTTTAACCCATGTCATAAGGAAAAGATACTATAGTTACTTATATTCACAATTGAAGGATAATGGACAATGAAAGCAAATGGATTTTAAGTTAACTTCCACTCCAAATTGACATTTTGTATATTTATTTTTGCTTCACCATTTTTAAGCTAACTTCATACATATCCTGAAACTTGTTTCTTGAAGATTGAAAAAAAGCTAAAGAACTCAATATGAAATAATTCTCAAATGGTTCAAAGTTGTGTTATGGAATTTGTGTCTTTATAAAAGGGGATATGGTGCAAGTTGATGTAGATTGTTGCTCAAATAGTCTAGAGTTGTATATCTTGTAAATTATACCTTTCTAAGAGTTAGAATATTGCAAAGAACACCAAATTATTGTCTAATAGCCTAAAAGGTATACAATTCAAAAAGTATGAGTAATCAACTTGAGATATACACTTTTCAATGATTAGGAAATAATTTTAGAGCTATACTTTAATATTTTTTTTTTTGAAAGGTAAAAAGCTCCAACATGTTATATCTTCATGGCTTTTCTCTCAATGGAAAATCCACCTCATGGGAAAATTTTGTCCCATTTTTGCAAATGGACACAAATTTATAATCATTGCTCCTAAATACTTTACCAAATGGATAGAGGATATTATGACATTTTTTTACTACCCAAAAAAATTTCAAGTTCATCTTATATATTATATCATAGATTGGTAAGGGATTCCCCTAGTCATTGTCACTAACATGGACAATTATCAATATGTGTCCACCCTATATGATTTGAAGAGAAAAGGCCAAGCTTAGGCATCAAAAAAAACTATTATTAGAGTTTTGAAGAAGACTATGAATGACATTTGGTCAAGACTACAATAATATTAGAAAATAATAGATCACATAGAAAAGAACACAATACACCAAGATTTAACATGGTTCGCCCAATCCTTGGGCTACATCCACCAAACAGCAAGTCAGATATTATTACGATCTAGTGATTACAACCTGATTACAATTCATAATCCCTTACAGCTCAATACTACCACAAGAACCAATTTTTGCATCCCACCCTATGAAAATGCCTAACCCTAAGCCCTTTTATATAAGTAAGTTTATGCCACTTTAGGGTTACAACATGTCAACCATATTTTGTTCGTACATTGGCCACAACATCAGCCATGGTCCAAAGAATTTATGAAGTATGTATAGTACTTCAGTGATCAATCACCACAAACTAACAATCTCTCACTTGGGGACAGATCAAACTCCACATTAGACAACAATCTCCCACTTGGAGACTAATCTTGTAGCAATATTGCTACCACATAGGGTTCCCATTGGATCAAACCACCCTGGACTATGTTGTTCTTTTATTCATGTTTAGTCTAGAAGACCAACTAAAGCTGAAGAGGAATTCAGCTTCTCCCTTGTCATGGCCTTTGTAAACATATTCGCTGGATTGTCATCTATATGTATCTTATCCAGCTTTAACTGTCCATATCCAAAACTAACCAAATAAAATGGTACTACAACTGAATGTGTTTTGTCTTTGAATGTAGAGCTGAATTCTTTGCAAGATGAATGGCACTCTGGTTATCTGTAAACAAATAATTATCCCTCTGAGGGTGTCTCAATTCTTCCAAGAAGAACTGAAGCTGTATCATCTCCTTGGTTGCCTCTATAACAAGAACATACTTTGCCTCTATAGTGGATAAAGCATTAACCTTCTATAACCTAGAAACCTAGCTCATGGCTTCCCCACCAACAGTAAATACATAACCTATAGTACTCCGCCTGGTATCAATATCCCCTACTAAATCTGATTCAACATATCCTTGTAAATTAGTAGTAGCGCCCCCAAAGTGTAAACACTTACGAGATGTACATATCAAAAATTTGAGAATCCATCTGGCTGCATTCTAATGCTCAATTCCTCGATGACTCATATACCTACTAACGACTCCCATTGCATGTGCAATATCTGGCCTTGTACATACCATAGCATATATCAAGCTTCCTATAGCTGAAGCATAGGGTACCTTGGACATCTTATCCTCCTCTTCTTGTATCTTGGGACACATCTCCTTAGTCAACTTCAAATGATCAGGTAAAGGTGTGCTGACAACTTTAGCATTATCCATAGAGAAATGTTGCAACACCTTCTCAACATAATCAACCTGAGATAGCATCAATTTCATGTTCTTCCTATCTCTGCAAATCTTCATACCAAGGATTTGTTTTGCTACCCCCAAATCTGTCATAGCAAATGCATGTGCTAACTAGCATTTCAGCTCCGTAATATGATCCATGTTAGACCCAGCTACAAGCATATCATCAACATATAAACATAAAATAATATATCTATCATCATCCAACCTCTTAAAGTAAACACAATGATATGAATGACACCTACTATATCCATGCTCATGCATAAAACTGTCAAATTTCAAATACCATTGTTGAGCTGCTTGCTTCAAGCCATATAAACTTTTCTTCAATCTGCACACTAAGTTCTCCTTACCTTTGACCTCAAATCCCTATGGCTGAGCCATATATATCTCTTCATCCAAATCACCATGAAGAAAGGTTTTTTTAACATCAAGCTACTCCAAATGCAAATCTTCAGTAACCACAAGACGTAAAACAATATGGATAAAAGTCATTTTAACAATAAGAGAGAATATCTCATCAAAATCAATGCCCTTTTTCTGTCCAAAACCTTTTACAACTAACCTGGCTTTAAATTTTTCTTACCTCCATCCTCTTATTTTAACCTATAAACCCATTTATTCTGTAAAGCCCTTTTACCTCCAGGCAACTTGCATAAATATCATGTCTTATTTTTCAGCAAAGAGTCTATTTTGTCTTTCTTGGCAAACTCCCACTGAATCTTAGTATCCACTTACACAGCTTCATCATAACATCCAAGTTCACCAGCATCAGTAAGTAAAATAGAATACAATGAAGGAGAAAATCTTTCTGGAAGTCTACTTAGCCTTGTTGACCGTCAAACATTCACAGGGTTGTGTGGTATTTTTTTTTTGTGGTTATTGCACATCATGAGGAATTTCTAGAACATCATCTTTTGGAGTATCATCCAACACTACATAATCATCTTCCTTCTTCTCATGTTGCTGCAATAGATCTTTGTACAACACTTTCTCATTGAATATGACATTCCTGCTTCTTACAATTTTTTTATTTTCAAAATCCCAAATTCTATAACCAAATTCATTAATCTCATATCCAAAAAATACACATTTCTTTGACTTAGCTTCCAGCTTGGTTCTATTTTCAGAATCTATATAAGCAAATGTTTCACAATCAAAGGTTTTGAGAAAAGAATAACTCACCTACTTACAAGTCCATGCTTCCTCTAGAATACCACAACCCAAAGGAGTAGAGGGACCTCTATTAATCAAATATATAGTAATATTAACAGCCTCCACCCACGTGTAAGGGCAACTCAGCACGCAACCTCATGCTCCTTGCACGCTCCATTATAGTCTTGTTCACACGTTTAGCCACTCTATTTTCCTATAGAGTCCTTGGAACAGTTTTTTGTCTATGAATACCATTAGTGGAGCAATAATCTTCAAATTCATGATTGCAATACTCACCACCATTATCAAATCTGAGACATTTTAATTTCTTTCCAGTCTCATTTTCAACCAAGCATTTCCATTTCTTAAAAGTTTGAAATACATTAGATTTTTGTCTAAGGAAATAAACCCATACTTTTCTACTTGCATCATCAATAAAGGTAACATAATAATGACAGCCACCAAGGGAAGATACCTAATTCGATCCCCATACATCTATATGCACAAGCTGTAATTTTTCTCTTTTATTTTCCTTCCCAGTCTTCATAGTCAGTCTCTTTTATTTTCCTTACACACAACTTTCACAGAAATCCATATTAACACAATTCAGACCTGGTAAAACTTTATTTGAATGAAGTACTTTCATACCTTTCTCACTCATGTGCCCAAGTCTGTTGTGCCACGGTGCTATATCAGAATCTAGAGCAGCTACTTGTTCTCCCTGCTCAACTATAGCAACTATTCATAAACATTTTTTTTTTTTAAAACAATTATAGTAGAAGGAACAATATGACTTGTACAAAGATATAAGGTGCCTACTTTCACACCTTTTTCTACTACAAGGGAACCTTTTAAAACCTTTCAATTTTTATCATTAAAAGTAACTACACAACCCTCATCACCGAGTTGCCTTGCTAAAATTAAATTCCTACTCAGCCTTGGAACATGTCTTACCTCATGTAGTAGCCAATGATTCACATTCTGCAACTTAATCTTAACTTTTCCCTTTCCAACAATCTATCAGGGTTCATTATCCCCTAAATAAACAAGCCCAATATCTCCTTAGACATAATTAATGAAATAACCTCTATGAGGTGTAGCATGAAATGAAGCTCCAAAATCTAAAACCCATGAATCATCAACACTTTCTAAAGATAGAAGCAAAGCATCCTCTTCATATTTGTTACTTACCACATTTGCCTCCTTGTCTCCATCTGGTTTATCTCCTTCATTTTTATTTCGAATCCAACAATCTTTCTTTTTATGCCCCGATTTCCCACAGTACCAGCAATCGTTTAGTCCTCTTGATTGAGACCTCCTCCCCTTTGACTTTCCTCTTGATTTCCCACAATTGCCAAAATTATTTCATCTTTCAGTCATTTTGCCTCTGCTTTGTGCATTCAAAGCACATCCTGATGTAGATCCACTTGAGGGTTTCCTATGAGTTTCCTCACTCAAAATAACATCAATCACATCATCATATTTTAGGGTACTAGATCCAAAAAAAGAATTACTCACAACCATTACTAAGCCATTCTAGCTTTCAGGCAAAGAACACAAAATCAAGAGAGCCCTAATTTCTTCATCAAAATTGATACCCACAAAAGATAACTAACTAGTAATAGTATTAAACTCATTTAAATGATCTACAACAAATCAACCTTATTCCATTTTCATATTAAATAAACACTTCATGAGAAATATCTTATTTCAAGCGGAGTGCTTTTCATACAATTTTGCTAGGGTTTTCATCAACTCTTTCATCGTCTTTGCCTTTATAATGTTAAATGGCACCAATGCCACTGATGGTGCCAAATATAATCAAATGCTTCCAAGTGTCTTTCTATCTAAAAGATCTTAGTCATCATTTGACATAGATCCATGATTCTTAGTTTTTCCTTCCAACGGCTTCCATAAATTCTTCTGATAAAGATAGTCTTGTATTTGCATCTTCCATAACTAAAAGTTTTGCCCATTAAACTTTTCAACCCTCAGCTTACCCTCGTCTGCCATTGCTCTCACTCAACCATGAGACTCCCACTTAAACATGAGACTTTCCTATAGAGGATAACTGAAAAATAACCTTGCTCTGATACCACTTGTTAGGATTTGACCATAGATAGAAATAAAAATTACATGCAAATATAAATAATATCTTAAAATAATAGATCACACAGAAAAGAACACAAGACACCAAGATTTAACGTGGTTCACCCAATCCATGGGCTATGTCCACCAAACAGCAAGTCCAATATTATTACAACCCAATGGCTACAACCTGATTACAATCCGTAATACCTTACAATTCAATACCACCGCAAAAACCAATTTTTGCATCACACCCTATGAAAATGCCTAACCCTAAGCCCTTTTTATTTCCACTAACACACACTATTTTCATTTCCACTAGTGCAATATCTTATTCCTTGGTCTATGGTTTTGAGACTATACTCCCTATTGAGGTCGAGATATCTTCATTCAAAGTTTCCTTGAAACATCTAATAAAGGATGAAGACCACAAGGCATCCAAACTTCATGTGTTTGAAATCTTATATGAAAGACAACAAAAAGCTCTAATTCATTTGCAAGCTTATCAAAATCATCGAGCCATCTAAATTATAATAATAAAGTTGAATATCAGCACTTTGACATAGGTGGCTTGGTCCTTACAACAAATCCAAAGAAACAACAAGTCATGTAAAGGAAGGCAAATTTGAGCACAATTGACTAGGATTGTATTAGTTACTCTAGAATCTAGATTAGTCATGCACATATTAGCTTGTAACTCAAGGTTGATTCACTTTCAAGCTCTCTCAACAACATGCATTGCCAGAAGTATTCTACATGCTATCAAAAAAAGTTAAAATGATCATGAAATAATATAAAAATTAAAAATGAGAAAAAGAAAGAATAAAAATTAAAGATAAATTATTTTGTCTATAATAAAAACCTAGAAAACATGTGCTTTGGATAAGTACCATGTGTTGGCCCCAACCGGTACTAAGGGGGGTAAATCAGTACTAACTCTCGAATAGGTCTGTTGAGTTATTAAACTGAATATTTGAACTACCAACTGCTTTACTAATAGTGCAATGATGAAAGTAGTAAGATAAAAGAATGTGACCTCACACACAAATGCATACATCAAATGACATAGATTTTGTACGTGGAAACCCTTGATGAGAGGATGAAAACCACAATGGAGTAATATATCCAATAGTCTTTTACTGCATATTTAGGTAGCCTAATTAAAGGCTATAGTTGTTCTTTTTGAGGACTCATCTAGTTATGAATGATAGCAACCTATTTGGTCTATCCTTTCAAAGCTACCTTGTTAAAGGGTTTGCAACACTCCTTCTAGGAGGTACCTAGCTAGAGGATTTACAATATGCTTGCTACTGAACCATGCTTGGTCAAGGTCTTACAAATGATTACAATGGTAAGAAAGAAATCAAAATGCTTGATCTTAATAGGTGGCACACCTTGCCTTATAGATCTTCTATGTATAACTTCAAGATATCTTGATATTCACTCATTGTCTTGGTGTCCCCTATGATAGCAGCAGTATCATCCTTTTTCTCTTTCTACTTCACTTTGTCTATAGTCACCAATCTACAGTGGCTCAGTTATCTAGTTGTCTTCTTTGTCCAACTTATCTCTCATTCCCACAACACTATCAACAACTACAATAGCAAAAACCACTTCAATAATGAAGTTCCCAACTTATGTAAATTTCCTATCTTATGGGCACCAAAACCCTAAATGAATCCTTCCCAAAGTCGATGCATTCAAATTTAAATTGCATGTATGAGTTGTTCATAGAAAACCTGTAACACCTATTAGTAGGGTGTGGACTGGTAGGCTTGCCAGTCCCTCTGTGATACTATAGCTAGCTTATGTCCTTTCATTTTTCTAGTCATTTTGAATAAATGTGTGTCACATCAAGGTGTCACATGTGCCATGTTGTTATGTCACATCAATAAAGACTCACCACGTTGTTTGCAACTTAACAATTGCCTATATGCATGTGTTGTCTTACCCTCAACTCTTTCTTGATCTGACCGATATAGATGTATACCAATGGTCATGAGACTATATGCCCATAATTCCTTTTTTCACCAGTTGTCAATCAATAACAATACATTGGTGTGCTAAGTGTTAGAATCACTAGTCTTCAATCTTTGTGGCAATGAGACTTATAAATCCAACAATATTCCCCTTTGGTATTGATGGAAAAACTTTTGATCATCCTCAACTTTATTTTCAAAGCCTTTAACCTTCAACCTTTCCTTCTGCATTCTTTCGACTGTACTTGTAGACAACTCAACACTGGTGCAAACTTGGTCAAAAATGCTTTGGTCTCTTCTCTCTTTTACCATTCTCCCAATGTGTACACTTCATTACATATCTGAATTCTTCTTTCCCATGGTCTTCTCCCCTTATTATTTCTCCCTCTTGAGTCTTTCTCATCGTCTCCCCCTTTTGTCCTCAATGATAAAGCATATAGTCATTCGAGTCACAACAGTACCTTGTATCGGGCTTGAGCATTGTCCAGTTGTGTATGTTATGCATCGTTGAGATATCTAAGAGCAAATGCCTCATCCTTTATGTCTACCAAATCTTCCTCGATGTCATCAAATGTACCAGTGAGTCCTTTGACTAGCTATATCTCTACATATTTTATGTGCTCTTGGATGATTCCTAACAGGGGTGATAGGAAGCATTACTACTTTAGAGTGTTTTTCTCTTGTTTCGCCTGATTCTATTGATTAGATGAATTTTCTCTTAAACTTGTATAGTGCATTTTGTTTCCGAAATAGTCACAGGATCAAATGAACTTTTTATTTATTTAAGCTAATGGTGTGCTTTCTTTATAGCATTGTCTAATTCATGCATGAATCTCGATGGATCTAACACCTTCTACAATAGTAGGGAAATGTCCTTTAATGATTCCACCATAATGTCCTTGGCTTCTTTTAATTCCACTTTACTTTTCTCTAGCATGTTCATTGAGCTTTTATTTATGTTTCTCTTCCACTATTTGACTTGCGACCTTGTCAACAATTTGAACGAGTTGAATTTTCAAAACAGTATTGAATTCATAGTGAGCATTTGTAGCCAATCCCATGATCATGTCTTTGGTCTTTACCAATGTTTGGGCTCACTTATGCCTCTTGCTTGATTGGATAAGTAATTTGTATGTATGAACCAATTTATATTGTTTGTCAAAAAAGAATTTCATTCATCTCATTAAGTTTACCTTCATTTTGCCAATCTCTTGTTTGATTTTATCCATATCAGTTGCATCTTTAACATCATGTTTTAACGATGCTCCTTGATCTTCAGAGCTAGAAGATGATGATGAGGATGAGGCTTTTGATTGTCAACCCTTCCTTCTCTTCTTCTTCCCATGTCCCTTGTCTCCTTTCTTCATGTTGAGCTTCCTCTTGATGGATTTAGATTGCATTTCACTTTGTTGTCCATGTGATATCCCTCCAGTCATCTTGGACCTACTTGGTGTGGCTTCTTTGACAGGTTGTCCATGTTTCTCTTGCTCTTGCTTTGCCTAGTGAACTTAAGTCTTTTCTTGTTTAGAAATTTCATTTTTTTAAAGGCTTTTCTCTTTCTCCCATGTTTTTTCCTTTTCGGTACTCTTCTCTTTTGTTGGCATTTGAGTGTCAACACCTTGAGGGTATTTCATGATTGGTGTATCAATGCCAGCCAATGCCATTGTATGTGCAGTTTTCTTTACTTCTGCAACTATTTGCTGAGAATATTCACTCCTTACTTCGTTGCAAGAAATATTATCTGCTTGCACTTATTTTGCATGTGCATGTGTCTCCTTATATCTTTCAGCTTGCTTTTCTCAAGTCTTCTGACTATCATAATCTTTTTTCTCATCAGTGTTAGCATGTGGTGCTGATTGAGTCTCTAGGATAGGTAAGCTAGATCCTACTAGAGAATGTATCCCTATTGGTGGCACAGATTTATCTAGTGAGACTTTCTTGAGTTCTTTTTCCTTTCTTTCACTTGTCTTTTTCGTAATTGAACTGTAGTCTTGTTCAAGTAACTTTTCTTATTTTATGGTTTGTGGGTTCTCCTTGGTTGTATTTCTTGGTGGATTGATCAATTCTAGCAATTCGTCTATCTATGAAATCTCCACATAGTGAGTGGTTATGTGTACTCTCCATGGTGATGTGAGGGGGTTAAAGTTGATTGGTATTATTGGTAGCTCCTCTACATATCCATCTTCCTCTTCAACTCTGTTGGACCCAACTGGTTTTATCTTCTTCTTCTTTTCCAACTACAAAATGTTTTTCCTTTTGGATCAAACTATGCAAATAATTGAGTGTTTTCTTGTTCTTGCTTCTTTTTCTTGTCAAATTCCTCTAGTTGTTTTGCAATGTGTTCTAGCATTTCATTCCCTATCCAAATGCATTGTTCTCTCTCCCTGTGATTACTGATGCTTTATTTTCTTATGTAGAAAAACCTTCCTTCTAAACCTCCACATATGTTTTCCTTTCTGATGGAACATATGTTGGCCTAACTTCTGCTAGTGCATCTTTGAGTAACCCTTTGAATTTTGCAATTTCTACTTGTCATTTCTTTTATATAATTGATGCTAAGTTGTTCGACAATTTATTTCTTATCTTACCTAGGGTCCTACTATATGTTCCCATGCTAAGTAGGATGGCACTAATGACCTTATTCTTATCTTCCTCAATTAATTTTGAATACCTATTCCTTAATGTATTGTGATTATCATTATGTGCAATGTCATTCATATTGTCATCAATTGAGAGTGGAGTGGGTTGGTTCTTACATTTCTTTTTTGTTACGGTTGTCTCGACTTCTGCTTTTACTTTGGATGAATTTACATCTCTAATGGCTAGTGAGGATTATTTATCTTTCGTTAGTTCTTGTTCACTCTTCTTCCCCTTGATTTTTAATCTTACTAGTTGAGCTATACATGCCACCTTCCTCTTTGCATCCTTTACAATCCTTTCAGGTTAAGGTGAAGACTCTCAACCTGGATCAAACTTTTCTTGAATATTTTCATGTGGTTGAAGTCTAGGTGAGGCTTCACAAATATTTACATGTGGTTGAGGACTTGGTGACTCTTCATTAGTGGCTCCCTACTCTTCTTCAATATTTAATTTTGCAATCTCTCTTTCTTGCATTGCCCTTGTGATCTTCTTCCAATTGGATTTTCTTGTATTCTTCTTTGTTGATTCAACTTCCTTTTTTTGAAATAGTGCTCCTCTTCATCATACTTGTTCTGAACTTGGGCAATTTTGGGTCCACCGACATTGCCAGTGGACTATAGATATGAGGCCTTGCCTCTTCTTATATCAATTTGTACTACAATGTTGTTAACCAATGAATACATGGTTCTATAGCTTGTACCATACAATAGCCTATATAAAGGGAATCCTCTCCCTTTTGTGCCTATCCTGTTGAAATATGACCTTAATATATCATCTATTCTGTCTCCCAATTTCATGAAAAAATGGATACCCTAAGAACTCATTTACAATAGAAGATCATACTTACCAATGTGGCTCCAAATTCAGTGAATGTATCTTGTAGTTCTCCTTGATCTTATGCAGATTGATAATTAGTTGCTCATAAAGCCACCCACTTAGGTCAAGTGCGACATGGTTAGGAATAATCTGCTAAGTGTCGTATGTTGCACCCCTCACCACACTATTCTCCCTACTAGAATAACACATTCGATTAGCAATTACCATCATGGTGTAACTCATTTTTGGGTTTGAGATTAAATTTATAGTGCACACTTGTCCATCATTGTGTTCTCCCGCTAGTTTCATGGATTCATCGACTAGGATTTTCTTGGTGGTTAGCTTCACTCCAGTGCCACTAAATCTTGTTACCCTTCGGATAACCTCCTTGGTGATCTTATAAGGAATAGCTAGCCACATGTACTAGTCATGTAGCCTACTCAACACAAGCCTTACCCAATCATCATGGAAGAAGTCAAGAATGTCAACAACATGATGCAATGTGGTCATTTCTGGAAGTTTGTGTTATGCCTTTAAAACACTATTTTTGCAAAATGTATCAAATAGATTGTGAATACTTTCAAACCCAAGTTCAAGAATTCGTAGCTTTAGGTATGTGCCCACACTCTTAACGAGCAAGATGTCTATAGACAGTGATGAAAATGCCCCACACATGTTCTTTACATCTCCCTTCACTAAAAGAATGTTGTATTCTGAATGTTTGGCATTCTTTGAATCAATCAATTCTACCATGTGGATTCCTTGTGCCATTTCAGATTTTGATTACTGGAAGGTAGAACATAATTTATCAACAACTTTTTGTTCTCTCTTTGAACTACTCTTTTGTTCACACAAGATGTAATTTACTTCACATGATATTTGTGAACAATAAGTTAGGTTTTGCAAAGAAAACTTCAAAAGTTAGAATTCGCAAAGTGGTAATTGGCTCTTTGATAGCCTATATTTATAGCTTAGCAATGGTGACATTAGGTTAATGCTAATAGTACAATGGTAAACAAACATTTACCTACCACTTAATTTATAATAAGTATTTATGACCTATGAGCAACGATCATATGCTTTCTGCACTTTGTCATAGTCTATTACTTTTGCTAGTCAATCTTTCACTAGGTCATTCTTGGCATCACAACACATGACTTACCAGTTTAGACTGGGGGCAAGTGTGAGATTTGTCTTTCGCACAAAACCCCTTAAGCTAAGGTAACTTAATTTGACTCAAGAGTCACCACTAATCGGGAAGCTCGCAACCTCAACAAGTTTTGGCCTCTACAACCACATCGGTTTTCTTTGTCCAAATCTTGTAGAAGTCATGGCTAGTTTCTTCTTCATCCACAATCTTGCTCTTTACTTTGTTGTCAAGATTATGACCTTCGGACCTTTTCTTTGATATGCATTCTCTAGCAAGATGTCCTATCTTGTTGCATTGGTAATAAGGCATACTTGTACCTCTCCAAGGTCCAATGTTGTTTCTCTGACTAGTTATTAACTTGTAGTATGCAACAAGGTGTCCATCATGTCGACAGGTTGAGCATACCAATGTGGTGAACTGATTCCTTTCAATAAGACTAGTTGACTTAGGAGATGACCGATTTGAACTTTCTTTGGTTCTAGAATTTCCAACCTTACATTTATACTTGTTACATAAGTAAGAGTGTTCTTCAAACCTTTTCTCATCAAAGTGAGATCGGCATTCTTGTGCAATGAGCACATACTAGTAGCAGTTGTGACAATGTCCATTAAAAGAATGTTGGATACCAAGTGAAACATGTTTGTGCCAACATACATTTAAAGTATGTCCTATTTTACCACAACAATGATAGGTTAGTTTCTTAAGCTACATACCTTTGGGGGACATCTTTCCTTGCCTTTTGAGACTCTAGTCCTTGCTCCCAAAAGTCTCGCCTTCCTCAATCTTGTTGTCACCTTCTATCCAAAATGTGCTCTTGGTCTTTCTTTGAGCTTTAAGTTGCTTGTCTATTTTCTCAAAGTTTTCACAGAACTTTTTCAGCTTTTCATTTCTCATTGGTGCTTTTCAACTCTTCAGTCAACTTTGTGGAGTTGTTCATCTTTTTTTCTTGCATCTTCCTCAACCATTGTCTTGGATTCTAGTGCTTCTCTCTGTACACCCTCAACTTTTTCTCTTGCTAGAACAACATTACCTTTCTCATCTTGAGCTTAAGTCAATCTTTTTGCAACTCTTTCTTGCTCTTTCTTTAATTGTGCAATAGTTTTGATCAGCTTCTCATTATCAGACATGAGATCTATGGTTGCTTCTTCAGATTCATCTAATCTACGTTACTCCTCAGGTTGTTCAATGAGTTCATGTCACTCGCGAGTTTCTTTCTCTTTGATAAGGAAGCCCTTAACTTGTCTTTCAAATCTTTGAACAGTGTTGAGCGCATCATCAAGCTTCTTCTGAAGTCTTAGTGTCATTAAATCTTTCCTAAATTATCAAGCTTATCACTAATATGGTGTGAGCTCTAATACCAATTGTTGGTCCCAACTGGTACTAACAAGGGGTTGAATCAGTGTTAATTCTTGAACTCGTATGCTTAGTTATCATCATGAATACAACTATCTATGACTTGCTCAAGTGTCCAAAGACATTGTTAAACAACAAGAGTCCTAGATGACTCTGTCCATCACAAATACTCCCCCAGACAGGAAGCGGCAGCATTCAGTCCAAACAAACAATAGTGCTTTGTTACACTAGACTAATGCACTCTTCCATCATCTACTATAATATAGAAAGCGGCATACCCCTAGCATTCCTCGCAAATACTCAAAAGTCTCTTTGCAAAGTGGCTTGGTGAAAATATCTGCAATCTCTCTTTGGTGCTTACATACACCAATATACTTTTATTTTCTGCAACTTTCTCTCTCAACATGTGATATTTGATAGAAATGTGCTCAGTCTTAGAATGCAACACTAGATTCTTAGACATATTCACTATTCTTGTGTGATCACAATGTATGACAACAAGTTATTTTCACTACCAATTTTACCAATAGTGCAATGATGAAAGCTATAAGATAAATACACATGCAATCTCACACAAATGCATGCATCGAATGACACAAAGGTTCTATACATGCAAACCCTCAATGAGAGGATGAAGACCATAGTGGGAGTAATATACTCACTACCATTTTACTACAAATAAAAGGTTGTCTGGTCAATGAGAGGATGAAAACCACAATGGAAGTAATATAATGTAACCCCCCGCTCGGAAACCCAAGAGAAATAAACTTAATATGTTACAAAGCTTATTGAACTAATATTTTTTATAATAAGTGTAAATAACATAAAAGTAACAATAATACGAAAGAAATATATACATACACATTAAGTACACATAAACAAATTACAAATACAATTTCCATTCCTCAAGGGTTCCTTCAAGTTGAGTCACGTTAAAAAAGTTTGTATTAATCAATTTAAGTCTCAAGTATGAAGTATCATGATCATAAAGAAATAACAGATACATTACCACATAAGAAAATGCATAAGTACAACTAATAATATGAAAGCACATCTAACGAATAACATTCACTGCACATGTTACAAGGCATGTGAAAATATATACAAGTACATCAATATACAATACAATATTCCATAGGACCTCAAAACACGATACATAGATACCTCAAACGAATAGAAGTATCCAAGATAAGAATAAGAATGATAATGGTACCACTATATTAACGAGCACTCAACAACTAGAAATGTTAGGGGGGGCCAAATGGTAAGAAGATACTACCTCCTAACCACGTGGTCACCTAATCAAGGTCTCACTCCCACCGTGCAGGAGAGATAATGTACGATCCACACAAATAATCAAATCATAAAAAAATCTTACGTAAGGAATCTTGATAGCCAAATCTACCTCAAGGGTAACACAAATTACTCAGGAAAAAGAGATAATCAAAATTGAAAGGACACTCATCCAAACCAACATCATATACCAAAATTAACAACTAATACCAAGTACAAATCAAATATCAAAACCAAAAAAATATAGCCACCTCCAAATCAATGTCAAGTGTCACAAGCACAATAACCAACAGATAACAATTGTCTGGCTCTAGCTTGCCGGTTACTGGTCTAGGAGGTTTTATTGGTTGTCTTGCCTTCTACTCTGTTTACTTTCCAAGTTCCAGTGTATTTTCTGGTTGCTTTTTCTGGATACTTCTGTTGGTTTCAGGTCCCTGTAAACCCTGGTTTAGATGTTCAGCTGGTTTCAGGTCCTTTTAAAACCTGGTAGTGCTTCATGGTATATCTTTCTTTTTGATGTAAAGGGTTTCGAGGCCCCTTCAAAACCTATTTTTACCTTAATCTAAAACACATAACAATTGTCATCAATAATAGTAAACCACCAATCACTAACTCCAACAATAAAATTACCGCCAACGAATAAATGACATTCTTTAATAAAATTCAACTATCTGACATCCAATCAATGAGTAACAACTCACAATAAATACACCATTAAAAGTAATATCCAACAAGTACACCACTAAAGGAAAATATTTTTAAAAAAATGGATACTCATGCTACATACTATGGAATGTCATCACATGAGCCAACTCTAAGGTTACTTTAGCAGTCTCTCAAGACCTCGGTCCCCTAGTGACTCTATGCGGAACCAAAATACCCTCTCGTGAAGACAAGTAGACTAGTCATATCTCTCAAGGTATCATCTCATTCTCATCCTTAGTCTATACAAACACTCAAGGCATAGACAAAGAAAAATCTCTAACTTATCTTTTTAATTTATCTCAAGGCATGGGGGAGGAACGTATTTTAATTATTATTTTATCACTTGTTACACAACTTACAATAGGTTATCCTAGCAAACACTTTGGGCCCCAGGCCCCATTGCAAGTCACCCTCATAAAGATGCACCTAGACTGCCTTCTTAAAACTCACAAACCACAATTGTCTCATACTACAAAAGTATTATTGATTGAATTTGATTCCTTAACAAGAAACCCAAAAATAAAGTTTGTTCTCAAAACCCAAGTTCTCATAAATGCTCAATAGCATAAAGCTCATAAAACAAAAATCTTCGGCTCAAATCATAAAGTTCATCATGACATCCAATCAAATAATCATAAAAAAAAAACTCAAAAACGCCTCTGGTCAACTAAACAACCCATAAAGAAAATCATCATGAAAATAAACATCACAAAACTATAAATTAAATATTAGAAAACACATTTTTCAGTGACATGATTTAATTTCATCAATTTATCTTGTTTAATTTGAGCCATATTTGAAATCAATAAGTATTTGAGTGTCAAATCTCTTTGTGCATATAAAAATATTATCATGTTATTACTTTAAATAATATTAAATCATGAATGAGTTAATTAATAACATAAGTGTATATTATTAGAGTAAATATTAATATCAATTTCATTTCTAAAATATTAATTTGACTTACACTAAGTCCAATATTAATATTTACTTTTCGTTTCGTTTAATTCATGATGCAAGTAGAGATAGCTCAAATTTGAAATTATAATTATAATTAAATTATTTACAATTTCTCTTGTAATATTAAATATTCATAACTAAAAGATTATATAGTGAGCTCTACTATAACTTCTGTTAAAATATAACTAAATCACAATTATATATTTATTATTTATTATTTGCGTTTCATTTATATGCACAATTAATAGTTTAACTGGTTTAACTAAACTAAAAGATTCTTTGATACCAACATCCACTTTATAACTAAATCAATAGTTTTAATTTAATTTTTAAAAATTAATAAATAATAATAATTTTTATTTTTAATTAATTAAATTTTTTTAATTTACAAAATTAATAATTCCAAAAATGTATAAATTTAAAAATTAAATTTTTGAAATTAATAAATAATCATTAAAAAATTAAGCAAGAGCCTACAACACAACAGTAACTTGTGAGTCTCTCATTTGAGAGGTCTTGAGTTCGAATTGCTTTAACACAAAATTAATTATTTATAACAAATAACAATAACTTATCTAGACTTCCATTGCTTACCAATCCAACAAAAATAAACATGCAATCACTATTTCGCATTCCTTTGATCTCTCAAATCATGCAACCATAATATACTTAATTTTTTATATTTAGTATATTTGTTTTCACATGCATGTGTAAGTTTAGTGATAACATGCTTTCCTCTCAATTAATCTTTTCTTTTCTCTAATAAATTTTGCAACTCAACTATTTTAAATATAAAAAGAATGTTTCTCTATATTTTAAAAAGTATTATGATAGTCACATAATTGTTTTGATTAAGTAAAAACAGGTTTTGAAAGGACCCAAAACCTTATACAAAGAGACAAGAAAGATATAACAAGGAAAGATCTCAATACAACTATGGAACACTACCCGGCAAATTAGAGGAACACACCAAAGTTTCCCACAAGAGGGCTTAAAACCAGCCCAAAAAAAAAAAAAAAATTAAACCATCAAAATTTACATTTTGGTACAGTCTTTTGAGGACATAAAGACATATCAAACAAAGGTTTGGAGGATTTTTTTCTTTTTCTTTTAACCGATGTCCATCCATCCTCCACCTTTTTAGCAGCTATCTGCCAATCTAGAGATAAACATGAACAACCTGGGAAAACCGCAAGATTATCCATAGGGGGGAAAGGGGTAGCACCACTACTAAACCCCCAAACCCTCGCAAAAGAAACATGGGCCTCAATACCCACATCAATAGGAGATAAGACAACTAAATCACCACCAGCAACAATGCTTTGGATAGAGTCAACAATAAAAGAAGGAACAGTATCAGCATTTTGAATCAAAGTCACCTTAGAGACAACATCTATATCATTTGCCAAAGAAATATAATTATGTGATAAGCAATCCACCCCATCCTCATCCTTAGAAACTTTCTGAACCGTATAGTGATGGTCTGAAACCCCTAACCACCAAGAAGGTGATTTCTTGATCTAACATTATCAGAGGAACACCGCGCAACGAGATGACCAATCTTATGACATTTCCTGCACTTTAAGGGAATACTGTCATAATTAAGAATCTAGGTCCCAAAACCACTTGGAGAAGCTAAAGTAATCTATTCAGGGAGACCCTTGGAAACATCAATCTCCAAAAAGAATGCAAGCATATGTCATCTTATACACATTAGTAGACTTCGAATCAACCAATTGGAAATCTCCAAAGCCTCCAAGACTGAATCCAACCAAAAGTGAAGGGGAAGATTAGAGAATCTTACCCATAAAGGTATCTTATTAAAGGATTCAATAGTCGAATCAAAACCTTGGTACCAAGGTTTGGCCATCAGGGAGAACCTCTCCTAAGAGAAACAACGACACAATGGATTTTCTGTTTGCAACATCTGCAAGTTTCACAACAAAAAAACACCTTGCCATAGAGTAAAAGTGAACTAAATCTGATATGATTGGCTCCCAATGTTTGGAAATCCAAGCATGTAAATTTGGAAGAGGGCCAGAAACCCTTAAAATGAAAAATAGCAGCATGAGGAGTAATCCTTCACATATTTGGAAATCTCCTTAATAGTTTATGAATCTAGATTAATCACAATGGGGCTACTTGCAAAGATAGGCACAATCGAATGGAGTCCCCCTCTCCCACCCACAACAGAACCACCAAGGCCTGCCTCAAAATCATCCACATTCACATACAATATTGCAGATCTCCCCACAACAACCCGAGACCTGGAGAGAGTCATCTGAGATGTCCCAAAGGACCCACCAGGAGATGCAGCAAAATGGGTAGAGAGCCTCTCACGAGCAACACCATGAAGATGATGAGCAATAGCAAGAGGACAGTGGGCGAGAGCATCCACGTGTTGAAAAGCCACAATAACTGCAACAAGAGGACGGTGGGCAGGAATATTTGTTATTTGAAACACAGCATGAGCGTGGTGAGAGGGAATATCTACTGTTTGAAACCCTAACTATTCAATTTGTTGTTGTTTTCCAATTTTATGTAATCATATTTTCCCTATATTAGAAATGGGTTTAAAAGAACACAATCATAATAATTTTTTACAATTTTTCCTTAGTCAAGTTTACTTGATCAATAAATATTTCTCCTCAAAATTTACAACATAATTCTTTATCCAAAATCAATACAATAAATTAATAAATATTATGCAAGCACCTAAGAAGACACGAAGTAGATAGATCTTTCTGAGACAATCTATGAACGCATACAAATCCAAACCCTCTAAAACTTTCAACGATTCTTTTTATCCAACTCCGAATTCTGCTCCCCAAAACCTATGTAGGAATAAGCTTGAATCTCTTAATAAAGAGTTCAACTCTACCTAAGGTTCCAATTTTCGAACATGCTAATGCCTCTTCTTAAAATATTTTTTTATTATTTAACTCTTTCATACACTTTTTTTAAAAAAATTAATTAAAATATTATTTTATTCTCTTCCACTTTATTAATTGGTACAAACACTATTTAATGCGTAGTCTATTATTTAAATTAATAATAATAATTAAAGTTCATTATTTAAAAACAACTCTAATTTAATTATTATTAGTTAAATAATTATAATTAAATAATATTAAATTTTTAATCTTTTTATATTTTAATTATCATTTTATCCAACTTTTTGAATCAAACTTTTAAATTAAATCTTTTAAACTAAAGTACATATTTAATTAATTAAATATCATCATATTCTAATTTCGCTTTAACCAATTTTTCAAATTAGATTCCAAATTAAGTGTTTTAAATTTAAGAATTTATTTAATTACATTTTAATTAATTAAATATTCTTATATGTTAATTTTTACTTTTTAATCAAAAAATATTTAATAATTATCAATATTATATGAATAACCCAAATATTATAATTAAATCATTTACCAAATAACTCACATAGTGAAACCCGCATAAAAGCAACATTACCAAAACTAACAAAAACTCAAAAGTAAACAACACATAAATGATAAACTAATAGGTTTAAAAAAAAAGTAGAAAGTCAATACACGTCCTCCTCAAGACAAGGAATTAGGTTATGATTAGGATTAAACATGAACATCATCTCAACATTCTTACCATTGAGTTATTGCGATAAGGCATGCTCATCTTAGCAATTCAAGGAAGTCAATGCCTATTACCTGCAATCTGCAAAAAAGTTGAGCATGTATGTATACATATATGTTTAAGCTAAACAAGCAATGGCATAAAGTAGCACATAATGTGCATCCCCGCTAGCATGTAACTACAACTCCCTCCCTTAACCACATCAAACATGTTAGAGATAAAAGTAAATCACAAACACACACCATACACAGGGACAAGTATTGCGTAAGTACAAATCATCACATATTCAAATATGGAAACTCAGCATTTGATATCATCATGAAAAAAACCACATTTACTAACTAAGAACAATTAAAACATCATTAATGTGCTAGGAATCATAATCATCAATCAACATTGATATACATGTAATCCAAGTCATGAGATAATGTCATAGTTATAAATCCAATACCCTTGAAACTAACACATGCATGAAATAGGAATAAAAAAGTTTTTACATGTAATCCAAGTCATGAGATAATGTCATAGTTATAAATCCAATACCCTTGAAACTAACACATGCATGAAATAGGAATAAAAAAGTTTAGTAAATATAACGAAGAATAAAAAAAAATTGAGTGGGCATTACATATACTCACTACCATTTTACTACAAATAAAAGGTTGTCTGGTTAAAGGCTACAACTATTCTGTGTAAGAACTCATCCAATTATAAATGCTAGCAACCTATTACGATTACAAAAGCCTTTCAAAGCCATCTTATTAAAAGATTTACAACACTTATTCTAAGAGGTACTTGTGGTTAGTGGATTTAAGATAAATTTGTTATTGAAGCATGTTCAATCAACGACTTACAAATGATTACAATGGAAAGAAAACAATCAAAATGGTTTATCTAAATAAGTGGCATACATTGCCTCATAAATCTTTTGTGTATGCCTTGAAGATATCTTGATCTATGCATGTTGTCTTGGCTTCCCCTATGATAGTAGCAACATCACCTTTTTTCTCTTTCTACTTCGCTCTATCTGTAGTGGCTCAATTTTCTGAATGTCTTCTTTGTTCAACATATCTCTCCTTTCAACAACACTATCAACAATTGCAATAGCGATAACCACTTCAACAATGAAGTTCCCAACTTGTATAAGTTTTCTATCTTTTTAGGTGCCAAAACTCTACAACCATCCCTCCCAAAATCGATGCACTCAAATTTTGAATTGCATCTCTGAGTTACAAATAGAAAACTCATGATACCTACTAGAATGGTCTAGACTAGTATGATTGCCAATTCATCTATGAACCTATAGAAAAGTTCAATCCTTCCATTGTTTCAATTGAACGTCTACCGCATCAAGGTGTCATCTATGTTATGTTGATATGCCAATATGCATGTCTTGCCTTATCCTCAGACATTGCTTGATATGACCTATGTATGTGTATGTCAAAGATTATGAAACTACATGCCCATAACTTCCTTTGTTAACCAATTGTTGATCAATACAACACCTATGTGTGTTTTAGCAGCACTAATCTTCAATCTCTATACCAATTAGACTTGTGAGTCCATACAATAAAACTAACAGACAAGCACCACATGTAGCATGATCTTACTTTATCATATATCTTCAATCTATCTAATATGTCATCCACTTCCATGACAAACTTTCACCGACTCGCACAACGTTTTAGTTTTTTACCTTAGCTACAATAAGTAATCTTAACTCTAACAAGGGCAATTCCTTAACCATAATTAAACAAAAGGATTCATTCTCGTGAGATTGAAGGATACATCTTGTATATAGCTTAAGGTCTTCTAAAATGTCAAAAAAAGTCATAATTGTGTCCAAAAAAAAAAAAAAAAAAAAAACTTGCAAAAAGAATGCCTTCAAGAAAGAAGTCAAAAAATATGCCAATCTTGAATAAATAGAGCAAGAACATTTATTAAAAATTAATCCTCCAAATTGAGAGATGTCTACTATCCCAAACATTCATGTCTCTTGCTTCTCTAAAATTTCAAACTCTTCAACTAACGTGCCAACAACTAGGGTTATAGCATCAACTCAACAAGCTAAGGTTTCCCTATTGGCCACTAGCATTACAAAGGGCACTGGTGTTGTGTGATCATCACCTAAGAGTGCTCTTACTTCGAGAGCATCTAATATTGTGGCATTCATGTGGGTTGTCTTTGTTAGGGCATTTCACACCTTGTCTCATGTTGTTGCTAGCACTCTCTTGCCCTTTAGCGTGTATCCTTCCTTTGCTAGAATCTTAGCAAAGGTGCCCTAGTCCTTTTGAGGCTCATCTAGATTCATCCCCTGTAAGATGACCTTACAATTTTGATGGTACTACTCAAGGTGTTACAAATGTAGTGTAGGTGTTCCTAACAATGCCAAAAGAGGGCCTCACCCTCGTAAATCTTCTTCTACATGTGTAAAGAGTTATACTCTTCCTAAAGATGGCGATCCCATTCTCAATAAGTTGTGGATTTGGAAAAATCGTGCCCTTTTTGCCAAGCGTAGTGAGTATTGATCAATATCTTCAAATGTATCACGCAATTCTCCTAGTCTATTTTGGGAGATGTCTTGCTCTTAGGTTGTTGAGAACTCCCTTAGTGGTTTCAATAAGTGGATGTTTCTATAACATCTCAAGTCATACTACTTTGCTCATGACCTAGTCAATAGAGATGTTTCACAATTGCTTCATAGTCAAATGATGCTCATGGATGAGGTTAGACCTTGCAAACAAACATTAGATTATTAAGGACTTCCTTCCATTGTCAACATTGCTTTTCAACTAGACACATGGCCACTAAGTGCTCATAAAGGTGATGCAACTTAGTGAAAGGATGCTAATAACAATCAAGTGGCAATCTATGTTGTTAGCTCTTTCTATGTCATTTAGGGTCCATTTAGTTGCAAGCATGGGAATGGAGTATGAGGATGCAATATTCAAAAAAGGAATGATTATTCCTATTACAACTATTTTTGGGAATGGGTATAAGCTCATTTTAGAGGCAAAATTTTCCAACTAACAAACCAAGCAAAGAATTGAAAACATATTCCAAATTTTCTATTCGTATTCTAACAAGCAAACGGGCCCTTTAGGATTCACAGGGAATTGCCAAAGTTTATCCATGCAAAACTTCTTGACAAAGCTCCTAATACAAATGTTCCCTCTTAAAATATGTGTTGAGTATGTCTAAACAACAACACAAAATCCAAAATTCAACTATTGAAATGGAAGAAAAAAAATCATCCTACCAATAAATTGCCCCTTACTAAGACAAATACTTTGGCAAATCAAATCCAAATGGTTATCGACTTGTGTGGTTAAATATTGTGTTTCATTGATTTATCCACCATTAACATATCTTCTATTTGTAAAATGTTTTCATTAAATTAAAGGGCAGAAAAGGAACACGTATGTTTACATTAAGATAAAGGGCATTAATGGTACATATGTTTGTGATTTGTGTTTTGTTTACATTTACACACTCATTTTGTTTACATAAATTAGATTTATTTTAAAGAAATTATTTTATCACATTACTATGTATTATCATGTTGTATGATATTAAACATTGGAACATTGCTACACCTAAGCTCAAAACAATGCATTATTTTTCACATTTCTATTCATTTCTCCCTTTGTAAAGAAAATTACTTTGTTTCATCTCAAATGCACATTATTAATTACAAAAAATCAGCTAAAGATTTCACATATTTTATGAACTTTTTATCAAAACTTACAAAGCACTAAGTAGAAGCTTCAAAATACAACAAAAAATAGAGAAGTTTTACCTAACCTTAGAATTGATCATTACCCTATTTCAAGTGAAATCAAATGTTGCGATCAAGGACTATAGCCCACATATACAACATACACATAAGTCCAAAAATACACCAAACAATTGAAAAGTTTTACCTCAACCTTAGGATTGATCATCACCCTATTTAAGTGAAATCACATGTTGAGATTAAGGACTATAATCCACATGTACAACAACACTCAAGAAGTTTTACGTGTACAACTTGTCACCCTACTAATTCATGATACTCTGGATAAGAACTCTTGAAAGAATGTACTTAAAGCATCTTATAACCAAAGAGTTTGTAATTAAACATTACAAAACCTTTAAATAGAGCACAACATAAGTCATGACAAAAGACATTTCAATCAAGTAGTTGCAAAGCTATTGAGTCTCATTGATAATCCAATCCATTCTCATTTGTTGGTTAATAGGATGGCTTTTACAAGTGAAGGTTATCAATGGCTTCACCACAAACTATAAATGTGTTGTCAAAGACAAAATACAACAAATAAAAATCATTAGCCCTCAAATGTGTTGTCAAAAATCAAATACAACAAATAAACTTCAGTGGCCCTCTCCTCTATAGTAGAGAGGCAGCCTACCCAACACTAGTGGAGAAGAATGCGACTTTGGGTAACTATTTTTCTAGCACCCTTGAACAACTATCCAACCAATGATGTCCTTAGACCATAAAGCGGCAGCCAACTCAACACTATTGAGAAGAATGTGAGCTTGAGTATCTATTTTTCTGGCACCCTCAAACAGCTATCAAACCAATGCTGTCCTAAGACCATAGAGGGGCAGCCAACTCACACTATTGGAGAGAATTTGAGATTGGCAAACTATTTTTCTGTCACCCTCAAACAACCATCCAACCAATGTTGTCTTAAGGATCCCCCACTACAGCAGGGAGTAGTTAATCAACTACATTTGGGCAATTGTCATGGCAATCATTATAAGGAAGTTATACAACACTGTCAACTGAAGCTTGGAGCAAAACCCAAAGAATGGTCCACATGGTTAAGAGTACACAATAAAAGCAGCACTAGTAATACTCGCATGCTTTGTAGAAAAGGCATCACCCAGTTCCGCTGAAGTTTCAACCCTCACCATCAGCATGTGAGGATCCTTCAAGGTATAATTAGTGAATACAAAATTTGTACAGGCAATGAATCATAATTTGCTTCCACCAAGTAAAAAGGGGGAAATCAGCTTATAGCAGTCCCCTTCAAAAAAAAAAAAACAGGGAGAACAGCTTGCCCAAGAGAGAGAAACCATCATCAAAGTGTGGGGTCTCATGATTCAACAATTGAGTCCAAGACATGCCCCGATCTGAAAGTGGTTTTGGAGATATCAATGTCAACCAATACACAAGCAAAAGCAGAGGCCTAATCCACATTGAAGAAACAGGTGACAGATCACCAATGGCTTCAAAGCAATAAATCTCCCAAAATGAAAAGGAAGACTTGAGAGACAAAACCAAAACCCAGAGGGCACACAGAGGTTGAAGATAGTGAAAACCAAGACTGTCCAAGGATTCACAAAAAGAAAGTAATTCCTCCAAATCCATAACCTGCTCTAAACACCAAATCACAGTTAATTGATTTTCTTCTTTCGACAATAAGCTTACCAAATATAGATATCTTAATTGTAACCTTCATGAAAATATATATAATAAACTGTTACAAATTAAACCATACCACCTAAATTTAGGACATCAACAAGACATCTCAACTCAGACATCTGCACTTTTGATCCCTTCCTATTTTTGTCACTTTTTCCTGAACATACTTAAACACTTGGACTTTAAAAATTGCAAGTCTTCACAATGTTTCAATTCCTTTTATAGGTATATAATTAAATTTTGAGGTTCCAAAAATCCATTTTTGTTGCCCACGAGATTAAAACTCCCCTGCATTTCTCACCTTGGAATGCTTACAGAACCTTTTCTATTTTCCTCCCATACCACCATATCCAGCACAAGACGATTGCCATGAAAGTAACATTTGACAGAGAAAATCAATCATTTCTGAACGGCAGTATTCAACAGGAAAACACAACTAAATAAACTACCATATTCTTGCTTCTGTAGTCACTATTATATAAATATACATGTAATTAGCGAATTTTGGACGCAAATCAAAACCATTGGTAAGAACAAACAAGAGTAACACCAATATCCCGAGGACCCATTCCCAGACAGAACCCACGTCTCAAGCACCAAAGGAGACAATGGGCGCAGAATCGTAGAAACACTGTTTCTTAATTTTCAGAATTAAGGGGTGTATCATTCATTTTCCAGGTATAAATCAGCTCGTCTCTGTGATTAAAACTGTTACAAATTACACCATACCACCTAACATCAACAAGGCAACATCTCCACTCAGACATCTGCACTTTTGATCCCTTCCTATTTTTGTCACTTTTTCCCTTAACATACATAAACGCTTGGACTTTAAAAATTGCAAGTCTTCACAATGTTTCAATTCCTTTTTTAGGTATATGATTAAATTTTTAGGTTCCGAAAATCCACTTTTGTTGCCCACGAGATTAAAACTCCCATGCATTTCTCACCTTCGAATGCTTACAGAACATTTTCTACTTTCCTCCCATACCACCATATCCAGCATAAGACAATTGCCATGAAAGTAAACATTTGGCTTTAGTCACTACCATATAAATATACATGTAATTAGCAAATTTTGGACGCAAATCGAAACCATTGGTAAGAACAAACAAGAGTAACACCAATATCCCGAGGACCCATTGCCAGACAGAACCCACGTCTCAGGCACCAAAGGAGACATGGGCACAGAATAGTACAAACACTGGTTCTTAATTTTCAAAATTAAGGAGTGTACCATTCATTTTCCAGATATAAATCGGGCTCATCTCTCTGATTAAAATTTTGAATTTCGAAGTCTTCGAAATATGTTTAAATTCTGAAGATTTCAAAGTCATATGTTTAAATTCCTTTAGCGCAAAATTAACCTCATTTCTTTAATTGTTGCCCGTGTCATCAAAAAGCCTCAAATCACTCTTTAACACTCACCAAAATCTTCTCCCCATTGGTCTTTACTTAGGTTGGAACGCTCACAAAACCTTTTATATTTACTTTCATAACACCATATCCAGGATATGATTATTGCCTTGCGAGTAAGATGGGTATCATTTGGCAGAGAAAAATACAATTGTTTCTGAAAGACTGCCCAACAATTGAGAATGGGCCCAAAATAAAAATTATTATTATTCTTGGTTCTTAAGTCACTATAATACAAGTAAACATTAATCAGTAAATTTTGACTGAGATACTGCAAAAACCAACCCATTGACAACAAACAAGAATTAACACCAGCATCCCCCAAGGAGAAATCCCCAGACCTAAACACCACATCTCAGACGCCTGAGGTCACATGTGAAGCAGTATCATTAATGTTTCTTTATTTTCATAATCAGTAGGGAATATATCATTCTTTTACTGATGCCTTGTAAATCTCCTTTGCAGCGGCTCATTTCTCTGGACTGCAGGGTAAGTACAGGCATCGCTCAACAATTCCAGATATACATCAGATCGCCCGTGACTCTAACTGTGACTAAGGGGAACAATCTCAAACGGCCAAAGAAAAAATTATCAAATACTCTAAACCTCAATAGTGTGAGTTATTAATAGCAAAACTTCATCCCATTTACATATTATAAGGCTTGGTGAAGACAGTATTTGAGATAAAGAAAAAAAGGGTGAGTGTGAGCTATAGCAAGCCTTCTAAGTGTTAACCTGTGAAAGTAATTGCAAAGTTGCTCTTTATCATCAATTGATACAGTAAAGGTTGAGAATTTATCTGTAGGACAAATGGTACAGATAAACCCTATAAAGAATAACTCTACAATGACTCCAACCAGTAAACACTTAGAAGGCATTCTATGCCTCACACTGTCACTCGTTATATTAAATATTGTCACCACCAGGCCTCATGTGTAAATAGGATGACGGTTTTCTATTAATGACTTACTCATTCAGATCACATTCTTGCTTGCTATCAAGCTGTCATAGATTAGCACTTTCAATGTATCTACACTCCAAAATCAATTCAAACTCAAAAACTGAAGAATAGTTTAAGTAGTTTTAAAAATTATCTCAAATAAACTCTTACAAAAAATTAGCTTTTAAATGCTATAATAACTTGTCAAGATAATTTGCGAGATGGGAAGAGACTTAATATAACAATCCCCAAAAATCAGCATAATTTTTCTTTGATTTTATGATGATTAACGTGAAATTTATTTTGCATTGAATAGCCTTATCATATAAAGCCAAGGTTGCATGGGTACTCATACCCACACCCCTGGTATTCGTACCCATATACCCGAGTACAGTGTACATGTATACCAAGTACTGGGCACTCAGTGGAGAAAATCATAGCTAAGGACCTTGACTGAGATTTCGGATTTTATTTTTTCAGCTTTTTTTCCATACTAGCTTGTTATTTAACAAGCTGAATTCAATACCCAGTCAGTTTGAAAATTTGATATAATATTAATTAACAAAGAACTTTATCATTTTTGAAGTCAGAAGTTTATAGTTTGCAATATGCCATTGTCATATGATTTATGATCTTCTTGTTCATGTTTAAATAATTTGCAATATACCATTGCTCATGATTTATGATCTTCTTGATCATGTTTGAAGTCAGACTTCTCTGTTATGCATCTAAACATCATATATTATTATTACAAACATATAGCAAATCACACTTGCAAACTTTATCACTGTTATTATTTTGAAAACCCATTGTCATGATTCATTATCTCAGAAAAATAAAGTTTGACATACCCAAGTACCCAGTCCCCTATTATGAAAAATAGTCCCCCGACACCGTGTAACCTTGTATAAAACATACTGAGAACATAGAGAAACTAATCCTTTACACACATCTAGAAACGAAGAAGGTATTTAAGAAGATTAGCCAGTACCTCATTTCTATTCAACAGATATAATTACAGTAACAACGTTATAACGTTAAAGAGCTTTATTAATTCTAGGCCCAGAGGATTAGTGTGAACCCCTAAAGTTATGCATGAATCTAGAGATGCAACAAACAATAAGTACAATTGAAAGTAATGAAATGGGCATTGAATTAAGCTGCGATGTTATCATCATGATTCTAGATCAAAACAATAAACGCTTTGAGAGAAAGGGTATATGTCCATAACTCCAGGTAAACAAAAATGGATACTTAGTTATAATAGGGATTAAAATCAGTCATAAAACAAAACAATTCAAGCTACAGCTTTTAAAAAGAGTTTCTGCATTCTCAAACTGAACAAAAGTAAGCTTCATAACAGACTATATAAAAGCAATGCAAGAATTATTCGGAACTGTCCTCAGCTCTCATAGCTTAGCCATCATTGGCGGCATCAATTTAGGAAACTGCCCTGTATGCCACTTGCACAAGGAAATGTGGATGCAATGGAAACGTTTACATGAGGGATAAAATGAAATGAAATTTTTTAATGGGGGAATGGCAAAGGAGTTAAGTCAATGTGATTAGAAGGCGCTGAGCTTTAGAAGTGATATTTTTAATGGAGGAGTGGCAAAGGAGTTCAGTCAATGTGATTAGAAGGCGCTGAGCTTTAAAAGTGATATGTGCAAGAGACATACAAAGATGTATCCTGCTACCACCCTGGTCAGTTGTATGTTTACATCATCGGACAAAAGCACTTCTACGCACTCATTTGAAAAGTAACATCGATAAATGCAGACTAAACATGGTCTATAAATACAAAAGAAGATGCAACAAACGATAAAAGATTACAATACTATAACTGCGACTAAATTGCTGGGTTTATTCAAAGCAAAAGCATCTTCCTAGATCTAAAACAATTCAAGACTTCAGAGTTTGCTATGTTAATATATTCCACTTCCTAAGGCGGCAGAGCTGCAATTCAGACAAGGTATGGATACACACGTAATACAGTTTAAATCAGCAGCGGAGCATACCAAGGCAATACCCGCAGTGGCGTAAACCGCATTACGTAGATAAAACCATTACCTGGCCTAAGAGGCTAATGCCACACGACACAAAAGAGGAAAAGGCTTCAGAGTAGCCTCTGAAAACCCTTGGCTCGATATCGCACAGTTATGACTCGAAACCCTTCCATATTGTAGATCCAGGAAGGCGCTCTTAAGGACTGTGCACAAAATTACAGAAACAATTGGAAGCGCCACTAAAAATAATTTACATGTTAACTTCACATTAGACGAAGGTTAAATCGATTTAAAATACGTAAAATTTATCTCAAAAAAAAAAAAAAATACGGTTGCCGTGTAGAAGACGGACCTTTAAGAGGGCAAGTCAGAAGAATTTATGCCTCAAATTTTGACACTCAGAAACAGATAAATCTGTCTCGGCCATCTAATTGATTCATCACTCTTGCCACCGTTTAACATCAGAATTAACGCATACAAACAAAAAAACAAAAACAGGGACGCTAAACCAACTTACAGATCCCCAATATTGATCGAGAAGGTCCTGCAGCACAAACTCCTCCTCAGATATGCAAAATAGGGTGCCTTTTATGCAGGAAAAGGAAAAATGAAACCCTAGAGTGTCCTTCTTTGAACCCTAACTTGCGGAACTCGCGGAATATACGTTCCCCCGTAGTTTATCGGGTGTACCAATACAATTAATCAAACAAATTTTGCGTTGCTAATTGAAAGGAACCAAGCCTTAGGTTTGCCCTATTAGAAAACAACCAGGAGTTAGATTTAAGGTTAGGTCTATCTTGGGTAGGATATTAGTCTTAAATATAATTTATAGATAGTATGAAATATCTTATAGATTTAAGGTTAGGTCTATCTTGGGTAGGATATTAGTCTTAAATATAATTTATAGATAGTATGAAATATCTTATATACTAGCACTTGCACCTTTGGGAGGGTGCTAAGAGTGTGTCGATAGTTTTATTTGTAAGATGATGTTATCCTATTGTTGATATAATATAGGATGTTTAATCAAAATGCTTTTTGTGTGAAGTAAAACATTGGTAACAGTAAAAGTAGGCTGCATACATGAAGTAATAGTGCATGACATATTGAGTGGGAATCCAACTTTCTAATGTGATAGGAACAATTGGTATGGTCTTTAGATCATGTTCATTCCAGGATGACCCATAATAAGTATGAAAATGTATGACAATGTACATGGGAACACTCGGTGATTTACAGCCTCACACATGATATCATAATCCTCTCTCTGCCAATGTTACATAAACAATATAGAATCTTTAGAAGTATTATAAATATCAGTTGAAGTTTTTTGTTTAAAAAATGACGCTTAAGGCAAAAGAAGAGAGTAAGTATATTTGTCTTACCCTTGCAAAAATAATTGCATATGAAGTGTGAAATCTTATTTTGTGGTATCATTGGACATGAGGGTGGAAGCTCTATTTAATATAATGTGTGTTGTGTTTGTCATCTATTTTGTTAGTCTCAAATCTATTTGGAGGATCTTTATATGGCATCTATGTCATGATTTATACTTTTTCTTTCCAATAGTTTTTTTCCTTATATATTAGGCTTCCAAGGATTACGAATTTGGGCTTCTATTGTGTTTTGCCAAAAAGAATTTATAATTATTGTGTTATAGTCATGACCCTTTGACTTGCATTAACAAAAGTGAAGCCACAAAAAAAACAATTTATCCAAAAAAAATTGTGCTATTCAAATAAAATATATTATTCTTTTTTATCAATATTAAATATTACAATACCTTAGTTTTTTCTTTACTCTTTTCAACAGTGTTCCTTCTTGCTTATGATGGTATATTTATTGCATAACATAAGACATAAATTATGTAAAGGAAAATATTGATATTTGTAAGAGAACATAGAATTTTTTATTAGTACAGAACCATTAAAATAGACAAGATAAACCTATTCATTTTATTCATTTTGATATCCACAGGCAACATTAAAAGTTAGTGTATTTGATTTTCCTTTCAAAATTAACACTAATTCACACCAGTATCTTTCATCTATTCAATTAAACTCTAAACCTTGGAAAATATTGAAACGGCTACGCAAATGTCTTATGACTCTAACAAACAAAACCTGATAATTTAGTAGCACATTTCCCCATATTATCTCCAAAAGATTTAAATCTAAGCCTGGCACGCATTATTGTATTTTCATACCAAAGTTTGTAGTAGCCATGTGGTTCTGAGCTCAATAAATGAAATACTTCATTTCTGATTTTCGATCCTTTGAGTAGTTTAGAGGAATGCTAAACTATATAAGAGACAGTATGTCTTAGTTTTAAAAATGGCAAGGGGATTAATCTCGTGTACTTTGTGGTTGTCACCTCCCATTGACAACTCTCCCCACAAACCTAATGTATCCAGTAGTATTATGTGGGCTTTTGGGAAGAAAACTATGTACACTTGGTTGGTGTTATGAGCTAGAAATAAATACTTCAATTACATTTTCACCTAATGGGATAGCTGCTTTCTTAATAAATGGAAGCATATATACTAATTTAGAGTTGAGAGTCTCATTCATTGTCACCCTGCGTCCACTATTACCTCGCGTCCACTATTGGGAATTAGTTTAGGTGTTTCTGCATTTCTTTTGCCTAGAACATTACCCCTTCAGATTGATTTGGATGTTGAAATTACGTTAGTTTTATGACCCAATGGTTTAAAGGCTCACGACCTGATTTAGATGCCCCTAAATTTGATGAGAAATTACACTGGATGTGACTAAGTATATGAATTGGTGGTAAAGACAAGCTAAATAGTTTTACCCACAATTATATCGGTTTTGAGTGGATTGTATGAGAATTAATATCCCTAAAATGTTGTAGAGTCATTTTGAAAAAAAAGCATCCATCTACTTATTCAGGAGTACCAATCCAAAGCAAGTATCAAAGCATTTTAGTGGAGTTTGGTATCTATAAATTGGACATATATTTATAGTAGATTGAACAATTATTGTTGTTAAATATAGAAATATAATAGATTAGTGAAAAGTTTATGTTGTTCAATTATTGTTGGAAGAGTGTTGCCTTTGTTACTAATGGTGCCCCCTTTGAACATTAAGATTATCAATCAGATGTAATATATTGCACCACAAAAAATCATCAATAGCAAAATAATTGTTTACTAAACATGCAGATGAGTAGAGAGGTAGTGGCAAAAGGAATTCCTCATGGTCGTTTCCTAAACTCAGATTTGGCTTGGACTTGATAGATTTAGTAGTCATCGTGGCCGAATTATTACAGTGTTGAGTATATTTATTAGAGACAGAATGATTTAAATATTTTCCTAAAGCAGAAGGATTTAAAGAATTTCCAAAGGCAGAGTGATCTATATATTTTCTTGAAGCTAAATGATTTAAATATTTTCCTGAAGCAGAGTGATTTAGATTTCCTTGCGAGCCTTGATAATTTCAAGAGCTCGAGGTGGCCCAAAAGATAGACTGTGAATCTAGCGAGTCCGTTCTCCATGACTACAACTTCTCAATTAACAAAAATTGATCTTCGTTGTGCAAATTGGATTTACTGTAAGCAAATGGTGGATTAGATTCGGTCCTCGAATATCTTGGCAAAGACATCAGAAGCAGGCGGCCTTGGAGGAATTGATTGCCTACAAGGCAAGCGTCTCGAAACACCAAACAAATCAGTAAACTTCTACAAATTTTTGGGCCCATCTTTCTTGTTTGGTGTAAGACTACCAAAAAATCCAAACATTCTGGTCAATGATTCTCAAGGAGTGAAGCTTATTAGCTTAATTAATTTTATATAATTATTAAGACAAATAAACTTATATATATAATGTTACTATATTAAAGAAGTTGTTAGTTTTAAGGACTAAGTTTCTATATACATATGAGATGTGTAGGGTGATTGTAATAGTAACTTAATGGTTGCAATTGTAGTTTAAGTCTTTTAGCTTAATTATGAAGTCTATTTATGTTTTTAGCAGAGATTAATACAAGCATTATATTAATAATGATAATTAATATGTTTATTGGGATTCATAAGGTGTAGTTAATGTTGTCACTTGAGAGGTATAAGGAGTTGTTGAATAGAGAGATAAGGAGATTACTTATCAAAGTAAGGGGTCGTTATCGGGACGGAGCGACAAGGTGTGTCAGTTGCGGGAGACATAAGGTATTACATTAGCAAGGAGAAATAAGGATTGGTGTTGACGAATATTGAAACTTTTACACAAAATAAATCTAGCAAATATGTTCATGCCTAAGTGCTTACAATGTAATCTTCACGGGGATGGGGTTCCTCAAATGTGACCCCACTAGTTTAAAGCTCCAGTCAAAGTCGATTATAAATCAAATTATAATTAATAATAACTAATATGCTTATTGACTAACTTGATTTAAAACTGTTATGCATGTGAAGATTTTTTTTTAATTTTTGAGCGGTAAATGGTCGAAGCCTTATATTATATTAGGTAAAATAATAGATGATTACAAGTTTCTCCATTCTGATGGGCACTGGTAGGAAAGAACACAGTAAGAAAACCTCCAACCTAGCCCAAGACTGAAGTCCTTTATTATACAAGAAATAAAAGGGGCATACCCCAGTAAGAAAACATTGATCAAAGAATCCTAATAATGTTCTGCATAAATTTATGCTACAAATAATTTTTTCTGTGAATAATCCACGAGCACTCCGAGGAATGCAACCTCTGGTTAGGAGAAACAGACTTGTTTAAATAGGAAACAACACAGGTTAACAACCAAACCGTGTTAATCGTTAATCAAATAAGATAATATATTTAAAGTCCAAATTGGAAAAATCTTTAAAGGGAAGAAGCTACTAAAGTATCGGTCTGATATGATAGATAATCTTGAATCTATAAGTTTAGAATTTCAAGAGAGGAAGTAATTAACCTATCCCAGAAGTCTAAATTATAAATTATAATTAATTAAGGGTTATGTGATTAAAAAATTTATTCATATTTTGATAAGTATTCTTGCTAGTAATTATTTTGCAAATGTGAGTTTCGTTATAGTGCTTCTTGAATTTCCATTTTAGCCTCTTAAATCTTCGTGTATTATGAAATAATCTTATCTAATTGTGCCAAATTTATCCTTGTAATATTCAAATTTAGGTTTAAAGTGTGAAAATAATCATTGATATGAAAGATGGAGATTGATTACAAAATAACTGAAAAAATAACGAATTCACAAGCCCAGATTGGGCAGAAAGACAAAACTAGTCGAGAGCCAAACCAGATTAGTTTAAATTCGAATCGAGATAAACTTAATAAGGATATTACATTAATATGGTCAAATTATACAAGTGAAACCTAATCAAACCGAGAGAGGTCCTAAAGTGGCCCTAGTTTATATATCTTTTCTAGTTGCCTAAGTAAAATGCAGCAAGTCAACATCTACCTTACAACAAATCTTTATATATTTTATACACAGCCAAGGGAAAATGTAGCCAAGCCACGCCTAAAAAACCTTAAGCTAACTACAGTAATATCAAGTCATAGCTATAAAGGTGACAGGAAAGAAAAAGCAGAGCGAAGACGAGGTTTTCACTGGAGATCCTGATTATGCTTCCTAGTTTCGCTTCTTGAAGACCATAATGATCTCAGTGGCTTCATGGAGGTATTTCACCCTAGAACCTAGTGGGAATTCATAGGCGTTCCTCATCCTACTTGATCTATCATAGTTGGGTAGGAAAAATTCAATTGCTTTCAAGTCAAAGAAATCCACATTCTAGTGAATGTAGGCAAAAAACCTGCAAGTAATTCGTGAGCCATTCTCTTGCTAGATCTTCTTTGATGGCTCTCCAATGCAGTAAGAATTGCATGCTAGCCTCCATTCTTGGCCATTCTTTGAAGAAGAGGATGTTGTCTCTGATAACCATGCAGGGGCGTTCAGGGCTTCTTGCTAATTCAGGGCTACCTAATTGATACTCCATGTAAACCTTAGGCAAAGGGATCTTGAGTTTTATTGTCAATGTTGAAAACTGCTTCCTCCAAACTTATCAACCAGCTCGGGTCAAAAATGTTAAGGCTTAGTCTAATAATATCCCACTTTTCTACTCCGACCCTACCTAGGCATCCTATCCAATACCCCTAAATATCACTATTTGTTCACCATGAGTATTCGTAGTTAAAAACCCCTTCCTCCAAGACCCTGCTGACTGCAACTCTACTCATATCATCAATGGGTTGAAACAACTGGTTCCATCTTTCCAACTTAATGGGACCATAGAAAGCCATAATTCTATTTTCGAAGGCATGATACAGGCAGATGTTGGCATCCATAATGGGGAAGCAATACAAAGCCAGTTAGGAGAAAAGAAGGGGGTAAAAATGAAGAGAATGAAGTCTAGTTTGAGTTAATATAAGATCAAAAGGGAAGGATCTAAAACGATGCAAAGTGACACCATCCATATGATTTTGGATGATAATTTCCTCTCAAAGTCATAATTAAAGTGTTACTATGACTCATGATATCCATGTGAGGCTAATTTTATGCATTCATAGATACATGAGCCAATATTTGTGTCAACTTGGGAAATCATGAAACCAAGTGCCAAAGGGAATGAAATTAGTGGAAAAGACTAAGTTTAATATTCATGAACTAGCTATGATTAAATGTTAAGATGTGTTTTTCATCTGTGCCTTTATTTACTAGATAATCTACTTCAGTATTGCCTTCTCTAAATATATGAGAGAATATAACTTCTTCAAATCCTTCCAATAATTTTAATGTTGCTTCCAATCGAGAGTTTAATATCCAGTTTGGAGTTATTCCTTTTCTGAGTGCATTTAGGACTATCTGTGAGTCTTCTTCGATTATAATTCTCTTAATTCTTAGATTGATACAAATTTTTAGTCTTTCTTCTACTGCTTCAAGTTATGCCATGTTATTTGAAGTGACTCCCAGAGGTTTTGCTCTTTTTGCTAGCCAGTTCCCCGTTTCTTCCCTGACTATACACCCTATTCCTGCCTTGCCGAGATTGCCTCTAGAGGCCCCATTGAAATTCAATTTCTTCCAACCTTTCGGTGGTGGTTCCCATTTACAATATTTTCTAACTGCTCTATTGTTCCTCTTGTATGCTAGGGGTGGATTAATTAGAAGTTTACGGTGTTTTTTGATTTCAGCATCCCACTCTATAAATGATCCTTTTGCTATCATCTTTTTCCTTATACCGCTATTTATTACTTCCACTATATTAACCTCAATTTTATTGCAGAGTGATAGTGTGTTTAATTCTTTGTCTTGAAAGATTCTGTTGTTTCTCTCTTTCCATATCTCTCAAGCTAGAATTGCTAGAGTAATGTTCCAGAGTTTTCCATATACTTTCTTGTCTGTGTTTATTGGCCATCCACTTATGTGATCTTTCCATTTTTCTGGTAGGGGGGCAGTCCAATTAAGTTTTGCTTTGAGCCACATACAACACTCCTTCACAAATTTACATTGATATAAAAGATGCTCTGTTGTTTTTTATCCTTCTTTATAGAGAATACATCTTGATGGACCTTCAAATCTCATTTTTCTAATTCTATACGCTGTGAGGATTCTTTTTTCGGTGGTTGCCCAAAGAAAGATGCCAGCTTTGGGAAGCCCTACTGGATCCCAATAGAGATTCATTAGGATTTTTAATGTTTCCCATCTCTACGAATTAGTAATTTGTTTGTATCCCTCTCTTACTTTATAATTTTTGTCTTTGGATGCTACCCAAATAAGCTTGTCCTCCCTATTTTTAACTTTGATCGGCTGATCTTTCAAAATGTTTTCTAGGATTTCCTGATCTGCCTAGTTAAGACCACAACTGGTTAAGGATTTCCATTCCCAAAAGGTTTCTTCATCGATTTGGATTACTTTGATATAATCTTTAACTTCACAGCCCCAAATAGTTTTAAAGTGAATTTTGGCATCTTGGGTCAAATTTGAGAGTTCAAGGGGGGATGGAGGGTAACCATTCCAAGAATCTTCCCAAAATAACACTTTATCACTTGTCCCAATATCCCATGTTTTATATTTGGTTATGAGGGGGTGAAACTTCATTAAGAAATTCCAAGCTACCAAGCCTCTGGGAGGATTCCTAGTTCTAAATACTGAGGTGTCATCAGATGCATTAAGATATTTATTATATAGAATTCTAGCCCATTTACTGTCTCTTTCTTGGTGCATTCTCCATACTTGTTTTGCTCCTAGCGCTTCATTCTGCCATTATAGGTTTTTGATTCCTAGACCTCCTGCTTCTTTAGGCCTACATATTTTTTCCCATTTGATTAGTGCTACTTTCTTTTTGTCTTCCAGGCCATTCCAAAAGAAATCTCTTAACTTCTTTTCAATTTTTTTGATTTATGTTCTTGGGTAGTTGTTGTTAATGTTTTAGCATCAATAGAAGTAAAACATTGATTATTTGATATATTAATCTGTGTTTATGTTTTTCAGATAAATTGTTATTGGTGATTCTTATATATATAATATGTATTATATATTTAATATAATATATATTATATGTTATGCATTATATATCTTATATATATAATATATATATGATATATGTAATATAATATGTGTTATATATATATTATGCATTATATATTATTATATAATAATATAATAATATTATATTATATTACATATATGGTCAATATATTAATATATATATATATATATATATATATATAAGATGAGTTATGCATAAACTAAATGGCGATTAACTATAGAGACATGTCTCTTGAAGAGACATGTCTCCTCCTTTCATATTATACATATATGAGATCCAAATCTACATTTGAAAATCATCAATTATAATGGCAATGAAAAGTACATTTGCAAAAATAATTTAAGTTATTTCAATATGGTATCAGAGCCAAGTTGCAAATGTAAGAATGGATCAGAAAGAAAATAGGGATATTGATTAAATCGGCATCACAAGCATATATATCAAAGCTTTAAAATGAAGAGGCGTGTACCCACTCCACAATAGAGACAATATTGTGTGCTTTGAAGACTAGAAAATCAACACAAGAAGAATTCTTGTTGATAGACAAGAAAAGAGGGTGAAATAAACAAATACGATGGTCATAACCCAACAAAGCATGGGACAAATATCAACATCAATAAACCTAGCAACGTAGGAAACTAACAAATTATTGCTAACGTAGAACAAGGACCCCAAACAAAGGATTGCAGATATAAATCCAAAACAGATGAAAGAGTTGATAACAATAAGGAAGGATATGGGAGCATTGTTGGATACCATCGATAAGGAACAAGAAGACACCTATGCCGATCAAGATATGCCACTGGGAACGATGTCTTTAAGATGCTAGAAAATTAGAAAAAAATATAATGGACTTAGGGATAAAATGATACACTCAAAAAATGGAAATACCATTGATCTTCAACATCTAGATATGTCTACAAACGATATCAAATGCAGGTCTAAGTTTAGGAGAATCTGCTTATTATGAATCAGAGATTTTATATGAGAAATTTGAAAATGGGAGATATAATAGAAGGATAGAGAACTTTTAGGCATCCACAAGGAGAAATATATATAAGTGCCATTAGATTAGTACCATGGAGAGTGGTAATCAAATTAAAGAACGCACACAGAAGATGAATCCACACAATCCCTATTTGGCCACGTGAATATTAATAATATCATTGATGGTACTCACGTTCGTATGTAAGAAGGAATTAGAAGGAAGTAAGGATCAAACTTGAACAAAGTATGAATCCAAACCAATATTCATCACTGAAGTAATACATCAGGGTCACATTGTAGATGGGGAATCAAATCATTGGTAATTTGATCATGCGCAGTAGTAATGTTGCCACTAAAACACACAAGGGCACCATTATTCCATGTCTGCAGAAACCCTTGATCCATTATACATTAGTGTCCTTGATTATAAGGAATGGAATAAGGTTGGAAGTGACAAAGACCCCACCATCAAAGCTTAGTCTCCCGATGAACGTCCTGATACATTATCGTAGGATATAATTGGTAAAGCTACGGATATCCATGGCCAAAGACATAGTCTTTGATATAGGGAATATTCCATTAAGATGTTACCTCTTCGAAATCGTATTAAATTCCATCGATACTTTCAGAAGCCCCGATAAGTATGATGACAAAATGATCCACTAGGCATCTCAGCGGCACAAAGGTGATAGCATCCAACTTCAGGGGGGTAGTTACTCCTCTCGGATAAGGGAAAGCCATGATGAGTATTGGAGTAAATAAGCATGAACCCCACAAACAAGTTAGGAAAGTGTGGAACTTATAAAAGGCAATTGGTAAGAGACAAGGAGAAAGGTAAAGTAAATTTGATTTACATTGTTATCATTATGGTACAAGGAGGAGAATATGTTATACGAAGGTAAGTCAAAGGACAACATATAAGGTATGTTTTATTATTCACTTTTATTTCATTTATATATAGTTATTGTGAATAGATGTAATGACAATTTATATAATTTAAAACATTAGATATATTGTCAAAAGAGGTCTATTATTTAAATAATATTAAATAATATTATTTTACAAAGATTAATATTGTTTCTAAAAGGGAAAGACTAATTTCAATTTTTTTTAAAAAAAATTATAATATTGTTACCAAATATTATTTCTTGTCTATAAGAAATTATGAATTACAATTAATGGGAATATTCATACAACATTTGGATAATGTGCTTTCTAGGAGAATATTTTAAAGCACTTTTCTATTATTATTCATTTATGAAATGTATTTTGTTTTGTGATTTTGCAAATATTCTAACATTCTACTCTTAAGGAAAAACTTATATGGAAGATTCTCAAGAATATAAAATTTTGTCATTTTCGCAAGGTAATTGCTTTATCTTTTCGAAAACAAAATAAAAGGGTAAGAATGAGATACTTCAAAGGTGGAATGGTCTCTCCCACCCCACTCTAACAAAAGACAAAGTTAAAGTTTATGTTTATGACCCCTAATTCAAACCCTAGAATGATGGTGAGCATAACTTGGGAACATAATTTATGACAATAATTTAGAGTAGCATTGCACATAATTGATCTTATTAAATAAGGAGTAAACTATGTTGTGATAAAATCTTAAATGATCGATAAATTGTAACAGTCAAGAGGATTACAATTCATGCAACCTTGTGATCATAATGGGTCTACCCTTGTGTACATCATATGAAAGTGGTGACTTCATTTGAACCATCTACAATAAATGATAAATGATACTTGATGAATGAATTGTGGCACAATCATACTCAATCAAGATATTGGTGTATTATGGACAAGTTTGTGTTCGCTTCTACTATTATGCTAAACAAATGTTTAGATTTTCAAACCTAGAAAGAAGTCATCATATTTGATACTAAAAAATATAAGTATGAGTGAGAATTTTACATTGTGGGGGGAATAATAGTCAATGTTTCATTCCCACTTAAACCTTCATTAAAAGGGAAATGTTCTCAAATAATCTATGAAGACAATTTCTAAATCTTCTTAAGCAGATAAGTATTCTTATATTTTGTATTTATCTAATTTATAGTTTCTCTCTTATTTGTAATTCTTTACATACTATAAGGGTTATTTGCTTTGATCTTTTCCTTTATGTTTGAGGATATTCTTACAAGAAAAGAAGGTTGATACTTCAAATATGCTACCAAATATTGTGCAGACTAAATCTAATGATAGTAGTTTCGAAGACCCTAATTATCAAGATGGATCTTGATGCAAGTATCTTTGATGATTGAGATTATGAGATTCTTCTACATTAAGAGGGAGTATGTCACTTCTCCAAAGGCAATGTTGGAGCTTAGAAGTTTGATACTCAAAGGGAGTCTAGAAATCCATGTGGGTGACTACATGATGTTGATGGGCCTACTCCTACGTATATCATGAGGGAGTGATGAGTTTGTCAAGCATCCTTGAGAAAGGAGTTTTTTTTTAAAGGAAGTAACAAGAGGACCTAACATCCCATAATCTATATTCAGAGGGAGAAATTTTGAGATGATATCCCTTATGGATGATATCTTCTCTATGAGGAGAAGCTCTAAACGGAAATGTTAAATTGAAATATTTCAAAGGTAAAAATTGATATGTTGATTTCAATCTATATCTGGTTATATAATTGTTGTTTCAGATATGTAATGAAAGGTGACGATCTTATGTATGCTAGGCTTGTTATCATGGATCTTTGGGCCAGAATTTGTCGGATACCATGATAACAAACACAAGGTAATCTTTGTAAGGTGACGATATTATAAATGATAGTCCTGTTATCATGGACATCTCTAGATATTGTTTTCGTATAATTAGAGATCATGGGTAACAAATCTATTATGTCATCATGGACATCTCTAGGCATTGCTTAAGTGCAAGTAGAGATCATGAGTGTGGTATGGGCATCTCTAGACATTGCTTAAGTGCAAGTAGAGATCATCTATGTATAATGAACATCTCTAAACATTGCTTAAGTGCAAGTAGAGATCACGAGTGTGTTACGGGCATCTCTAGACATTGCTTAAGTGCAAGTAGAGATCATATGTGTATCATGAACATCTCTAGGCATTGCTTAAGTGCAAGTAGAGATCATGAATGTGCTATGGGCATCTCTAGACATTGCTTAAGTGCAAGTAGAGATCATGAGTGTGTCATGAACATCTCTAGACATTGCATAAGTGCAAGTAGAGATCATGAACTGCAAATGTGTCATGAACATCTCTAGACATTGCTTAAGTGCAAATAGAGATCATAGGAAATACTTTATGCTGCTAAGAGATTTTAATATACATTGTGTTGATTACATAATGATTCTAATTCTTATATAATGATGTTTTACTTCTCCCTTGCTAAAGAGGGAGTGTTAATGTTTTAGCATCAGTAGAAGTAAACCATTGATTATTTGATATATTAATATGTGTTTATGTTTTTCAAATAAATTGTTATTGGTGATTCTTATATATATAATATATATATGATATATGTAATATAATATGTATTATATATATTATGCATTATATATTATTTTATAATAATATAATAATATTATATTATATTACATATATGGTCAATATATTAATATTATATATATAAGATGAGTTATGTATAAACTAAATGGTGATTAACTATAGAGACATGTCTCCTCCTCTCATATTATACATATATGAGATCCAAATCTGCATTTGAAAATCATCAATTACAATGGCACTGAAAAGTACATTTGCAAAAATGATCTAAGTTATTTCAACAGTTGTAAGCACAAGAGTTGATAGGTAGGTATCGTTGATAACATGACTTTGATTTTTGTTGCTTTACCAACCTTAGTCAGCCATTTCCCTTTCCAAGCTTCTATTTGGTTGTCTATTCTTCCCATAGTTTGTTCCTAACCTTGATTCTTTTTGTTTCCTTTTTCTAGATATATTTCTAGATACTTAAAAGGGAATGTGCACTTTTTGAATTTGAGTTTGTTGCAGATGTAATCTTCTCTGTGTACTATAGTATTAAGAAATAGATTTATGATTTTTCTGCATTGATTTTTTGACCAGAGGCTTTAGTGTAATTGTTCAAAATAGTTTTGAAATGGTCTATTTCTTTCTTAGTGCTAACTCTGGCAAGAATTGTTTCATCAGCAAATTGCTAGTGAGTGATGTTTTCCACATTTTTGGTGACCTTTACTCCTTTAATTTTATTTTGAAGTTGTGCAGTTTTGATTGCTCTTCCAAAGGATTCTGCCATGATGATGAAAAGGAAAGGGAAATAGGATCACCTACTCTGAGCCCCCTAGATATACTAAAAAATCCTTATGGGGTTCCATTAATGAGTAGTGAAATTTTAGGGGTGGAGATGCATTGAAAGATAATGTTAATCCATTGTTACAAGAAACTGAAAGCTTTGAGAGTTTGGCATAGGAATATCCAATCGACTTTATCGTAAGCTTTTTGTATATCTAATTTTAATAACATACATGCTTCGTTATTTTGTTTGCTAGATGAGTTGTTTCTTGAATAATTGAAATACCATCTAGGAAAGATCTCCCAAGTACAAATCTTGTTTGTTCTTAGCTAAAGTTTTAGAGAATACTTTGTAGAAAGTGTTGCAAAGAGCTATAGGTTTGAAGTCTCCTGGTTCTTCACACTTGTTTTTCTTGGGTATGAGAGTCAAGAAGGTGTGGTTGATTTCAGCTAATAGGGTTCCTCCATTCCTAGACGCTTCCAATGCTTTCCATAAATCTTCACCTATTATCTCCCAACATTGTTGGAAGAAGAAAGCTTGAAATCCATCAGGTCTGAGTGATTTATCTAAATTAATATTAAAAAGAGTTGTTTTGATTTATTGCAACATGAATGATTTATTGAGGATTTTATTATCACTAGGTGAGATTACCTTGGGTATAGTTTTCAACATTTCTTCTTGTTCTATTCTATTAGAAGTGTCATAGTTATTAAGAATATCTTTAAAGTAATCCATGAATTTTTTTTCTATTTTATCTGGGTTTTCTGTTGGTTTGCCTTGCTTGTTTTTTGTTTTTGATATATTATTACGATCTATATGGTGTAGGGTGCTGTTATGAAAGAATTTCATGTAACAATCTCCTTCTGCCAACCATTTTTCTTTAGATTTTTGCTTCCAGTACACTTCTTCTTTAGCTAATATTTATTCTTGTTTTAGTAAATATTCTTTTTCTACTTGGTAAGTTTCATTATTCATTCCTTTTTAATGGCTTCTTTGTTTAGTTTTTCCAATTTCTCCTCTATATCTAACTTTTCTTTGAATATGTTTTAATTGTGTTTTATTCCATTTTAGTATCTTCTCTTTTATACTTTTATGTTTAAAAACAAATCAAAACATTTTAGATCCTTGAAATTGTTCTTCTTGCCACTAGTTTTTTATATTATTCATAAAAAAATTGTCCACAAACCACATCTTTTCACATTTGAACGGGTTTCTACTGTTGGGCTTAGTCTGTTCCTTGATTTCAATTTTGACTGGAAAATGATCTGATCCTACCATAGATAGAATTTTTGCCTTCACCTCTCTATTCAGGTTGCTTAATTCTCCTTTAAAGAAGAATCTATCCAATCTTTCTGCTATGTAGCTAAAGTCTTTTCTTTTGTTATTCCAAGTATACACTCCATTTTTTGTTGGGATGTCAATGAAAGAATTCCTTTCTGTCCATTCTCTAAAATCTTCCATAGCTCTAGACATTGTTCTTGTCCCACCATATTTTTCATCTTTATTTAAGATTGCATTAAAGTCTCCCCCAATAATGATGTTCTCATTCTAAAATGTACTGAGAAAGGTATTGAACTTGCTCCAAACTATTAATTTGTCTGTTGTTTTTGTAGGTCCATAAACATTTATTACTATCATCTGTAGATTAGTTTTAGTGCTAGAAACTCTGCTTCCCATCCAATTTGAGTGGGAGATAATGTCTTCTATATTGACTTTCTAGTTATTCCAAATAATGCCCAATCCTCCTGAGGTTCCCTGTGATGGTTTAAATTATGATTTCCATGTTCCTAATTTCTGTACTAATCTTAGGCCTTCTTCTTTTCTTAATTTTGTTTCTTGAATTGATAGAATCTCTGTATCAAACAGTGTTAGATTATGCTTCAATAAGAATTTCTTGCTAGGAGCATTTAGGCCCCTAGCATTCCATGTAGCAATTTTCATTGTTCCTTGGGAAGGTTCTTCCCCTTCCCACCTTGTAGAATTTCTATAATCTTGGTTTGTTCCTTTGCCTGCCCTGCTGCTTCCCTTAACTCTTTTAATGATTTTCGTCCTTGTTTTTGTTTTTGTTTTCCACGAATGGGTGTCTTTAGACCTTCCCGATTCATAGCTGTACCTAAATTTTCCAAATTTATTTGGTTGTTTTCTCTTTATGCAATTCGGAATTCTTCTATTATCGATTTGTCCTCTGCTAAGATTTATTTGATAAGTTGGTTATTTATTTGGTCCTCTTCTACTTCTAGATCGTGCCCTCCTTCCTCCAATTTTGTTTTGTTTTGTTCCATCCTCCTTGTTGGTGCTTTCCACCATAGATACATAATCCTCCCATATTACCTCTTCTTGATTTTCCTGCTTTTCTTCTTACATGAATATTTGCTTATCAATCTGTTTCCTAGTTAAACATATCCTTCCATTGCTTGGTGTCTGCTAGAATTTATAACTCTTCTTTTTTGTTTTTTTCTTAATAGTTACATTACTCCATTGGGTTGATTCTACTAGTGGTATATATAGACTCTATTCTTTCTTCTCCGTTGTTTGATCTTGTTCTTGATTTACTTCTTTCTCTAATTCAATTTCTCTAAGAATCCCTATTTCTGACTGATTATTACAATTATTCCCCTTTTTTTTATGCTATTATCTTTTCTTTTATTGGTTTGAATTGTATATTGCCTCTATTTGGTGCTTCCTCCTCTGTGTCTATCTTCAAAATTTCCTTTCCTTTATGTATTGTATGATTAGCTTTTGCTATGATACATTGGTCTTCCGTATCATTCTATAGTAGCAGTATCTCATGAGTGACCATCTTTAATTTTTTTGACATTGATTTCCATCTCATCTATTGAGTCCTTCTCTGTTCTATTATCTTTTCATTTTCTGAATTTTTCTAGTGAATGTTGATAATCTGTGTTTGTCATCCATCCATATTTTGCTTCTTCTTTTCTTTCTAAATTCTCCATTTGAGTCCCTTGGGCTATCTCTATTTTCTCCATGACTTTATTTCTTTCCTTCTCTAATATTCTTTTTGCCCTATTTTCCTCTATTTTTTAATCCTTTTTCCTGCCTGCCCTTTGAATTTTCTTAATGTTATCTTTAATATTAATGCTATTAAAGTCTATTCCTATAATGTTATTAATTTCTCGTGTATATTCAATAAATGTTAGTTTGTATATTGATCTATTTGTTATAATTTTCTTGTTTATGGAATTGCTTTGTTTGGTTTGTATTAAGAATCTTATTTTGCTTGTTTTATATTTACTTACTTCAAATCCAATTAACATTCCTAGAGATTGACCTATTCTTTTTATAATATGGTTTTCATTTAATTCAGATGGTATGTTTGCACATTCCATCCATTTGATTGCCTATTTATGATTGTTATAATTTTCATTGAAATTTGTTTGTAAAAACAGTTTGATAATTCTAATAGTTCATTTCTAGATTCTATATCTTGACATTGCAGAAACCAATAATGCTTTGTATTGGATGTTATGGTACTTACCTTTGCTTCAAAGATTTTAGCAAGGTTCCATTCTAGATTGATTCTAAATTTGGCTTGATCGTTCCAATATAAATAAATACCTTATTCAGTGCATTCTTGTCATTTTGCTTCACTGTATATGTCACTGATGATTATGGTGTCGACGTTGTCTCTTTCAACTAAATTGCTTTGTTTAGGATGTCTTCCTTCACTAGGATTTCTTGATAGATTTTGCTTCTTCTGATGGGGTGGAATGTATGCCGACAAGGATGATGTATTAGCTTCCTTTTGAATCAATTTTTCTGGATGGTTTTTTAGTATAGAGACATATGATTCCTATCTTTCTATTAGAGCCTGAATTTGTGATGGGGAAGGGCATAAGGGTATATTATTTAGCTCAGATATCAGGATGGGCTGATTTGATCGCTTATTGTGTTGACTTTGCCTTAGCAGAGATTTTTTTTTTTCACCACTAAAATATTTCGTTTTATTAAAGAAGACCTTTTGATTCTTCAGTCGTTGGTTTATACCTTCAATCCTCTTGTATGGTTTTGTATTCTATCTTCTGCCTTTTTGTCTAGACTTCTTTCTGTTTACAACTATCTTCCATTCACATTCATTTATGCTATTCTGATTCTTTTGAATGTTAGCGTTGCATTCTTTGTGAAGCCAGATTAGGGTTTCAAAGCCTTTTGACTTTTTTGGTGTTTTTTAGATTTGTTGATCGTCCTGGATCTTGGCAAGTACTTCAAACTAATTTTTGACTTGGAGAGTGTTGCCACCCTTCGATTGGTGTTGACTTGGGAGAGGCCTGGCTTTATACATGATTGGTTTTCCTATTTTCCTTGAGTAATTCACCATGTTCATTATTTTCGCAGAGTAGAGCATTTTTAATCTATTTTTTATGCATGTGAAGATTTGAGACAATGAATGACAAGGAATATTGTCAACTAAATCAACAAAATTTCTCCTTTATTTTTAGAATTGTCAGTGGGGCAATTTTCATACCACTTAGATCCCAAAATGGATAAAAATGGCTTGTGGCAAAAATGCATTGCAAGAAGATGGGATAGGGTTCGTAAATTTGCTTAAACGAATAATTAGCATTCTCTAAACAAAAGCATCAAGAATAAAAACAAGTAAATTGCAAATGGATCTAAGGGATGGAAGATGATCAATCAAATAAATAAATGCTTGAAGGAAATCCTAAATTGGTCTCCATTAGAAGCTAGCATGTGGAATTATGAAATTAAAAGGATTTGGGCATGGGAGGAGACAAGGAAGTTTAGGTTTCACTCGACAAAAATAATAAGACATAACGAGCACCAAAATTTGATTAAATTAAAAATTTAATAATTCATCAAAATACATAAAAGCAAGTATATATACTAATGCCATGTGTTTGATGCCCAAGTTCAGAGACACAAAAGTATGTCAAAACTAGATGAAGTGTATAAGTTGATAATAATACTAAACATAAATAAATATTTACCTTACAATGGACCGCATAATCAAGTGCAATGAGAATATGGGTAGAGGCTATTGAGGTACGAAAAATGTCGTACATGCCAAGGAGGACGCTTAAAAGAACAAAAAAAAACTCAAAAGCACTATATAGAAGACAATTTTCATGGCTGGATAGCCACTAGCGAGAATATGAAGCACAAAAATCAATAATGACCATACTAGTAGGAATTAATGATACTTGTAATGTGAAAACACAAAGTGGGCAAGAACATTATTGGAGTGTGTAACCACCCTGCCACAAAGCACATGTGCTTCTCGAAAATATTTCATGACATAAAAGATACCCATCCTAACACAAGGAAATCTACCTTGCATTAATAATAGTAACTCTCATCTTTACCAATACTTAATAGATTAGTTATAGTTAGATCTTGCATAGCTCTAAGTTTGATATGCATGTATTTTTTAACCAACATATTCTACACAATCGAAATTAAAAAGATACTTTTTCTACAGTGTTAGTATGGTCTTCTAGATTTCCTAGTGAACATATCTTATCTTAAGGATTCCATAAGTTGTTAACATTATGCAACGAAATAATTTTTCCTTTCTAAATTAATTCTTATGATAACCACATTGGACATAGGAACGACTATAAAATTAGGGCCAGAGACACACCTAAAAGTCCAAGCATCCTGTAGAGTAAACATAACTGAAGCAACTAATAGAGGAAAACACCACAGAGAGAAGAAAATAACAATATCTTTATTGATTCATCAAATCATCTGCAAACATGCCCGACTGTAAGGCCTTTCAAATTGTGGCCAATACAAAATGATTACAAATTACAACTTCAAGATCCATGATCTCTACAAATTCTAACTCTAGCTCCTCTATGATCACCTGCTCCAAACTCTCTAAACACTACCAAACCTAAGCCTAAACACCTCTACTTATACTCGCCAAAACATCTTGCAAAAGTTTCTAGATCTTTACATAAGAGAAGGTTGACCTCATGATGGTTTGTATGCTTCCAAATGCACAATCCTTACATTAAATCCATGATTCAAATTAAATAAACAAGTTGGCCCATACTAGGAACCAATCACAAACAAACTCAACCAAAGAAGGAATTGAGCATCACCAGACCAACGAGCTCACTTGGCACATGAAGAAACTCAGCTACAATAGGACTCAACCATCATAGGGAACTTGGCCACTACTGCACTTTGCACTCAGAAAATATTGCACTCGGCTAATACTAGAGCTCGACAATGACTATAACTCAACAATAATAGATGAAATGCTCAAAGATGAGCACGATAGCAAGACAACCCAAGATGCTCTCGCATCAGACAACTGGGGTTGAAAGAAATGATTCTCTTGAATCATTGAGATGTCACAACCCAAGCTAAATACAACTCAGCTCGAGAAATCTATGTAGCATCTTCAATTGGTCCAATCTTCCACTTTACCAAATATTCATAGTAATATTTTCCTCTTATGATCTTATGAACTCTTTGATCCATTATATGTTCAACCTCTTCAATTTGCTTCTTAGGATAGTCATCTAGTACAATAACTTCATCATCTTACTCATGGTACTTATACAAATTAGCAACATTAAATATAGGAGATATATCCACAACATTAGATAACTCAACTCATATGCATTACCATTGTCAAACTTCCTCAAGATTCTACAGGGTCCAAACTTCTTCATTTTTAGCTTATTGTATGTTCCAATAGGAAATCTACCCTTTCTTCAAACGGACCATCACTTTGTTCTAACCTCAACTTTACTTCCTCACACAAAGACTTCATAAAATCAATGAATACTTCTCCTTCAACACTTCTCTTCTCCTCACCAACAAATTCCCTCAAATTTGATATACCTCTAGGTTGTATTCTAGTAATAATATGAAAATGTGTTTTCCCAGTACTCCTATTCACAAAACTATTATATGCAAACTCAGATTGTGCCAACGCCATATCCCAATTATTCATCTTATCTCCAACTAAAAATCTCAACAAATTACCCAAGCTTCTATTCACAGCCTCTGTTTATCCATATGTTTGTGGATAGAATGTATAACTAAACTTCAACTCAATATCCATCTTCTTCCACAAAGTCCTTCAAAAATAACCAACAAATTTATTATATCTATCAGAGATAACACTTCTTCGTAATCAATGCAACTTAAAAATCTCTTTGAACAAAATATCAACAACATGCACTACATTATATGTCTTCTTACATGGTATGAAATGTGTCATCTTATAAAATCTATCCACAATAAAAAAATATGGAATCAGATCCTCTTGTTGTCTTAGGTAATCCAAGAACAAAATACATGTTGATGTCACTCCAAGGTTTCTTAGGAAAAAAATAGGTGTATACAATCCAGTATTCTAATTTACTCCTTTTGCAACTTGACAAATTCCACAACTCCTTACAAACTTATGAACATCCTTATACATATGTGCCAATAACACTTGTCTTCAAGCAAACCCATATCTTATCAATTCCAAAATGTCCAGCCAATCCACCACAATGCTTTTTCTTAATCAAATTAACTCTCATAGCAATTCTTAGTATACACAACTAACTTCCTTTTAAAAACATACTTTCTTGAATGAAATACTCATACTTATTCGGTTGATCTAATAGATTTGATTCTTTGCACTCTCTCCAAGCTTCAAAGAAATTAGGGTCAGTATCATACAACTCATTTATCTCATCAAAACTAAGAACTTCAACCTTCATCTCGATAAATAAAGAATGTCTTCTACTCAATGCAACTACCACACAGTTAGTGACTCCACTTTTATGCTTTATCAAAAATGTGAAACCCTGTAAGTACTCAACCCACTTCATATGTCTTTCATTCAACTTATGTTGATTTCTTAAATATTATAAAGCTTTATGACCAATATACAACACAACTCTTTAGGAATCGAATAATGTCTCCACTTCTTAAAGGCTTGAACAATAGCATAGAACTCTTAGTCACACACAAAATTCTTCTTTTTATCATCATTCAACTTCTCACTAAAGAAAGCAACATGTTTAACTTCTTGACTCAACACAACTCCTATTGCACTACCACTTGCATCACATTCGACTTGAAAGACCTTATTGAAATCAGACAAAACCAATACAAATAACTTAATAAAGGTATAAAGAATGCAGCTACAAACTCTGAGGGGGCTTCTAGTGGTCTGTTAGTTATATGGAAGGATACTTTTGAAGCGAAAGTCATTTTTGATGAAGGTAATATTTCGCTCGTGCATTTCAAAAACCCCAAGGACAAGGTTAGCTGGCATATTTTGAATATCTATGCCCCTAATTCAAAGAATAGTAGAAGACTTTATTGGAATAGAATTTTTGATTTAATGGCCATGGTAGGGGAGCCTAAGGGACTTATTATGGGAGATTTCAATACTCCTCTTTTAGCCATGGAGAAATTAGGAGGGCTCCTGCCAAACTTGGAAATTAGGCAACACTTGGCTGATATGATCAGAGACCTAGCTCTCCTAGATGTAGAGCTTGGGGGTGGCAAATACACTTGGTCTAACGGAAGAGTTAGTATGGACTGCATTTAGGTTAGGATGTATAGGGCCCTAATCACTTTGAATAGAATGAACTAATTTCATTGCAAGCTTTCCTCTTTGGTGAGACTTGGATTGTATCATTCTCCTATTTCTCTTACCTTAGAAACTATCAATAGGAAAAAGGCTTTTCCTTTTAGATTTGAGAAGATGTGCTTTGCTTACCCTGGTCTTTTTGATAAAATTAAGGAGTGGTGGAGTATAGAGGTGGAAGGCACTGTATATGAGCAATGTTAGTATGCTAATAGAAACTAAATTTAAATAAAGCTTCTACAAACTAAACGAAATTCATAAACTTCAAGATAGACTAAGATCAGCTCTCAATTGAGAATATGAGCCATTAATGGACTCTCTCAATAAGAAGCTCTCTTGTTGAGTAGCTTTGTCTAAATAGATAGGATGTATGCTCAATATGCTTCCAAAGGCTTCAATGGATGATTGTGGATTTTTGGTATGGATAGATGGCTTTAGTATGGATTTGGCTCTCAAAATAGCATTATAACTTTACTTCATGGATTGTGTTAAAATGACTTGGGAGAGGATTCCTTAAATAGGCAAAGGGATTGAGGGATCAAGGGCTAGGATGCAAGGATGGGAAAAAGCTTATAGAAGGCTTAGATTGCATGAGAGGAGAGCACATGGATTGTGCTTCCTTATAGCCAATCAAGGAGTGACACATGTCACATGGTGAGAGGATGGAGGAAAAGGGAAGGATGAGTCAACAAAGGAGGCTCAAGGGATAAAATCTTCATAAAGACCCCCAATAATGACTTGTAAGAGCAATAAAAGGGCTTATAAGAGTCATTTATGACCTAGTGGACTTCATAAAGTTTTATGGTTGAGATATTTTGAGGGAGATGAGAGCAATTTCGACTTGGGCTTGATTAGGAAGGTTTTAAGCTTGCTTAGGCTTGTGCAAATGATTAGAGGATGGATTAGGATGGTTTAGGATTAGCTTAGGGATAGGCAAGTGGATGGCATTTAATGAGGGTGGGTGAAGGAGGAGATATTTATTAACTTTGGCTTGGGTTAGTAAGTTTTAACCCATGTTTAGGGAATGTGACAAGGTTAGGAGGGGATTAGGATTAGGTTTAAAGACATCTTCTAGAAGAGTCTAGACTTTGGATGAGGATAAAGACTTTCTAGAATAGTCTAGAATTTCCTAGGATGAGGATAAATTAGATTTTTAGGAAATAAATAAAGTTTTATTTATTTCAAGGGTTTGGGTTGAGGAGATATTTATTAAAACTTTTTTAATAAACATGAGGATTAATATTTAATCTTAATTAAATATTTTGAGTTGGGATTAGGGGTAAGAAATGATGGGATTAGCCTTTAATCAAAATTAAAGAAGGATTAGAAGATTTTGGAAGAGGTTATTGGTCATAAGGAAATTGGCCAACTTTTGGGAAAAAAATAAATTTTTTATTTATTTTAGGATTTTTGGTCAATTTATTAATTAAATAATTAATAAATAAGGAAATAATGTTTAAATAAGATTTAAACATTTTTGGGAGGGATTCCTTAATTAAATATTTTTAATTAAGATAAAAGGATTTAATGGCATAAAAATTAATTAATTAATTAATTAAATAATTAATTAATTAATAAATGATGATGTCATCGGGAATTTTTCAGAAAATAAAAATACTTGTTTGCCAAGTTTTCATCATGGTACTTGTCCAAGGTGCTTGAATTGCCAAGTTTTCACCAGTGGACGCTTTATTTTTCTTTTCTTTTTTTGACTTTTTGACTTTGGACTTAGCTGGAATGATTTTGGCTTTCTTCAACTATTTTGGCTATTTTGGGATTTTTCACTAGCTGTTGGAATGTTCAATTTTGTTGCTAGTTGTTGGTACACCGGATGTGTGATTTATGCAATAGATTGGATTAGATGGGATTGATGGTAAGAGATGGAGGGATGAAAAGGTTGGAAAGGAGCATGAGATGGGGATGCTTGCAAGAGCAACATTGGCACATGTTGGGATGGGTGTGAAAAGAGCATATGGGGGATAGATGGTAGATGCGGACGTGATGGAGGATTTGTGGAAGCCTGCTTGGGGATATAGGCACCCAAGATGGAGTTAGGAGATGAGGGACATGAGTCACTAGATGGGGGATTAGCAATGGTGGATGCCATTATGCATTGGGTTTCAACTTTTTTCTTGGGGATCCACATGGTTTTGGATTTTCTTTTCATAGGCTGTTGCATTGTTTTGCATTCTTTGATTGGATTTTGCCTTTTTGGAGTATGTCTTTTAGAATACACATATGATTGCCTAGGATATGGATTTTTAGCTTTATGCATTTTGAAGTTGGCATTCACATTGCTATGGTAAGCTTTGGGAAGATGGTTAGGAGAAGCTTTGTGAGATGGAGAGGATATGAAAAAGCATGTAGGGGGATGATGATGGATGATGTGCCCTAATATGTGCCTTTGTTGATCTTGCATAGAAATGAATGGAATAGGATTTTTATGATGGCTGATAGGATGATGGAGGATGGTAGATTTTGGGACATAGGGACCCAAAATGGATATAGCGGATGAAGGGGGGATATGGTAGGTTGTTTTGGGTTGCAAAGATGGTGGAGGGGGGATGACATAAGATTTCTTGAAGGAGTGATGGGAGGCTGGCATGGTGGGCTTGGAGATAGGCTTGGTTTGGGGGTGTGGTGTACCAACACCTTTAGACGGTGAGCCTTTGGATACATATCCAAGACCATGAAATCCTATATTTTTTTGTGCAATAATAGGCTCTCTGATTCCTTGCTCTTGTGGTCCTAAACCTTGACCTTGATAATGCCATCGATTGAGCATTTGAACAAGCTGAGGAAACTTTTTGCTTGCAGAAAATGGTAGAAGTGATTTATTAGGTGTATTGCAATGTAGAGATACTGTTCTTAATTCTTCTGCTGAGAGAGGGCCACCGTGGATGAATGTAAGTGAACCAAGAGGGTAGATTATAGATTGTGGAATAGCTTGGATAGGTGGTAAGATGGAAGCATGGAGTGGGGGAGATGGAAGGATAGGATCTTGATGTAGCTGGTGGGATGACAAGATATCTTGTAGTGGAGGAGATATGGCTTGAGGTTTTGGAGATGGGGGAGATGGTGACTGCACTATGGATGGAAGACATGGTACGATGATATCTTCATTTATTCTTTGGGGAATGTCAACATGCTTTTGGGTAGGATCTTGGTAGGATTGGTTTGGAGTGGATGGTGCGATAGGAGGTGAAGGGATGGATTCTTCAAAGGCAGCGAATGGATAGATGGGAGATTCAGTAGTGGAGATGGGTGAGTAGAAGATGGATGCATAAGGGTCATTACGAGAGATTTGGGAAATGCTTGAAGGCGATGTGGATAGGATTTGGAGGGATTTGATAGGTGGTGGGATTTTGATGCTTGCAGGAAGTGGAAGGATTTTAAGCAATTTGATGGATGGTATGGGGATGATAGCTATGGGAGATGGAGGTGATATTATAGATGGGGAAGCTTCATCACTGACTACTTCACATGGTTGGATTAGATGACATGGCTTATCGACTGTTGGAGGCAACTTTTCTTGTATTTCCTCTAGGAGATTCCTTGGAGACTTGTGTGTCGAAGGTGGAGGTGGATTGATAGGAATAGCTAGTGTGATGGGGCTGGAAGATTGGAATCTTGGTTGATGGGGTGATGGAGGGGAAGCTGGAATATCGGATGGCATGACTAGATAGTTTGGAATAACTCTTGGATTTTGGGGGATGCTTGGGGGAATGTTTCTAAGGCTTTCAATATACCCGTCATAGTCAACAAGATTTTCATCATCATTGGAATAGGAGGTGGCAGGAGCAAGGACAATGCGACCAAACACATCATGATAGGATTGGTACTTCATGCTTTGATGATGAGTTTGATGGGGATGGGGTCTTGCGTATGGATGAACACGGAAGCTCATGGTTGGATTTGGATTAAGCACAGATTTTGGATTGGCTGATGAAAGATTTCCTAGGGAGAGTCAAAGCTGTATGACAGACCTAAGGAGGATTGGCTGGAGATTTTTGGCTTTCTTGTGGGTGGAAGACTTCAAGGGTATGCTGTCAAAAAATGAGAGTTTTGCTTTCCTATGCGCTGGATTTGGTGGTGGCTATGTCAACTTGAGGATAGACTAATGATCCTATGGGCATGACATGAGATTGACCACTTGTGGATCCCAACCTTTAGCTCAAGGTGATGAGGGATGCAAGTGACAAAGCTAGATTACCCTAGATAATGCTCTGTCAGAGGTATAACCTTGGTGAGATTGGTTGATTGGTAGGATAGATTGATTGAATAGAAAATTTTGGCAAAGTGACAACAACTCTTTAAAGGCTTGGGTGATTTTGGATTGGGTTGCTAGCTGGCTAGGGGGATGATTTGGATGGACTTTGGATTTGGGATTGTTCTAAGGCAAAGAACTAGATAGATTTGGTTGCATCGGGGAAGCTTGGATGATTTTTTGATAAGGCAATGACTACGCTAAGTATGCCTTGAGTTGGGAGATTTTTGCTTTTCTGGGATTTCGACCAAAATTGGCAAACATTCATTCAAAAGCTATGAACAAACAAGCAGACAAAAGTTTTGACCAAGCACGTCGAGCACACCAACATCCTAGGAAGCTTTCTACAAGGATGAAATTTCGTTTAGCTAGGGATTCCTCGATATACGCAAGGTACGTGAGGCCCAAATCCGTAGATGAAACCAAAAAGATGTCACACAGCCGAGAGGAGCGGTAACCCACTTCTCCTCTTTCACTTCTCAAGGGTATAAAGTTCCTTGAGGCTTAGCCCGAGTGACAAAATTTTGATCCCAAGAGAGGTGTCTTTGGATTCACCTCCCGATCTTTATACTCCACCGGAATGCTGGAGTTGAGGTCGTCCCAAGGGGTGATGAAATCCCCAAGCAGGCCTCCTAAAAAGTGTAAAACAAGACCACATACATGATCTTGGGCTTTAAAAGACATGCGTTCATTCCAATTGATGATTTAAATTTTGTAAGCTATGATTGAAGACACTTGTGATTATGGCATACAATGTTCATTCCAATTTGACAGCGTCATTAGCATAATGAAAGTCGATAGATCGTCAACATAAGAAATGCGAGCGCCATTGAAAATGCGTCAAAACCATGCGATGTTCATTGATTTTTAGGCATTCAAGATTGAGTTTGAGTTTATTTTAAGCCCAAAACAAAGGTGTGTGAGATTCGATTTCAAGCGCGCGCCCGGAGGCCCTCCACGTCAAGATTTGTCCAATTTTTATGCCCAAATGAAGTGTGAGCGAGATTAATGCGCATTCATGGAATTTTCTAACTTAGAAAAACCACTAAACACCCAAGTGAGTGGAGTTTGATTTTAGCAACATGCATTCAAAGACAAGTGATTAAACATTCAAGTTTTTTCCTTTGAGCATTCAAGATTGAGATTTTGTGTGTTGTTTTAAGAACTTTGAAGTGCTTTGTTTTAACCTTAGATCATTCAAGATTATTTTTGGATTCAAAAGTGAAAATGACTATTTGGACTTTGCTTTTCATTCAAGATTTTGTGTTCTAGTTTGCATGTTTTAAGCCCAAAAATGATATTCCTAGATTATTTTGATGCATGAAAAACCTAAGAAACATTCAAGATTTTGCAACAAGACATTTGTTTGGAACAAATAACAAAGCTTTTAGGACAATTTTTTGGCAACCATTTAGGACTCTTAGTTTTCATGAGATTTTTAAAAGAACTTTAACATATTTGCAAATGAGGTTCATTTTATCCTTGATTGATGCTTTGAGTTTGATTTAGATTTTAGTGTGCACTTAGTGTTGATTTTGAACCTTTTGAAATGGAAACTTGAAGTTCTTTTTAAATTCCCAAAAATGAAGTGTTCCTAACTTTGCATGAATGCATCTAAAACCTTGATGTTGCAAGGATGCAAATGATTGGATTGGTTTAGTTTCACTTGTTAAAAGATTTTTTCTTTTTTGCAAATTTTTAATTTTTCAATGGATTTAAGTATGATTTGGGGGTTCATTTTAAGCACTAAAAATAAGTGTGTATGATTTTGCTTCCTTAAAAAAAAAAAATGGCCAAGATCTCCCACAAGAAGAAGAAGAAGAAGTAGATGGAATAAGAAGAATATAGACAAGAAGAGGAAGAAGAATTTCAAGTTCTTTGTCCACCTATAAGCTTGAAAAATCTGCAAACACTATGAGATAGATTATGAGTTCCTTTGTCTTCTTCATGCTCATGTGGACCTACAAAACCAATTTATACAATCCTACCAATCACAAAAACAAGTAAAATTAGCCAAAATCAGCAAATAACATACAAAACTTTACTAAAAAAGCTAACGAAGATGACCCATGCGGGGTCCCACCGGGCGTGCCAAAATGTATATGAGCAATGTTAGTATGCTAATAGAAACTAAATTTAAATAAAGCTTCTACAAACTAAACGAAATTCATAAACTTCAAGATAGACTAAGATCAGCTCTCAATTGAGAATATGAGCCATTAATGGACTCTCTCAATAAGAAGCTCTCTTGTTGAGTAGCTTTGTCTAAATAGATAGGATGTATGCTCAATATGCTTCCAAAGGCTTCAATGGATGATTGTGGATTTTTGGTATGGATAGATGGCTTTAGTATGGATTTGGCTCTCAAAATAGCATTATAACTTTACTTCATGGATTGTGTTAAAATGACTTGGGAGAGGATTCCTTAAATAGGCAAAGGGATTGAGGGATCAAGGGCTAGGATGCAAGGATGGGAAAAAGCTTATAGAAGGCTTAGATTGCATGAGAGGAGAGCACATGGATTGTGCTTCCTTATAGCCAATCAAGGAGTGACACATGTCACATGGTGAGAGGATGGAGGAAAAGGGAAGGATGAGTCAACAAAGGAGGCTCAAGGGATAAAATCTTCATAAAGACCCCCAATAATGACTTGTAAGAGCAATAAAAGGGCTTATAAGAGTCATTTATGACCTAGTGGACTTCATAAAGTTTTATGGTTGAGATATTTTGAGGGAGATGAGAGCAATTTCGACTTGGGCTTGATTAGGAAGGTTTTAAGCTTGCTTAGGCTTGTGCAAATGATTAGAGGATGGATTAGGATGGTTTAGGATTAGCTTAGGGATAGGCAAGTGGATGGCATTTAATGAGGGTGGGTGAAGGAGGAGATATTTATTAACTTTGGCTTGGGTTAGTAAGTTTTAACCCATGTTTAGGGAATGTGACAAGGTTAGGAGGGGATTAGGATTAGGTTTAAAGACATCTTCTAGAAGAGTCTAGACTTTGGATGAGGATAAAGACTTTCTAGAATAGTCTAGAATTTCCTAGGATGAGGATAAATTAGATTTTTAGGAAATAAATAAAGTTTTATTTATTTCAAGGGTTTGGGTTGAGGAGATATTTATTAAAACTTTTTTAATAAACATGAGGATTAATATTTAATCTTAATTAAATATTTTGAGTTGGGATTAGGGGTAGGAAATGATGGGATTAGCCTTTAATCAAAATTAAAGAAGGATTAGAAGATTTTGGAAGAGGTTATTGGTCATAAGGAAATTGGCCAACTGTTGGGAAAAAAATAAATTTTTTATTTATTTTAGGATTTTTGGTCAATTTATTAATTAAATAATTAATAAATAAGGAAATAATGTTTAAATAAGATTTAAACATTTTTGGGAGGGATTCCTTAATTAAATATTTTTAATTAAGATAAAAGGATTTAATGGCATAAAAATTAATTAATTAATTAATTAATAAATGATGATGTCATCGGGAATTTTTCAGAAAATAAAAATACTTTATTTTCTAAAGGATTTTTAGGTGTCTACAGGCACCGCTATGTATAATGTTAAGATTAAACTACAGATAGAAATAACAATTACATGCAAATATAAAAAATATAAAAAATAATAGATCACACAAAAAAGAACACAAGACACCAAGATTTAACGTGGTTCACCCAATCCCTAGGCTACGTCCACCAAACAAAAAGTCTGATATTATTACGATCTAGTGATTACAACTTGATTACAATCCGTAATCCCTTACAACTCAATACTGCTGCAAGAACCAATCTTTGTATCACCACATTGAAACAATCCCTAACCCTAAGCACTTTTAGACAATTATTTTTATTGCTTTAGGGTTATAATTAATAATTACATATTAGCCCAAAATCTTGATATAATAGAGCCCAATTTTTTTTTTGTCATCACAAACTAACAATCTCTCACTTGGGGATTGATCAGACTCCACACTAGACAACAATCTCCCACTTATAAACTGATCTTGTAGCAATATCGCTACCACATGGGGCTCCCACTAGATCAAACCACCCTGGACATTGTTGTTCTTTTATTCATGTTTAGTCTAGAAGACCAATCGAAGTTGAAGAGGAATTCAACTTCTCCTTTGTCACTACTTTTGTAAATATATTTGTTAGATTGTCATATGTATGTATCTTGTCCAACTTTAACTGTCCATCATCCAAAATTGATCGAATGAAATGGTACCACAACTGTATGTATTTGATCTTTGAATATAGAGTTGAATTCTTTGCAAGATGAATGACACTCTAACTATTTGTAAACAAATAATTATCCTTTTGAGGGTGTCCTAATTCTTCCAAGAATAACTGAAGCCATATCATTACCTTGGTTGCGTTTGTAGCAGCAACATACTCTGCCTCTATAGTGGATAAAGCATTAACCTTTTGTAACCTAGAAACCCAGATCACAGTTGCCCTGCCAACAGTAAATACATAATTTATAATACTCCACTTGGTATCAATATCCCCTACCAAATTTGAGTCAACATAGCCTTGTAAGTCAGTAGTAGAGCCCCAAACATGTAAACACTTACTAGATGTTCCTCTCAAATATCTGAGAATCCATTTGACTGTATTCTAATGCTCAATTCTAGGATGACTCATATACTTGCTAATGACTCCCACTGCATGTGCAATATCTGGCCTTGTACATACCATAACATACATCAAGCTTCCTATAGTTGAAGCATAGGGTACATTGGACATCTTATCTTCCTCTTCTTGTGTCTTGGGATACATCTCCTTAGTCAACTTTAAATGACCAGGTAAAGGTATGCTGACAGCTTTAGCATTCTCCACAGAGAAACATTGCAACACCTCAACATAATCAGCTTGAGATAGTGTCGATTTCATGTTCTTCCTATCTCTACAAATCTTCATACCAAAGATTTGTTTTGCTACCCCCAAATCCTTCATAGTAAATACACGTGCGAACTGGCATTGCAACCCCTTAATGTAATCCATGTTAGACCTAGCTACAAGCATATCATCGATGTATAAACATAAAATAATGTAGGTGTCATCATCCAACCTCTTAAAATAAACATAATGACCTAAATGACACCTGCTATATCCATGCTCATACATAAAACTGTCAAATTTTAGATACCATTGCCGAGGTGCTTGCTTTAGGCCATATAAACTTTTTTTCAATCTGCACACAAATTTCTCCTTACCTTTGACCTCAAATCCCTGTGGCTAAGCCATATATATCTCTTCATCCAAATCATCATGAAGGAAGGTTGTTTTAACATCAAGCTACTTTGAATGCAAATCTTCAATAGCCAAAATACTTAAAACAATATGGATAGAAGTCATCTTAACAACAGGAGAAAATATCTCATCAAAAGAAATGCCCTTTTTATATGCAAATCCTTTTAGAACTAATCTAGCTTTAAATCTTTTCTTATCTCCATCCTCCTCTTTCAACCTGTAAACCCACTTATTCTGTAAAGCCCTTTTACCTATAGGCAACTTGAATAAATCCTATGTCTTATTTTTTTCAGCAAAGAGTCCATTTCGTCTTTCATTGTAGACTCCCACTGAATCTTAGTATCCACTTGCACAACTTCATCATAACATTCAGGTTCACCAACATTAGTAAGTATAATAGAATACAAAGAGGGACAAAATCTTTCTAGAGGTCTAATTAGCCTTGTTGACCATCTAACATTCACTGGTGTGTGTGGTATTTGTTATTGTAGTTGTTGCACATCATGAGTAATGGTTGGAACATCATCTTTTGGAGTATCATCCAACACTACATAATCATCTTCTTTCTTCTTATGTTGCTACAACAGATTTGTACAACACTTTCTCATTGAATATGACATCCCTGCTTCTTGCAATTTTGTGAAATTCAAAATCCCAAAGCTTATAACCAAATTCATTAATGACATATCCAAAAAATACACATTTCTTTGACTTACCTTGCAACTTGGTTCTATTTTTTGAATCTATATGAGCAAATGCTTCACAACCGAAGGTTTTGAGAAAAGAATAACTCACTTTCTTACCAGTCCATACTTCCTCTAGAATACCACAACCCAAAGGAGTATAAGGACCTCTATTAATCAAATATACAATAGTATTGACAAACTCTTCCCACATGCGTAAGGGCAACCTAGCATGGAACCTCATGGTTCTTGCATGCTCCATTATAGTCACGTTCATGCATTTAGTCACTCCATTTTCTTGTGGAGTCCTTAGAACAATTTTTTTTTCTATGAATACCATTAGTGGAGCAATAATCTTCAAATTCATTACTTCAATACTCACCACCATTGTCGGATCTAAGATATTTTAATTTCTTACTAGTCTCATTTTCAACCAAGTATTTCCATTTCTTAAAAGTTTGAAATACATCAGATTTCTATCTAAGGAAATAAACCCATACTTTTCTAGTTGTATCATCAATAAAGTTAACATAATAATGAGAGCCTCCAAGGGAAGATACCTGAGTTAGTCCCCATAGTATGCACAAGCTCTAATTTCTCCCTTTTATTTTCCTTCCCAATCTTCACAAAACTCACTCTCTTTTGTTTTCCATACACACAACTTTCATAGAAATCCATATTAACACATTTCAGACCTGGTAAAACATTCTTTAAATGAAGTACTTTCATACCTTTCTCACTCATGTGCCCAAGTCCACTATGCCACAACGTTGTATGAAAATCTACAGCAGCTATTTGTTCTCCTTACTCAACTACAACAACAATTCCTGAACATTCATTTTTCTCTAAAACAATTAAAGTAGAAGGAACAATATGACCTGTACAAAGATATAAGGTGCCTACTTTCACAATAAATTCACCTTCTATCATTATCATATTAAATAAACACTTCATGAGAAATACCTTGTTTGAAGCAGAGTTCTTTTCGTATAATTTTGCTAGGGTTTGCATCAACCCTTCTGTTGTCTTCGCTTTTGTAATATTGAATACCACCAATGGTTCCAAGCATAATCAAATGCTTCCAAGTGCCTTTCTATCTAGAAGATCCCATTCATCATTTGACATAGATTCCTGATTCTTGGTTTTGCCTTCCAACAACTTCCATAAATCCTTCTGATAAAGATAGTCTTCCATTTGCATCTTTCATAACTAAAAGTTATGGCCTTTAAACTTGTTAACCCTCAGCTTACCCTCGTCTGCCATCACTCCCACTCAACTATGAGATTTTCTTGCAGAGGATAATTGAAAAAACAACTTCGCTCTGATAACACTTGTTAGGATTAAACCACAAACAAAAATAATAATTACATGCAAATATTAATAATATTAGAAAATAATAGATCACACATAAAAAGAACACAAAATGCTAAGATTTAACATGGTTCACCCAATCCTTAGGCTACATCCACCAAATAACAAGTTTGATATTATTATGATCCGATGATTACAACATGATTACAATCTATAATCCCTTACAGCTCAATACCACCACAAGAACCAATTTTTGCATCACCACATTGAAACAATCCCTAACCCTAGGCCCTTTTATACAAGTATTTTTACCACTTTAAGTATGTACAGTACTTTCCTAATTAGTCACCACAAACTAACATATAAGGTGGCTAAAAAACTCAGAAACATTAAAATGGAGATCAGAAAGTGGAACAAAATGGACATTGGTAATATATTTCAATCTAAAGATAAGATTTTGGAGGATCTTGCAAAGGTGCAAGAAGAGATACAAAATATGGGTATAATGAAATTAGGTTGAACTCTAAAAGGATATTTTGGTTGACCTTCACAACATTGTTGGAAATGAGGAAATGTTTTGGAGGCAGCAGTCTAGGTTGGTATTGTTGAGATAATGGGTGTTGCACACATTGCATAATATTGTTATATTTTATTATTTTATTTTATTATGTAATGTTGTGCCTAGATGGACGTGCAACATGTAAAAATTCTCATGGAATATTCTTGATGAGTTGCATTGTAACATTATGATAATATTTTATGTAATTATTTAATATTAGAGAAAAGAATTAAATGCCCAATATTAAATGTGGGGTCAATGGGTTAGGTGGCACATGGTTTTAGCACATGGTTTATGTAATACCACTTAGTGGTTTTGTGGGACTTGCTACTATATAAACAACCACAAGGGTAGTTGTTGGTGTGACAAGAAGAAGAAGAAAAAGGCAAGAGTCGAGCGGGACAAGGCTTGACAGGTTAGCCAAGGGAGCATTTGTGAAAGTTGGAAGCATGGCATGAGATGTGTGGATTAATGCTTGTTCACATAGTTTTCTCGGTTGTGGCTATGGCCATGAAGGCTTCCATGGTTGTATTGTAATGGTATTTTTGTTGAATAATACATGATGATGGATGCTTTTGGAGGCTGAGTTTTTTCCCTCAATGAGGGTTTCCTAGGGTATATCTTGTGTCACAATTTTGTGGGTATGTTGTCTATTTTTTTGCATGTGGATTTTAATTTCGTGTTTATTTCAGATCTATTATGGGTTCTGTGGAAACGGTTATATTCTTTATTACAAGTTTCCTTACAAGTGGTATTAGAGCCAGGTTTTATTATTGTAACCTTAAATTGAATCCATGGGAATGCATGAGAGGATAAAAGAAAGGGCAAGATATATGAGTTTTATTGTAGATCTGAGGGTTTTGGATTTGTTGTTATGATGGGATGTTAAAAGATTTGGGCATGTGAATTTTTTTTTTGGACAAAAGAATTTTTGCGATGTTTCATTTAAAAGAGGGTTTTGGGAGGAAGCTTGTAGAAATGACCTCCTGGGTAAGAATAGACCTCACCATTGGATTCGGGTCGACATTTCCATAAATTTTGATATATAATATGCCTTAGTTTGGCCATGTTCAAAAGAAATGAAAGAGTTCTTTAGTTTCAACTCATGATGGCCGTCAAATTAAATCTAACCGAAATTTTCGTCACAAAATTTTAAAAATATAAATGAAAAATCGTAGTGAAAATGGTAAAAAGACTATTTTAGTAAAATGACCATAACTTTCTCTCAAGATATCAGATTTCAGAGTTCTTATAAGCATTGGAAAGCTAATTCAGAGCACTACAACTTGGTGTAGGTTGGTTCTATGTTTTTGAAAATTTGGTAGGTTTTAAGAGCCCTAAAGTCAGATGTTGTTTATTTTCAGCACAAATTAGGGCATAACTTGGGCATATGGAGTCAGATTTTGGACTTCGAGTAGTCAATGGAAAGATCTACACATTGGTTTAGATTTGGTGTCAGATTGGCATGATTTATTTGTTGATATATTTATCTGAACAGTTTATGGTATTTTTGATTATGGTAATATTGTGAGTTTATGGCATTGGAGATTTAAGATTTGATGTCATTGTATAGTCAAGTTTGGTCTCATGATGATATGGTTATCAGTGTTTGGTTTGGATATGTATGATGACTTGTTGGATCTACAAGTTGTGCAGTGTTGTAAGTGGTCTATACTTACAGGTTGCATTTATAACTTGGTTATGGGTTGTCTTTGCCCTTTGATCTTTCATTATTGATGCATATTCATATTGGTGGCTTGGATTTGGGTTGTCTATGCCCTAAGTCACATGATTTACTGATTTTTTCTTCATGTAGAAGGGATGAGATGTTGTTACCAGGTACAGTCATGGTGGAGGATTGTGGTTAACTATTTTATGTTGACAGATTGGACATATTAAGAGCCAGATGCTTGGTTCATGGATGTGATCATGGTGCCATGGATTTTGGCATGACATGATTGGCTATACAGGTACATCCTTGATGTTCATTAGCTTGGATTTTTTATTCAGTTATGGTGGTATATCTTCTTGGTTGAGGATCATGGTTATTTAGAATTTTTTTAGGAGCTCACAATGTGCACTTTGATTTCTTTGATGGTTTGATGCCTTGGTTGATTCTCATGGTTAGAAGATGGTTTTTCAGCATTATGTCATGGATAGCTTGGATACATGGTTTAGTGGGAGCTTGTGACAATGATGAGGTGACAGTGCAGGATTAGTTCCTGGTTTGGTTTGGATCTTCATTTAAGATATGGATTTTATGATGCCATAGGTGACTTGGCACCATGGTTGAGTGAGAGTTCGTGGCATTGATATATTTATTGAGTGTTTGCAAATGTTGGAGGTTTGTCTTAGATCCTGTTGCTACAGAAGCATCTTTGACATTTGCATGGTGCACTTGTTATCTTCATGGTGTGTGAAGATGGATAGATCTTAAGGACTCATGGGGTTCTTGGTTATCTTCATGGTGTGTGGAGATGGTTCTTCATGGTATGTGGAGATGGTCTTCTTTATGGTGTGTGGAGATGGTTGCATCTTGAGGACTCACAGAGTTCTTGATAAAGGTGTAGTTTATGTTTTCATTTGGCATATTATCCTTCGTATGAGGATGGTTTCATTATTATGTCATGGTATATTCTTGATACATGTTTAGAGTTGTGACATGTTATGGTGTGTTCATATGGAGCATGTTATCTCTTTGGTTGAGATGGTAAGATCATGTTGTCATGTTTATATTTCTGAGGCCATGGTTGGAACTTTGACATTGATCTTGGTTTAGTTTCTTGGTATTGAGTACACTGATCATAAGTTGGATACTTCATGGTATTGCTATGTTGCATTTGGAGTTGACATGGATTGATTGGTTATAGGTTCTCGTAGATACTTAGAGACAGTGGTGATGTTGATTTCTCTTAGATTAGAGGAGTATTTGTTGGGACGGTTGATGGTTTTAGTAGGAAGTCTAAGGGGCAGTACCTGATATGGACTTGAAAGGAAATTGTTCTTAGATGAGTCTTGGTTGGAGACTTGGATATCTTGATGAGAATTCTCATTCCCCACTCTTAGTCTACTCGACAGTTTGCTATTTGAGAGGTATAGCCCATTGTTTTTTTTCTCAAGTGCATTATATTTTTGCTTGTATTTCATGGATATGGATCTTGAGCTATGGTACATGAGTTAGTTTTGGAGGGTTCATTTGAGAGATGGTTTAGCATTGGTTATCTCCATGTGCATATGTTGTTATGCTGGTTGAGTTTGGGAGATGGTTTTATATTGGGCATTTTCCTTGGTTTAGGAATGGTTTGTGAGTTTGATCTTCTTGTAAGAGGCTTACATCCATGATTAGTTAGATGGTATATTTTGGGTGTTGTTGAAGCTTCTTGTTGGGGTTTTATGGAGGAGATCATACTTGCATAGTTTACATCTAGAGTTGTGTGTAGAAGGACATGATACAGGTTATGATTTGCATGGTTTCTCTTGGTCTTGGTTTATCTTCCTGGATGTTCGATTTCACTTACATTGGATTTGAGATTGGTTAGAGATTGTGATCATTGGTTTGTGCTCATGTATTTCATGTGAGAGATGACATGGTTATTCTTTTATCTCTTTCCTTTTTTGGTTGTGGAGAATTTGGGAGAGCATTGGAGACTTGTTATGAGAGTTGTTGTTGCAGGATATTAGTTAATGTATTGTGGGATGTCCTTGATACTACATGGATTCACTTCTTTGAGATGTTGTGATTGGATTGGTTATAGATTTGACATTATCTTTTGCAATGGGAGCTTCTTGGTATATATGTGGTTGGTATTGCTCTTGAGGCTTGTGATTGCAGGTTACAGATTGGATATGTTGATGATGTGAGATTCACTTGGTATATACCTTTGGAGGTATGGATAGTTGGATGGGTTTGACACTTGTTGTGGGTGCTATTTCAGTTATGGATATTTTGACAACTACGGATACATGTGATTTCCTTTGGATCAATTTTTTTGTGCTTGTCATTTCAATTGGTACAGGATTTTATGATCTTTTAATGCAATAGGTTGGAACTGGCTTTCTATTTGGATGGCTTCTATGTATGTCTAGTGGCAGTGGCATAATAGGAGGTGAGATCATTCATGTTTGAGATGTTGGATACTTTGATTTTGTGTGGGTACTAGGATGGAGCACTTGATGTACTTTGATCCATGATGGTGGATGTGCTCGAGGGATTGTTCTCTTGTTCATCTATGTGGCTACAGATTGACCCTATGTAATGTATACAACAAGTGGGAGATTGTTGAGATAATGGGTGTTGCACACATTGCATAATATTGTTATATTTTATTATTTTATTTTATTATGTAATGTTGTGCTTAGATGGACGTGCAACATGTAAAGATTCCCATGGAATATTCTTGATGAGTTAAATTGTAACATTGTGATAATATTTTATGTAATTATTTAATATTGGGGAAAAGAATTAAATGCCCAATATTAAATGTGGGGCCAATGGGTTAGGTGGCACATGGTTTATGTAATACCACTTAGTGGTTTTGTGAGACTTGCTACTATATAAGCAGCCACAAGGGTAGTTGTTGGTGTGACAAGAAGAAGAAGAAAAGGCAAGATTCGAGCGAGACAAGGTTTCGCAAGTTAGCCAAGGGAGCATTTGTGAAGGTTGGAAGCATGACATGGGATGTGTGGATTCATGCTTGTTCACATAGTTTGCTCGGTTGTGGCTATGGCCATGAAGGCTTCCATGGTTGTATTGTAATGGTATTTTTGCTTAATAATATATGGTGATGGATGCTTTTGGAGGCTGAGTTTTTTTCCCTCAATGAGGGTTTCCCAGGGTATATCTTGTGTCACAATTTTGTGGGTATGTTGTCTATTCTTTTGCATGTGGATTTTAATTCCGTGTTTATTTCAGATCTATTATGGGTTATGTGGAAACAATTATATTCTTTGTTGCAAGTTTCCTTACAAGTATGGCTCAAGGAAGGGGATAAAAGCTCAAGATTCTTTCATTTTTCTACTATGAAACATAAGGCTACCAACAGAATTAGTGGTATTAAAAAGGGGATCGATACTATAGGGGAAGATAAAGAGATAGTGAAGGAAGCAATCAGATATTTCTCATCCATCATATCAAAAGATCTAAACATGGATGAAAGGGACTAGAATGAAATACTCAATATCATCCCTAGTGTGATTAATGTTACACAAAATAAGGCCCTAGTGGCCATCCCAAATGTTGAGGAAATTAAGGAAGCTATTCTCGCTTTGCCTACTAAGAAAGACCTAGGCCCTGCTGGATTCCCTACTTTTTTCTTCCAGATGTATTGGGAAGTTATTAAAGATGATCTTGTTAAAGTGGTCCAAGAATTTTTTGAAGCTAGGAACCTACTTAATGAAATCAATGCCACCTTTATGGTGTTGATTCCTAAAGTTATAATTGCGAACTCTTTTGATAGTTTTAGATCTATCAGTCTCTGCAACTCTTTTTACAAGATTTTCGCAAAAGTTTCAACTAATAGAATTATCAAATTACTGTCGAAGATTATTGCACCTCAATAATTAGGATTTGTCCCTGGTAGAAAAATCCTTGATTCCATCATTGTTGTGCACAAGGTGATCCACTCCTTAGAGGAAGGAAAATAGGAAGGTTTTTTGCTCAAACTTGATCTTTCAAAGGCTTATGACAGGGTGGATTGGGGGTTCATGGATAAAATTATGGAAGCTTTTGGTTTCAATGACAAAAGTAGAGTGATTATATCTCAACTGATTTCCACCCCATCCTTTGTGGTTATGATTAATGTGATCCCCTCTGATTTCTTTAAATCTTCTAGAGGGCACCTAACCCTCTTTCACCGATACTCTTTATCATTCTAGCTGAAGGCCTAGGTAGGCTTGTTCAAGACAAAAGGAGAAGAGGGGAAATTGTTGGCTTAAAACCCTCCTCTTGCCCTCTAATCTTCTCCCATCAACAATTCGTAGATGACACCATTTTAGGGATGAAAGGCTTTGGTGAAAGAAGCTAGAAATGTGAATAGCATCCTCAATACTTATTCTAATGACACAAGCCAACTTATCAACTGGAGCATGAGTTCGAGCTTCTTTATAAACAGCCTAGTGGACAAATAGAGGAAAATTGCAAGCATTTTGGGTTGTAAAACTTGTTCTCTCTCTTCCACCTATTTGGGGCTTCCTTTGGGGAACAAACCCCCTGACCTATTTTTGATAATCTCATCGATAGATTCAACAAAAAGTTAGCAGGTTGGAAAGGCATCACCCTAAGTCAGGCAAGCAAAGTGCTTCTGATCAAATCTACTTTGCAGAAGTTGCCTACTTATGCTTTAAGCCTCTTCTCTATTCCTTCAAAGGTGGATGATACTTTGGAATCCATTTAGAGGAATTTCATGTGGGCTAGTACTGATGGCAATAAGAAGTATCTGTTGGTTGCTTGGGAGACCATTTATAGACCTAAAAAATATGGGGGCTAGGGATCAGGAATTTGAAACAGTTCAACAGAGCCCTCTAAGATAAACATATATGGAGGATTTTCAACACCATAAGGGAATGGAAGGATATTTTGAAGGACAAGTGTGCCTCTAATATCAATTTCAGACAATTCATTAGTAGGGACCTTGACCCTAGGGGATCTAACATCTAGAATGAAATTATGAGGACAAAGAGTATAGCGTTTGAAAAAGCAAAATGGAAACTGGGTAATGGTGAAAACATAAATTTTTGACATGATGACTAACTAAGACAAGGGCCATTATGGAACATAGAGCCATTTGATAGGTGAACAAACTCTTGTATGGAAAGATTTGGGTGCAAAGTAAGTGACTACAGGGAAAATAATGAGTAGGTTGGTCTGACCAAGATATCCGTGGAACTTAAGTTGCTAATGGACATGGTTAGGCATATACCTTTTTCCCACAACAAGGATGCCATTATATGGGGGTAGACAAATAATGGCAACTACATTGTATTCTCTGCCTACAAGACTATGCAAAACAATGGAATTGCCCCTGTTTGAGCCACTGCCTGGTATCCAGGTCTTACCCCCCAAAAATCAACATTTTTTTTTGGATTATGCTCCAAAACTGTATTTTGACAATGAATAACCTCACCAAGAGGGGAAATATGATGCCCAACAGATGCATTCTATGTAAAAATCACAGTGAGAGTGTGGATTATATCTTTATCCATTACCACTTCACTAGAAATATCTAGTCTTTTTTCTTGTCTTTTTTCAATATGACCTAGTATTTTCCTATCAACACTACTGATCTCTTTGAACAATGGCACCATGGGTTGTATGGGGATGGGAACAAAGACTTGTGGAAATAGACCTTACCTCATGTCTATTGGGGAGTGTGGAAAGAGCAGAATATGTTGTTAGGGAGAAAGAAACAAATGCTAAAATTGTCTTCCACAAAAGCCTCAACGCTTTGTTAGAAAACTGCTCTACCATTAAAGGTCTTGACCCCCTTCTCATCCCAAAGGTTATGGATACTAATAAGAGGAAAGAATGCAGATGGACTCTCCCACTTGAGGATTGGCACAAAGCAAATTTTGATGGGCCGGCCAAAGGAAATCTAGGAATGGCTGGGGTGGGAGGTATCATTAGAAACACACATGGAAAAGGGATTGTTTTTGTGTTAGCACCTCTAGGCATGCAAGCTAACCATTATGCAAAGGCGAATATGGATCATCAAACAATTAAACTAGCTTGGGACATGGGAGTCAAAAATCTTTGGTTGGAAGGAGACTCAAAGAATATTATAAATTGTCTTAATGAGAAGAATGAGCCAACATGGATGATCATGAATATCATTCAAGACTATATTCAACACCTTAAGACTTTTGATAATAGTTATGTGGCTCATGAGTATACGGAAACAAATCAAGTGGCTAAAACGTTGGCCAACTAGGCAGTCAAGAATAATGAAGTGGCAAAGTGAACAAAATATATTTTAGGGTACTAGATCTAGGAACAAATTTACTCATAGCCATTGCCAAGCCATTCCAGCTTTCAAGCAAAGAACACAAAATCAAGAAAGCCCTAACTTCTTCATCAAAATTGATACCCATAGAAGATAACTAACTAGTGATAGTATTAAACTCATTTAAATGATCTGCAATAGATCCACCTTCTACCATTTTCATATTAAATAAATGCTTCATGAGAAATACCTTGTTTGAAGTGGAGGGCTTTTCATACAGTTTCACTAGGGTTTGCATCAACTCTTCTAATCACAAACTAACAATCTCCCACTTGGGGACTGATCAGGCTCCACACTAAACAACAATCTCCCACTTGGAGACTAATCCTATAGCTATGTCGCTACTCCATGAGGCTCCCACTGGATCAAACCACCTTGGACTCTGTTGTTCTTTTATTTATGTTCATTCTAGAAGGCCAATCGAAGCTGAAGAGGAGTTCAGCTTCTCCCTTATTACTACCTTTGTAAATATATATGTTGGGTTGTCATTTGTATATAGAGGAGGGGAATTTATTTCAAATTAATTTAACATATTTTGTGAGAATAATGGTATAAAGAGTCAACTTTCAGCTCCCAAGACACTATAGTACAATGGGATAGCAGAAAGAAGGAACATATCAGTAAGTGAAGAAGCTAGAACAATGATGTTTAAGAATAATGTATCATATAACTTTTGGAGAGAAATAGTAAACACCACAATATGCATAATGAATAGAGTGTGAATTAGGCAAGACATTGATAAGACACCTTATGAACTTTGGTTTGGACTTACACCTACTATGAAATACTTTAGAATCTTAGGAAGTAAGTGTTATATCAAAAAGGGATGATGATATTAAGAAATCTGATTCTAGAAGTGATAAAGGTATATTTCTTGGATATTTATTAAAGAGTAAAGCATATAAATGTTTTAATCAAAGATTGAAGACTATTATTGAGAGTGCTAATGTGAGAGTTGATGGAAAGTTTAGAATCCAAGTGAGGGTACATGATTATGATTCCAGTGGAGAGACTAGTCAAAGGACTAACAATTACAATATTGAGAAATAATTATTTTATGAAACTTGCATTGATTTATAGGTTGAATAAAAAAGGGGAGGACATAGAGAAGAACCAAGAACTAAACCAAGATCTGAACCAAGAGCTAAAACGAATTGAGTAGGGAACACCTAATATATACATTGCAAAGAATCACCCTGTGAACCAAATCATTGGAAGTGAAAACAAAGAAATTATAACACGAAATAATGTTAGTGAAGAATTATGTTGAACATATCAAATTGAACCTAAGAATACAAATGAAGCTTGTAAAGATGAATTTTGGATAAAGGGTATGAAAGTAGAACTTGAGTAGATAGAACAAATCAAAACTTGGGAATTAGTTCCTAGACCTAAGGACAAGAACATAATTGGAACATAGCGGGTATTCAAAAACAAGATGAATAAGAAAGGTGAAGTGGTGAGAAACAAAGAAAGGTTAGTATGCAAAGGTTACTCACAACATGAAGGAATTGATTTTGAGGAAACTTTTGCACCTATTGGTAGATTGGAGGCAGTTAGAATATTTTTGGCATACGCAGCGAATCAAATTTTTAAAGGTTTGTCAAATGGATATCAAGTAAACTTTTCTTAACTAATAACTTGAAGAAGTACACATTTAACAACTTGATGGCTTTCCTCTGACATAAGAAAATGATATGGTATGTAGATTAAAGAAAGCATTATATGAACTAAAACAAGCACCTAGAGCTTGGTATGCGAGGTTGGATAAACATTTCATTAGCTTGGGATTTGAGAAAGGTAACATAAACAATATTTTGTATTTAAGGAAGAATGGAGATGGTTGGCATAATTTTTGTAGGTAATGATGAAGCTAGTTAGACATTTTAAGAAGATACGAAGAATGAATTTGAGATGAGTATGATTGGTGAGATAAAATATTTATTGGGATTACAGATTGTTTAGAATAAGGATGGCATTTTCACATCACAAACTATGTATTTTAAGGACTTGTTGACAAGATTTGGATTACAAATTCATAAATCTCTTGGAACATCTATGGTGATAAGATGTAAGTTATCAAGCAAAGATGAATCTCTAGTGCATTGCAAATAAGTTACATATAAATGATTGGAGGAATGCAATAGTTGGCACAATATAGACTTGATATAACTAATGCAGTTTGGATTGTGGTAAGATTTGAAGCATGTCCTAGAGAGAGACATCTTGCAATAGTTAAAAATAATTTTTAGATATTTGAAAGGAACTTTAGACTATGGCATATGGTATGACAAATCACATGATTTCACATTATGTGCATACAGTGATGCAAATCAGGTAGGAAGTCTAGATGATAGAAAGAGAATAAGTGGTGAACATTTTTATTGTGAGGCAAATTGGTTTCTTAGCTAAGCAAGAAATAGGATTGCATTTCACATGTACAACAAAGGCAAATTATGTAGCAACAACAAACAATTGTAATAAGGTAATTTGGATTAATAAATATTGAAGGAAACTGGAATAGAGTTTGTTGAGCATGTTACCATACATTAGGATAACACAAGTACAGTTAGTATGTTAAAGAATCTAGTGTTACTTTCAAAGACAATGCACATTTCAATTAATTATCACTTTTTCAGAGAAAAGGTAGCAGAGAAAGAGATAAAATTAGAGTATCTTAGCACAAAGGAGTATATAGCGGACATATTCACAAAAAATTTGGCTAAGGATACATTTGAGTATTTGAGAGGTATGCTTGGGGTTATGCCCCAACCTTCTTTAGAGTAGTTGATTCAGAGATTGTATCAATCTAGTATGAATCAAAGCATTATTCTTTTGTTTGGATTGAATGCTTGATGCTTCTACTGTGGGGGAGTATCTATGTTTGAGTTGAGTCATTAAGGACTCTTGGTAATGGTATTCACATAGTATATTTGGACACTTCAATTTTGAGATTTTACATATTTTAATGGAAATGATTGAGTTTGCATAATGGAACCTTTTCTGTTGATGTCAACGGGGGAGAAATATCCATGGAAAAAATTGAGTCTTGATCAATGAAGGAGATTATAACATGAAAATCTATTTTCAACCTATGTGTAAGAGAGATATGTTTATACGCTCATGAGCAACATGAATGGGGGAGTAAAGGCAGACGAGGAAGAAATTTTTTTTGGTATTCATGGTACTTTGATAATTTTCATCGTATGTTGCCATTAATGCCAAAGGGGGAGATTGTTAGCATGAATGCTTGATGTTGATAGAGGTATGACTATATAGGGTATATTTTAAGTGTATTAGAGAGATTATTGAGTGCTTATGTTTTGCATACATGATTATTTTTTGTTATTGATGTTAGCATATCATTTTTCTAGATAGTCTACTCATAGTTGTAGAGCAATATTTATTGAGGGAGGTTCATGGTTAGAGAGTTATGTTTTGTGCACTTAGAGGAGAATTCAAGAACATGTTCTAATATTTTGTCTATGTTTTTGAAAAGAGACATGTTGATTTGCATGAGTTATAGAAGTTTATGTGGAAATTGTTCTCAAAGTGAGTTTGTGAAGTGAGTTTGTGGTAAGTGAGTATTGGTAATTGTGATGTATCTTTTTAATGAGGTTGAAGATCATTTAGTGGGCTTGGGTTATGATAGAAGAAATATTCAAGATGCTATGTTTAACATGGCAGAATTAGATGTTCTTTCTTTGAAGACTATATTAGCGTGTTGTTCCCAAGGAAACTGACTATGGTTGATATCATTATGGTAAGTGTATATTGTAATGGAATGTATAAATGTAATATCTTATGATGGTCCTATACTATTCATTCTAAATTAAGAAAGCCTCGAGGTTGATTCAATACTTGTTTTAGGACGCAATATAAAGGTAGGATAGTTTTCTATCATTTAGTATCCAATGTGGATTCTTATTGTTCATGAGAGCTTGAATGCACATTTGGCTAATATTAGAGTAGAGATTGATGTTGTTGATGTATTGTGAGCTTTAAAGGAATTGTATTGGAAAAGAGGTTATTGTTTAGTTAGTTCAAGAACTTCGATATGTTACCCTAAATATTGTTTAGTGAAGAAAATATTAAAGCAATCTGTATAGAGGGTTTAGTTATCTTCCTATCAACTCCCAACAAGGTTGGTACAACTCCTAACAGGGTTGGAATCTCCTGATTAGGATTTATAGTCTCTAACAAGGACTCATATGTACTGATTATATTTTATTGACTCTTAACAGAGTTTATCCTTTCACAAGGAACTTCTATATTAGTACATCATCTTGTGGGCATCATTTCCATTGGGGTTTTCCCTCGAATCAAGGGTTTCTCTAGTTAACAAACATGGTGTTATGGTGTATGCTTATCTCTCTATAATTGTTGCATCTTTTGAGTACATGCTTCAAATTTGATAAAGTTGTTATAAGTTTTTTTAAGCACATTAATTATTCAACCTCCCCCCTCTTAGTTATATTGGTGAACTTTACTTTCTAATAGTAGCTATTACAAATCAACATTATCAACATATAGATAGGCATCAGAGTAGAAAAAAACCTCAAACAATAAAGGACAATTCCAGGGAACATTAACCCTCTTGCATAAAACTAGTAGAAAACAAAATTACATTGAACATGGAGCAAAATTGTAAATCAGATTGTGAAGAACCATGTTTGTCCATAAGCCAACCAAGCAACTAGTGAGAGCCATTAACATCATGATGAGTATAAATCCTATTGGTTGGGTCTCCAAACCACTCAAGATCACCTTGAATTGGTAGCCACTTGTGAATATTGTAAATGGTGTTTGAGAGATAGAAGAATAGGAATAAAAATTGTCTATCGGTGCGTTTAGGTATTTACCACCTTGGATGCCATTGTCTACCATGTCTGCACCCCCAAAAACCAATCAAAAATTTCCAAAAAAAAATATAGAGAAGATCTCTACAAATTCAAACTTTCATCTTTGGGCCCTTTCTCATAATTTTGGACTCATAACTAACAATTATAACGTTTTCCCTTTAAGTGGCAACAAACTAGAAAAACCAAGAAAACCACAAAACCCTCCATTCCATCAAAGACAAAAAGATCATTTTTGTAAAGAAGATAAAAAAAACAAAAACTCCTAGCCCAAAACCCCACCAAAAGACATCCCAATCCATAGGAAGGAGAAGAAGAAACATAACCTTACTTCATTGTAGGGCTCTTTCAATGAAACCCTCAATCCTTGCTTGGATCATTGCATTGGCTCTAGCTTTCAACCAATCATCTTCTGCTTTGTTAGCTACCTCTTAGGCTCTTTGAAAATCCCCAAGATGGGCCTCATCTTCATCTATCTATCCAACCTTAATTTTTATATATGTGATGTCTTGGTCAATGATGTGTTTCATAACCAACAACTTTAGGGCATACCAATCTTTCCTACTTTCTTTACAATGCTTATGCCTCCATATTTCCACAAACCTCCACATTAAGGGTATGTATTTTGTACCTCAAATCTTCTTAATGTTCATAGCTCTTCCCCCTAGTTAATTCTAATGTCAGGAACTAAAGTAGCTAAAATCTACTCTAGTCCAATCAAAGGTTCTGTCAGAATCAATTTGTGCATCATGAACTGGAATATGTCCCTCATTTTACCCAATTGTAGTGCATGAGGTAAGATCATTGAGTAAATGCTTGTGTTTGTTTGATAACAGTTCTCCAACTAATAAAAGATTTCCCTCAAGAGCCAATCGACCACATTTGTGAGTTTGGGATGGATGAACTTGAAGTCCACTTCAATCCTCCTACTATGGACATGGAAAGGATTTAGTTGTTTTTAACATTTTAGAGTGAATAAGCTTTCCATTTTATTTTCACCAAATAATCAAGCCATGTAAATGCTTTGCAACTGGAGAAGCATGTGAACTTAAAAATGGAAGCTCAAATAACTAAACAAAGGGTGGTGAGTGGTGGCATTCAATTAACGTCGATCACATCAATAGTAGTACTGCTTGGGAATGTCACATTTTATGTGATCCCCAAATGCATGATGTGTCTTAATGATGTCGAGAGAATAAATGTTAGGTATGTTTTAATCATCCTAGCTGACACCAGTAAAAACTTTCATAACTCTCTCATAAATGTTGAGAGTTAGAGCTCGGTTTGACATTTTACCATCTTCCTTATTTCCATCTCTTTTAATGTGTGTGATTCTAAAGTACTCCAGGGTGGCTAGCTCAAATATACTATGGATGTAGTTTTGTAAATGTCATGCATTCATGTCCCCTTTTATGATGGCATTGATAATAATTAGGGAGTTCCATCCCACATGCAATTTTGTAACCCCCAACTTCTTTATTGATCTAATAGCCGAAAGAGTTGCTTCAACTTTAGCAACATTGTTGGTGTCATCTTGTAGGTGTTTTTCGCACAATGATAGAAGATTTTCACTTGCATCTTTGATTACAAATCCTACTCCAATTGGTCCTTGATTCTCATTGGATGTGCCATAAAAATTGTATTTCCACCATACTTCTTGTGGTTTCTCCCATTGTATTGAAATTGAGAAAGAAGGGATGGGATTTACCCCACAAGACCCATTCACAAGGTGGAACGATTTGTGGTAATCTAGGTGTGACCCAAACCAAAAGTTTATGTTTATCACCAGGATCATTAGCCTAATGCTATGCCTCACAACTCACCTTCACACCAACTCGGCTACTCGCTCACCATTTTTTGCCAATATCTTTTTACTGGTTCAATTTTACCAAAATTTTCTATGTAAATTTTGTGTTGTGTGTGTTTTCTCTTCTCTACAAATTTCTACACTTATTAATTTTTCATTACAATACCCACTTGATAATGTGCAAACCTAATGACAAGGAAGTCAAGAAATCATCTTGGAAGAACAAAATACATGTAAAGGAAGATAATTTGGGGGGTAAAAGGCTCCAAGCCTTAAGGTCATTGTTTGGCCCTCTCATATAACCATAACACATATGAGTTCCTAAGTACTAAACAACATAATTGAGGTTTGTAAGATAAAAATGAACTGTCCTAGTTCTTCATGTTAGAATCTACTAAAAACATAAATAACGCAGAATCCAATTGAAAATGCTAAATCAATAATCATAAATAAAATAAGGAGAATAAAATTGTTAGACATATTGATGTATATATGCTTTTAATATTAAATCCATCAAGGGAAACATCTATTATGTTATCCCAACACATCCACTCTAATATATAAGATAGATGCAAGCTAGCCAATTTATATAGACAAGAGCTTATAGGAGACTTGGACAAGGTTGACACATATATCTCAACCTAGAGGAAGTAGACCCTTGATGAAACTCAACGAGTAGAGTCCAAATTCGACTCAACCATATATTAGGAGGAGCTAGAGTTCAAGTAGGAATTAACCATATATTAGGAGGAGGGGGAGTCAAGGTAGGACCCAAAAATATCCTCCACTAGCCTCCTAATATAACACCATCTTAATAAATAAGTTCACCTAAGTAAACTTAAGTCAAGAGTGAGATGGAAAAGAACCATTTACACTAACACTTCATAACTTGTACGGGTTTGTAGAACTAAAAATGTATATATTTTTAGTTCTACAAAATATGTATGTATTTTGTATATGTTTTTATTTATTCAAAATAAAAGAGCACATAGTTCTACATAACCCATATGTGTTATGAAAAAAATAGAAAGTACATATAGTTTTAAAAAGCATACATGAGTTTTGAAGAACGTTAGGCTTAGTTTTACCAAGCCATAACACTAGCCTGTTATTTTAAGTTTCAAATAACAAACACATAGTGTGTGAATTTATTTATTTGTTTTTTCATCATGGTATGGTGGAAACATGGATTTCATATTGGGCATATAATATTTTTAACAACTTGACTCTCAGAATCTTTAAACATGTTGAAAAATCAAGTAGACAGACCTAGCCTATTAGTATTTAACTTAATATATTTATATCCACTTTGAAGAATGCACATTGTCATATGTATAAAATAAAGTGTTGCATTGTAATCCTAACAACATGATGTTAGTGTGAAGGTAGGTAATTAGATATTTAGGATTTTATGTTTACATAAATAAATTCTCAAGAGAAAAATATTAAGTTGGAGAATGAGAAGAGGACCGTTAACAAGACTTTTAGAAGCTTTGAGAAAGTGCAATAGATAAGTGTAATACAAATTCCAATGACATTTAGCATTGACCTCAATGCTAGTGTTAAAATTGGATTTTGGATTAGGGTTTGGATGTGAAATTAAGTAAAATGGTGCAAAATTTCTTGATTATGTTGAATGAAAAGTGTTAGTAGAAATGCAAGAAAAATATGGAAGCACCAACTAAGGTGTGAACAATTTAACAAGATGCTAATGTATAAGACTGGTCATAATGCGAAATGCCACATAAGCCATTAACTAAGACTATAGATAAGTTGAAACAATAGTTACATTTAGTCAATTTCTAAGACTAGTCAACAAAGACATTCCATTTCTTAAATAAGATAATTACATAAGTTTAACCAAACTATCGAATAACATCAAGAATCCAGCAAAGGTAGAAAATAAAAGTCAACCTTATTAACATTCTGACAAGTATTATCCATTTCAATACAAGTGAAATAAATACATCAAGGATGCCAACCATCTCATCATACATCAACATCATAATATAGAATACATGAGAAAAAGGTCGCAATAAAACAAGATATCAATATGTCATCAGATTATCTATCATCCATCTACTTGCTTTGATCTCCTAAGCCTTCATAGTTCTATGCATTTTCAAATATCAAGAAGAAAGTGTGATCTTCCTAACCACACAGTGGTTAGCTCCCTTGGGACTCATCCAAAAATGAGAGCATACAACCCCTACCCTAGAAACCTAGAAACTTGACATTGATGGATTGGAAGAAATCTAGTGTAAGTTGTGAATCATATGCTTTCCTCATAAGTATGAGTGAAACTAACACATATACAAAAGAGAGAAAGACTATATACCCAATGCACATTTCCAAATCTTAGGCCTAAGTATTTCAAGTAGCAGACTTCCACTAGTAGGTTGATGGAAGAAACATATCTACATCCCTTCTCTATTTTCCCATGTTCGACACCCTTTCCCAAAGATGTTTTTTTGTAAAACAACATACCAAGCAATATCAAACTCATTTCCTTACTAACACAAACAACAAGCATTCTCTTTCCAACATGAAAAGAACAAATTTGATAAAGAAAACCAACTTTGCTTAACCATATATTGTTATACATTTGTCAAATATGTATCTATTATAGGAAGAAAAATAGATTTTCAAACTAAAAATTAAAACTTTTACAACTTCATATAATCACAAAAAGTTAAAGAATTATGGATTTTTTTAAAACTAGTGCATAATATGTTAAGCAAAAAAGTGAGCTCCTTCCCTTAACACTCAAGATTTGATGAATTTGTTATTTTTAGAGCTCAAAATGAAATATTTCACTGTATTATTTGTTTGTCTTTTAAGCATTAAAGAGCTTGTTTTGATCGATAATAAGCTCAAACTTGAAGTGTTTAATTATTTGATTTTAAACTTGTTTGTTTTAAGCCCAAATATTAAAGTGTCAGGTGTTGTGAAACATACAATGTTTTTTTTAATTCATCGAAACCAAGTGTGAGTTCATTTTCAACCAAGCAAAACTAATGTCTACATTCTCGTGAACCTACACATTTAACAAAAATTATCAAGCACAATTACAAGGAGCGATCCTGTAGGTTTTACCCATGATCATGTTGATTGCCAATAAAAAACTCGAGAGCAAAAACATTTCAAATATTCTAAACAAAAAAAATAAAATTATACTTGTTACAATCTTGTAGGATCAAAGCTTGCTCCCTCTTGGTCAAACCAAATTATCGTTGAGGAAATTGGTGAATAAATGACTATGTTTAAATTGTGAAATGCCAAAAGGTTTACAATCAACATTCTTGTGGGCAAGGTTCACTTTTTGGTGAATATTTTCCATTTGGCAAATTTCGCCCATCGACCAATGTAGGTTTGGCAATTTTTTAATGCTTATGTGAGTTGGTGTGTCACCCCAAGTTTACTAAATATAAGTCAAACCCCCGGGCCCATCACCAAAGGATTTATGCCATCAAATCTCCTTTTGAAATGAAATAGCCAATCAAAAATATTTTGGGCACACGACAAATTAAACACATTCGCCTATGATTTCCCGAGCGAAATTTTTTAGACGACCTCAATTCACCCTTGGTTTTAGAAAACATTTTAGGAGAGGGATGATATTCGCCCCCCAAATATACAAACATGTGTCATACACAAATTCAATTTCACCAACTACATTATGCATGGTTGTATAATTGACGAATCATATTCACCTTGAAATTCCATAATATGAGTTTTTCTTACATGGGCTTCACCAAATATTTTGTATGAGCTATAATATTCTTGTGGATTTTTGCAAAAAAGAGTGGTATAAATACATTCATAGGTCAATAGGTTGTCTTAATTCCAATCAATAAAGAAGTATGAATTTCTCATATTGTTGAGATCATTTTCGGGTGAGTCGTGGGTGCAATGAATGCATTTTAACCAAAGGTGAGTAACTCAGACCCCTATTTTGTATGTTCTCTATAATTTTAGTTTATTCTTATATTTAGTAGATACAAGTTAGACTATTAGTGGTCAGTTATCAACTGGACTAGTGACCAGTACCGAGTCATGTAGTAACCAAGGAGACCTAGGACATCTATATTTTTATAGTGTAGGTCGTGTAACCAATGAATACTATTTAGATAAATATATGTAATAGACTACAATCGACTATCACTCTTGAACAACATAAATTTTAAGGCAACCTATATTTCTTGGGAGATGTTGAACATGAAAAAAGGTAAGGGTCCTACATGTGGTAGAAGTCAAGAAAGGCCAGCCAAGCACACTCGTAGAACCTTATCATTGTATTTTTGGTGGAAAAAAATAGGAAGCTACATCATCACAAGTACATTTACAAGACTTCCAACCACTTCCATTGACACGTATTGAAGAAGTTGGCGAATATGATATATTTGATCACGATGAACTTAAAGAAGATATTAAGGTAAATACTTAGAGTAGCCAAGATCTACAGGTCAATACCCAAAGTAGCCAGAATAATATAATAGACTTGGATGATAATTCCAAAGATGGTAATGGTGCACAACCAGGGAAGGGAAAAAGAAAATACAATGCAAGAATTGGTGCAAAATCCAAAAAAGATAAACATTGGGATCTATCAATCAGGAATTTTCAAATAGAATAGGCTTCAAAGTATCCATTCATTAAACCTGTACACAATCTAAAAGAAGGTGAGCCTCTGGTAGAATGCAGATGTATAATATACACAAGGATAAATAAAAAGGAAATGAGGTTGCAACTAAAAATTGTTACCATAGAAAATCATAGATGGAGTGGAAAAATTAACGAAAAGATGAAAAACTAAGGACAAGTATCAACATGTTAAGAATACAAAAATCTTAGAATTTTAGAAGAAAATACAGATGAAGCGTACTAAAGTAAAGGGATCCATTGAATCTCTTCTTGGAAAAGCAATGAAAGTTCAAGAAATGGGTAAAGTTATTCAGTTAAGTGTTGTCTTCTATATTTTAAGCAAAGGGTGTGCCATGATAGACTATCCACCATTGAGTAGTTTATTATACTTTGCAAGAGGAGTCACTGGTCAATAAATAGTGGATGAGAATGGGAAAGTTGTCTTGTTGAGGTTGAAAAGGAAAATATCAAATCAAAAATTAAAGACATAAATTTCATTGCATTATCTTAGGATGAGGTGACAACAATAGGCAATACTTCTTGGGTATGCATGCATGTCTATACTATACACAATTTTTTCTACCAACCCAATCTACTAACTATTGTTAAAATTAAGGACAATTGAACGGAGGAAAACATATTTGAACTAGTAAAGAGTTCCCTAATTGAATATGGAGGTATAGATGAAATGACGATTGCCCAAAAGTTGGTGTGTGTTGCAGTAGATGGAGCTTTAGTAATGCAAGGCCAAAAGAGTGGTCTTGTCACAAAGTTAAAAGAATTTCTTGTACCTTACATTGTTGGCATTCACTACATGGCCCACATAATGAATCTAGCTTTTGGAATTGTCAGCAACTCTCCACAAATATATAGAATTGAAGTTTTAATCAAAGAGATCTATAAGCACTTATGTCAAAGTCCTAAACAATTCAAGGAATTTCAATAGTTTTTCGAGGGCCTAACTAATGGGAGAAAGTTGCTTAAGGATAATGATACCAAAAGGATCTCTTTGGATGGACCATCTCATCGAGTTTTTTTAAATATCCATCATTGCTTGGTACAATGGAATCAACTCGCAACAATTACGGTGGTCAACGGAAATATGGCGATCTACTTGAAAGGTTAAGTAATGTAGATACACTCTTAACGTTAGCAACCATTCTCCCCATACTAGAGGAAATGAGAAATATAATGAAGAAGATCCAACAGATATTTATGTATATTGAAAAATATAATATGCTACGTAAAATGGCACGTGCGACCCTCGACATTCTCTATAGAAATCTAGATTCATTTTTTGTGGATGAAAAACTTTTAGGGTGGATGAGAATCATAGATTTGGATAATCTTGATAACTTTTTAAAGATTGATGCAAAGGGGGAATTATGTGCCAATATACGGGGTGTTGAGATACCAATGCACTACTATGGAAGGCTCGTGTCCATGAGAAAAAAGAAAGAAACCCACGCAACCAAAATTAACTATTATAAACGAAGTATTTGAACATATTGTTGAGTTTGTAATGAATTTTGTGAAGGATATTTCTTATAATATTTCCTCATAAATTAGAGAAAGATTTCCTTGACACAAATTACTTGAATCAATGTGTATTATGTTTCCCCATTATTGGAGTTTAAGAAGTCCTAAAGATTTTAGAGATAAGTTATTGGTTTTGATAGATAAATTTTGCAAAAGCAAAGAAATCAATGGGGTGACTATAAATGGAGTTTTAGATGAATCTCATTTCAGAGAGTGGTCTCGTCATTTTTCCAGTACAATGATGGAACAATATGATCTTATGCAAAACCCCTGAGAAGAAGGATCAATAACCAAACTTTGGACAAATTTAGCTCAGAGCAAAGCATTGCGAGATTCAATATAAGAATATTTCATGCTTGTTGAATTATGTTTGACCATGATATTGGGGTATGTGGAGGATGAGAGATTTTTCAGTGCTTCGGGGTTCCTAAAATCAAAGGTAAGAAATAAGCTAGATAAGAATTTGGAAAATTGTCTAAGGTTGTATACATCCAGATATGAAATCAATACTTTTCCTTGCAAAAGGGCACTAAAATTGTGGATGAAGAAATGCCAAAGAAGAGGTTTGGACAACATTTCAAATAATGAGATCAGTAACTCAGGTAGTGGTATTGGTATTGGTAGCATTGATGTTGAAGCTGAGGATTAGTATCAGGATGATGAAGGTATGCCTACTCGAGAAAACATGGAGTATGATGGGTTGTTTGAATTGATGGCAAGGAATCCAAAGATTTAGATGATGAGATGATGTGGCAAGTTTAACAATTACGATATGATGTGTCAATTCTAAATATATTACGTATTAGTAATTACTACAGTCTAAATTTTGGATTCTGGAGAGTATTCTCTGAATCAAATCATGATTCATCTATCATGCATAATAAATTATATCATTTTAAAAATGTCTAATGTCAAACAAACAAGTACATTTTATGTTAGATGATGTCATGATTCATGAATCAGGATTAATTCAAATTTTACCATTAGTATTGTTTTTTATTTGCATTATTATGATCATATGATATGTTGTTATGGTATAATGATCAATCCTTGATGATTTTTATGAAAATATAGAAATTCAAATTATAAAACTCATATTCATTCTCATTACTTTTTTAACAGATGATAATTGATAGAATTCAATCTGCAAAAGTTAAATTTGAATGCTCAATTTCATAATCATGAGTTAAAAGTACTAATTTACAACTATAACATTTAGCAAATGATCCTGAATTCCCTTCTATATAAATATAGAATTAAGGGAGCAACAACAACTTCAGGCCATTTTGCCTCATGGGAAGAATCTTAGACTAGCATCAAATATAATATAGGAAACATTTTTTGCCTTTGCATTTGATAGGCTTGGTAAGAAAAATAGCATTTTGATTTTGCTACGTTTATCTTGTTCAAGAAACAAAGTTCAAACTTTAAAATCATATTAAATAATTACAAATAGAAATAAAGTAAACACTATAAAGATGATTAAAATCACTTTTTGAAATGTCCAATACTTTGATACCTGATGGATGTCTTATGATATGATTGAAGATTCGGTCAACTTTTTTAGGATGTTGAAGTCTGCTTCATTTGGTGTTTTAAAATTTGTTATGTTATAGTAGATGACCTTTAACTTTGTCAAACTTCCATATTTGGAAGATTTACTTGAAAGCAATGCTACATCTAATAGTGCATTCAAATTTGCCAATGGTTTGATGCAATACAAAATGCCTTCAGTAGTTGTATCCTAAGGAAACTTGACTACTTTAGACATAATTTTGGTCTCCAACTCTTTTTGTAAGCTTCCCTTTCAATGAATGTCATTGATGAACTACTAGAGAAAGGAGTAGGCAAATCAAGACTTATCATTAATTTTTCCTTGTCATCCATCTTGGTGAGTTTTCTCTCAATTGAGTTCAAATATTCATCTCCTTCCCCTATACTTTGGCATTTTTTAATGATATCTCATGACTTTACTAATGCACTAATGTGGTCATGAACTCCTTGGCTAGCCAAATACCTATCACTATGTGTGTGTTAATTTTGTGTATAATCTATCTTGCAGTTTTTTCAAGCTTAAAAAAGTCATTGTTCTTCTCAAACTTCTCTTTGATACTCCCACAAACAACTCAAAAACTTTGATGCAATTCAAACCAATCACACAACCTATCAATATTTTCCATAATTTCACCCACATTTTTCTTCAATTAGCTTGACTAAATTTTTTATTTTTTATTTGAGTCAAACAAGTTGTTCTTGAAGGTTCTGATTGTTTTGTTAGCCTTTTGTACCTCTTACGACATTTGTGACAATTGATTTTCACTTTGTTTCTTTATCTCCTCTACTTTCTCTTCCCACCATTTTGCTTTTTCCCTCTCATTGTCCAATTCCTTATTTATGTTATTGATTGTATGTCCACTAGACTTGAACTTTTTGAAAATATCTAATGCAGATGCTCTTTCATCCTCAAGTTGTTTATTTGATTCTTGCAATTTTACCCCAAGTTCTTTGAATTTTACATCGACATCCATATTAACATGGTTCAAAGTATCATTAAGTTTCTTATTGCTTTATTCCAATTGTTCCTTCAACATCTTGAGTTCTTCTTCTCTCTCTACATTAACATTAGATAACTTTTTATTTCTTTCTTCCTATTATTTCTTAAGAATTTTCATTTCTGCCTCCATATTTTCTAGTTGAGGTTGTACACTTGGTCCTTGAGAGGAAGCACTTGTAATCCTTTTCTCTATTTCTTTGCACCTACTATCTATTGCTTTTTCCTTTGCCTTTGCATTTTCCAAGTATTATTTTAACTTTTCAATTGCCTTCTCTAGCCTTTTTCTCTCTCTCCCCACCTTGAACAGTGAACTGTAGACAACAAAGTTGGTCTTTTTTTTTCACACTGACTTTGTCCACATTTTATACTTTGGAGAAATCCATAGATAGTGTGCTAACATGAAAATTTGATGGATTTATCTCACTCTTTAGTGGATAATTATCTAGCAATGGGGGAGAAACAATCATAAACTCCATCATTTCTTTATTGGTGTTATATGTTGGAAATATCGTACTCGATGCAAGTTCTTGAGAACAAGCCACCTCAAGTACATCCTTCTTGAATGCCTTATTATTTTTTCCATTCATATTTATGGTATCTTGAAAGTTTGTTACAAAATTATTGAATTCAAAATTTGGGTTTGTTGATACAATATGATGCTTGAAAGAAGAAAGAGCACTTGCAACATTGTACTTGTCTCCACTAATGCCCGAGGTTGTAATAATAGCATTTTGAGGATTACCAATGGCATCACCCCTTCCTAATCCTATCCCACTACCACTAACAAATAAAGTTTTTGGATTTCTCTGAAGGTTTTGTGCTAAGGGAGTTGCAACTGGCATTGTATCAGTATGAGTATCTGAAACATTTTTCTTCTTTGCACAATGACCTTCAACTGTAGGGATCTGGTCAAATTTTAGTCGCATCATACCTTTTGAAGATGAAACAACTTGGGAGGTTGTAAATCCAGCTTGGATGAATAATGGCTTGGGTTCACCTTTTTTTGAAAAACTTGATGGGTCATTTGACTCATCTCCAATGATTGGTTTTTGGCCATGTTTCGAAACCTTTGGTATTGGGAGTGGATACTAATTTCCTTGACCTATTATGCCTAGCCCATCATCACCTAGATAACCCATTTTTTTTGTCATGTTTTTTCTTATGCTATATTGTTCTCTCATTTGTTGATTACGTACAACATATTATCTAGATGAATCAAATGTACTACTATTAGTAGTTGTTGGAGCAGTGGATTCAATCGAACCAATGATAGTGCCTATGGCTATAGATGAAGGATCCTTACAAATCTCATACTCATTGCCTTCATCATCTACATCATGCTATGTTGCTACATCTAGATGCTCATTATCCCATAATTTGCTAAGTGTTTCGTTCTCAGGTAAGTCTTCAAAATCTACAGAGGTCTTAGGTTCACCAAGATTCTTCCTCATCTCCCAAAACACATTAGTTTTTGATTGACACCACTATGCAACTACACAATCTTTATTTATGGCATCTGGTACTCTTCCATAAAATACTAGTTGACCAATTGAATTTAACTTCCCAGTTGAATTAATCGTTTACAAGACACATGCAATCTAGGCATTGAAGTGCTTATAATTTTATGATAAAGTGGTGCTAAAAACAAGTCTACAAAGTGGTTGTAGTTCTTTTAGGGATCACCCATCCTAATCACATACGTCCTTTCAAATATTGATATATCAAACTTAAGTTGAAGCTTGTTTGTTTCAAAAGTTTGATGATGGTTTGATAACAAAAGATAGCACAAGTAGGTTGTGTATCCAAATGTCTTCTATGACAGTGGGTGTGACCCTCTTTTAATCATTAACAATTGTTTGTTCATGTGATGTACAATGTGCCCAATATAATTCTATATTACGGGCTATTTTAGACAATGAATATTGAAAATTATTTCCAAAATGTCGGCACCCACTTTCTCATTACTTTCCAAACATAAGCACATTGATAGCAGAGATGCGATATCTTGAATCCATTGTGAAAAAATATCCAATTCATAAGGAGGTTTATGATCACGAGGCAGATTGAAAGTGTCTACTAACCCTCTAATATAACAAATTAAAAAAATAATCTAAACCTAACTTGTCATATGTTTCTGCCAATTTTTCCAGGTCAATGTGGGTTGGATGTTGTTCTTCAAACCCTATGTCCAATAGTCTACCAAATTCACACTATGTGATAGAAAAAATTACCTCTTATGTATTTTGATTCACAATTGCCTTTTTGTTTTCATCATAGTTTTCATGTAACGCCCCGGTCGGGAACTCAAAAGAAATAAACCTAATATGTTACAAAGTTTACTGAACAATTTTTTTTTAAAGTTTAAAAAACATCAAAGAACAATAATGCGGGAGCAATATATACATACACATCAAGAACATGTAATCAATTACAAATAGAATTTCAATTCCTCAAGGGTTCCTTCATGTTGAGTCACATTTAAGAAAGTTTTATTAATAATTCAAATCATAAAATGAATAAACACATACATAATCATATAAACAAATGCATAAGTACAACTAATAATATGAAAGCACATCTAATGAATAACATCCACTGTATGTGAAAATAGATACAAGTACATCAGTATACAATACAATATCATGTATGATCTCAAAACACATGATACATAGATACATCAAATGAATAGAAATCTTAAAGATAAGAGGAAGAATGATAATGGTACCATTGTATCAAGGAGCATCCAACATCTGTCAATTTGAGGGGGACCCAAATGGTAAGAATATGCTACCTCCTGACTACGTAGTCACCTAATTAGGCTCCCACTCCCACCGTGCAAGAGAGATAATGTACAATCCACACACAAATAATCAAATCATAAAATAATCTTAGGCAAGGAATTTTGATAGCCAGAAATACCTCAAAGGTAACACTTACTAATCAAGAAGATAAGATACTCCAAAAGGAAGAACACTCAATCCAATACCAACATCATATATATACCAAGAATAGATCAAATCACCAAAATCATAAGATAAAGTCAATGAAAGATATCCACCTCAAGACAAAAGCCACATGCCAAAAGTACATCAACCATAAATCATCAATTACCATCAATGAAAGTAAATAATCACATTAAATACATCCAATAATGAGTACACCACCAATAACAACACCACTATAGGCAAATACAAAAAAAAAAACTATGAAAAAGACTCAAGCTACATTCTAGGGAGTGTCATCACACGGTCAAACTACTTGAGTTACCCTGGACTGATCTCTCAATAGATCTTGAACCCTCAAATGTTAAGTTACCTGGATTGGTTACTTTGAACCCCGGACCCTCAACGTGACACATGTGGAACTAGAATACCCTCTCAAGAAGACAAGGCAAACCAGTCATACTATCATCCCATTCCCATCCTTAGTCTATAAAAGAACTCAAGGCATGGGTGAGACAAATATCTCTAACTTATCTTCTTAGTGTGTTTCCCCAAAATATTAGTTACTAGATTATCACTTCTTACATAACTTACAATAGGTTACCCTGGCACTGACCACTTCAAGTCTTAGACCCCTACTGCAAGCCACTCCTAAGGATATGTACCTAGACAACCTCCCAAAAATTACAAACCACAATAGTGTCCTATACCACAAGAATAATATTGATCAAATTTGGTTGCTTAATAGGCAACCCAAAAATAACATTGGTTCTCAAAACCCAAGTTCTTATAAATGCTCAATAGCATAAAGCTCATAAAACATAAATCTCAATTCAAATCACAAAGTTCATCATGACATCCCGTCAAATAATATAAAAGAAATCTCAAATAAAATAGCTCTAATTCACATCCTAACTTGGCCAACTAAACATGAAAATAAATATCACAAGACTATAAATAGAATATTAGAAAACACAGTTTTTAGCCACATGATTTAATTCCATCAATTTCTCTTGTTTAATTTGGGTCATAAAGATGTGTTTAGAAAAAATATAAGAATATAAATGTTAATATAAATTGTTATCCTAATATACTAATTTAAATCAATAAGTATTTAAATATCCAATCTCTTTGTATATAAAATATCATGCTATATTATCATATTATTAATTTAAATAATCTTAAATCATAAATAATTTAATTAATAATATAAATGTATATTATTATATTAAATACTACTATCAATTTCATTTCTAAAATATTAATTTGACTTCTATTTTATTTGAATATTAACATTAAATATTTATTTTTTAATTGATAATACAAATAGAGATAAAATTATAAATTTAATTTAATTATTTATAATTTTTCTCATAAAATCAAATAGTTATTAACTAAATGATTACATAGCGAACTCTACCACAACTTCTCTTAAAATATAATAAAATTATAAATATTTATTTATTAACTTCCCTCTTGCATTAATAATTATAAAATCATATATACGTAACTAAGAGTTTAATTAAACTTAAATAATCACTAATACTAACATTCACTTTATAACTAAATGATAATATTTATTTCATTTAGAAATTAATAGATATTATTATTTTTAAATAAATAATTTTGAAAATTATATTATATTTTTATAAAATCAAAATAAACATGCAATTAATATTTTCGCATGTCTTTGATCTCTCAAATCATGCAAGCATACTACACTTAGATTTCTATTTTTAACATAATTGTTTTCACATGCGCATAACCATACTATACTTAGCTTCTATTTTTAGTATAATTGTTTTCACATGCATGTAACCATACTATAATTAGCTTTTTATTTTTAGCATATTTGTTTTCATATGCATGTAACCTTACTATACTTATCTTTCTATTTTTAACATATTTGTTTTCATTTGCATGTAACCATACTATACTAAGATTTATATTTTTAGCATATTTGTTTTCATATGCATGTAACCTTACTATACTTAGCTTTCTATTTTTAGCATATTTGTTTTCACATGCATGTAACCATACTATATTTAGTTTTCTATTTTTAGCTATATTTATTTTCACATACATGCATAAGTTCAGTTAAAACATATTTTCCTCTCAATTAATCTTTTTCTTTTTCCAAAAAATTTTGCGATTAAATTATTTTAGATATAAGAATAGTATTTATCTATATTTAAAAAATTAATGATAATCTTATGGTTTTAATGACAAATTTAAAGTTGACACCCTAACTATTCAATTTATTATTTTCTTCCAAATTTCCATAATCAAATTGTTGGTGTAAATACGTATTTACTATTTACACTTACTTAATTTTACTTAGGTTAATGCATTATTTTAATAATTATTTATTTAGTCACCTGGGAGTATGTGCTCACTTGTGAGTTGTCATGTTGACAACATAGGAGTTCACACCTCTTTTATGCGCATGGCATCTACAACACAGGAGTTCGCACCTCTTTTATGCACATGGTGTCTACAACCAGGAGTTAGCACACTAATTAAGTACATGGAGTCTACAACATCTTCACTTGAGATGCACCTTGTCATTCTTATTCTATCATCTAGAATGATGGATAAGATGTATGCTTAGTTGTCATGCTTATTTTATCTCCTAGCTCTTTCTAGAGACATTTTAGGTGTTTCTTGAGAGCCCTTTAGATACAGGCACTCCTAGTGTGTAAACTCATTTGAACATACAATACAAAGCAATGTATGAGGACATACTCTGATATATTGATCATACTCTTTTTTAGTCTATAGTTGTGCTTGTATTTGAGTTCTACAATCTTGGACGAATCTTGCCCTAAGATAAATTCTTACATGGTATCAGAGCTCTTGGGGAATCTCTCTTCACATAGTAATTTGAGACCATTGTTGCTTCATCACCTTGGCTTGAATCTGGAATATTGTAGAAATTAGGAGTGTCTAGAGCCAGATCTGACCTCGCCATTGCGTTCGAAATGTCAATTGGGTGAAAATCAGCTATAAAGTTGCCTACTCTAGGCCAAAGTTGATCGTCAAGCAATTTTTTTTGGCAAATTGACACCCGAAAGACCGATTTGCAAAATTGGTATGATCATTTCAGATTTGTACATTTAATTTTTAGATCTGCATTTTTTCATCTGCATCTCTATTTTTTTTAAGATCTGCATTATTTTTCAAAAAAAAATTGGCCATCGGGCCATAGGAGAGATTTTTTTTAGGTGAAGATTGGTGCTTGCTAGTGCAAATCAGATATTTGCATCACATTCAAAAGGTCAAAAAACTCCAAAATTGGATTTTGTTTCATCCAAATCGGACATCTGAGGCAAAATTTAGAGCCATTTGATTTTTGGTGGCACAACGACAATGATTCAGGAAAAATAATTTCAGCAACAATTTTCAAACAATGATATCTTCGTCATACAGACTCCTTTTTGCAAGCAATTTTTTTTTTTTTTTTGTAGAATTTCGTGATCTACACATTGGTGCAGGTGGTTTGAGATCTCTATTGTTGAATTTTTTTGCAATTCTCAAATCCCAATTTTTGCCACTTAAAATGCTTAGTACAAGCTCATCTAGACTCCAAATCAGGTTTTTTTTTTTTTTTTTTTAAGTGCATATTTTTTGTCTACTTTCTAGATTTGTAATCATATTATAGGTTCTATAGATAGAAATACTACTTTCAAAAATAGGCCCTAAATTGGCAAGTGGCTACCAAGTGCCTAAATCATACATTAGGGGGGTTCTTTGATTTATTTTGCATCTTTGAAGGTTACATTGATTATTCCATCATGGAAGAGGAAGATTTGATTTACTTGACACTAAACAACTATCAGGAATGGAGTAAATTGGCTATCATATATCTCAGCCATCACAATGCACTACCATACGTGAGAGGACTTACATATGATATTAAGACTTTTTCCTTCATTAGTAGTGTTCTCTATCTACATACCGATATGGAGGTTTTGGATTCACTTATTGACCTTAAGGCAACCGATCCACATGTTCATTGGATGCATCTTTGGGAGATGTATGGAGATCCACACATCCCTCCATTACCCAAAGATCTTCTACCTCCAGTTGCAGCTGCATCCTCTCCAGATGAGATCACACCTCCAGATGCTCCTATTGCTGCTACTGATCCTATTTCAACCATAGATGCTTCAGATTTAGTGTGGTAGGACCCTTCATGTCTTCCTACTCTACCTTCATGCGACGACTTCCTTCTCGCCATTACAGGCCTATTCGTGGAGTCTCACATTGAAGATGTGGGGGACATCTTGGAAGATATTCATCTCCTCTTTAAGGCAAATTCTTCATTCATTACCGCAGTGACAAATTCATGTACTTCAACACAACAGAGTACACTTTGTCTTCCAGTTCCTGCCTTAGGTGATGACTTCTTGACTAACATTTTAGTTTTGTTCGTAGAGTCACACACAACATATTTGGAGGACTTCTTTGATGATATACCACTTCTCTTTATTGAGGATGATCCTTCTACAGTTGTTGTGAGGGCCCACTCTGACCCTCATGTCCATTCTCTACATAATCAGTCTTTACAGGTTGGTGTGATTGTGGATACTTATGTACAACATTTGTAGGAGGTCTCTCTACCATTTGAGGAGACTGTTGGTTCTTTGAAATAGGTTTTACAGCAATTCTTGCTAGATCTGCACTTCTTCTCAACAGTTTTGGAAGAAGCCACCATCAATATCGACACAGGGACACTTGAACAAGTTTCAAAGACACCTTTCATCATCCATATTCTTTCTCCACCCACGGGAAGTGTCTCACTAGTACCTCTACCACTGTTTCTTCCAAAGGGGAGGAACATCATTCAACAATCATGGATCAACTTCTATATTGGAGCATTTCTCACTGGTTGGCACCTTACATTTCGAGGGGGTGGGGAGACTACCTTGTCTCTTTCTTCTCCTTTTTTTTTTTTTTTTTTGGGGGGGGGGGGGGGGGGGGGGGGGGGGGACTTTTTCCTCTTAAGGGGTTTTGTCCTTCTCATTTTCTCTCTTGTATATACTTGATGTATGTCGTAATGGGGGGCTCTTGATTACTCCATCCATCCATGGATATATTTTTTTCATCTCTCTTTTTGGGGGAGGTTTTTTCCCATGAGGTTTTCCCTCTTTCTCCGCTTTATGAGAGATTGCATTGCATTTTCATTATGTACATAGGTACCTAACATAGCCTTGTAGCTGAGACCTATTATGCATTTCATCCTAGTTTTTGTAAGCTTAAGGGCATTCCCCTAAGTTGCACTTAAGGGGGTGTTGGTGCAAATACGTATTTACTATTTACACTTACTTAAGTTTACTTAGGTTAATGCATTATTTTAACAATTATTTATTTAGTCACCTAGGAGTATGTGCACTCTTGTGAGTTGTCATGTTGACAACACAAGCGTTTGCAACTCTTTTATGTACATGATGTCTACAACATCTCCACTTGCGATACACCTTGTCATTCTTATCCTATTGTCTAGAATGATGGATAAGACATATGCTTAGTTGTCATGCTTATCTTATCTCCTGGCTCTTTCTAGAGACATTCTAGGTGCTTCTTGAGAGGCCTTTATATATAGGCACTCCTAGTGTGTACACTCATCTAAAAATATAATATAGAGCAATGTATGAGGACATACTCTGATATATTGATTGTACTCTTTTTTGCTCTATAGTTGTGCTTGTGTTCGAGTTCTACAATCTTGGCGAATCTTGCCTTAAGGCAAATTCTTACACAAATATTCCCTATATTATCTAAAAGTATTTTTAAAAGAATGCAATCATAATATTTTTCTACAGTTTATCCGTAATTTTTCTTAGTCAAGTTTTCTTGATTAATAAGTTTTCCTTTTCAAAATCTACAACATCATTCCTTATTCAATAATCAATATAGTTCTTTGCCAAGGTTTTAGTGAACATATTTAAGCCTTTCTTGGAAAAATTTATTGGTAGTCCTCATAAGGAGTTTGTGCCAGGAAGGCAGATCCTTGATGCAGCTATTACAACCCATGAGGTTATCTATTTAATGGAAAAGAGCAGGCAATCTGGAATGGCATTCAAGTTAGACATTTCCAAAGCTTATGATAAGGTCAAGTGGGACTTCCTTCAAGATGTACTAGAAAGAATTGGATTTAACAATAGGATTATAAACTTGATCATGTTGATGGTGAGCTCATTGCAATACTCTGTCCTACTAAATGGGTCCCCATGGGGTAACATATTGGTAGGAAAAGGCTTAAGATAGGGCGACCCGCTCTCACCTTACCTATTTATCATGGTAGCAGAAGTCTTGGGAAGGTCATTCTGTAAATTAGTTGATTCGGGCTGCATTAAAGGTGTGAGACCAACCACTAATACTGAAGCTGAGGTTATACAACAATTTGTGGATGATACCTTCCTATTTGGAGAATCTTCAATCACGGAGGCTGAAGCCTGGGAAATGATTTTACATAATTATGAAGAAAGCTCAAGGCAACGGGTGAACTACCATAAAAGCAAGATTTATTTCTTTAACACTGATTGTTCACTTCAAAGAAGGATTAGGAAAATCTTGGATTGCCAGTCCGCTTGCCTCCTAGACACTTATTTAGGCCTCCTCCTCAATACTAAGGAGGTTTCTAATGAATTTTGGAGTATGATAGTGGAGAGAATTCAAAAGAAGCTTGCAGGGTGGAAAGGGAAGATATTAAGCAATGCCGAAAAACTTCAACTAATTGCTGCTGCTCTTCAAGGAATCCCTATTTATTTCTTATCCATATTTAAGATTAATCTTAATATGGCCGAGAAAATTGAGAGAATTCAAAGGAATTTTCTGTGGTCAGGGACTGAAGAGAAAAATAAATTGAATCTGGTAAACTGGGAGGAGGTGTGTAAACCAAAAGCTAAGGGGGGGCTTGGGATTAGAAGAATGAAAGACCTTAATAAAGCTCTCCTCACAAAAATTGGATGGAGACTGGCAGAAGGAAACACGGGGTGGGGAAACATTATGAAAGCTAAATATTTGTCTAATACCTCCTTTCGGTGGAACCTGTATAATAATGACCTCCCGGGTGGTTCAAAGATCTGGCAGAACATTGTTAGAAATAGAGGGCTGCTAAGAGAAGGATTGAGGTGGATTATGGGCAATGGCTTCAATATAAGGTTTTGGGAAGACAGGTGGATGGATGGGAAACCACTGGCCTTAAGTAAATATAGTGGTTTAATGGAACTCCTTAAGGAGGACATAGGGGTTAGAGTGAGAGACTACACTGATCAGGGGAGGAGATGGAAGAAACTATTTAAGGAGGACTATCCGTGGGAGATAGGTATTCTCATAGAGGAACTGGAAGAACTAATAAAGAAACAAAGACTCCCATTATTGCCACAGGAAGATATCATGGCTTGGGATTTAACTCCGAATGGGAACTTCACTGTCAAATCTGCTTATACCCTAATGTTCAGTAAGGAACTATGCCCAACTACGTGGACTAAGGTATGGATCAGTAACCTTATACCTAAGATTAATTTCTTTTGGTGGATGGTTCAACATGAAAAAATTTAACAATTGATAATTTGAAAAAAAATGGGATTCTACATAACAAACCGTTGCTACCTTTGTGAACAAAAGGAAGAAAGTATTTACCACCTTTTCATTGAATGTCAGTTTGCGGTTGACATCTGGACTAAGGTTTGGGAAAGATTGGGGGTGGCTTGGGTCATGAAAGATAACTTGGGACAGTTTGCGGATAATTGGGATTGCCCATTCCATCATTCAAGACTAATCCTTTTATGGAAGTTTATCCCACCATATGTATGCTAGAACATATGGAAAGAAAGGAATAACATGATATTCAAGGGAGAAAATAGGATGGTTGAAGTGGTTTTTGGAGTGATGAACAAACTATTGAAGGAAAATCTAAAGGTAGCTAAATACAAGATGCCAAAGGAGGAACCCAGAAGCCTTGAAGGCATTGTGGCTAAGAATTGGGGTTGTCAAGAGGACTTCTTCCTTTTTGATAACTCCGCTAGGAGGAGGAGACAACAGACAATATGGAGACCACCCACCATCACACAGTATAAACTGAATTTTGATGAAGTTGTGAAAGGAGGATAGGGAGCGGTTGGAGGTGTGCTGAGAGACAAGAATGGTGATGTTCTATTGGTTTATGCAAGCCAGGTGGGGATTGGTAGCAATAATGTGGCAGAAACTACAACGTTATTATGGGGTCTTCAACTTGCTGGGGAAAGAAACATTTTAGAGTTAACTATAGAAAGGGACTCCAAACTAGTGATCGATTGGGAAAAGGGGGAGGCAAAATTGGGATGGAAGATAAGAAATATCATCCTGGATATTAAAAATATATTGGAGGAAATGAGAATGGTCCACCTGCAACATATCTACCGGGAGGGTAATCAAGTGGCAGACGCTGTGGCTGCCATGGGGTTTAACATTAGGGCAATCACATGCTGGGAAAATTTAGTTGATATCAACGAAAATCTAAGGATGTTGATATCCAAGGAAAAATGCGGCAAAATTCAAAATAGTGATCACTAAATTTAAAAGTAAGGCCAAATTTGGCAAGATCGAGAACTTTGTCACTAAATTTAACTTTAGCATTTTTGAAATAAGAGATAGATGTGGTCGTACAAATGACAAGTGGAGTAATTACGAATTAAGGAAATTGTCTTTTCGTAATTATGGAAACTCGGGGCAAGCTTTGAATCGCTCTCCAAATGGAAGTATGATAGATATTATGGATTGGGATGTCAGAAATCGACGAGGAGAGAAAATTAGGTTTTTAAATACCCACGAATCTCATAATAAGATGTTATGGGATTCTGGAGCTCATCATACACGGGTCTATAATTTTGATCCCTATTCCCCCCAAAGGATTTAAGCAAGAGAGTAGCCATAGAGAATTTGAAAGTGATAAAGTTCTGATGCGTATTTTAGAGGAAGAGAGGCAGGATAGTGGAGCAATTGAAATGGGAGGTGATTTGAGTCGATTGGAGCCAATGAGATTAGAGAACTTCAAGGACAGGATGGTGACCTGGTATCTTCTAAAAGAAGGGGGTTTTTTTCCCTATATGTTGTCCATGGTTGGGTACGATGAAAATTATGCATTACAATTTGTGAATAATTGGGATGATATGAAGGTTACAATCAACGACACTACTTTTCAAGTCATGGAGGAGGTAATTGCCATGGCAACAGGACTCACAATGAAGGTTAAAAAATGGAAGAAAGTCACTAAAGTCTCGGATGAGACTAGCATGAAAAACTTCTTTGCAGAGAATGAGGAGCCGATTCGCTACAGAGGAGGGTTTAAAAGGGATAAGTTACCTTAGCCCTGGGATGATGTGTGTCTGGTCCTGATGAAGTATCTCACTCTGGAAGGCAGGTTTGGAGTGTGCTATTACTATCATTTTCCTTTGTTGAATCACTTTAGAAATAGGGATTTCATTTCCATTTTTTTTTTCCTTCTGCATTCGCTTGAGGATATGATGAAGGATATTAAGAAAAAAAAGAGTAAAGGCTTAAACTTCACCATTATTCATTAGGGGCTAATTTTCCATCTGTATCAGTTCCACTTAGCTTTGTGTCCCCCCAGAGAGGTTGTTGTGGAAAACCCCCGCCATAGTTGGATTTCCCCCTTGAGCTCCAATACGAGGACGAAAATCCATACTCCTAGGCCATCTCCTAGCAAGGACACTAAAAAAAAGAAAAAACTTGACATGGCCCTAGAACAAAAGGGAAACAAGAAATTTAAAGTTGATAAGGTGGTTGAGGTTGTTGGAGAGGATTCTGGTGAAGATATTGGGGGAAAAGCAAGAAGAAGGTTTGGTAGGTTAGCTTAGTCCTAGGCTAGGGGTAAGCAGAAGTCCATCAGATACCCTATTGAGGAAATTGAAGAAGATGGCTCAAGCAATAACAGTGACAGAAGGGAGGAGGAAAGTATTTCCAACTCTAAAAAGGATGATGGTAATGAGGAGGGGGGAAAAAGTTTCAATTCTGGGAACATTTTGATGGATGACACTCAAACTCAAGTGTCGGACAGCAAAGAAAGGAATACTGAGACAACCCATGTTTCAGCCAACTTCTCACTTAAAACCTTTTACTTTTTGTGATGAGATGAGCAAAAAGGATAATTCCCTAATTACCATTTCTTCCCCTGTTAAGGAAAATTCGAAGATTTCCTCTAACCCACGGGTGATGCAAGATAAACCACAGGGACAGAAAATGAAGGAGGTTGCTGCTAAGAAGGTCGATGAGCATAAAGAGGAGACTATGATGGTGGAGGAGCATTACATGAACCTGGAGGAAAGGTTCAAAGCTTTGGAGGAGGGGTTTTTCATCTTCTCCAAGTTTGGACTTAAAGTTACTCATGCTATTGCAACTACCCTCCAATTGTTGGCACAGGAGAAGGAGGAAGCTGGCTTGGACATGGAGGACAACAAATTACTCTTTAAGTTTCTGGCCGACGACTGGGCCCAGATTCTTCTTCATGCAAGAGGAAAAGGGAAAAAAGAAATCTAAGTCTTTTTTTAATTCTGTTCAGTTATGGGGTCCAAGGATCCAAAGACTTTATATATCGTTGTGGCAATTATAGTTTTGTTGGTTATCAGCTGTATTTAAGTTTTTATAAGGCCTGGGTGCCTTGTTGGACTTTGGTTAGTTGCTAGGGTTTCTATCTGGTTCTAACTCTCTGATTTTTGGTTTTTGTCTCTGACTGCTAGTACTCTTGTTCTATTTGTCTGTTTTTGTTACTGGTTGGTAATGTGTTGGTTACCAGCCTTTTGACTGTTAAGGGTCGACCCCCTTGTTTTTGGTCACTTTTATTTTTAAAAAAATCAATATAGAAAATTAATAAGCAATATGCAAACACCCAAGAAGACACGAAGTAGACATATCTTTCAATAAAATTCTACAATGGGTTTTCAAATCCTACCTCAAAACCATAGCTAAAATCTAAGACAATCTATAAATGCATACAAATTTTGACCCCCTGAAACTTTCAACAATTCTTTTGATCCAATTCTGAATTTTGCTCCCCAAAACCTATGTGTAGAAATGAGTTCGAATCTCTTAATAAAGAGTTTAACTCTACCTAGGGTTCTGATTTTTTTGAGCATGCAAAGGCCTCTTCTCAAAATAAACTTTTATTATTTAATCATTTCATGCACACTTAAATAAATTTTTAAATTAAAATATTCTTTTATATTTTATTTTCCTCCAGTTTATTAATTAATGCAAGCACTGATTAAAGCATAGTTTATTATTTAAATTAATAATAATAATTAAAGCTCATTATTTAAATGCAACTCTAATTTAATTATTATTAAATAAATATTTATAATAAAGCAATATTAAATCTTTAATATTTTAATATTTTAATTCTTTTTTGTCCAACTTCTTAAATTAGACTTTTAAATTAAATCTCTTAAATTGAAGTACATATTTAATTAATTTATAATTAACTAAATATCATCACATTCTAATTTCTCTTAAACCAATTTTCTAAATTTAGAATTTTAAATTTAAGCATGTATTTAATTATTTTTTAATTAAATAATTATTCTCATGCTTTAATATGTTCTTTTTAATCAAATAATATTTAATAATTCTCAACATTATATGACTAATCAAAATATTATAATTCAATCATTTACCAAATAAATCACACAGTGAAATCCACATAAAAGTAACATTATCAAAACTCAAAATCAAACAACACAGACAAAGATAAACTCACGAGTTTAAAAAGGGCAGAAAGTCAAATACATGTCCTTCTTCTCAGGACAAGTAATTAGGCTATGGTTGGGATTGGACCTGAATATTATCTCCCCATTCTTACCATTGAGTTATTGTGATAGGGCATGCTCATCCTAACAATTAAGGGAAGTCAATGTCCGATACCTACATTCTACATAAAAGACAAGCATGTACATGTATATAAATATATATAAACTAAATAAGTAATGACAAGGAGTGGTACATAGTGTAGATCCTGACTAGTAGGTGACTATGACTCCCTCCCTTAACCACATCAAACACGTCAGATAGAAAGATAAAATAAACACGCACACCATACACATGCAAGTATGGGGTTAGTATCATAATAATTATAAGTCAAATATTAAATGCTCAGATAAAATAATACATCGTTACGAATATGAAATAATCATCATTAAAGAATCATCTAACATTACTATGAAAGAAATCACATTTATTAACTACAAATTATTAAAGCATCATTAATGCACCAGTAACCATAATCATTGAACAAGACATGAAATATTGTCAATCAAGTAATTCTTTATTGATATACATGTAATCCAAGTCATGAAATAATTTCATAATTATAAATCCAATACCGTTGAAACTAACACATGCATGAAATAGGCATAAAAAAAATTTGGTAAATATAATGGAAAAGAAAACTATGGGTGGGCACTACATTTCAACACAAACTATTACAAATTATGGACAAGGGAATACTTGAGGGAACCCCAAACAGGCAATTCCACCAGTCCATATTGCAAATTTGTTTACAATGCACCCTATCATGTTGTTAGATTTAATATACTTTGACTCCTTTTTTGCATCATTCAACTCATCTTCAATTGCATATTTGATTGCCTTAATACTCCTTCCATAGATAACAAGATCCACAATATCATGGAATTCATCAGTAAAACCTGATATTTTAACAAGTTTGTGCATATCAAAATATAGTTTCTCATTCCTTGTATTTTCTTTTGGGTTGCAATTCCACTGCCAATGCCACTCCTTTTGTATGTTTTTGTCATTGTTGAAAACTTTACAAAACTATACACAAACATAAATTACAATTTACAGACATGATTAACATTTTAACCCTAAATTGTATTTCTATTTTTCAACTTTTCAAGTTACCTAGCCACTAGAAAGTAAATAATTTAGGCTTACAATGTACGATAAATTGGAAATTAAACCCTGAATTCTACAACTGATACTAGTTACTAAACTATCAACAAAAAATGTGTTTAGGATCTTACCTAGAAAGTTGAAACTCTAATTGATGGTTGTTCTATGTGACAATGTTGTTGTCTAGGAAGACTAGGCTTGCATTGCAACTTGCAAATTGTGATATGTAACCGCTTTCTGATGCTCCAATGCTTTCACTTAAACTTGGATTGGTAATTTGTGCACACTGCAGAGATCTAAGATTGAATAATGAAAACTAAACCTTATGGTTTGCAAACAAGCAAATTTTACAAGTTGCAAAATCGAAAGACTTGAGCATGTGTTTGATATTAATTCTAATGTATATTGTACAGTGGACAACTAGTATTATAATTATTTGTGAAACCATAAATGTATGACATTACAATATAATCCAGGATTAACTCTAGTAAGTATCACTAATTTATGAAGAGTTGGTGACTCCACTTCTTTCTGAAGACTTCTTTGAAGGATTTGAGCAAAAGCGCACAACAAATCCACGAAGCCCAAGAAAACCTGCATGCAAAAAACCTATCACGGAGAAGAAAAAGACAAGAAGAGGCAAGGGTTTGATCTGAAAAACTCAGATGAAGAAAATATTATTCAACGGATCTTCATAATGAAAAATACAAAGAGATCAATCCTTATAAAAGGAGATCGAAACCTGAAAAGGGTAACCTAAAGCCTAAAAAAGCTAGGTTGCACAATATAATTAGTAAAATATTAATTATATGCACCTACAAGATAGCTTAAGCAAACTAGAGTAATAGGAAACTTATTTAATTAAATCAAAGTGATTTAATTAATAAGTGCAAACAAATAATTACTCTAACACCCCCCCTTAAGCGAAGCTCAGGAGGTAAGCTAACCTAGCACAGCTATGAAAGCATAAAAGTGGGTCCCGGCAATAAGGCTTGATCAGGTACCCAATCACAACAAAATCTCTATAAAGAGGAGAAATAGAGAAAACCACATGGGAAAAACCCTACTCCAAAAAAAGATAGCAAAGAATGTTCCAGAAGAAGGAATAAAGAGATCATAAGAGAATCACTGAAGCATGAAGAACCGCAAAACTCTGTCAAAATGTTGATCTGTAGAACCTCCATGGAAATAGAAGGCACAAACCAAGTGTGTCTATATGGTAGATGATCCATCTCATCGAAATGCATAGGTAGCTAGCCACTACAATCGCCTAGTATGTAGGATCAAGTACTAAATACATAGCTCGCACCAATGAACCATCAACCAATGAAGCATAGAACAACAATATAACCCCCCCTTAATGCAGGTGAGGTGACAAGCAGCTGAAAAGGTGGGCCAAAGAATCTCCTACAACACAGGAACCAGACACATCGAGACTGAGGTATAGACACCAATAAAAGCACGTGTCATCGACACTGCATGAGGCAAAAGAGAAAGAGGGCCTATAAGCAGCAAACAACTATCCCCCCCATGGCACTTTATAAAATAGTGTGAGTACAATGAATCACAATGATGAAAAGGATCTTGAAATGCAAGAGTGCCACTTTATCTTAATGCGTTGCATAAAGATGCTTACAATGAATATCAACAATGATCCAAAAAAATATAAGGCTGAAACAACAGAAGGTAGAGCCCAAAATGAAGCATCTAAAGCAACAAAATTGATCCTCAGACCTGAAACAATTAGGATATCCACTAGAATGCTAAAATGCAAAAGACTAAATAGGATGTGCCTGGAATAGAATATGGAACAATAACTAGCATCACTGGAAAGAGTGCAAAAAGAGCTTTCTAGCTATATAAAGAAGTCCAAAAATGAAGATTGGATGCTCAAGATACACCTCCTGGAGTGCAAAACAAAACATTCGGCTTTAATAGCAAAAATAGGCCATAAAACTAATCAAAACCAAAAAAATCCTACACCACTGTCTCCGTCTTGGAAACAGCTTTTTGACGCTTCTTTCAAATCGAAAAAAGACCTCTGTATGCTCAAGATATGGCCAAAAAAGCACGAGTAGGTCAAAAAAGGACCTTGGAGAGCCTACAGGTGTGCTAATGTAGTGCTGACGTCATCAATTTATGACAAAAAATTTGATAGCCACGGGGCCATCATAGCAAAAAGGGCCATGTGGCATGCCACGTGGGAGAGGGCTGATGTGGCAAGGGCCACGTGGCACCCCTGGCCACATGTCAGTTGCAGGCTGCGCCACATGTAATAAAACGCCACGTAGGCTGCTGACTGTGTGCAGCACTGGCGGGGTGGTCGCTGCTGGTGGAGGTGGTTGTAGGGGTGGTTGGTACTGGTAACATTGCTTGGAGGGTGGAGGGCCAACGATGGTCGGTCCACGGTGGTGCGCCGGCAGCGACTGCGCGTGGGTCAAGCACAAGCGATCCTCTAGTGGCGCACGGGTGGCTGCCGGGTGGTTGCTGGGCGGAGCGGCCCAAAAAGCCTTTTTTATTTTTTTAAAAATTTTTTTGCATCTTGATCTAGGTGCCAAGGGCTGTATGGCCCTGCCGAGCAAAAAAAATTGCCTCCCAAATCAACATTGTCCAAATTGGACAAATTTTATATCAAAACAGGGGTTTTGACACCTTCTAAATCCATCTGTGAAGTTTGTTCTCCCTTTTTCTTGAAACACCAAACAAGCTACAACAGATCTAGCTCTAATACCATGAAGGATTTGAGCAAAAGCACACAACAAATCCATGAAGCCCAAGAAAACTTGCATGTAGAAAACCTGTCACGAAGAAGAAAAAGACAAGAAGAGGCAAGGGTTTGATCCTTATAAAAGGAGATCGAAACTCGAAAAGGGTAAACTAAAGCCTAAAAAAGCTAGGTTGCACAATATAATTAATAAAATATTAATTATATGCACCTACAAGATAGTTTAAGCAAACTAGAGTAATAGGCAACTTATTTAATTAAATCAAAGTAATTTAATTAATAAGTGCGAACAAATAATTACTCTAACATTCTTTTTCGAGGAAATTTTGAAAAAAAATGAAGATAGCCAAAATCGAACCAAAATAAATCTTGAGTCATCGATCTTTACATGTCCCATCACCGCACTTTAGTCTATCAATGTCACATGTCTTCTTTCTCACGTGATTCATGTATGGCATGTATCTTCTTTCCACAACATTTGAGAAAGCAAGACTACTCTAGCCAAAATCGACCTAAAATACAATTAGGGCCATTCGATTTTTGTTGATCGAATGGTGTATAATGTTGTAAAGGATGTCGATGTTGCAATAGATGTTATGTCAAGTATGTCACGTGTCCTCTTTCTAAGGAATATGTGAATACAAGTCGACTATTGCCGAAATTGACCCAAAATTCATTTGGAGTCGCTGATCTAAGTTTATCAAATGGTGGTCGGCTTGATGCCATGTCTCACGTGTCACTATGATATCCACCATCCATGTCAAAATGATTAGTCAATAGTCACTGGCATTACATGTATGCCATGTGTCTTCTCTCTTAAGTGATTTGGGAAAACAAGTTCAATGCTACCCAAATCAACCCGAAATACATATCGAGCCATTAATTTTTTCTCATCCAATAGTAGTGGTGGCATCCCCTTTATTATATTAACACTCGTGTCATCATATTAAATTATAATTATGATATTAATTATTATAATATTATAACAATAACAAAATTCTATTAACAATATGACAAGGTTAGAAGTTTGCAAAAAAACTTTAATAATGATGAACATGACATTTAGGAATAATTAAGAATTGGCCAGGAATGGGGAGTTGTAGGCTATGATTAGTTTTGAAGAGATAATTAATTCATTGCCACACAGATTGTGGGTCTTTGTGCATGACAAAAATCTTTGCTCCGATATTGACACCGAGTTTTCCATATTGTTTGTTTCTATTTCATTGACTAGGAGAATTTGTTGTAGTTTGAGGAAGATGGGAGGCAAGAGAAAGAGGGTCAAGCCAACAAGATGCAAGGAATGGAAGAAGAAGATGAATATTTGGGATATTTTGGAATAGGGTCATTTTACAAGCTTCATAGAGAAGTTAAAGGGTAACAATTCTTCTATTACTCACCAATTTATTAAGACTTGGAAGGATGGTAGTATTTTAGTGGGAAACTAGAGAATGGATGTCATAGAGGCCATTAAAGTGGAGGCTACTAGTCTTGATATGGAGGGTATCAACTTCTACAGGGATAAGAAGTTGTTAGATCATGTTGTTGAAGAGTTCGCAGAGATGACTAAGGAGTGTAACAAGCAGTTGTTGGGTAACACCATTCTAACAATACAAAACAATCTAGAGGGTGACCATGCTTACCGTGAAGGCTTGATGGTTCTTATTATGAATCTTCTTAAATAAAAGAAAGTGGATAGACCCCATTTTAGTAAGAAAACTTTGGAGTGTGAAACGAATGGGAGTGAACAGAATGAGGGCAACGATGAGGACATAAAGGAGGAATAAGATGAGATGGAGATTAAGAAGAGGAAAAAGCTAGCTCCCGGGAGCTTATCTGTGAAGAAAAGGAAGACTAAGAAGGTGGATTCTGAGATGGACATAGAATCTGAAGAGGAGTCAAAGGAGGGTACAAAGAAGAAAACCACAGGTAATTCTAGTATTGCTACTAGAAACAAGTGGAAGAAAACTGATAGGGTTTTAAACACTCCCTCAGATGATGAACCATTGATAAAGAGGATGGAGTAGAAAGGTAAGAATGTGCTTTCTCAAGGGAGAGTTGATGACAAAGGTATTGAGGAGGAGGATACTAAAAGAGACAATATGGAAGGGGATGAGGATTACCTGGTTCATAGCAAGGACTATGAGGAACATGGGTATTGGAAGGGAATGATTAGTAATTTGGGTCTGATGAAAAGGAATATTAGTAGAATGCAGGAGTAGATGTAGGATATTAGGAGAGAGTTTGATTAATTAAGCAAGACCACCAGAGGTGAGAGAACTCTTAGTCAACATCTTGATAGACTTTCTGAGGTGATTGGTAATGCAGAAGAGGTTAAGAATATTATGAAGAGAATACCACCCTTGGAAGCCAATAACAAAGCTATGGAACAAAAGATGAAGGATTTACAGAAAAGGCTGGATGACATGGATAACAAAGTGGTCAATAATGAGAAGGCGGTTAAGAAACTTGCTAACCAGAGTTGCACCATCTTGAAGACTATGGCAAAAAAAATTAACACTTTGTTGGACAAACTAGAACAGGGGAGAGTTCAAGGCTTAAAGGATTTGAAAGACGACCACCACCCCAACAAATGAACCAAGGCTAAATCTAAGAAGACTGAGGTCATGGAAGCCAAAGAAATAGATGATTTGAAGGCCTTTGTGGTTAACATGAATATCCTTGCAGATCAGGCTGTTGATGTACTGAAGACCCTATAGCTATCTTTTTGTTGTCTTTTTGCTTTCTTTTTATTTTCTTTTCCTATTGTTTATATTAAGGCTTATGGTCTTAGTTAGTTCTACTTTTTAGTGTTGATGCATAGTTCTTCTGGGCTTCTTTGCTCTTGTTGTTAGCTACTTTGTAAAAGGTTTCGGGTCCTTTAAAGCCAGTTTTTACTTAATCAAAATAAAATTCTATTTAACACTTGTTAAAGATACAAATCACTAATTAAAAGCAAAATGAAAAAATATGTTTATTTTTTATTTTAAGAAATAATTTAACTTATTTATGTTAGGTTTTTTGTTAAAAAAATTGTGATTGAATAATAAGAAGATATTCATAACAAATTAAATAGAAATGGGAAATTGGAATCTATGTATTTGTGCATTGAATTTCAAAATGAACCATTTACATTAACAAAATAATTATCTTATTTTATGCTTTTGACAATGATTAAAAAATAATTAAGGACCTAATACAGTATAGTTAAATTATTCCAATTTATATATCATACTTAAATTTTTAATTAAAATTCAAGTCATTACAATATGAATAATTAAGCATTCTTATATAGCATATTTATTAGTTATTAGAGAGTAGAGATGACATGTTTCTTCTTTCCAGTTTCATTTATAAAAATGGTTGATCATTCCCCAAATTTGCCCAAAAATCATCTCTGGTCATTGATCTAAGTTGATCAAATAGTACTACT